>CM034405.1:9806400-11006400 GCA_019925095.2 Dendrolimus kikuchii | reverse complement strand
CACTTATTTTAGGGTGATATGAGTTTTTCTTTTATTTATTTTTCTAGGACTTCGCATACTATTTGTTTCTAGTCAGGGTCAAGTATTCAAGAATATTTGTTTTTGAATAATCTTCAAGCAAATAGATACCAGGCAAATATCAGACTATATAACCCCCACATCAGTATCAGTCATATTATAATTCTTTGACTAATGCCAAGAAAGAATTGTTGTGGCAAAAAATGAGTTTTTTTACAGAAAAACAGAACTCTTGCATAAAATTAAAAATATCCTACAATTATTCTTGGTTTGAAACAGTAATCACATGTTCTTTGAAATAAGAACTGCACAGACTCTTCGAATTCCCTCCGAAAACACCGATATACTTTTACGTAGTTAATTTTAAAAGCCCGAAGAGAATAAAATGGTGTAAGTACATTCTGCCATCTCGTTATTATAGAGGGTGCTACACAAACAAAATCCCATACAACTATTATTACTAACTATATTATGCATAATATTTTCTTAAGTTTTCGCGACTTGTATACATAATAAAAATTAGATTAGGCTCCCATAGAGTAAATAATAACCATAAACAAAATTAAAATTAAATAATTAAAATTAACAAGTTGGCGGTAGGCTAAATAAAACTTTAACAATACTCGTTGACACTTGACATCTTTGTCTTCCGTGATCACGGCCACTGAAAAGTGGCCGAAACGTCGGAAAACCCAAAATCAAATAAAGTTACCGCGCTTAAAACCGTTAAAACGTAGTTTTATTATATATTATGCAACTAACTATTTTTACGACTTATTTTACATAAACCTTACTCTATATCTATATACAATACAATATTTCCTATACTTCAGTTTAGTGTTAATAGACACCGTTTTTATTTTAGAACCAATCTTCCGAAACCCACAATGGAATTAAGAGGTTTTCCATTACCAGACGACCTTCCATCTTTCCCAAGCTGGAAAAATTATTACGAGTACTTACAGCGCTATGCCAAATATTTTGATTTAGAAAAATATATTCAGGTTTGTTTGGTTATTTTTTGGTTTACTTAAAATATGTATATATATTCAATTAAAAATAAGTCATGGCAATGGCAGTCGTCCAGTAAGTAAGTTAATTATGAAATAGCTTTTTCTAGAGAACGCTACAAAGGATTTTCTCGTTTTTTCATATTCAAATACTACACTAAGACTTTCAAATAAAGTTTTGTTATTTGGAACATTTTTTACCAATTCAGTCAAAATCTGAGAATCTGTTTATTTTCAAGCTTTAAACCTAAACAAAGTATCGGAAATAAATAAGTTTTCGTATATGTTCGTGCGTAATGTTACGATAATTCGACAGTAGTGACGCCGAGTAAAAAAAACACATTAAATTACAAGGATTGTCTATTTAATACTCTTCTATAATGGTCTAGATTACACGGAAATCTTGATATGATATTCTTTATGCTTACTTTTAGTTTTCGAAATTCTTCTTGAAATCATTTTAAATAAGAAGAGTAAGCAAAATATTCAGGAATACTAATAATTAAAGTATTTTGCAGTTTTTGCACAATGTTGTGAAAGTAACACGAGAAGGAAATGTTTGGAAAGTAAAACATGAACATGTAATTACTGGAAAGATATACGAAGATGAATATGATTTTGTTATCGTAGGGACCGGTCATTTCACCAAACCAAATATGCCGAACATACCTGGAGAAGAAAAGTTTAAAGGTAACTGTCTTCATAAACTTACTTACGTATCTTCAAGTTGGCCATAACAAAGTACATTTATATAATATTGGCTATTGTCTTAAGCCGTTATTGATTAGTCGTTTTTGGCGGGAAATTCAAAGTTAATATTTCGCTGTTTTATGCCTGAATTGTGTTTGTATAGATATTTTCAATTGAGTAATGAAATGTGGCCTCGAACTTTTGTAAGAACGCCATCTTTTGGCATCAGTCACACATCTATATTTTTCAATCAATCAATATCTTTATTCTAATATAATCATGTAAGAAAGTCTCTCTTTTCGTGGTATAATTAATTATGTACCTGGAAAATGAATACTTTTGAATAAAACTAAAGATTATCTTTATAACTAACCCGAAAAGGATGCTAAGTACTTGTAAACTTAATAAAACACTGTGTAGAATGTCCTAGACAATATTTTTTTTTTAGTATGTTAAATATTAAAGGTAAAATAGCTACAACCTTTTAGGATCTATGAAATACGCAATTTATTTCAAATTGACAAAGTTCTGGGCTAATTCTGGTTTGCATAACTATATTTGATGATGTATAACTACTTGTTTAAAATGATCTAATTAATCTTTCAAAATTAAATATTGTAGGTAAGTTCTGGAGTTCCCATTTTAAAGAAAATGATTATTTTAACACGTGTCCTTAACGCTATCTCAAAAAAATTTACCGGTTGCTCACAGTATGTTTAGATTTTATTATAATTTCCTTATACATAATTATGTTAATAATAGTCTCGTACATCCGAGTCGTCGCCAAACGAGTATCGCCTGTCGTTTTCTAGCTTCATGTACTTGTCTACAGTTTGAAAGGAAGAAAACTAAAGTGGTGTGGGTATGTAATGAGGAATGAAAGTCACGTTACAAAAAGAATGTTACACTGAAAGATTAAAATTAAAGTATAAGTACACCAAAAAAGAGATGAATGTGTGAAAGATGACATGATGATTTATGGTGTGACAGAGGATGTATGAATGGAAAAGACGGTGAAAGAAAAAGAGATACTTGACGACAGCTTGCCACATTGGGTGTCGTTTATGATTCTCTGTTCATTTGATCGTAGATAATAATGATATTCTAGAAATAACCACCGTTGTTTATTGACTCTATTAGCAGAACAATTCTTCAAACTCAATCAAAAGTTCTTCGAACTAGTACGAACGAACAAAGCATGGCAAGAATTACATGACCACAGGTCATTCTTCTCTCTCTCTTTGACGTCTTATTACTTAGGTACATATAACTTTTATTTTATCTAATGAGAGAACGATTTAAACTTTTAATAGATTAGTTTTCAGTTTTTGACCGGCAATATTTTAAAGAGAGAAAATTGCTCGCATTGCCATATATAGAGTTACTATGAACTACCACTGTAGCATTGTTTCATAATTATATGTAATAAATTACTACTATTGAATTGTGGAGCTTTTCAGATGGATTTTACAGGACAATAGTCTTTCATATGATACAAACAAACAAAGACTCCGTGTATACCTGTATACCTAGTATAGATTAAATTAAAATCATTACAATCGTAATTATAAATCACCATATATATAAAATTCTAGGTACAGTAATCCACAGCCACGATTATCGGGAGCCAGAGCCTTACACAGGACGTCGTGTTCTCATAGTAGGAGCTGGTCCTTCTGGCATGGACATCGGTCTAGACATAGCTGAAGTCAGCCAGACCCTTGTTCACAGCCAACACTCTAAAGTTAACTTCCAAACTCCTTTCCCACCACATTATTTTAAGAAACCTGATATTAAGGAGTTCAATGAGACTGGTGCGATCTTCGTTGACGGTACATTTGAAGAAATCGATGATGTTATATATTGTACAGGTATGCTAGCCCTTTTTAATTTATACTAGTAAGAGCGGCAGTCCTTAGCCTGTCCTGAAAAATCAAAATTTAGATCCTAATTGCAGCGCCATCAACTGGATCCAATTCTAAATCTTAACTAATTCAAAACCCACTCGAACACACACAAAAAATTTCATGAAAATTGGTCAAGCTGTTTTTGAGCTTAAGCGAGTCTAAGGAACAGCAATTGAATTTTATATTTTTCTTTTTTTTGTAGCTCCAAGCAAGCTTAATAACGTTAGGAACCTGGCCACTGATGCCCGAACACTACTCAAGATTCTTGTGGTATCCTACTCTAGAGTTCTAGATCAGACGTGTTAGCCTTCCAGTCGGGCAATTTCTCTACCACTTGTTTGTGGATTTGTTTTGTTACCTCTTAACACAAGCCACCTAGCTACAGGAAGTACTCTTCCTCTGTTAGCAATCGACGAATTTCATACGTCGAAAATTTCGGTGTCCAAATTCTCTTACGATACTTTTCTTATTATACCTATATTACCTGTATTCCCTTTCAGGTTTTGAATACTATTATCCGTTCCTAGACGAAACAAGTGGTCTGTCTTTACATCCACGTAGTGTGGTACCACTATACCGGTACATGGTAAACATCCATCAACCCACATTAGTGATTATGGGATTGGTGGTACGTGCTTGTTTAGTCATCGCTTTGGATGCTCAGGTGAATACAATTATATTGATAATGACAACTTCTATAGTCTAATTGCCTTACATATTGACTCTCATAGTTTACTGCAACGCAAAGGTCCTGAGCTCGATTCCCGGCAGGGTAAATGTCGTAGATGAATTTTCCGATATTTACTCTGTTCTCGTTGTCCAGAATTGACACCTGAGTGTTCCGTTGTATATTTATACCTACCTCTAGCACAGGCGTAACTTGCTTAGCTGTATTGGGATTTTTAATTGACAATAAAGGCCTAGCAAGCACTACTAATTTTTCGGTGCGATTATTTCGCACACAACATCTGAAGCCTATGGAACTCTCTAGAAGCGCGGAATCCTCATCATATCACGGAATTAATTCTGCACCAAATTTAAATTGTGTCTGCCATTTCTCTACTATATGGAACCATAGAAATTCACGCACTACGTAATTAATTCTGTACTTGATTTCAATTCTTTAGATTGCTACTGATTTATTGCGCGTTAGGTTATGGCTTATATTATCCATAATTTTTTGCATACCATAAGAAACATAATAAACTGTAAACAAAACCGCTTATATTTGATTTATATTTTCTATTCTAGGCACGTTATGTCGCTGCATTAGTGAAAGGCAACTTCACACTCCCGCCTGAGGAAGTGATGATGCAAGAATGGCAAAGACGCGCCGATGTAATCAGATCTAAGGGACTGCCTATGTCTCACATACATATGCTGGCTGAGAAAGAGGTAAGAGTTATTTGAAAATAAACCAATTTTTCTGCAATTTTTAGGACTTTATGTATACAATGTACATTGCGGTAAAAGGGATCTAGGCACTAAAATCAATGTTGTGTTGGATTATGTATTTAATACATTATACAATAAATTGTAAAACGATTTAAATAAAGAAAGTCGTGCATTTTAATAGATTCTTATTTGTTACCTTACAAAATTTCATGATAGTCATAATTTTAATTAACTTTTAAAATGATTCGAGCTATTATTTGATTCTTTAAAACTATGACGTCATAATGCACACGTGTCAATTTCACTAAGCGATTCTCCAAACCAGTCGCTTAAGGCCTTCAACCACCCTAGATAAGTGGCATTAGCACTAAAAGAAATAATTTTTATTTTATTTTATTTTTTTAAATCGGCAGACAAACCATAAATATTGTATATCCCCAAATTAAGCAAGTTACGCTTGTGTTATGGTTAATATACAACGGACTACTGTGGGGCCGATCCCAGACACCGAGACCATAGTAAATAACGGAGAAAATACATTTTCGAAATTTACTATACCAGGAATCGAACATTCGAGTATTGGTTTCCGACAAGATTTGCTAATAGCGTTACACGTTCCGTCGGAATGCAATTTGTTTGGGAGCTTCCCGTTCGGACACGGGAACTTTTCGGACGTTTATGAATAATCCTACTGGTTTTTCTTTTTTCACTTTATGATGTTCTATTAATAATATATTTCTTAAACTTGAAATTTAGAGTATAAATAATTACCCACATAATTCTCTATATTCATATCTGCATTATCTGTTTAACAGGATCAATACTATGCGGAGCTTTCCGAAGAATCAGGCATCGAAAGGGTCCCGCCTGTGATGTTTAAAATACGTGCAGTCGATACCGAAGCTAAGCTAGAGAGTCTATACACTTATAGAAACTACGTGTACACAGTTATAGATGATCACACCTTTACTAGGCATTTGGAATATCAGCCTAGAAACAGTACATTAGACCCATAGACATAAACTTAAATAAGTAAGTACGTGATAAATTAAAGAAACGTTATATTTCAATAATCCACATATATACTAATTGATCAAAAGAAACATATATAATTGGTATATTTTTAGTCCTGTAAAAAATCTGTAAAGAACTTGTAATATTAAAAAAACCAAGGAATTGATTCAGACTACCAGATGCCAGAAGTACAATTTTTTGTCTGTCTGTCTGTTAGAGCATTACGTGAAAAGTACTGAACAAAGGCGATGGAGAATTTTGGGCCAATGAAATGTAATGAATTGAAATATGGCGTAGGAATATCGTTATATTTTTCTATTACTAAATGGAAAACATCAGAATTAAATTCTATCTGGAGACGAGATATCCTAAAAATAAGATCCCAAATAAAATGAGATATCGACTACCATAGTCGATTTATGTGAATCAATTTCGATAATGACTAATATGAAAACACACCGCACAATTAATTAATTCAAAATAACTAAACCCAATGATAAAAAACATGAACATAATAAAAAGAAATCTTAAAATTACTCTCATATTTTTACAATCTGGGCCCAACAATGTATAAAAGCGTATCAGTCTCTTTTAAATTAATCGTAGATACATAAATTGCTTATATATAACCATCGTGCGATATAACAAACACGTCGTCGCGTTATGGCAATGCGAACGAAGTTTCGCTGGCACATAAGCAAATTATTAGAATTACTCAATAGGCATAAATATATAGATACTATTGGTTAGAGTAACTTGCTAGTGCAATTTGCAATTAATTCGCTTGACTCGTTGTCTTAGGTCATGAGCTAAGACTTGAATAAAGTGCTTGATTGCGAGTTTGATTGGAATTCCTCATCAGCAACTATCATTATTACTTGTAATATATTGTAAATAGAATAATATGGTTTAAGGCACGATAGGGATGATATATCGTGTTGGTTGAAAACTCTTCCCAAAATACAATTAGTACAATAAGACAACGAAGGTAGCGCCCAAAGTCTGGGCCTTCTACTACCTTGAAAATCGGTGACCTCGGCTCAGTAGTTATTCTATTTAAAGTCCTTGAGATCGTAGGTAGAATATGTAGCTAATATTAATAAATTCGGTTCTGTTAGGCGCAATATGTGCATTGCGACTTATATTATTGTAATAAATTACATAAGCAAATCAATAAATAAACGATTTACTTGGAAAGAACTATGCTATTTTCACATTCTTTGAACCGTTTGTAATGCAATTTACATAAATCTTAACTTGCGTTATCAGAAGCCAACTTAAATACCTTAGTTATTTATAAGCAATTTCAATAAAAACCACAATTATTAAAAAAAAGACTTTATTTTGTACTTATTATTTATATTAATTACGTTATGGTAACAAGCAATGTAAAAGTATAAAATTATTATAAAACACAACGTATTTTTATTACAACTCCTAATAGAAGGTTTAAAGATGATGAAGGTAAGAAATAAACTGACTGAAGTGACTGATATATATGGTAACTAGCCGTGACCACGACACCGTTCGCTCAAGATTTGGTATATTCATATATGTTTGTAAAATATACCGTTGTATCTTAAAATAGTAATTTTCTGATGTTTCGCTATTGTAGACAAACATACATTCAAACTATCCTTAATGTACTCAATCGCACTTCGAATTTATTTCAATAAATCGCGAGCCTAAGTTTAATATGCTTGATGTATTGATAATCTTTATACAATTTAAACAACCTTACAAAACATAGGTACTCTATTTCTCAATTGCTAATCAATATTTCTATCACTAAATAATTTCCTTCACTTTATTCTACACCATAACTCGCACGTCATAGAAAAATACTATTGTGCTTTTTGAAGTAACATTCCTTTAGAATCGTTGTGATTTGAAACTCGATGAAATGAAAAAGCGACATTAAACATATAAATCTATAGGACTAAGCCAGCGAGAAAATGAGATAGAATACATTATATTTAATAATTTATACACTATAATGATACCGATTGCGTTGGAAATGTTTTAAAGTTTTTCGTTAATACTTCAAATTACTACTAAACTACTACGTGTGAACTGCACACACACACACCATATTTTTTTAATTGATTTGCTATCTGTGAACGAGTTTGTCCCTTGTCGGAGACATGCCATGATATAGGTCTCGAGCCATGAAACGTGACAGGCAGTGTAAGCGATAAAACAGTGCATGAAGAAAGGCGAACACAGTCTTTTGTGGCTTAACATAATAATACACTGAATGCCCAAAACTGACTATTCGGTTTTTCGCTTGATAGAGAAACTGAGTACATAAAACATCTCAAAACATTAGAAACTAATGTAAAGCTGAGCGTAGGTTTGCTTTATTGGCACGTTAACTTGGTATATCCTCAATTGGACACCGAAAACCTTGTCTAGGATTATACTTCGTTGTATAATTATAACTATCTATAATTTCATACTCGTATTCACGATATTCCAACAAATCATCAAGACGATTCTTCGCGTTGTTATTCCTTATGATTGTTAATACTGGTGGTGCTCTTCTGACACCAGCTTCTACTGTTAAATTCTCGAAATATTGGTCCTGAAATAGATAGACAAATATTGGAACTGCGATAATTGATTGATTTGATATTGTGAATGTGAACCATTTCTTCTTGTTTCATATCTTACCGTGTCAATAATAATGTTGACATGAATAATTTTCAGCCCCAATCGTGGCAAGCTGTGCACGTGATCCAACCACGACTTTAACATCTCTTCTTGTGAGGGTAGTTTAAATTTACCTGATGCTAACGCTGCAGCATATTCTCCCTGTAAAACATTTAATTCATACTAATATCTAAATACAAGTTTATGGTTGGATTATAATTTGTTCCTTTTTTATGGCTTTGAGAATGAACTGATTATTACTCTTTTAAAAGGATGTTATCTATCGTTCATATAATATAATCCAATAGTTTTAAATGGCTTCAATATATAGGGGGCCTAAAGCAGCCGCTTACGCAGATACGTACTATGAACGCGACAAATATCAAAATAAAGTACACCTTTATTGCTATTTCATACTTACTAATATAATCTAGACAGTTAACAATTTCACACTAATCGACTCTCCAAAAGCAGCCGCTCCAGACCCCCAGGACTTTTAGAATGTTATGTTAATCCTTGTAACAAAGCGTATTGAGAGCACGGAAGAATGTTAGATTTAGAATAAGTAGTTAAGTTTATATGAAGAAAGATAGAAATAGAGCAGAAAGCTAATTAATTTGTGTAACATGTGTTAATAGAGACAAATAATATATGCTAAGATAATTTGAAACTGCACTAATATACCGCACACACCAGGCTCGAAAGACCTTTAAATGTACAGTCTGTACACTTGCATCAGTAGCTGGTGGTAGCGATGGTTATTAGCAGTAATTAAAGAAATAGACCTTGAAGTTTCAGGAATTATTTGTGTGAGTAGAAATGATTAGATACTAATCCCTGGAATTTCAGGTTCAGTGGTCTAATCTCGATTAAAGAGTAGCGCGAATTTCTACAATTATCGACAGAGTTTTAAATACCGCCAAAGAGTAGTTATTGACTATAGAAATAAATTCTACTGTATATTTACAAAAGTTTTAAGATTTCATGAATCAATGTCGAATTTCAACCACTGATCGGCAACTAGTTATTATAGATGTATTAGATACAGGTGTATAATACAAATTGAAAGCTTACCTGAGCATCTAGAACTCTGTTGATAATACCCCTTGCAACACCTACAAACACCATACTAGGATGGTTAATGTTCACCATATGTTGGTATAAAGGTAACACGTATTTTGTCGTGGCCGTCATTCCAGAGCTTAAATCCAAGAATTTGTGGGCGTAGTTATATCCTGTATCCGGTATAAAAGTATAAAATGTTTTAGATTATTGTACTATTTTAATACGTTAAATTACTAACTAGACAATATTAGAGGGTAGTTTGTATCGATTGGCCCACTACTCGGCTCTTTTCGTCATCGCTCGAATATAAAAACTCGCGGACGAAGCAAAGTTACACTTAATAGGCCATTTTTTACTTTAACCAGACTTCAAACCTATTACTCGGCTCGTCCCGTCACCGCTCGGATATAAAAACGTACCTACGGATGAAGCAATATGACTCCGACTTTGGCCGACCAAAGTTACACTTGATAGGCCATTTTTTACTTTAACCAGCCTTTAAACCTATTACTCGGCTCGTTCCGTCACCGCTCGGATATAAAAACGTACCTACGGATGAAGCAATATGACTCCGACTTTGGCCGACCAAAGTTACACTTGATAGGCCATTTTTTACTTTAACCAGCCTTTAAACCTATTACTCGGCTCGTTCCGTCACCGCTCGGATATAAAAACGTACCTACGGATGAAGCAATATGACTCCGACTTTGGCCGACCAAAGTTACACTTGATAGGCCATTTTTTACTTTAACCAGCCTTTAAACCTATTACTCGGCTCGTTCCGTCACCGCTCGGATATAAAAACGTACCTACGGATGAAGCAATATGACTCCGACTTTGGCCGACCAAAGTTACACTTGATAGGCCATTTTTTACTTTAACCAGCCTTTAAACCTATTACTCGGCTCGTTCCGTCACCGCTCGGATATAAAAACGTACCTACGGATGAAGCAATATGACTCCGACTTTGGCCGACCAAAGTTACACTTGATAGGCAATTTTTTACTTTAACCAGCCTTCAAACTTATTGAGATGGAAAAATTCTAAGATAAGAATTTTATTTTTATAATTAAATTTTTGCTATTGTCTTTCCTTAAGTTAAATAACATTATAAAATAGTGGAATTCGACCAAAAATGTTATAATTTTCTAGGGAATATAGATTATTCTTGAAAATTACTACCTTTCAGTTACATGTTTTAACTTTTTGGCGTGAATACGAGTCAAATAAAGAATATCGTTTTTATTATTTATTACACGAGTTCAGCTCACAGGAAGACTACCCATCTAATAGAAAGCAGTTACAACCGCCTATGCACATTTATTTTGTAAGACGAAAGATGTTACCAATGTGCTGCCGCTCTCTATCGGGAGACTAGAACCTGGCGAATAATCTTTGTTTTATTAAATAAGAACTTACCAGTACACAATATAACGTCGTCAATCTGTTCAAAGCTATCATCTTGAAATATAACGCCTTCCGTAGTAAAAGCCTTGATATCAGGTTTCTTAATATAGTCTTTCGAGAAAAATGGCTGGTTGTAATTTAGGTGATGACTATGTACCAACTTGGAAGTTATGTTGGATAAATGTGTTGCCAGATCTAAACCAGAAGCACCTGCGCCTACTACAAGTACACTACGGCCTTTGTAAGGCTCTGGCTCCTTATAATCATGACTGTGAATTACTTTTCCTGCAATAAAAATATGAGAATTTAGTTATAAAATTTTCACGAGTTTATGAGTAACTATCGCCCTCTTGTTCTTCTGATCACTTAAAATTTAAATTAGCTATTTAATATATCATTATTACTATGGAAATTCCTATGTTTGTTGAATAAAGGAGCTATTAAAACATTTTCTAATGCTTGCTAATAAGATTTGGCTAGTTATATAATTGTAGCTTGTACTAGCCAAACTTATGTCATATTACAAGGGCTGAAAATTTTTCAGTACACGTGGTCAACATTGATGTGGACTAATACACACTAAAAAATTCATTCATAAATTTTAATCATTTTTAGTCCATTAGAGTCAACAAGTAGACAGGAAAGAGTGAGCTAAACGGCACTTTACTATTCATCTTCGATACTACATAGTGTAACATGGCATCGTCGTGTATGGCATGGCATGGCATTTATGTGTCGTTCTTTTCAAGTCCAACGAGGAGCGGGTTTTAACTCGCTCTACGTGAGGAGACGAACATAAAAACCTGCTTCAACTTTTATTGTTAGTGTTATTAAAAATCTAAATACCTTTGAATGACTCCATTCCTTCAAAATGAGGCATCACTGGATCACTATATTCTCCACTTGCTATCACGATGAAATCGCAAACTTCTGTCACATTTTCTCTTGTATCAGTTTTTAAGTATTGCAGATTCCAATGGTCGTCGACCCATTTAATGCCTGTCACATAACTTCGAAACTGGAAATATTTTAAGAATAGTGAAACTTGATACCAGTGAAACTATTAATAAAGGATGTATTAGAAGTAGTTTCTTAATGTAGGTAATTTATGTTATATTGACTCCCTTTGACTATTATTACACCAAGCCCACTACGAGGCGAGCCAGCTATCCTGAAACCATTGTAAAACTATTCGCGCTTCACCGAGCGATTCACGAGTGTTTAGAATTCTGACTCGAAGTAGGGCCAAGTGCAATGTTAGCAACATATATCTAAAACTATGGTAGTAAAACTGTACAAATTATTAAGAAACTGTTAAAGGTAATAAATTATTAACCACAATCAATAATTATAACCTCAGGCTTGCAAACTATGCAGAAATATTATATATTACATAGATATATACTTAATATACATACCATACAAATACATATCTACAAAATATATAAATGTTTATAAGTGAATTTAAATATTATATTCCAACGACAGGTAGTATTTTTTGATCATAGTTTTAAATATCGCTAGCGATTTTGCTTGTCTGATTGTAACAGGAAGCGCGTTCCAGAGCTGTATAGCCTTAACAGTAAAAGAATTGTTATAAAAAGTTGAGTTATGCGCAGGAGTGTTCAATTTAAGTTTAGTAGAAGGGCGTAAATTATGAGAGCACGAAAGAAATTCAAAATTTTGTTTAAGGTAATCAGGAGTATTAGGGACAAATAAAATACTATAGAGTAAAGCAAGGATGTGAGTATTCCGGCGAAATCGAATTGGCAACCACTTGAGTTTTTTTCGGAATTCAGAGACATGGTCATATTTGCGTAGTCCAAATATGAACCTTATACAAAAATTTTGGAGGCGCTCAAGTTTATTAAGTTGTTCTTGGGTTAAATTTAGATAGCTGGCGTCAGCATAATCAAGGAGAGGAAGTAATAAGGATTCTGCTAGCTTAATTTTGGTGGAAGTGGGTAAGAAATTCCTCAACCTTCTGAGACATAAAGCCGCCGGCTTAATTCGGTGATATGAGGTCGCCAAGACAGCTCGCTGTCAAATATAACGCCAAGGTTTTTTACCTTATCAGTAAAAGGAATGATTGTTCCGTCAAACATCACATTAGGTATGGTACTCCAGTCGACCTTATTAAGCATCCGTGAGCTACCGATGACGATGACTTGAGTTTTTTCAGGGTTCACATGAAGCCCAAAAGACTTGCCCCACTGCAGAATGCATTCAAAATCTACGTTTATGATAGAAACTGCTTTGTCTAAGGTGGCGATAGGTGATTGTGTATAAATTTGTAAATCGTCTGCATAGAGGTGATAGGTTGAAGTGAGTTGGTTAGAGATGGAGTTAATAAAAACAGCGAACAATAAGGGAGAAAGCACGCCGCCCTGAGGAACACCAGCAGAGAGTTCACACCATGACGAATAATCATCCTCGACGCGAACCCGCTGCCGGCGGCCAAACAGGTAACTGTGAAACCAGTCGATTACTGTAGGAGATATGTTAATAGAGCTTAGAATACCAAGTAATATTTCAAAGTCAACATTGTTGAAAGCACTGCTGAAGTCCAGTAGCGATAGCACAGTCAATAAACCATTATCCATACCATAACGGATGTCATCGGTGATTTTCACGAGGGCAGTAGTTGTGCTGTGGCCAGGACGGAAACCAGATTGATAGGGATTAAGGAGAGAATGTCGATTAAGGAAAACACTTAACTGTTGGTGGACTAGGCGTTCCAGGACTTTAGAAAGGAATGGCAGAATAGATATGGGACGGAATTGAGAGAAAGAAACAGGGTTAGGTTTTTTAGGAAGAGGAATAATCTGGGCTTCCTTCCAGGTGACTGGAAAGGTACTAGAAACTACAGAGGCATTGAATATATGGGTGAGGATAGGATTGATGACATCCAGTATGGGCAGAATCATGTTGCGACTAATACCATCGCTACCGACAGCGTTCGATGTAATGGATTTCACAGCGCTCTTAACATCACTATCAGTAAATCGACTTAATAAGAATGGAGGATAATTGGGTGTTGGCAGGCCGGAAAGAGTATTTAAAGTATTAGACTTAGTTACAACGTCAAAGTCAGAAGTAGCTGAGAAATGTCGATTTAAATCGTCAATGTTGAGTTCTTTGGGAATTACACTATTTGTTTGCTTGCCAACTCCCAGGGATCGTAGAAATTTCCAGACTTTAGCTGGGCTTTCACTTTCAACTGACTCGTGAATGTAGCGGCGTTGAGCGTCCCTACACACTCTATTGCAGCGATTACGAATAGTTACGAACGCCATTCGGTTGACTTCGGTAGGTTTCATTTTGAATTTGGTTTTAGCCTTGGACTTTTTGTGCATCAGTGATTTGATGTCATCGGTCAGCCACGGCGCTGGCAGATGTTTGATTTTTATACGGCGTAAAGGTGCATGTGAGTCATAAAGCCTCAGTAAAGCAGTATTAAACACATGCAACTTTTCATCAACGGTAGCGGCCTTAGCCACCTCAGACCAGTCGAATTCCCGAGCATCCTTGAGAAGTGCGTCCAAATTCATATCACCAAAATTTCGCTGCAGGATAATTTTGGGTTTCACTTTCGGCGGACGTACATTGTAAGAAAGGTAGATCAAATCATGATATGAAAAAGCGTCCGCCGAACACTGGCCGTGTTTGGAGACGTGAGAAGGTGACGAGACCATCATCAAGTCAAGAAGAGAAGGGGTCGAGTTAGGAAAGCGATGCGTAGCACTCAGCGGAAGAATATTGAGATTTAAAGATCGAACTAAAGTTTCTAAGGAAGATGACCGATGGTCTCGTTTCAGAAGGCAGGTATTAAAATCGCCCATGATGATGGTATGCGCGAATGAAGTTGAGATATTTTCTAAAAGTGTTTCAAAGGAAGAAAAGTAATTGATACGAAGTGAAGAAATATAAAAGACTCCAAGTAGAATTTTGGCATGAGCAAGTTCTACTTCAATGAGTAAATGCTCCCCAGCATCAGAAGTTGGGAGTTGTGGAGACGTGCTTATAATTTTGTAGGGAATATGAGATCGGAGGTAAATAGCAACGCCTCCACCTCCACTCCCGACACGGTCATTACGGATAAGATGGAATCCTGGTAAGGTATATGAGTTAGAGGAAAGGCAGGGTTTTAACCAGGATTCTGACACTAATATAGCGTGCAAGGTACTTTGATTAAATGACGCCAACATATCTGGGAAATGAGCTGGAATACTCTGCGCATTTATGTGTACTATGTTGAAATTATGAGAAAACCCCGAAAAATGAGTTTCTATAACATTTTGGAGTGGTACTAAACTGGAAACACTGTCGTATATACTATCAGAGGTAGAAGAACAAGAACAAAAATCTGATTCAGAATCACTAACACTGTCGTAATGAAGAGCCATAAAGTATAAATAGTACAAAAAAAAAAAAAAATATATAAAATAATAAAAATATGTACTTGAAAAATAAATAAACAAATAAATGTAATTCAATATACGATTAAATCGCAATTCATCTGCCAGGTGTGTGGATGAGATAGGGAGCGGTTATAAATGGTAACAACACAGTACATTAAACAATATTCATTAACAAAACGCATCATTCCCAAAAGATCTTGTTACCGGACCATAAATACAGTACAAGTAATGACAATCAACATTGACATTGACAGTAGTTGACGGTTGTGTAGTATTTATGTTTACGATGTTTACCTACATATTTCAGTGTACCTTCCAGTAGATTAAAAAAAAAATCATATAAACATTTTAAACAGTCTATATTGTTCGGTCCTTGCCTATAATAAGTAGGAAAAACATCGTTCCGCTGATTTTATTGGCTACCCTCTTTCTGTGTGAGGCGACGGCCAATGCATAGCAGGATAAGGGCAGCCATTTTAAACACTGTCAACGTTCGACGACATTGCGCCGTGCACTCATCTGTTTTTAAATTCAAATAATTATAATTACTGGCCGTGCCAATATTTTTCATTAATACCTAATCTGTGTATATACAGTGGTAGCTCTCAAGTGAACCATAGAGCCGGGCGCTGTTCCTGAGTGCATCCTGACTCGAGCCAGCAGAGGGCTCATCTCAAGGTTGGTGGAGCTTCTGCTTTTATAGTGCAAGGATCTAGGTCATATCTCCACTATACAGTCCATCGACAATCGAAAAATCGAAATCGAACCACTAAAACTTATGGGTTAGAGCATCCCACATTTTTTGGTCCTTCGAGCCGGATTACCTCTGATTAACTTCCCTACCCTAGTTTTACCTATTATCGATACATTTTCGTATATACGTCTTCTATTGGAACTAGGCAGAGACGGCATCGCTAATTATATTATTGGTTCTCCACATAACTAGCCGGTTTTCAAAACACATGGCCGTAACAGCATAGGCGGCTTTGTAGTTTGTTTTGAATGTGACAGACATGCATTGGGAATAGAAGCAAGACATCAAGCACATAGTTCGGTGATTAGCTTTATCAGATAAATTTAACGCTCTTACAAAATTACGGAATAATAATATGTTGTGTAACAAAAATTACAGGAACGCTTTTTCTCATGTTTACAGTCAGCTTTAAATTATCACGAATCAAACCCTAATTTAATTTGTTTTAAAACTCCTCCAATACATTAGAACAATAAAGTTGAATGTAACTATAACGTGTATATATAATATATTAATACGTAATAATGTAAGTTCCAAAGATGTAAAATTTTCTTCTCCCCCTTTAACTTTTAAATTATGATGTGAAGAAATAAAATAAAAATTAGTTGACAGAAATTAATTTTCTTCTTTAAATCATCTTGAATTTTATTCAGTTTTTCAAATTTGCAGAGGATGGAGGGTAGAGCTGGTAAGTGCAAGTTTTACGACTTTGGAAGCTAGTATCTTAAATATCAAAAAACCTGTGACTCGAGATCAAGTGACAATTTAGCAATTGTATAAGCATTAAGCATTAGGACATCAAAGACACCATTCCCATACATCTTTCATAATAACGAAATATATACTCGTAAACGTGTAACTTAATTGCTATATTTGTATGCAGACTATGTATCATTTACAAATCCTTGTAATGGCAAGAATCGAAAGCATTTATCCTTCCTAATCGAGTAGATGTAGACGGATTGAGTTCATAGTCTTCAACGGAATAAAAATCATCTAAGAGCGTGTCGGCCCACACACAATAGAGAGTTTCAGAGTGTTGTAAGACTCGTCGATCTAATGTTCGCTATTTTTGCTATTTTGCGTATGAAACCCTAAAAACTATGTTAACACATCTTAAAAACGACTGAACCAATGTGATTTTTTCACTGGTCGATAGCAAATTTTATTTAATAAAATGAGTGATATTTTTATCCCGGAAATCTCACGGGAATTCTTCCGGGAGCGGTTTCTAGTTGTTTGGATGCATAAAAATTAGCTTATTCCGGCATAGTTTTCACTAAAGCGATGTTTTACATTCTATTTTAAATGCTGTGGTACTTTGTGTCCCGGGAACCCGAAAGAATTTCAAGTCATGCGTGGACGAAGTCGCGGGCACATCCCAATAACTATTAAAGTAGATACAATGTAGCTGACATAATTATTATTTATACTATAAGCCGCGCGCAGGTTTGCCGATGACTACTTACTATTATTGTATTGTATTACTCACTCTTATATATACTTATGTAAAGCATATACAATAAAAAAATAAAATTATAAATTTATGGCAACAACTATTTAAGTAACCTTTTTTTGTCAACACTACTGACTGACGCGTGACATCATGAGGCTATCGGAAAATTTTCTGCACATGGGTAGTTTATTTATTGAAAGACTCTTTTTAAGTGCAAGAAAAAATACATAATTATACATACTTGATAGTTGATAGTTAAACTTGATAGTTAAATAAGAGTTACAATAATGCGGAAATGATCTTGACATTGTGATTTAGTAAATTAATTTATATAATTCAACCATGAAATATTTTAAATTGTTATTATTACGGTCTCGACAGATATACGAGTATTATATAATAATATACTGCTTAACGTTTTTATTTGGCCAATAGGTATTTATACGTAACAATGATTTAATATGTAATATTGAGATGTAAGTTGCGAGTAAATGAAGCTTTACTAATTCACCTTACACAAGCATGACTGTACTTCATCCGTTTCCCTAATACTGGGGAAGGTCCAGCCCAGCAATGGGAAGCTTTTGAGCTTAGATTATTACTCCAAAATACTTGTAAACAACTTCGCCAGAGTTAACAGACACTGTAACGACATCTACTCATTTAGGGTTTACGAACTTTTCATAGTTAGTTACGTTTTAATTGGGCGATTTTCATTCTTAGCATTCTTCTTCTATGACCATACCTATTTATGATTTTAAGCGAAAACCTTTACTATTAAGTATGCTGCCTAATCATGAAAAATGTATGTGGCATTAGCACTAAACGATTAGAATAAAGAGCGTATAGGAATGACATATCGTTACGCTAAGTATTGTGTCATTCCCATATATTATCATTTTATACGTTTAGGGCTAATACCACTTGTGTAGGGGGGCATAGCAATGTATTAGGTATCTACCTACTAGCTGCGCTTTTCCCTTAGTACTAGCGCGACTTGGAATTTATATTCCTACTAGCGGCCCCGGCAGACGTTGTCCTGCTCTGAAAAAATAAAAATCCAAAACCCGATCCCAGCGCCACCTACCGGTTCTAATTCCGAAACTAAACCATCCGGGAACCCACTCAAACACACAAAAACAAAATCAACAAAATCGCTCCAGGTGATTAGGATTTCAGCGCCACCTACCGATTCCAACGGGATAAAAAGTATTCTATTCTATGTCTGTCTCCTGGATCTAAGCTAGCTCCCCATCAATTTTTAGCCAAATCGGTACTGCCGTTCTTGAGTTATAAATAGTGTAACTAACACGACTTTCTTTTATATATATAGATTTCTAAACCCTGTAAAATATCGAAATGAAACATACAAAAATGTAAAATTTCTGTTTTAATCTCTCAAATTTTCATTAAAATCCAAAGCAAACAAACGAAATTTCTAAAAACAATTTTTTATGATTAAGCAGCATATAAATAGTCGTTTTCGTTTAAAATCACAGATAATTTTGTTACTATACTAGATAACAAGTTGTTAACTAACCTGTATATACTGGAGTAGATCGTGATGTTTCGCGAAACTCTTCAAGTACTTATAGTAGCATGTTCCTGAGGGAAAGGTGGGAGTGCCCTCTGGGAACGGGAACCCGGCAAACTCCATTGTCTGGCGCGGCGTGTTTGTTCTACAAATGGAAATCGTATATTATGTACATGTTATTATGATAGAGAACTGTTAAAAAAATTATGTTAGGTATAATTTTCAAGACATTTGATATACGACATATCCGATATCTTTTGTATCATGGTAGCTTTAGCTAAGGTAGCCGCATTTAATTTCAATGACTTGGGTACGAATTTTCCTCTATGAAGCATGCACCACTTAGGCAATTTTGTGATCTAACAGTTTTATTACAATTTCTACATTCAGGCCTCAGATGAAATAAAAGTATAGACGAAGCGTCAAATGAATTGAAGCATTTTTAAAAACCTGTCTGGGTAAACTTGTGTAATACACGTGCTTTGCGTTTATTTTGTTAATAGTAATGTATGCACTGGAAACCATTCCACCTTTATCCGAAGTAATTACATTAATTTAACTCGATTTAATACTGAGTTCTCGGAACGCACTACGGCATCCTACTCTAAGATCGACATCCTTTATTCGGCTTCACTTTGAGAGTCCGAGACTTCGTCTTTTTATTAATGGTCTAAAACTCAGGAGAATATAGTGTTCAAACCTGCACATTGATATAACTTACAAATACATAGTCAAGTATGGTGGGAATACTGTTTCCCTAAAAATGAGCAGGCCTAAAATCAATAGTGGCACATTAACGTTCTGATACGGTACCGTAGGAAACCTATGGAAATGAAACGTCAATAAAAAATGCGTGCCACTGTGACGTCATCTGGCCACTAAACATGGCGGTTTTAGTGCTGCCCAGAAGATTTTAATGTTATTAGGTTTTATCGATAAACGTCCTTGGCTCATTTTATTTTCAATATTATTGAGTATTAATTATTTGTAGAATTTATACTTTAATAGGAAGTAAGTATATTGTTATGTGCAAAGATACTTTGATTTAGATGTGTGAAATCTAAGACAAGTTCGTGTTTCAAATTTATCAAGTAAACGATATGACGATTTTTAAAAGTTGCTACACTGATTTGATAAAGTTGTCGTTTGACAACACAGTGACCACAAAACATAAACATATGGCGTAGTACAGTGCCATCTGCCCATCTCTAGCATGCTAAATTTTATCGTCGTTTCGTATGTTGCCGTCTCGCTCGCACTTGCGTATATGCCGGAAAGGGATGGAAGCTTTATGTCGGCGATAAAACGTTAGCATGCTAGCTAGCTATGCTGTTTTGGATATCAAAATAAGAGTACGTGTTTTTCCTATGAAAAACACGTACTGTTATTTTGATATCCAAAACAGATTAATTAGATTGTAATAGAGAGGTAAGTAGTCTAAACTACTTACCTCTCTATTACAATCTATTTTAATTGTGTTGCTGTCTCTAAAGTCCGTAACACATTACCGCAACGCACCTCAAGATAGGTGCGCTGCACCATAAGTGAGAGTGATTCAAATTTTAAACTTATTAAGGGCCGCGTGATAAAAAAAAACAAAACACCTACAGAACATTTATTTAATTACAAACGTCATTCCTTATGACTTCCGCTCTAAAATCACTTCATTATTAAAAATTTAACGAATTTACAATAGTTTTTATTAAAGTAAAACTAATAAAGGCATAAGTTTATAATATGAGTTTTATTTGTACCTTAGATGTTTTACATGGAATACAAAATTCAAAGAAGTAACACCATCAGTTTTGGTTTATTCCTCTAAAGATGTCAAAGCATATTACTTTTATCTAAGTAGGTTCAATAGCTTCACTATAAAGAGTCTGTATATACAAAATCTAACATCTCTTGAAGCTAAAGAACAGCAGAGTCCTTAAATGTGCAGCTAATACCAAGGTAGAGGTGTCAGGACCGGCCAAAACAGGAATTGTTTCCAACTGGTTTTCTTTTAATATGCCAGTTTTATGTTGGCTGGCATGTCGCTGCAAAATATTGAAATATTAGTTTACAATAATTGTGTCCACAGTATTTTTTTCATAAAATTTGCTTAAATTATGACATTATCATTCAAATTGGGCAAATACATTTCTTGGATGGAATCACAGCCACAAAACCCATAAGTTTTTCTAAAATAGTTATATAGAATGAGAATGACATAGACTACAACTAGTAACTAGCATGTCAGTAATAAGGTAGCAGCAACAAGTATATCAAAGGCTAAAAGTGAAAGTACAAATTTCAATTATACGAGCAGTCTCCATGAGGGTGAGAGGCACGAGAAGACATATTTAGGCCTTCGACTGCGAAGACGGAGCAGGAATGATATAATAAGCCGACAGTCCAACGACTATCCTGCTGATCATCGTCCCACCATACAAAACTTGTATATTAATTTTGATCCTTTTATAGCACGTTTTGTTATAAAATAATATGTATGTATTAAAATATGTATATAATTAAAAAAAAGTATATCAATACTAACTATAAAAGTATATACAGTATTAACTTACTCTTACAAATTTGAAGGGCACGGCATCATCTCGTAGTCGAGTCACATCCAGAGTTTTGTTGAAACATTTATCATCAAAATGTAGCGAGCAAATATAAATATATTTTGCATTTGGCTTTATATTTTCCATTCCAATGGCTTCCAGCCACTTTTTCTTTATACGCTCATTTCTTGGGATCCTATAAAATATGTTTTAATTATTATTTTTGTATGTTTTAAGCGGGGTAGCATGATAAAATAAGAAATTTTATATAAGCAATCATATTATATCGATATCAAAGTCGATAAATAATGTACAACCCCAGCTAATAAATTAACATTATTTAAGCGTAAAAATATAGTTAAATAAGTTAAATCCATTCATGACCTATAACTGCACATAAGAACCTTGCTAATTATAATGAAAATCTTCCTTTATTTTCCCGGAAACATTAACAATAAGCAATATTTTTAATGTTATTTACAGCGTACCTGTGTATGGTTAAAGATGACTGATTTGGTGTTTTTCTTATGCCGCACCCTATTACACTGCACACGGACATATCTGCGACGTAATTATTTATATTTGGCTTCAATTATTTTAAATCACAAGCAAAATATTGAAAGATAATTAGTTATTTTGATTTATACCACGACTTTTTGACAAGACAAGTACCGGGTGCACTGACTGATAATGACATTTGGTGCACTAAACATGGCGGATTTTCGGCCTCATTAGGTATTTACGTATATTCATGTTCCACTTTATGTACGCACTGAAATACTGTTATATTGTTTTCCTGCGAGTTACAGTGCTGAGTAAGAACGAGATAGATATATGTTTATGTGTGTGCCTTCAAAATGGATGCTATTTGTTGCGCTGATGTATACTCCAAGGATACTGGTCTGATTTCGATGCGGTTTTCGCTGATCAATAGTAAATTTCCGGACTTAAATCTGCAGTACTTTATATCAAACAAATACTACGCAGATTTTCTTACAAGGGGGTTTAAAGTGGCCAGGTCGAAAAAAAATTGATACCGATGCGAAAGTTTCACTGATAAAATCTTTAGTAAAACTATTGTAGTTATTATGTATGTATATACCTTACTATTATTGTACTAACTATTGTAAATATGTATGTATGTATGTACCTTTAGTAACATTACTTATCCCGATTTTTTACGGGAATTCCCGGGATTCATGTATATTCGTACTAAAAAATCCATTATGGTTCTAAAGAAGCGTTCAAACTTACTCTCTATGAATAAGGCCGTATAAGTAGAATACTGCGCCTAGGTCATTGAAGTCAAAGGATAAGGTTCCTAGAAAGCTTGCTACGTTACCTGGCTGGATCGCCATACTGATCCGTTGTTCGAGGTAGGAACCAGCCCTCTGATTTCCCGAAGAGACAATAAATCGTATTGAAACAAATTAATTTTGTTGCAATTCACTAATAAATACGTTGCAGTCGTCATGCAAACGCGAACAAAATTTCGTGAGCAGATGGTAGAAGCCAATAAACATGACAGCCCTCTGATGTTGGCAGTCATGCAGAGGACCAAAATCACTATTATATTAGTTATAAATTGCTAACGCATATTTTATGCACTACTAACAATATTTTGATCTTGTTGTCTGTATATTTAAATAAATAATAACTAGAATTATATTTTAAGAATTCTTCAAATCCTTCAATTCTCCATTATAGGATATACTCGTACAACACGTTTGTTATCATGTTATTGGGTCATGCACCTCATGAGTTAATATCCTACCCACTAAACACTTTGAAAATAAACAACACATTATAGTAACTTAACAAGATCATGGTACCTACATACATACATACATAACTTCACGCTAGTTCCCTTGCGGGGTAGGCACGAACAACAGAGTGCCATTTAGGCTTATTCTTACACACCTCACTTGCCTCTTTGACATTCATAACTCTTGTCATGCAAGCTCGTCTGTTCTTAAGGCTCCTGACATCACCTTCTGCTAGTACACGATCAATTTGATCATGGAAGGTGTGTCGTGGCCTTCCACGACTTCTGCATCCATCCACTTTTGCATTGTATATCTGTTTAGTCATTCTTTCATCATGCATTCTTTCCACATGCCCGAACCACCGGAGCATTCCTTTCCTTACCTTCACCCCGACACTCTCTTTCAGACCAACTCTCTTTCTTACTTCGGTAGAAATCATGGTACCTATGATTGTTTATTAAAAATTTTAAAGTTAAATTAAGAGAATATGCTGATGAACCGACTGGCAATGCTGTCTACAAGGTAAATATTTAAAATCTCTAAAGTTATTGCCGATTTCAAATAAAGTGAAAGTTCAGGTGGGAATGGTCATATCAGACTTTGAAATCGGGTTGATATCTGAACCTCAAATGGTAGGTACATAGGTATATCTACATGTCGATGAATGCAATACAATGAAAATTGGATTGTTATGATGACGTTACAGATGCTACCACCGACATACATGGCTTGCAAACGTTCAGTAGAAAAGTATGGAAATTACCCATATTTTGGTACATTACACGATATTAGACGTTAGGCAGACTCCACACTTGCGTAACGAAACATCCTCACTTTTGTCTTTCAATGTTGATGAAGCCACAAATGAAATTCATTCCTATGAACATATAATTGAATCATTCAATGGCTTACAAGGAAATAAACTCAACTTGTTTGAATCGTGTAATTGAGCTTTAACGCTTTTCGAGCCTCAAACTTGCGTTTTAAATCCTAACCGAGGCATAGTACTATAATTGATCCCTCATAACAGAAGTGATGACAATGAAAGAAAACATCTTGTTGAATCCTGGACATCAAGATAACCGACGTGTCAAAACCGGTAATCAGCCTTGGCCAAGAGTGACGGCTTTTTTACTTTAAAAGTGGGGTACTTAGCGCCCAGGAGTTAGACGTTATTATTATTTTATTTACTATGCATCACAGCATCCGAAAATATTATTTAACAATGCAAACTTTTCTGCTCTCTACCAACTTAAACCTAGACACTTAAGAGTCACTGCTTTTCAGTTAATGACGTCTACCGTCTAATGATCTGAAAATCCCCATCTGCCTTAGTTATATAGACGTCCACATCGAATGGTATATTCCTTAAAGGAGGCGGATACGCTTTGATACTTTGTTGGACCCAGATTGTAAAAAGATGAGAGTGATTTTGAGATTTCTTTTTATTTTGTCAGGCTTGATGTTTTCCATTTTGTAATAGAAAAATATAACGCTGTTTTAAGCCATATCTCAACTCGTTACATATTTTTTTTTGCCTAAAAGCCCTAGTCTCCTTTCCTATCTTATAAACCGGACTAGGTATCACTGGAGTCGTTGATTGATTTATTATCTATAACGCAAAAAACTTGCTTAACTTGTTATTTTTTTAGAGCTGTATGAGAATATATAATATAGATAGATAGTATATATCCATATAGACATGTTTATATAAATAGTATAGATTTGTCTGGCGATAACAAAATTACACAATATAATAAAACAGGTAAGAAAAGTTGAACCGAAATGTCGTGTGCCGGTTCGTAATTAATTTAATTAATGATAAAACGGATAGTCGTGTCGGTAGTGTAATATTTGCTTATTTCATAAGAGGCTGGTTAAAGCGGTCATTTTAAAATAATAATTATCTAATAGCCGTCGTTTCACTAACCACAATGTATGTAAACATATTAAATACATTAACCAACAGCATACGATTAAGGTAAACCCACTAATCCGGTTCTTATATCTTACCGATCATTCATTTGTCTTACCATCGATTAAAATTTGACATAAGCTCCGTAGGAGTAATGTCAAAATTCAACTAATGGTAGGCCAAGAGAATGAATAGTAAGATATAAGAACCGGCCGTAAGAGATACTAGGTTCACATAAAATTCTTTTGAGGCCTGCAGCACATTGGTAACACTTCTGGTGCTGCATATGTCCATAGGCGACAGCCACCACTTACCGTCATGTGGAGCATAGACTGTCTGATGTACTTCAGGTATATTTAAAAAATCTTCTTGCGAAAATATTTATAAAAGAAAAACGATAAATTCAATATAAATATAAGCCTGGTAAACCAAAATGAGGTCGACGACCATTGCACGCAGGTAGTAAGAATCTTCACGGACGGAATCCTCTTTGCCGTGGACCGGTACTACGTCGGGTGTACCCTGAAGATCGACATAGACAGGAAGAACATTAGAGAACTCCTGAGTAAGAAGCAGTGCGAGGATTTCATTACGTACGCTATTAAAATCATCAAAATGGTTAATAAACGCAACGGATCAACAAGTAACACTGGTAGTATATAATTGTATATACCTACACAGTGTACCATGTACAAATAGTATTAAGAATGTAAATACCCCAACCTGCAAAAATATAAAATGTAATAGTTAGTAATAAATAAATAAAGCATAGTTCATATATGGTATAAAAATAGAGAATAAATAAACAAATTGTAATATTAGGACAAATAAATAAGATATATATATACAAAATGTAATAGTCAGTAAGAAATGTAATAGAAAATAAGAATTGTAATTAAAAAGAGAAAAGAAAAAGAAAGGAAACAAAATAAAAACGATCCCCCCTTATTATCCCTAAGATGTAGAATTAGATTAAATTAGCCAGAACAAGACACGAAAAAGAAAAGTCTCTGTCTTGCAACACGACGGAGGAGTAGGCGATTAATAATTTAAAAAAAAATATATAAATATAAGCTTGATAAAGCTATTGTTGTACATTTATGTCTCTAACCAGATTTTCAAGTGTTTAAGTTCCTGCCAAAAAGTACCTTTCAGAAGTTACTACGTCTATTAACCCAATTTAAGAAGCATTTTCTAATACACGAAACTAAGAAAGGTCGCCCAATAATGTTTACTATCAAGCGTCGAATTGCAAATGAGTATTTAGCTAGCATACGGGTTTTAATTACATAAAAGTATCATACTTGTATATACTCAGATAAATATTACCTAAGGTTTTTATATTGGCTGGTGAAGAGAGGTAATCCATCTTCGTCAGTGCCAACGTGAGGGTCGAACCTCCATGTACCACCCACGTACCTCGACGCCTCGAACGTTGTAAAATTGACCCCATAGTCCTTGAGGTGTCTTGAGGTTGCCAAACCGGCAAAACCAGCGCCTATTACACAAGCTCGAAAATCTCTTGCTCGAAAATCTTCCTGAAAAGAATAGATACTTTTTACATTAACAAGTAGAAGTCCCAATGTTTCGTTTTGGTCTTTTTTTATTATACAAATACATCGAAAACCCTTAGGTTTTTTAACTATTTATTTATTTATTATCTAACATTAGTTAGATCCCGTACTCTCTTATGATATCTAACATTAGATATCCTGAATTTTCAGGGATGTTCCTATTTTATTAAATAAATCAAAAATATATACTCGTGACGAGAATATATAACAATGTAATTCGTTTATTCATCTTTATAATATTTATCGTTGCCTATGGGCATTTGCAACACCACAGGTGTGTTACAGGTGTTATCAACCGCTGAGGGAATATTTTTATAATACCTTTTACAAAATCCGTATACGTTTCCTAGAATGCGGGCTTCTTTCTGAATTTTCTATTTCACCTTCGATGTGTGTCCAATGCCATAGAAGTTGCGGACAAATTCTAGGTAAAAGAATATTTACAAATCAGACCTGTCAGGTTACATTAGTGTGCTTTCATGTTCACCTTGGGTCTTCAACATTTAATCGGTTTTGTCAATGGAGATATTAAGTGTCAAGTAATTAAATATTATATTAACTAAACTATTGCATGCGTTTTGGCATGAGAGGCATTCGTCATAGGAAAACGCAAATAAACAAAAGAGAGAGAGGTGTACTTTCTGCCAGATTTTAACTGCACGTCGTTGGAATCGGTGCATTATTCGATCAGATAGAATTATAAAATTTACGTATATCGTGTTAATAATAATGCTTGCGAAATTAATAGAATACTGTGATGACCCTCGAAAAAGATTTAATAAGGCCAATAATAATTATTTTTAGTTGCAAAAGAAGCGCATTTATCAGTTAATAGCAATTATTGCTACACAATTAACGGTTATATTATGTAGCAATAGTAAGTATATTTGTATGTATGTATATTTTTTATTTTCTAAAACATACCTTTTATTATTACCGGCCTTAGTTATAATAATCTCGTTAAGAAACGATTAGGCATCTCTTAAGTAAGAGAATCAGAATGAGACCCTAATCAATTAATATATTATTTTTCACTTATAAACGTTTATTACCTGTTGTTTACCTAAGAAGAGCACAGATAAACGATATTTGAATGATTAACGTAGGTTGTACCCAAAATATTCGACTAAAGAGAAGTTTATGGGTAATATTTTCACTAATCAGTTGCTGAGCAGTTTCTTTAAATTTAAGAAAGGATTATAAGTAAGGGCCATTATGTTTTACAAAATAAAACAATTCGACACAGAACTGAATAAACTGATAAAGGCTGCCGAGTTACTGTACATTCATGTTACTATTTATTCACTTGTTTTAGCATCGGTATAAATATGACATTACTAATATGGAGTTTATGTCAAATGTTAACCGTTCGTAAGGCACATGAACGATTAGTAAAATATAGCAGTCGGCCTTAAATGAGCAAAGCAATAATTCTCATTAGAACTATGTTATTTAGTATCAAAAAATTCGCGTCAACTTAGACTACAGGAAAATTTCAACCAGTCTGTGCCAAACTTAACTATTACATATAAACTTGCAACAAAAACATCCATAGCGGAGGGTGATGTCAGGAGCCTTAAGAACAGACGAGCGTGCATGACAAGAGTTATGAATGTCAAAGAAGCAAGTGAGGTGTGTAAGAATGGGCCTAAATGGCGCTCTGTTGTTCGTGCCTACCCCGCAAGGGAACTGGCGTGAAGTTATGTATGTATGTATGTAAAAACATCCATCTTCGCATATAGTTCTAGGAAATGTTCAGAATGGTGCATTCGTCTTCTTTTTACCACCACGCCATCGGCTGGTCATCTCTGGTATTGCAAACGTCCATAGGCGACGGTAACCGCTTTCCACCAGGTGGACCGCTTGTCTGTCTGTTGTACTCTAGCTACATAAAAAACTAAATACTGTAATCACTCATACCCGATCTCTAACTGCGGCTTATTTTGTGTATTGAACATGTTCTGTGTAACAATTATATGCCCATTTATATACTAACTAGAATAATATAGTGGAGTGGAAGAAATAATTTTCGTCTATGAATGACTCTTAAATTATTCGAATATTGTATTAAACATGAAAACAGAGAATTATAACACAGTAACCATTATTTTCATGACTTCACTCCACGGTATATTGACAATTATAAACTACCTAACTACTACTATTTCGTTATAAAATATTTTATTTTACTTATTATTGAAAAACAACAGTCAGTCCGAAGGCCCGCCTGATGGAAATTAAGAATTCAAAGTAATTTATTTGCATAAAACATGTTTTTACCAGATCGGCGTGCAAATTTAGCCCCTACAATTAATATTTGCAACATCAGACTAGTACAATACAGGGATTAATATCTTATAAATAATAGCTAATATATTAAGATATATAATGACAGATGATGCTGTTGTTTTTACTATGTTATGAACTCACGCAGGAATCCATCATGGCGGTTACCGTTTCGCCTGTTTGTGCAATACACAAAAAATAATATGGTATCTTTATAAATACTGATATAACAATTATTTTGAATTTTTATGAATTAAAATCGTTTAAATTTAATAAAAATAAGAATGTTACCGTTTATATCTGAGTTTGTAATTCACTTATTACCTATTTTTACAGAAAGCGTTGAAATTATTCTTACAATAATCGTAAATTAATGGTTCTAATTAGCGCGGTATGTTCTATTCATTTTAATTCTCATAGTTATAAAGCCACTATAATTATAATGTACCTATGAAATTACCGGAAGGAAAGCTCTTTAAAACTTATTTAGAAACTTTATATAATAATTCATTCCGTCGTAATTTTAGCATTAAATTACACCTAATAAGACTTCATCAAACGTCTCGACATGTTTGGTTAAGTTTTAGACTCTTGGTCTGTAATAAATAAGATATATTAAGTTCACTGTTATTAATAAGGAGAATGTTACAACCTTGTAAGCCACATTTAATCTGAATATATTATACTGGTACAGTCGTCAAGGATCAAAATCTGTGCATATTAGTAACAAATGTAAAACTTATTGCACTGCATAGGAGGACAGGTTAATAACTTGTTCGAATAAATTTATTTTCAACTAGATTAATCAATTTAGTTAGATGCAGATTTTAACTAAGGTCATAGACTAAAAATGTCACCATTCAGCCGAGATTAGAATGTTAAGATGGATGTGTAGTAGGTATTACAAGAATAAACAGGGTGAGAAATGAAAGAAGTTTGAAAGTTGCCGGGTCTAGAAATTCAGAGCAAGAACAATAACATAAATACTTAGTGAAATTGCTTTATAGAAAAGATCTTCAGTAGTTTTTAAGATGTATTGTTACGGATTACTTCATATCAGTAAAAATCATACAGTTGATTTTTACTTTGATTTATTTATGTAAATGAAATGACGTTTGGCATTATATTCATTTTTGTAGCCCGAACAATATGACCGTCGTTGTCCAGCTTTCTCTTTGTAATCTGATTTAAATAGTATAGTACAATCTTCGCTTAAATATTTTTCGGGTTTCGTAGCCAAATGTGAAGTAGGTGTAGTGAACGTTCGTTCCATTTAGGGATCTTTTTAGTGTACAAAGAGCCTACAAGCACCTGGCTGAATTTTCATACAAAAAAACTTGAAATTAATTTATTATTATAACTGAAAACTGGTTAGATTTATTAAGTAACTAGCTGACGCCCGCGACTTCGTCCGCGTGGTACGGGTTTTAACTATCCCACGGGAACTCTTTAATTTTTCGGGATCAAAAGTATCCTATATGTTGACCAGGGATATAAGCTACCACCATACAAAATTTCATTTAAATCGGTGCTGTCGTTCCGGAGATTAGCAGGTACAAACAGACAGACAAACGGAGAAACAAAAAAATTGAAAAAAATAATCTAAATTAGTTGTATTTCACTTCTTACATCCCTCTGACTCGGTTTTTAGCATTTTTTTCATTGTACAGAAATTCGACCTCTACAGTTTTATTATGTGTATGTATAGATTACCTACCAACTCGCACTCTAGCCACAAACTTCAAATTTCACACAATCTATAAACAGTACTTGGGTAGACATCATTTCAAATTTACCTACTTCCTAACTTAAATTATGCCAATTACCGAATTAGGAGTCGAATGTATTGTATGAAATAAACGCCAAAACAAAGAATATGAATTACTCGATTGCGCCAAAAATGGTCATCCTAGTTCAAGTAAAGTATTGATATCAAGTTCGGCTAGTGTTTAAAATACAAATTCCAAATTCAGAACGAATTAAGTAGGTAGTTTGATTCATTATTCTTACATGTACTAAGTTCAATAACCATGTAATCATTGGCCGACCGTTCATTTGCCTTACTATCGGTTAAAATTTGCCATAACCTCCATAAAAGTAATGTCAAAATTCATCCGATGGTAAGACAACTGAATAAATAATGAGATATAGGAATCGTCCGTATGTGGCAAACACAGTAGTTTACAGTAGTACCTACAAATCGTCTAAAAACGTGTCAGGGATTTCTGATTCTTATGTCATGTCAACATCGTGATGGTAGTCCGTGGCTACTGACATTTTCCCATAACTAAGTTTTTAATTCATTGCGTTCTGCATGATTATTTTGTGTCCGTGACACGACTGCCCACCGAAGCTGCAGGTATCACATGTCCATTGTTATACGAGCAATACCGACATTGAGTTAATACCTTAAATTAGTAATTTAAACGTATGATGTATAGAAAGTGATCCGCGGTATTTTAAAAGAATTATTTTGCCTCTTGTATTTTTTTTTGTATTGGAACAATGTGATTAGATTTTTATATTTAAGGATGGCAAAAACGGTTGCTTTTTAGTAATATTTCTTTTTATTATGGTTTCCTAATCTCTCACGCCATATGTACAGTCGTGGTGTGAAAATATTCGCCAGTTTTCAAATTGATTCATTTAACGTTCCGCGAGTACATATTACCTTTTCAAACTAAGTCACAGAACAGACTGTTCCGTAAAAAAATATGTTTAACTATTTGAAAATCCAGTTTAAAATCACTTAGATCAGAGTTGTTTGATTTTCTATCTTATCTAAGAAGATTGTTTAGACACGTAAAACCAATTATTAGTTAATATTTATATGTTAAGCGTAGTAATTATATCCTCTTTGTTTCTTATTTTTAATCTCAGCCTCAATCATTTCTCAACATTGCAATTTTCTTTTTTCACGTTTCTATATTTTTTAAATATAACATTTATTAAAATGTGGGCAGTATTGTTTCTTGTACTCGTGCAAGCAAAAGTCGACTTTAAGGTGACGAACATTTCCATTCCGCGACTGTACAAAAAATTTCTATTGTTTCGGACGAATATTAAAAATGATGGACAAGAAGAGGCCACGGCAACTGAAACATGTATCAAACAAGTGGCTATTAAAGTTATTATCTATGAAATTTATTCATGCAACTATGGCAACACAGAAGAGCTTGTGTTTGGACGCATTTATTTCAGCGGCTATGGATCCGAATTTATTTAATGGTAGATAGTTTATGTTTACAGGTAAGCAAACTAGCAGACGCTCTCTCTGATGGTAAATGCTTACCGCAGCCGATGGAAATCTGCAACACCAAGGGAGCCGATGCCTTACTTACTTCGTTGCAACTTTAGGAATTTATTTAGCCCTATATTATACGACCTGACAAAATAGCGCGATGACTTATTCTACAACTTACACACGTAGGTATGTATGTCATGAAGGTGCCTATGCCACGTACGGTGGACTGATATCTAAGTGAAGAAGAAGGAATGGAAGTCTAATTAGTAGTAGTAGTAGTATTCTAGTAGAATTTAGTGGCTAACGAAAGGGGAAACAGGCCGTACATTACTGAAAGTTAAACATATTCTTTTATTTATTGCTAATCTGGCTAGCAGACAAACGGCCCATCTAATGGAACGAGGTTACCGTCGCCTATAGACGTTTGCAACACCAGAGGCGAAGCCAACGCGTTGCCGGTCTTTAGGATAGAATGAGAAGAATAGAATAGGAGGGACAGGATAGGATAAGGTGAGGGGGAAGTAGACCATCGGAAGTCTCACTCCTCGTAAGAAATACTATCAGTTCTAAGTTAACCGTTTCACGCCGGTAGTCTATAACTGCATGGTATCACAGCATTGAAGCCGGTCCAACGACTTGTGATTAAAATAATGATTCCAGCATCGGTCTACCACGTCGGTACAAAAATACCTAACATCATACTGAACTTAAAAGAACAGAATGGTAATGATAAAACTCTAGTCTATAAATTCAGAAAAGCACAGGTGACAGAAGTGCGACATCAGCAGTGATTTCGAGATGTGAAGAGATATTAAAACACCTTGACCTTTCATGGGTGAAGAATATCTATAATCCAAATATGAAGCGAGCAAAACCGAGAGCACAGCTAGTTTTAAGAGAAAGACACAGTCACAATAACAAAGATGGTGATAACGAAATCTCGCTTGACGGGTATATACGCAATGTGGATACCCGCAAGAGCATTATAACCTACAAACTTGGTGTGACATTATGCAGTAATGCCGGTTGCGAAACGCTTCCCGTTTCTCCTAAAGCGGTCATACCTGCATTTTCTGAACTGCATTTATTATTTTGTACTTGATATGAAAAGGTTTTCCAGATGATTTTATTACGTAAAAATGAACTAAACTCTTTTCATATTGATGGCAATTTTTTATAGTAGGTAGTAGGTATAGGTTCGCGTTTGACTATTATGATCTCGCCCGATGTCGAATGTAGATATGGTCTAGGATAGAGCACGCTTACCTAGAAGCTAAAATGACATAGATATATTTGGGAATATAAGAAAAGTAGACATTGAATTATTATTTATAATTAAATGCATGTAAGTAATTAAAATGTAAAATTACGACTATATAATATTCTATGGATAAAAGGGTTAAACAAAATATTTAATCTTTCGGTCGTAGCGGCAACGCTGTCAGAGTCAAAAATTGTCATCCCGAGGCCCTGTGACATGGCGATGCGATGAAACACTAGTGGTTAAGTTGTTAGGTCTGAGCATGTCGAGAATGTAATACTGAACATACAAGTGTTGTAATTACATTTTTATGTTTGTGTATTTTGTTAAGCAACAAATATATTTACTAGCCTACTTCTATCTCCGAACAGTTGGGTTCCATTACATAAATAAAAATATACTCAAAATGAAAATATGTATATTCACCAAAGTAGAAGAAAGTATATGCATACATAGATACATACAAACATAAAATCAAATTGCGAAAGTAACAGGTATGTGACTCGGATTGCATAATAATTTACACACAAAATATCTTTAGGTTATACAAATAAAAGGAATTGCATTGAAGCGTTAAATTTATTTAAAATATCTAAATATAAACTTATTGGTTATTCATATTTAACATAATAAGTAAACATTAACTCTCATACATTCGTAGCATAGCTTATAGTTATATTATTATAAACATATAAATATAATTCTATATAGATACCGAAATTTTTTTCAAAAAGTGGGCTGAAGTATTTTCCTTTCAATATTTTTTGCTATATCTATAGGAATGGACTCGAAAATTACAATTAAAAAAATGAACTTTATAAATATCGTCGTCAGTTATCCACTGACGGACGTAGGTCTCCCTGAGTTTGTGCTACATATCCTGTTCTTCCGCATTCCTCCTGAGAAAGGATTTGGCCAATGTTACAGTTATCAATTTGTTGACCTAGCATCTCCACGTTCTATCCAACTTAAAAGAGCTATTATGAAACAGAAACAGATTAACATAATAATTAAGTACTTTCTTGACTTTGGGCCCATGGGGGCCAAGTGCCCACAAATTATTTCAAATAATTAAAAAACGCCTAGTCGACAAAACAGGAGACCGGAAGGCTGGAGCTTACCTCGCTCAAAGGATTAGCCTTTGTATCCAGCGAGGTAATGCTGCCAGCCTTCTAGGTACAATGCCCAGCGACAGTGGTCTGGTGGGGCTGGACGGGCTTTAATATAGGTTTTATTTTAATTTTCTTTTTTACTATTGTATATATATTTTTAAGTTAGGTTTATTTATAGGATATTTTATATTTTTAATTAATATTAATATGTATAAATAAATTTCCATATTGTCATTAAAGTACGGAAAATATAGTACTTTCTTATTTGCTGATATTGACATAACCAAACAGTGTTGCTAAACCACATCTAACCTTTTAAAGAATAATACAACCGCTAAAAATCGTAATTAATACAAAAATGAATTAAACAATGTAGATAGACCCACTAGGCTTGTCTAAGGCGGATTGACGAGTTTCACACATCAATAGTCGTCACGATGATTTCTTTCGACTAATTTTTAAACGCATTATACAAACTCGTACTATTTACAGATTTACTATATTATAGATTTTCCCTTAAGGGGTACGACTTGTGCAACCTTACTCTACCTAGACCGACATATATACTCTATGCTCCTATTATATTGATGTACTCGGTGTACTCGGTATACAAAACGTCAAAACCGAAAGAAAAAATTATGTATGGCCACCTAGTCATATAGGGCTTAGACGCGTCTCAGAGTTGGTTAAGTACTTATTTTACTGGGTGAGACGTCCTGATATCGAGATATAATATACACGATATTAATATACTACGAAATGCATACTACATATTTTTTTAAAGGCTACTGATAGTAAATTCGGAAGAACTATAGGTAGGCACTTAAACCAGAAGTTTTCTTACTTATTTTTCTCAATAAAATGGCTAAACCGTAGGAAATAATAGATTTATTAATAAGAGTAATTCATTGTATTTAATAACATACTCTATACCATAAAAATATGATCTAAGCTTTATACCTAAAATCTTCTTTACAATTTCTAGGGCATTTAAATTTGAAAAAAAATATATTCTTGACAATATGAAAATAACGGTTTTAAGCAGAGTATTCTATAATTTCTATGGAACAAACTTTTTGAATCATGTAACATGGAAATTTGAATATTGTAATAACAATTAAATTGTAGGAAATTGTAGCAATAATTGAATTATTGTTCTGAAATATTTACATTCAAATTAACGGAGAAAGAATTTAAAATTTAGGTAGCGCTTAATAAAATAAATTAGGTTATAAAATTTAAAAAATATGTAAAATGTCCACATACCGCGTCCAAATCATTTTTAGCTCCAAGGATAAAATTAAATAAACAAAAACCAATCACATAATACCATAGATTAAACGTCATATTTAATTTTTAAAATATTTTTTTACTTTTTTTGTTTAATTTATGTGTTCCATTTGCAAATTTTTAAAACAGACGAAATACCGCGTGAAGAGCGTCTCGTGCGCTGGTCAGTCGCGGTTGAATGTGGAGGCATACAAGCTCAATTCAATTGAGTAGGGCTCAAGCACAGGCCGGTAACCTTGACCGTCAAGCTTATTGACTCACATTCACACATGATTCTTTTTGCAAAAAAACAAAGCTCAATCGATTTTCTTTTTATATATGTTTTTACGTACAATTATGACGTACCTATAATTGGATCCTGGCTTTATGATTTAGATTAATTATTTCTAAGAGTTTCATAAGGATTTACAATATTAGGTATAATAACCAGACCTTTTTTTGTGGGGGCACGTGGGAGCACGCATTGCCTTTAAAGGAAATTTCGAAAATATAGAAAGATTGCCATAAAAACTGAAAAAAATGAAAGAATTTGAAAAAAATTAAAGCAAGACAAAATTAATTTTGGTAACCTTTACAAAATAAAAAATAGTTTTTTTAAATGGTCAAAATTATTCAAATAGAAAATCTAATCTATCTTTCCTGAACAGTCACCGCATTGCCTCATACGAAATGTGCGATGCTCTTCAAAAGCTAAGTGAGCTGAGTTTAGATTTACAAAATCGTGATATAAGCCTAATTAATGACTGCTAATCGGATAATTGAAAATATGGTTCAAATATTTGTACAAACAATAACTGAACCTGGTACGTACTATGAAAAGGCTTTGGAAGCGGTGAATTCACTGTATTTTTTTTGCTTTTTACCCGACCTCATTATAACACTTCTGTTATTTGATCATGATGTCTACGTCGTGGTGTACCGGAGCCAACTCTACCATTCACAATACTGTCATACACTTGTTTTGTGATTCTATTTTCGCCCATCATTTCTACATGCCCAAAACACTTTAACATTCCTTTTTCAACTCTACTTTTCATTCGTTTCGTTATTCCATACATACTTCTCAAAGCTCTCATTTTAACTGAGTTTATTGTACTTTCATGCTTCTTCTGCCAACCAACTTTCACTACCATACGTTAGTGTTGGCGTCTACACCATTTGCTGAACAGCCAAAAGTGTCTTTAAAGGCATCCTGGTTGTACATCAACCGTGAAACCTAATTTCTTTGAAAGTATTTTTAACATCTACACCTTTTCATTTTATCCTATTTTATTCAGAAGTTTCCACCCAATAGATAAAACTATCCTTCTCATAACTTTTTAGCTGTGAAGATACCTGCACCTATGTGGGAAACCCGTCAATCCGCCTTAGATTATCCGTGGTGGGTATACCATCCGTATGCCAGAACTAGGAATGCCCAAGTCCAGTAGTAAAACGTTTATGAGCTGTATGATTATTATTATATACATTAAATACGTGTGTTATACTATCCTTTAACGAGGTTAGAAACATTTCAGATAATTAAGTAAAAGTAACTAAGACGTTCTAAATAAAAAACACATAATTAACATCAGTCATGTCAATAACATCCGTCGTAAAGTATTTTTTATTGTTAATTTTTTTATGATCAATTGTTTCGTCGCATTTGACGCTTCCTCGTAACTTTGTCGCGGTTCATTGTTGTTTAGCATAATTACATAGTCATGCAGTTTTGAAGGTTTTCGGCGGAAATTTATTAGCTTAAGTCCGGATCCTATAATTACCATACCGACCGTTCTTTTGCCTTTACTACCGGTGGCTCTATACAAGTAATGACAAAATTCAACTAAAAGTAGAGTTCCCGGCAGGAATCTTGAGCAGTCGACGGAACAGTAGGGATCGCTTTGAGCAATGATCGTAGCCAATGTCGTGAGATTTATTGACAATATTGTGGCGACTGGGGGTAAAACATTCTTACAATATGAGTTGGTTTTTGAACTTTCAGAAAAATATAGAAGATTCTAGAAGAAAGAGAAAAGATGAACAAAAGAATAATGAAATGAAGATCGAAATTGTGGAATAGAATGGTCAGGAAGGAATAAATAAAAATAGATAGATGTTTAGAAAGTGATAAACAGTAAATAAATAAGTAGGTAAATAAAAGAATAACAAAAAAAGATTGAAATTATGGGTTCCAAAAGATTCTACCGAGTAAATAAGTAGCGCGAGGTGCATTACTCGAAAAGTTCAGGGGGAGATAGGGAAGATATAACATTGGAAGGAGCGTTTAGTGGCAGACGGGAGCACGATTACAACGATAGTGGAGTAGAGTTTAAGATGAAGAAGGAGCGATAATGATAATGATAGATGCAGAGGATGTACCACTGCTTGTGACGATGCTTGTAAATAGTCAATTTGTCTCTTTATTCGAAAGGGACAGGGGTCATACTTCTAAAAAGGTTGGAAATTTCACTGTTCGTAGAAAAAATTGACCGCTCAAGAATCGTGGCGGGGACTATAAGGCAAGTGAATGTATTCATTCAACGTTATTCAACGATTAATGGCTGGTACCTATATCGTATTATTGTACGATATAGGTACCAGCCATTAATAAAAGTTTACGACTCACTATTCATCAAAATTTAAACTCAAGTGAAACGGTTATTTGACCCACCTCTTGAGATGGGTCGTTCTGAGCGTTGTGTGATCGAATATGATGTCGTCATTGATGACGTTTTCGCCACGACCACAACGACCGCGGTCGCCTCATGGAACGGCTAACTGAGCATTTTGGACGTTGTGAGCTACTAATGGAACGCCCTGTATGACATACATACATACATACATACATAACTTCACGCCAGTTCCCTTGCGGGGTAGGCACGAACAACAGAGCGCCATTCAGGCTTATTCTTACACACCTCACTTGCTTCTTTGACATTCATAACTCTTGTCATCCACGCTCGTCTTTTCTTTAGGCATCTTACATCAGCTACTGTTAGTACACGATCAATTTGATCATGGAAGGTGTGTCGTGGCCTTCCACGACTTCTGCATCCATCCACTTTTGCATTGTATATCTGTTTAGTCATTCTTTCATCATGCATTCTTTCCACATGCCCGAACCACCAGAGCATTCCTTTCCTTACCTTCACCCCGACACTCTCTTTCAGACCAACTCTCTTTCTTACTGCGGTATTACGAAGGTGGTCCGCGAGCATCACACCGCAGATTTTGCGCAGTGCTCGCATCTCGACCGCGTTTACTCTACTTTCATGTTCTCTCTTCCATACCCAACTCTCTAAGTATGACATACATGTCATAATTATAATCATATAGAATTTAAGGATAGGACCATATCATGGAAATAGTGACCTTTATTCCAAGGATAGATATGTGAAACTTGCGTTCCCCATTTGCCCATAAACAGCGCGTTCCATCAGTAGCCAGAACGCCCAAAATGCCCTGTTAGCCGTTCCACAAGGCGACCGCGGTCGTTGTGGTCGTGGCGAAAACGTCGAATAACCGTTCCACTTGGGTTTACGATTGTAACGCCGGCAATCAAGTGGAACGGGGAATATTTACGATCATGAACGAGGTCGTTGTGAGTCTCTAATGGAATGTAGCCTAAGCGTTCTAAAATAATTTCCAAACAATATAGTTTTGTTTCGTTTTCCGAACAGCTGACATTTGACATATTGATAATTTGACAGTTCAACATTGATTCAACATAACCTTAATTTACATTTTACAATATTGCACTACAGCGGTATAACAAAGTATTTTAAAATTATTTTTAATCAAATTTAGATGTCTACTGAAACCGAAGATGAATTTTCTGATTTCAAAGTATGTTCCTTTATTCAAATTTGACCAAAAATTTAAAACTTTTCGATACTACTATCTTTGTATTGTTTACGAATATGTTGCAGTGCCCACCGATCTTTGAAGACCTCAATGAACGTGTAAAAGGATATTTGCTGAAGCCGGAAAAGCTTTCAATACATAAATGGGAGCGATCTCAAGTTCATTGGCACAGAGAACCCAATATAGATTCGTTATTATTTTACGATGAAGAGGAATATGGACCGGATACGACTCTTGAGGTAATTAATCTTATGCGTATAGTTATAGGGCGCATTTTTGAGATACAAAGAGAATTTCGGGTGGTTATAAAAAAAATAGGCTAAGGATTTGCCTTCTAACCTATATTTAAAACACAGAGAGATACCAACATACACTAATGACTATGTTGATTATAGGTTGTGAGAGACCAAATAACAGGTGAAATAATTGGTGTAGAAGAAGTAAACATACCTATAGAAGACGATGAAGACAATCCATCCATGTCAAGGGCACCCTTGGCACCAAGTTTCGCCACCAGGGGCACAACCACCCAAAGCCCATTTCTACCAGCTGGATTTGAAGAGGAACTCCAAAAAATGTTGGAGGAAACACAAAATGCAGAAATACAAATTGACCTGCACAATGAAGAGCCTGGAAAGTTTTTGGGAGAAGGTGGGTAATTAATACAGTTATAATATCAAAAATTATCCATGTTAAATTATAAATAATATATAAAAAAAACAAATAGTAATAGTTGCCCATAAAGAATATCCTAATGCTGCACTCCAGCTTCCCTATTTCAGAAGAACAGATAGTATTCTTACTTGCTGTGGGTACCGGGATTGGAAGGAAACACCAATTTAAGAGAATATGTCTTTATTAAAGGCAATGCAAGTATAACTCACACTGAACAGTCAGTCCGATACATTGTCCAAGTCCTGGTAAAAACTCCACTCGACGACTGTCACAAATCTTTACATAACACAAACCAGCTCATAGGCTTCTTCATTCTTATCTGGTGTATGTCGCTTAACTCTGTCGCATGACTCCTACAATGCTTTCACGATGACGAGACTTCTTCCTTAGCATGTGCGACTCCACCTTGCGCATGGCCACTCCAGCGCTCCCTCACCAATGTGACACTCGGAGGCTGCCCGATGCTCTCCAATGAGTTATCCTGCCGCATCGCCTTCTGGGCCGCTTCCGATGACGCCACGTGTAGCCTCGGCACACCCATGGTGCTCTACTCCAAGACTGGTTCCATGGTCCACCTGTCCTTCCTTCTGCATGACTCTACCCACATGTGTGACACTTCCAGCGCTTCCCAATACGATGCTCGCAGACTGCCCATAACGCCCGTCTGCAACCCCACGCCGTAATCTGCACAGCGCCACCTCCACCGACCTTGCCGCAGCTTCAGCGCAGTCACCGGCACTCGCTTTCAAAACTCGTACCAGGCTCCTCTTCATCTGCCCGTCGAACCGCTGCAGCCCCAGTGCGTATGCCGGTACTTGCCTCCGAGGATCCCCTTCCACTCAGCTGGACCGTCCTGTTGTTCTTCCTTTCGCTTCAGTACTCCTTCCGAGCTCCTTTTCGAGACTGACCACGTGCGCAGAATGTCGCACATATATCCGGTCGACACTCTAGAATTAATCTTATTACGTCATTCATATCAGCGCATTCCATTAGTAGCTCACAATGACCACGTTCACGACCGCGGCCGCCTTGTGGAACGGCTAACTATTTCCAAATTATGAACATCAGTAGTATTTTGCATGTTTCTTCATGAGGTTTTCCTTCAATATCTATATACAGGTGAATTTTTCTATGAGCTTCTATGGCTAAAAATGAAACTATAATTTGTAGTGAAAAATAATTAAAGGAGTCTCAGGGCCAGTTTTGATTAAAACTAAAGTGGTTCATTAGGTGTTTGAAAATTAGATTCCCTATCCAGGAAAGGAATTGACTGATTTTGAAAGTAAAATAACATACTGTATTATTACATCAATGCATAGAATTAATTAAAATGTAATTAATCGTACAATAATTATGTATACCACCATCACCATTCCTAATCAGCAATATTCTTGCCATGGGCTGTCTGGAAGACATGGCTTTTTAGCGATAAGACCTTCCCTTTGTACACAATTAGAATAATACTAGTTCATAAGTTTTCTATAATGGTGTACAATAAAGTGTTATCTATCTATCTAGAATGAATGTAAATCGATTTTTATGAAGGAATGTCAAATGGAAAACTAAGGGAAAGGATTGAATTTTAACAAATGTTCTATTCTTTAATATTGATTAAACATGAAATTCATTATTGTGGAGTATTGCAGGAATTAGTGACTAAAAGTGCCACATAACAATTAATGAGAATGAATTCCTAAATCACTAAGCTATAATAACTTAAAATGTAATCAAATGAAACAAATTGAAGTGTCTTGTATATTACAAGGTAATTTCAATATTCTTATTACAATTTCTTCCCAGAAATATTAAACACAGCACCAGGCTGCAAAGAGAGTGTACTATTTGCAGCAGATGGCTTCACACTCCTCGATCAAAATGAAGAGGCCAAGGAAGATATAGAGGATAAAGAAAATATTGATATTAATATCAGTATTAATTTAGAAGAAGTTCTTGATAATAATACACATTTAGTTGGTAAGTTTAATGTAATTTTTATATATGTATGTATGTATATTTTATATATGACAAGAGATAGCACTATAAAATGGACAAAGATGATAACAGAGGGGATACCACGTGGTCGGAATTAAGGATATTACGGAAATTGCAGATCCCTTATAGCCAAGATTAGAGTGAGACAGGGATACATGGAAAGAGCTGGAAGAGGCCTATGTATCAAAGAGATACATTAATATTTATAAACTTAACACTTAGGAAACTTCATTGTAAACATTTATTATTAGCAATAAAAGCTATTTTGATATTTTTCATACATGATCAATTACGTTGACATTGATCTATACCATTAAACACAGAAGTCAATTAAATTTTATTTGATCTAGACAACAAAACGTTTATACTTAAGAATTCCATAGCCAACAATAGTTGACTACATTGATAACAATGAAACAATAACATCATTACAAAATCGTTTATTTTACATGGACAGATATGCACTTGACCATTTTTTGTTTCAGATCTCTGGAAAGACGATGAAGAGCCCCAACCAAAGCCCAAAAAACAAATTAAAACTATTGAAATAGTGACAGATACTGGAGAAGATAATTTCCTTGAAGACACTGTGATTAGGCCACCAGTTGAACTTCCTGAAATACCTATTCTTAACATTACAAGTACCGCTGTGAAACCCGGTGTTACATTCACTGAATGGGCAGAAGTGATTGATGTATCTCAACCTGTGCCAGAATTTAGAGAAAAAATTAAAGATATGGCACATTCTTTTCCATTTGAGTTGGATAATTTTCAAAAACAGGTATAGAACTTATTATTACTATTATAATTAAGTGGAAATAGAATAAAAAAGAGATGGACATTTCGGACATCTTTTACACAATCTGTGAGAAAGATGTCAAGATTATTTTTGGTGCGACAGAAATGTGTATAAATGTATGTATAGAATGCTAAAATATATGGAAAGAAAAGACTTGTTGTGCTGACTCCAAATGATTTGGAAGAGGTGAAAGGAAAGAATATAACATAATATAGTTCTATTTTTAAGTTTGTATTTAATTAATTTGTTTGTGATGATGAACTTTTAGTTCATATGGTCCAGCTATGTAAATTCAGATTTATACACCATCGCCACGGAAAGTAGCCCATTTTCCTATATAAAAATATTCTTTCAAGTATATTCATTGTCAAAAGTATGATATGGTAAATATCATTCATGATGAAGTGAAGAAGGAACTTCCGCTAACCTACTACTACACTCACTTCAGATTTTGGTTGATTCAATAAATTAAACCAATTACTGAGGAACTTTGATAAAATCCTCTGAAAAAGTTTTCTATGAACAATTTGATTGACCATAACAAAGACATAACTGTGTATACCATAACCTATTTAATCTCAAAATCTCACGTCGTCAGCCATTCGTAGTTCACTGCTGGACGTAGGCCTCCTCAAGACGGCGCTACTCATCCCCGTCCTCTGTTTTCCTCATCCAGCACCTACCGGCGACCTTGCACAGGTCGTCAGTCCATCGGGCTGGAGGGCGTCCGACACTACGTTTACCGAGACGCGGTCTCCACTCCAGGACTCGTCTGCTCCATCGGCCATCGGTCCTGCGGCAGACGTGACCGGCCCACTGCCACTTCAACTTGCTAATTTTGCGAGCTATGTCGGTTACCTTGGTTCTCTTACGGATATCCTCATTTCTGATTTTATCCATAAGAGAAACACCCAACATAGCTCGCTCCATAGCCCGTTGAGCGACTTGGAACTTGTGGACCAATCCTGCCATCAGTGTCCATGTCTCGGCCCTTAGGACGGGGAGGACGCACTGCTCGAAGACTTTTGTCTTCAAGCATTGCGGAATGGTCGACGAGAAGACGTGACGAAGCTTACTGAATGCTGCCCAGCCCAACTGAATCCTCCTATTGGCTTCCCCCTCGAAGTTGTGCCTGCCTATCTTTATTTTCTGTCCAAGGTAGACATATTCCTGTACAACCTCCAGAGGGATGCCATCGACATTTACCGGTCTCGGCATGACGTGTTCATTGAACATGATTTTCGTCTAGTCCAAATTCATGCCGAGACCGACCCGTCGGGAAGATTCATTTAAGCTGCCCAGCATTTCGGCAAGTTCCTCCAAAGTCTTTGCAAAGACAACGATCCTGGATCTGGACGGTCATCGTTGCGGCGTCATACAGGCATCTCAGCACCTCAATGTATCGCCAATCAATACGGCATCTTTGCAAAGACTCCAGAGCAGCCCAAGTTTCGATGGAGTCGAAGGCTTTCTCGTACTCCACGAATGCCATACACAGCGGCTGATTTGTATAATCTGCCGAACAGTATGGATGTGGTCTACGGTGCTGTAGCCTTTTCGAAACCCAGCTTGCTCTGGTGGGTGGAACTCCTCTAGTGAGACGATTCGTGACGACCCTCGAAAACAACTTATAGACGTGACTCAAGAGTGAGATTGGCCTATAGTTTTTCAAGAGAGTGTTATCACCCTTTTTGAAAACCAAGACCACCACACTCTTGCTCCACGCCTTCGGCACAGTGCCCCGGTGGATAACGGTATTGAAGAGCTCAGCCAAGGCCTTGAGGATTGGCATTCCTCCTGCCTTAAGGAACTCAGTTGTAATTCCGTCATCCCCCGGAGCCCTGCCATTTTTAAGTTGCCCGAGAGCCGCACTAATCTCGTCCACATCGACCTTCGAGATGTCCTCCGTATAATGGCGCCTGAGTGGCGCACGTGGATCTTCGTTGCTTTGCGTCGCAGGTTTCTTCGCCCGCGAAGAATACACTAGCCCGTAGAACTTTTCTACCTCCGTCAGGATCTCAGAGCGAGACGTAAGTTCTCTGCCATCTGCTGTCCTCAGCTTTGCAATGTGGCCCCTCCCCAAGCTTCTTGAGAAAGCTCTGGACCCCCTGTTCTGCTCTATGGCCGCCTTAATGGCATGCGTATTAGAGCAGCGGAGGTCTCGCCTTACAAGTTTTCTTAATTGCCTGGAGATACTCTGGCGAGGCAAAAAAGCACGTGGCATTTCACGTCTCGTCTTCATGAGATCCAGAGCTTCGGTAGAAAGTTCGGACTGTCTGTTTCGTCATGCAGGCGGATAATGTTTGCGAATCAAATCCTGCAACGTCTTCACCACGTTGTCGGTTATCTATCTCGTTCCTGGTCACAGTGTCGGGGCTCTGCCAGGTCCATCTCCTCTGGGGCTTCTTCTTGTAGAAGGAATTTATCAAGAAGAGCCCCTGCATTTCTAGGAAGTTAACCAGCATTTGCCCCTGGGATTTCTGCGCCCCAATCCATAAGGTCCGATTATCGGTTCGTCGCATTCTTGTACTCCCATCTTGCCGTTGAAGTCCTCCATAACAATGTTGTAGTGAGCGGAGGTTGTGCCATGTATGGCTTTAGTATTGTCGTCAATACATAGCCTCACCCTCTTCGTCAGAGTATTCTCATAATCTAATAACCTATCATTCAGAATAATATTAGATGGATACTGTTGATATTTTCCCTAAGTAATTTAAGGTTTCATTTACTATATGTCTTTTTTTTAAAGGCTATACTGAAACTTGAAGAAGGACATCACGTTTTTGTTGCGGCTCACACATCAGCTGGCAAGACTGTGGTTGCTGAATATGCTATAGCAATGTCTAGAAGAAACTGTACTAGGTTGGTGCAGGTTTAAGATAAAATCTATTATTTATGTTGATGAAACGAGTGGTGTTTTAAAGTGTCAGGATCACACATTGCTGCACAACACTCAAATATGGAAAATATATTTTTTTAATTAAGTTTAAGTATCGACGACTCTGACACTCGCTGTCCGCTGCCGCGTCATACCAACACTTTGAGACGCTGCTATATCATAAATATTTACTGTTACACTTTAGATTCTTTTGTCTATAATTCATAAATATAATCATTAAGAAAAATATTCTTATGCATATTTAACCCAATGAAATCAAAAATATCCTAGAAATAGTAAAATTTATTCACAGAGCGATCTACACATCACCAATCAAAGCACTGTCGAATCAGAAGTACAATGATTTCAACAAGTTATTTGGTGATGTGGGCTTACTTACCGGTGACTTGCAAATAAACGCTACGGCATCTTGTCTTGTAATGACCACTGAAATCTTACGATCCATGTTGTACTGTGGTTCGGATGTCACCAGAGATCTGGAGTTTGTTATATTTGATGAAGTGCATTACATTAATAATGCCGAGGTAATAATGTGTTGTATTTTATTATTTGAAGCCATCTTTCTCTAATGTATAAGAATCCGTAATATACTTATATCAAAATGAGTTTATTTGTACTCTTCTTAGGGATTTGGTTTTGAAGTAATTATTATGAAATTTTCATAAATAATTTAAATACTGGACATGAATATAAAACACTAGTACGAAAACAACTAAAATACTTTACGTGTTCTACAAGTTAATTTATATAGCTTAACTGTTAGACGCTAATTTCGTATAACAATTATAAACATACTAGCCGTCCCGGCAGACGCTGTCGTGCCCTTAAGGAATAAAAGTTAGAACCCGATTGCAGCGCCACCTGGGCCCAATGGTGAATCTAAACCATTCTCGAATCCACCTGAAAACACAAAAAAATTTCATCGAAATCGTTCTAGCCCTTTAGAAGAATTTTATATATAAAGCTAATTGTTAAACGCGAATATCATACAACAATTATATACATATGAGGTGTTGCAATATTAGAATTATTGATATGTCCCAGAACATAATTGTGTCTAACACTTTCAAAGCACTTCTTTTCTAAACTATAATTGAATTATAATTTCATCATACGCATTCCATCCTTTATTGGGAAAGGATTTAACGTAATCCATGTTGAATTCCGAGACTTTTTTCCATACAGGGCAAATTTCGTTTTTTGCATGAATCCTTATTAGTATTGTTACGTGCAAGCGGGTGTAAGCACTTGGGATTGGAAGGAAACATCAGTTTTTTTAAATCAATTGCTTTTATTGACTTACACAGCCGTACGTGATTCCTCTCTGCAGGGTTGCCCCTATACGCACAACTAACGACGCACTGTCCCGACGATAAGATGTCTCACTCACAATACCGTCGCCGATATGGCGTAGACCACCTCCTGCTGCTGCGGTGCTCATCTCCGAATTTACCGCGCGTAGCTCACTTCTGGATCTCCTTTTAAACTATGCACAACTCCTCCTTCACTCAACTGTCCACTAAACTTTTCACTAAACTCTTCACTAAACTCGTCACTGTCTTCTACTAAACTCTTCTTCCCGCTCTCTTGTATCGCACTTATCGCTTTGCTATCTTCCACTGAACTACTGCGTACGCGCGCTTTACGTGCGCTGCTTAGATACCCGGAAGAATATTGTGGAACCCACAATTTCGTCATTCTTTTATTTACTATCTGTCTCTTTCTAAACATCTATATATCTCTGTTTTTTCCTTCCTGAACCTTCTATTCAAGAATTTCGATCTTCATTTCGTTCAGTCGCTATAGTATTCATTTAATTTATTTTAAAGCTTTAGTTAGTATAAACCAAATATATTGCATTTGTCATGTTTTGTTACTATAATTACCGTCTTTCACAGAAGTAATATTATAATATTTTATATTTTCATGTTTTTAGAGAGGCTATGTTTGGGAAGAGGTTTTAATCCTACTACCAGCTCACGTGAGCATAGTAATGTTGAGTGCAACTGTACCTAATACACTGCAATTCGCTGATTGGGTCGGTCGGACAAAGAAACGCAGGGTGTACGTGGTGTCAACGCCGAAACGACCAGTGCCTTTGTGCCATTATCTTTATACGGGTAATTTTGTTTTTAGTATTTGTTTTATGAGCAATACAAGGATAATCGTGTATGTATTTATCTATGTTTTGCGAGTTACTTTTTTAATAATATCATAGAAGAATGTTAGAAAGTCCAGTAAAAAACGAGACTAAAAAAGCCTCTAAATCTTACAATCGCGCCGCAAGTCATTCTTGTCTTACTGTTTGATGTAGAATCAATAAACCGTTCAACTAACTTCTTTTATTTAAACTAAATCATTTTAGACCGAATAAATGAAAAAATAATTTTTGATTGTCTTTTTAGCTGATGTGTTTTAAAATAAGTTTTTTATAATAAAACGTCAAAAGGAACTGAATAAAGATTTGCAGCACAATCTAATTATGTGTAGTTTAGGAAAATTTCGTAGCTACATTCTTAACTGGTCTATTATCAGTTCTACAATTCTTTTTCCATGATAATATGCATTATTTAAACTATAATAATAATCCAATGGGCTAATGGAAGGAGAATATATAAATTATTTATTGTTATTATATTAGGATCTGGAGGCAAATCGAAGAATGAAAGGTTTTTAGTGTTAGATCAAGAGGGCAATTTTCAACTTCGAGGATATAACGAGGCGGTTGCAGCCAAGAAGGCGAGGGAGAATGAATACAAAAAGAATTTTGGACCAAAAGGTAGGATATCACAAAATATTTCAACAAAAAATATGAATACCTACCCTATTTCTCTTAATTCACATTTAATGTTTATTTAAATGCTGCCAAGCGTTTATTTTTTTCTGAAATCCACACAAAGATTTCCAACATAAGTTGCTGTATTTGCACATTTACGTGTGCTGCAGACACGTTTGTAACTTTATTGCAAGTGTCATACTGGCTCTAACATTTACGTGACTGCAGCCGCATAGAAACTTCTTATAACTAGAAATAATTTACATATGGATAATATATTATATAACTCCAGTTAAAAAAAGCTTTTGTAGCTTATTGGTAGCTTATACTGGTTCGAATCCCGGTAAAATAACTCTGGATAAGCATATACCTCTTAGGCAGTTCTCTGATCTAAAGTGCATATTGTTAGAATTACCACGTGCTAACGGTGAAGGAAAACATGCTGATGAAACCTACTCATTGAGATAACCGACGTGTTCAAGTCGACCATGCCGCCACGAACTTAACAGTGGGATGTTTGTGGATTGTAATTATTTATATATTGTATGGAGCTGAAGACCACAAGCCATAAAAATGGCCCGGACTTTTGGAGGGCTAGTAATAGTCCACTAGGTCACAAAAATAATAATCATTAATTAAAACCTCATATATGCATTTTTAACTTTCCAACGTTCCTTATTTACTCTGTAAGTTTTAAAAATGTTCTTTAAGGTGGTAGACAATATATGAATCCAAAAGCTGAACAGACAATGTGGGTGGCTTTTATTGATCATTTGAAACAGAAAGACAAGCTACCTGTAGTTGCATTTACACTCTCAAGAAATAGGTAAGAGTAAAACTTTATAATTCCGTTCATAGTACATATTTTGTGAACAAATAATCACAATAAACTAACGGTTTTTACAACAAAGATTTCAAGTCTTCTATGATCGCGACTAATAAAAATGGCTGAAACGCCGGAATAATAAAAATCAAATAAAATAATACCGCGCTAAAACCCGTTAAAACATAGTTTTATTGTGTGTACAATTCACGAATACTTAAAAAATACTAAAAGCTCATAATTTAGATAAACACTAGAATCACATAATGCATAAGATTTCATCAATATAATCTAATCATATCATAATCAATATAATATTTTAGGCACTCGCATAGAATGCAAGTATCTGTCTGTAAAATTTGTCTTGCTAATCCGTACTGTAAACTGTTTTTCGAGGTAACCGAAGTTGTTACGTCAGTGAAAAACTGCACAATCAAGTTAAAACCACTAGTAGCTGTAGCTGCACTAGTAGTTGACAAGTTAGCAAACAAACCTGCAACAAGGAAACAGCCCCCAAAAAACATTAGTTTAAGCACTATCCAATTAGCTGTACGTGCTATGACATACATAATTGTACAAATAAATTTTATTTGTTTTTGTACACTGGTGTCTTATTTCATGTGCTATATGCCAAAGTGTCAACTACTAGTGCAATATTTGCTACTGGTGCTTTTACCAAGGTAATGTTTATTTTTGCATTTTCAAGTACCATTATATCAATGCCCCATTGTGAGTTCTTAGACAATTTAAAATCTTCTAGATGTGATCAGAACGCTGAGAATCTAATGTCAGTCGATTTGACAACCGCCAAAGAAAAAGGTCATATAAGGTCTTTCTTTCAAAGATGCTTACAGAGACTAAAGGAACCCGATAGAAAATTACCTCAGGTATTAAAATATTTTAGATGTTTTTTAACATTGCATATACAGTCAAATCTTGAGCTTATTCTCGTAAATATGTAGTAATATTTTACATAATAGAGTTATATTTAATAAGGAATTGTAAGTATAATTATCAAACTCAGCAAAATATTTTTGGTCGTTTTACTTTTGACATTGGCATTTAACATGTTTAATTACATTCATTGTATAATTTTTCAATAAAAATAATATATTTTTTACTAAATATAATCTTATGTATACCTAAACTCAAATATAACATGTTGCTTATGTATGTAATGTTTAAATGATTTAAATTTCAATTTATAAGTAGATATAAATCATGAGATACATGCTCACTTTAATAAAAATGTATATTTCATCGTAAGAGTAGTAGGCAACTTTTCCATTCTGATTTAAATTGAGTTCTAAGTAAAAATAATATCTTGTTCTTATTTTCAGGTTATAAGACTACAAAGAGTTCTCGAAAATGGTATAGGCGTGCATCATAGTGGGATTCTACCATTGCTTAAGGAGATAGTGGAAATGTTATTCCAGTCTGGTTTTGTTAGTATAAATATTATTTGTAGGCTTATAGTTAAAGTAGTTCAAATGAATTCTAACAATCGTGTACAATAAAAGTAGTATTAATAAAGTAACAAACGGAATCAATTTTATATTGGGGCTGTTTTATCGGCATTGTCTTTATACAAGTCGATAAAACAGCTCGACTCTTTCGGTAAGTTATGACTTTAAATTACTTGCAGATTTTTTATTTTAAAAAAGCTTTAAATGTCATCTATACTATTATAAATCTGAAAATTATTCGAGTTTTTACACTGGATTTAAAAATGTGAAAAAATCAGGACTAATTCAGACTAGTAGATACCGAAAATGAAATTTTTAGAATTTTTGTCTACCTGTCGTAAAAACTACTGAACGTATTTAAATTAAATTCAAAACGGTGCTAACTTATATCTCAGGGCGTAACTTAGGATATTTTTTATCCTGATAAATGTCGTCGCTTCCGTGGCATAGACGAAAACAGCGAAAAAGATGGCGCTGCGATCGCATCTTTTTTGGAAACTACTGAACGTATACGAATGAAACTTATCATAATGCTGGTTTATAACCCAAATTCACACTTACAATAGGTTTTATCCCGATAAAAGACATAATTTACCTGGAATAGATGGATTAGCAATATAGATGGCGCTACAATCGTGGGGCGATCGCTAGTACAGATATAAAATATTTATGTCACTTACATTTAATAGGTAAAAATTCTATTTGCAACGGAAACCTTCGCGATGGGAGTGAACATGCCCGCGCGTACCGTAGTATTCGACGAAATCACTAAGTACGATGGTGTGGAACGAAGACCTTTGGCGCCCGCAGAGTATATACAAATGGCTGGCAGGGCTGGTAGACGAGGTAAGATAATATTATATATGTATATATTTTGATATTTTCAAAGGAAGGTCGTTTGACTCAAATCTGATTTTTATTCTTTTACATTACCATTGATAGAAAATATATAGGTACATTACTTGTACGTCGTTTATGTGCCAATTTTAACTATTAAGCAAATGAAATATAGGAACCAGCGGTCAGTAGCTGGCGCATCGGATTTGAATCCTGACTGAAACCAGGTTGCTTGGATGGGTTTTTTTTTCAGTGTGTGCCTTTATGGCCAACTGAATAACAAACAGCCATTATTTATTGTAAAAATAAAAATCTGTAAATGATTCGTTTTTTTTCTCCTCTCTCCGGACGAACGGGATTGTCCGGGATTTATACTCTTTTCGGGGTTTTTATATTTTAGTTTTTATTTTTCACTTTTTTCTTTGATCTTTATTTCCAAAAATTTTTTTACAATAAATGAGTTTGTAATATATTGCGTTTAAATGGCGTAACTTAGGATACGTTTTATTCCGACAAAAGATGTCGTTTACGTGAAATAGCGTTTAGGGACTCACAAAAACCACGTTCACGACCACGATTTTTCCCGCCCCTGGACATAGGTCGTTGTGAGCGTTGTGTGATCGAAAATGATGACGTCATTAGTGACGTTTTTGCCACGACCACAACGACCGCGGTCGCCTTGTGAAGCGGCTAACGGAGCATTTTGGGCGTTGTGAGCTACTAATGGAACGCGCTGTATATGTTTTGCTGGGCAGTTGTGTAGATAATATGGACCTAGTTTCTTTATTATTGTAGTCAATTTAACAAGAAACAGTAATAGTTAGGTTTAAAAAAATACAGAATATAACCAAATACGTTATTAATAGTAATCAAATCTCATTAGAAATCATCCTTCATATTTCATAAGTTTTTTTTAGTTTACTATCCATAGGTCCATTTATAGGTATAGTTCCTTTGCCTGTTATTATACATTCTTTAAAATATAAAAATATTAGTTTACTTTGTGGGTTTAACTTATGCCACTTTTAATTTTTGATAACGTTATACTTTTTGACGGTTTCACATAGATGTCGCGATGAGTTGAATGCGTTATTTGTGTTGCGATATTGTTATTAATTGTTAATCACGTTAAATATTGACATATAACGTTGGTGTATACAAAAATATAACTATGAATTTTTAATGATTTTCGCTGTGTTACCTAAATTTTCATTGAAGATTTTTATATATAAAAAACCTAATTAAGTTGCATGTAAGTAACATAGAGCTACTATTTAGGGTGTTTCACGGGAAAGGGAAAAATGCTAGTTAACATTAAGAATATACTAAATAGGAAGTGAAACTATTTAAACTTTTTATTTCATAGTGATACATCTGCATTCTTACCCTTAGGTCTCGATGATACTGGAACAGTAATAGTTTTATGTAAAGATGGAGTGCCGGATTTGGTTACATTAAAAGCCATGATGTTGGGCATACCACAGAGACTATCATCACAATTCAGACTGACATATGCCATGATACTTAGCTTATTACGGTGAGAAATTTTAATTCATGTATTTGTCGTAAAATTTATAATGATTAACGTAATCTATACATATAATAAATCTGTAGAAGTCGAATTTCTGTACAATGAAAAAAATGCTAAAAACCGAGTCAGGGGGATGTAAGAAATGAAATAGAACTAATTTAGATTTTTTTCAAATTTTTTGTTTCTCTATTTGTCTGTCTGTTTGTACCGGCTAATCTCCGAAACAACGGGACCGATTTAAATGAAATTTTGTATGGTGGTAGCTTATATCCCTGGTCAACATATAGGATACTTTTGATTCTGAAAAATTAAAGAGTTCCCGTGGGATAGTTAAAAAACCGCACCACGCGGACGAAGTTGCGGGCATCAGCTAGTAATAAATAAAAAAACAAAAATAATGGTTTACATTTATTATACTTTTTAAATTATATTGAACAACAACTTGCAGTCACTCCGAATACATTTTAGTTTCATGCAAATAATAAAATTGTAATGTCTAGATCTTAATGCTGATTAATTGTCCTATATGAAAATGAAAACTAGGTATCGATATCATATGTTTTTGGTCCATTTCCTAGTCTGTCTGTATGATCTCAGGAACTGGAAACCGGTTATTCCAAAATGTAGTGGGTCTACCAAAATATATTGAACAAGAACAAAAATATTATATTGATATTTGTACCCAATATGAAATTTTATAGTTGAGCAATATCATTGAGTAAAGTATTATATGAAAAGTGTTTAGGAGGATATTTTTTATTTATGATTTCTGTCGTGTATTTATAGTGCCGCAACAGTATCAGTAGAAGGCATGATGCAACGATCATTCCGGGAATTCCCCCTGATATGTCAAGCTGATAACCACAGAAAACAACTACAATTAGCCGAGAAGGAATTCTCTGAGAAATGCAGTACACCTTTAGCTGCCCATTTAGCGCCTTTAGCGACGTTCTACGATACTGCTGTTGCGTATATTGACGTCTTGAATGAAATTATGCCTATATTATTGAATCAGCCTAAAGTCGGTAAAGAATTAACGCCTGGAAAGATTTTAATGCTGTCTGCTGGACCCTACATCAATCAGCTAGGAGTGCTTTTGAATTCTAGTGGTAAGTTTTTTAGATTTGATCGCCAGATAAACACACTTATAGTATATTCCGAAGCTCAGCCAGTTACCAAAAGTATATACCAACCTATACTAAATGTCACGATAGTCAAGTCATTGGTTTTGCTTTTATAAACTTAAATTTTTTATTTTACGTAATTTAACCCATTTTTATAAAAATATGTTAATCTTTCTTATCTTACTGTGTAACTAAACATGATAATCGATTCAAACTCAATGCGGTAAACTTATGGAAAATATAAGAAATTACTATACTTTGTTTTTTCATATTTGAATTAAAATAACTGATATAATTGAATAAAAATGTTAGATTTTGTTAAAGTTAATTAAAAAAAAATCTACTTTAATATGTCACTTTAGGTTTTTTTAGTTGAATAAAAGAGCAAATCATCATTAATATTGTGATTAAATGCAAACATAAAAATGTGTGAAGTACTAAAAATGAGCACGGTTGAAAATCATGTAATGTGAATTATTCACCTCAAAAAGTTTTATACCTCAAAGAGGCAAGTGAGGTGTGTAAGAATAAGCCTAAATGGCACTCTGTTGTTCGTGCCTACCCCACGAGGGAACTGGCGTGAAGTTATGTATGTATGTATGTATGTAAAAAGTTTTATTTGATTGAAAACTGTGTGCTGGGATACATAGTAGAAGTGAAACAGACAAGTGGAAAAACGAATGGCAACAAAATTTAGCAGGTTTACTGCAAATTATGATTTGGTTAGGTTAGGTACATTTTAATGAATGCATTTTTATTTAAACATATTTTATTTTATGAAACAAAAAACTAAATTCGATCCGGAACCAAAAAACGCATCCATAGTATACTCTAAAATTATGCCGCCTCTCACCACGTCTAGTCTAAATTATGCCGCTCCTTCACGCGGCCGTAACGCTTTTTCGTGAAAGAAAAATCCTACCCTAAGACCCCCCCCCCCCCCCCCGTTTATAGAGAAGTTTCACTTCAAAAAAATTGTGCTAGGTAAATTCGAGCCAAGCACTAAAATAGTTCTAATAAACAACCCAAATTCAATTCAAATTCGGTAAGCCATAAAAGAAACAACGATTATGCGAATGATGACATGAAGATTAGTGATGTGACAAAGTGCTTATGCTATAATAAAATGGTATGGAAGAAAAAGACATATTGTGCTCATCCTAAGTAATTGAGAAAAACACTGAAAAGGTGAAAAGAAAAGAAACAAATACCAATAAATGTTGCAATAAAAATTTCAATAATCAATTAAAATGTATAAAATCAAATTCGTTTATTCGTATTCGTGACACATTTATCTAAATTATTTTTTACTTAATATTTTAGGGCCTCGACAAACGCCATATAAAGTCCTTGTACTGGAAACGGCTGAGAAGGATTCCAATGTATATAATTTCGACATTGATGACAACTGGTATAGAATGCTTAGTTTTTCTGCTATGTACGATTATCTAGGTAAGTTGGTGTACAAAGTGTTTTGCATGTTTTATTTAGTAGTAGACTTTTTTATTTATTGTACATCAGTAAAAATTAAACATACACAGTACCCTCTTATTCATAATAGTTATACATCGTTTATAGGTTCGTTAAAAAAATATATGGTTTTTCATAATCGCATTATAAATATATATAAGAACCTGTAAACCTCGCATAATTATTATGAATAATGGATTGCGATGATATTCTGTTTCGTCATATTTTTCTATTAAAACAGTCCGAAAGTAACTATTATTATTTAAGGTACCGAAGAAAGCACTTTGAAGCATACAATATTATGCATAGCTGCTAAAAACATTATAGCTGTTACTAAAATGAATCTCAAAATTGATGAAAAAATCATTATACAGGATTACGACAAGAGACAAATGCCACGGTAAGTATCTTTATTTAAATAGAAGAACGTAAAAATTCAAAAGGATTAAAATTTAATACTTGATTGCCGTTCAAAACTCGAATTAAAGAAACATGCAATTCATTCATATTCTTATCATATAATTTTTAAAGTATTATGATAGGAATAATTTTTAATTACTTTTAAAAAAATATTGTTACGACCTGAATGCCGACAAAAGACAAATTAACACCTGCGTACCTATAGACATTTTATTACCTTTTTCGTATTTGGACTTCTTTTGTTTACTTTGTATTTAAAAATTGTAATTAGAAAAACTGCCCATTGTGTAATCTAAAAATTGTAATCTTTTATGGTAGGTAGTCATTAGCCAGGTGTAATTCTAATAAATTCAGTCTACGCGGCCGAGAGACATATTGTATTTGTGCAGTATAAAGCAATGCCCCAATGGAGAGATCGGGAGCCAAGCGATAACCACAAGCGAGGCAAGATGTGTGTAAATTCGATAATCTATATAGTGACGGACTTTGTGCGTGTTATTGAATCGTGTATTACGTTTGCACTGGTTGTGTTCAGTTATATTTGTACTTGTTTTATACGTGTTTGTATAGTTCTAATAAATTCTATAGTATTTCCAACGGCATTTTAATTCGAGTCCCGCAACTCGTAACAATATTAATGACTCCTTATACTTGGTACTTACTTGTGACGTCATGCAAAATATATAAGACTGACCGCTATACGTTATATTTTAACAATAAATCCCGTTTTAAGATTTAAAGACGCACCAGTAGGCGCGAGCTGCGCAAACGCAGTACAAGAGTTATCAAGAATCTCTCATGCGGTGCGAACCGGAGCGACTACACTCGAACGAGTCAGCCTCACACAGTCACTGTCTATTACCACTGGCGAAATACTCCAATCACTTGATAAGATGAATAAATGTATGGTGAGTGCTCTTTTGACAATACAATGTATATTTTCAGTTCGTTGTATGCTTTTTGTATATGTGAACAAGCTATGGAGTGTTCTTTTAAGGCGTGTACAGACAGCACCAAAGGTCTGTAGATCTGGCCACGCAACCAATTTTTTTTAAAAGATTATTAAACTTTAAATATTGTCATGTCACATGTAAGAAAAAAGTAGATAACACTTTATTGCTCACCAAATAAACAATTACAAAAATGCTCGATTACAACATTGTCATTGTAAAAAAAATGGCGGCCTTGTTGTTTAAAGCTATCTCTAAGAGGCAACCTAACTTAAAGAATATTTTTTATTATGAAGGTGGTGCCGTGGATTAGAAAGGACATAACTTAAATGCACATACCTAAAATACTTATAAATTATAATTATATACTTAAACTAATTATATACAATCATATTTATAATATTTACATTTTTATTGGTTAATAGTATAAGAATTAGGCATAATTTTTTAAGGAAAATAGTGTTGCTTAAGTTTGTTCTTAAATGTAGGCAATGTTTTGGCCTTTCTGACAGTAAGAGACATTGCATTCCAAAGTTTGACAGCCTGCACTGTAAAGGAGTTACTTTTCTATCCTGTCATATATTTATATTAGTGGATCTGTCCCACAGGCTAATTATCACTCTGGCATTTTCCGGCAGCACCGCCACATGACTATAACAATGCAATCGAACCATTCGGCCGTTTGATTAAATATTATCTACGTAGAAACAACGAAGCTCATTGATTGGCTTATGTTAGGGCTGTCTGTGCGCGCGTTAAAGGCATGTTATGCCAATATTATTTCTGACAGAATAAATAGTCAAACTAGTTACTTCATTTAAAAGTATTTCAAAGCGATCGACGTAATGCAAATGCCCCTGCAGTCCGTACATCGATAAAAGTGTTACTTTTCGATCAGTTAGGCCTTTCATGTTTGCCTGCTTTTAGCAATAAAATAATCAAGAAAATAAATTATTATTATTATTTATTTGCTCTCAATAAATCAAACATTTCACACAGTTACGATACGCAATTATACTGTTGCAAGCCGATACTAATACTTCCGTTTTATTCCCCTTTAAATTTGAGTGATCTATGGTTCGCGGTGTCTTTGTTTACGCCGCCGTAAGACAAGTCATAAAACCTTCTTTCCTCTATAGTTATTTCATGCGAATACTTAGAAGCCATTAAGCTGACCATTTAACGATTTCAATAACCAACGGACGGCATGTTGCTAGGAGGCCATGTCTAATTTACAAATTGATGAGGGTCGATCAGTCAGGAAATGTGCCACTCGGATTCTGACTGCGAACGAAGCGTTACCTAGTGTAGTTTCGGAGCGAGTATCTTATAACGACGAACTGGCGCGATTTATTGGTTTTGGTCAGTGGGCAACATCTGATAAACCAAGTAAAAATAAAGCAAAAGAAACGACGCTGGTGGATGTCGTCATTCGCCATCGCGCCGCGCCGCGCCTTTAAACTTACCGACTCCCCATGGATCGGACGTGCGACATCAGGCCACCGCGGGCTTCATCGGATACGAAGGTTCCCACGGCCTGCCAGCCTGGCCTAGCGCGATCTGGCTTGATATAAATCAGAGCGTGGGACCGCAGCTTTATAGCATGCTCCATTGAGTCATGTGAAATGTTCGGTTAATAACAAATATTAATTTGAAATCCATTTTTGTTTAACATTCAAACTAGCTGCTATCCGCATTTTTTCGGTTTAATTTTTATAATTCCTGAATAAAGTGACAATGCGAATTCAACGATTATACATTTATTTCTCTATTTTTTAACAACATTTTTTAAAATATCAAACTTTTAAATTACGAATCGGCTATTTACCCGCTTCAAGATTAAAGTTGTTGTTTCAGCACTAACATAACTAGTATCCAAATATTTTCTAGAATGAACTCGAAGCCCAAAAGAAATATACAGACATAGCGAACTTCAAAATGGAGTTTGCAATCGTGTACGAAAGGAAACAGACTGAGAGGAAACGTGACAAATATAAACGGTTGCTCTCGTTCGAGAACTTGGCTCTCTATTCAGATTATCAAAGAAGACTTTTAGTTTTACGTGAATTGAATTACATCGATGAACATGACAGCGTTATACTTAAAGGTAAGTAATAAAAGTTACGTTGGCGTTTATTCCCAGGAAACACTGTCGACAAACATTAGTCTTTTTAGCTAAATATTTATAAATATGATTCCTAAGTTTTCATTGCAGTTTTTACCTGTTGGTGTTATAGGTTGTGACGAACTTGTTCGTCCTGATTTCGAAACAAACTTTTACGTCTTTTTTTAATATTTTATTTTCTATACAAGATAATTTGATTAATTTTTAAACATGAAAAACAAGAAATTTGAAAAATATAGTAATTTTTATGTTTTATTTCATACCGACTTCAACATATTGTAGAAAGAAGTCGGTTAAATATTTACATTTTGCTTTTTAGATTCACAAGTCGGATTTCTTTTTGGTAAAAAAATGTGTATTTTCTTTTTAGTTGCGCAAATGATTTAGAAATAATATATTAAGCGCCTGTAGAAATTGTACTACCGGCACGCGTATACAAGTTTGCCATCTCACTCTTCGGTGTACGCGGTCTTCAACAAGGGTTGCTCTCGATTTCCTCCTCGATCCACTTATGAGATCCTGACTTGGTGACAATGGGGCCACCTCAAGAGTATATACTCTTTCGAATTAAAACAAAATCGAAAATTGGTCCACAATTGACGGTGAAATCGCGTAACATGCATACAAAAACATTAAGTGCCTGAAGAAATTGTAATACTGGCACGATTATACAACCTTTCTTTTTTGAAGAATATAGGCGCTGGGCGCTCTTCAATAAGGGTTACTCTCGACTTTCTTGGGATGGTGACTACAGGACCAATACCTGAGTACCCTTTCTATAAAAAAAATTTGAACATCGGTCCACAATTGACGGAGAAATGGAGTAACAAACATATAAGAAAAAACATACAGACGAATCGAGACCCTCCTCCTTTTGTAAGTTGGTTAAAAATCAGACAGATTAAATCATCCTAAACATAAATAATAATTGCACATTTATTAAATACTAGCTGACCCGACAAACTTCGTACCGCCTCAGAATCAATAAATAAAAAACGTTGATTTCTAAACGACGGGACGAACATCAAACGTTTGACATTCAAGACCAAAAAAGTTAAAAAAAATCCACTGAAATTTAATTTGATTTCTGAACGACTTTTAAATTTAATAATTTCTAAACAACGGGACGAACATAAAATGTTTAACAGGTAGGAATAGTTTCTAACGGAAAGTAAAATTGTTGCTTTTACTATATTCCCAGATTTTTTTTCATATTTACTCACCTTTTAAACCTTCCCTGGACTTCCACAAATAATTCTAAACCAAAATTAGCTAAATCAGTCCAGCCGTTCTCGAGTTTTAGAGAGACTAACGAACAGCAATTCGTTTTTTATGTATATAGATGCAATTTTTTTTATAGATAATGAAAGTGAAGTAAAACAAGAAGAATATTCTTTCTTTTTCAAGGTCGCGTGGCGTGTGGTATGGGTACAAACGAACTGATCATATCGGAGCTGGTGTTCCGTAATGTGTTCACTGACAAAAGCCCTGCAGAAATTGCAGCGTTGCTCAGCTGCTTTGTGTTCCAAGCAAGGACTCAAGTAGAACAACAGCTCAGCGATAAGTTGGCTGACAGTGTTAAATACATTGAACAGATTGAACAGGAATTGTCAGCTATAGAGGCTAAATATATGGTAAGCCTTTTTCTCTAGCTTCATCTTTAGTATATTCTTTCGTTCAGGATTCACTAGTTAATTCATGTTTAGGTTTTTTTGTATCAATAGCAAAAAGTGCAATAAAGTCTTCTATGTCAGAGGTATTCTTTTTTTTTTTATTGCAGGAGTTCAGCAGACAGGCAGACGGCCCACTTGATGGAATGCGGTTACCATCGCCTAAGGACATTTGCAACACCAAAGGTGCTACAAATGCGCTGCTGCTCTCTTAAGGGAAACTGGAACCTGGTCACTACTACCGGAACACAACTCAAGGTTGTTATGGCGATATACTTTAGACCAGGGGTGCTAGCTATCCAGTCGGGCAAATGCCCTACCACCTGGCAAAGTAAAATTCCAAAGTAGCTTACTAATTATTCTTTATATTCTAATAATTTTACTGTGGCACTTTAAAATTAAGATACTACAAAGGTATTTTAAAACCCACTTTTCATCTCATCTTCCCCCCCCCATAAGAAGCCCTTCCCTATACATGGAATGCTATGCACTTCGCTGGTTTTCATATATAAAATATTTTTGATTTTTTTATAAAATAAGCCAAATACCCAAAAATGTCTTTATTTTCATATTTTTCTTCTCAAGGTGAGTCAATTCGAAGGGCAAGCAGAGAGACTGAACTTTGGCTTAGTAAGAGTTGTATATGAGTGGGCCTTGGAGAAACCATTTGCGGAAATTATGGACTTGACTGATGTGCAAGAAGGCATCATTGTAAGGTGTATCCAGCAGCTTCACGAGGTAAATAAAAAATTATTACAGTTTCAAAGTAATATAAAGTGTTCATACTTAAAATTTCAATCAATTAATACTCTTACGAGTTGCAGGACTCGAATTAAAATGCCGTTAGAATTACTATAGAATTTATTAGAACTATACAAACACGTATAACACAGGTACAAATATAACTGAACACAACCAGTGCAAACGTAATGCAGTAGATCGTAATTCAAATACACGCGCAAAGTCCGTCACTAAATAGATCACCGAATATACACAAGTCTCACCTTGATCGTGGTTCTCGCTCGACTGACTATCTCTCCATTGGGGCATTGCTTTATACTGCACAAATAATGCTAATGACTACCATAAAATATTACAATACACAATGGGCTGTTTTTCTAATTACAAATTTTAAACACAAAGTAAACAAAAGAAGCCAAGTGCCAAAAAGGTAATAAAATTTGTTTCTACAGAGGCAGGAGTGAATTTGTGTTTTGTCGGCATTCAGGTCGTAACAATATGATGATATCGATACAATCTTTTTGCGATGCGTATTTTTTTTTGCATTTTGCGACGGAATACAAAACAGTCATAACTCAAAGTAGCCACAGTAAGGCAAAGTTCATTTACAAATTTTCTCTATGGGAACCGAGTCCAATGAGCTAAGTAGCCACTGCTCAGACCACTACTGCTTGGTTTCTATATCTTACTATCCATTATAGTTGTTCAAATCTAAGAAATACCTTTTAACGTGCCACGTTTTTCAAGCCATCATAACTTTGTACAAGCATACTCAAATGATTAAAAACAACCTTTTACACAAAATCAAGGGAGTATGCACTTCTTTGTAATAAACTATAACACGCATAGTTCTTAATTAATAATTCTAATTCGAATCTTTCAAACAAAAGAAAGAATAAAGAATTTAATCAGAATTACATTTCTTTCTTTACATTAAAACAATGATTCATTACGTATATTCTGCAGTGTTGTGGCAGTTCAACTCTCATATTTAGTCGAATAATATAGGAGTTATAAATTTATTCTTTGAAATAATTGTTAAATTTAAATAATACATATTTAACTCATAATAAAGTTAAATAAATTTGTGCAGGTAAAATATTTATAACAAAACTATAATCGATTACCGATTGTAAACAATTGTTATCGATATCTTTAAAACATCGACTTTCGTAGGTACTGAATTTTTGTTGCACTTTACTATACGAGACCTGACAACTGTCAAAAGGCATTTCTAGATTTGAAGAGGTAATACCTTAATATTTAGGTAATTTACCTTACTACTGGTTAAAATTTGACATAAAGTCCATATAAGAAATGTCACTTCTCTACCAACCAATGGGAAGATAAGAGAATTTATGGTAATGCCGAAAATAGACTGTTCATTTCTCTTTAAATTTAAAAAAAAAATTGGCTAATATCAATTTAAAAATAAATAACAAACTTAATTGTTATAAAAAGGTTTTATGTGTGATTTTGTAACTTTTTATCTACCTATTAGTTATTAATGAGGTTTCTTAAGTCATGGAATATTTTCTACTATTAATAGAAATACAAATAACCAAATTTGGAACTTTTGATATTAAAATAATAATAAAAAAACGAATAAGCATTTAAAAACTCACTTATGAAACCTTTTTTTAACAATTAAAATAGTTTTATTTTTTAAACGTTCGTCTCATTTGTCTACAAATTGAAAAACAGAAATAAACACATCTAATTAATTCGGCTTGCATCACAAACCACATTTAATTAATTCGGCTTGAATCACAAAACACATAATTGATATGCTATAAAATCTCATTACAGTTGCTAATAGACGTGAAGGATGCTGCAGTGGCAATAGGAGATCCGAAGCTTCAAGCAAAAATGATGGAGGCGTCAACGGCCATAAAGAGAGATATCGTTTTCGCGGCTAGCTTGTATACTACGCAGAAGGAAACTGTTACTTCATAGATAACAAAGCTTGTAAATATAAGTTATAGAGTTCGCGTCACTGAAAAAGCTCCACAGAAGCGACGCTGTAATCGCCGTAGTACCAGAGTAATTATTTGCTAATCCGTAAATCGACGTAGGTAATCACTGAATAACTAAATACAAAATATTTCATAATTAAAGCTGTAATTGCCTGGCTGCTTTACCAATAAAACTCTATCAAATAGTGGAGCCGCCACTTTTAGTTCCTTTATTTTCCGTGCGACTTCTTTTGTGTCGCGGACTCTACATAAACCGATGCTTCTTGTTTTTTGTTTACATGTGGTTATGCATGGTTTCGTATCTATCCAGTGTCAGGTATTTAAAAAATATTTAAATAGTTACTTTTGTATTTTTTTAGCCTTGGACTTTTACTATTATTTGTTTTAACTATTATATACAAAATTGACATTTATATTTTATGTATTATAAGAATATCTCAGAAAAATATTATTTTAGGATAATACTAGAGAGATATTTTCCTACAAAATTACATTCAGAATTGAAGAACAAAAACAACAGTGTGCGTGAGTGCCATGTAATTATTTTCGTTGACACGTACACAAAGGCATAAATAATGTTGCAAGTATATAGTCTTTTTAAAAATTAGGAAATTGAAACTATTGGGAGCTCGTCACATTGAGACTGTTTTGCGGACTGCTGGGACCGGCGCGTCGACAAGCGATCTGAGACTTTTAGGTTCTACTTAAAAGTGTTTCACTTTACTCACACCTCGGGTTCTAAGCGTATTAGTTCTATGAGTATATACTACCCAAATAGAGTGTATTATAATATGCAGTGGAAAGAAATATCATATTGGAAATTTATGCGATTGAAACATGGATTGAAATCAGTCGTAAAGAGTAACGCATATTTGTGATCAAGTTATTCGCGCATCATTTTATATTGTACAATCTTCTATTTTTATATTTTACAGAAATACAGCTTAATAAATCAAATCAATGTACTCTTTTATTTTAATTCTATAATATTATGCAGTGAATTTATGTATCAGTGGTAGTCCAGGGAAAAATTTATGGCTTCTTTAGATTATTTGCAGAAGACTGAAACACGTGAGAAAATGCTTAGTAAGTTAATAAATTTACAACATTTAATTTATAAAAAACTAACGAGGTGTCTGAGACACCTGTTTGGAACGAAGTTTCAAAAACCATCGAAGAAATTGTATAATAATAAGGGCAACTACAATAACTTCTATTTTCAAAACAATGTATTTTACACAGAGTTTAGATCTTATTTCATTGCATTAAAGTTTGAAATTGTATAATAATATACAGAGATAAACATTTTTTCTTTCGCTAACACTTTTTTCGTCTAGCCCCCATCCGCCGAATAACGTGCGATAAAGAACTATATTGTCAGTTGCTAGGTTTTAAAATTGCACAGCTAACCTGGATTTGTATAAAAGAACCGTATATTGTGAAGCTACCTGTTGCAAATTATGAGCGAGCATGTTTACCGTAGACGATACTATCTGTTTTTATTCGGACCTGAAGTATGCGTTAACTTTGAAAAATGTTCGTTAATTTTAAACGGATATTAACACTTTGGTGGAAAGACGAGTGATGTTTTGCTGTATTTTTTTATGAAGAATATAATAGAAAACACTTTATTGTTCACCAAAATAAACAATTACAAAATGAATAATTTCCGGCAAAACAAAAGGCGGCCTTATCACTTAAAGTGATCTCTCCATGCAACCTGACTTAGAGGATACTTTTAATAACTTATGTCTAGGTATAATTAAATTAAAAAGAAGTAAGTAAACGAAAAAAATTAGAACAGTACAATGTGGACAGCAAACAACAAAAGTAAGAAGAATAGAAAAATATATATTTTACTATAAACTAATGGTTTTTGACAGATTTAATTTGGTATATTAAGATAGCAGGGATGCCTGCTATCTTAATATACCAAATGAAATTATAGCATACTCAAGGGTAGTAAAATTGCTTGAAAAAGCCGAATCTTAAATGGTTTGACGGTTGGAGATAATTTTTTTAGTCTTCTGTCTGAGTGAGGCTTATGATGGAACGATCCTGTGATGTCCATGATTACGCCGATGTTCTTGACATAATCTCTAATGGGAATACACGTATTATGAAAGATTATATTAAGAAGTGACGAAAATTCTATTTGGGACATTGTTCGAGAGACACCAATAATGATAATCTGAGTCTTACCAGGATTGACGTTAAGTCCGCGAGACGTACTCCAGTTCTATAAACGACTCGGGGTCATGTTTAGTTAATATTATAAAGAGGTAAAGTTTGTGATTTGGTGAAGTTCTAGGGGGTAATCTCTGGATCTACTAAACCGATTTTAAAAATTCTTTTACTCTTAGTAAACTACATTAACAGGGAGTGTCATAGACTACATAACATGACGCTATATACCACGGGAGCGGGACAGAGCGCGGGTGAAACGGCGCCGGGCCGCTAGTCAATTAATTAATTAATAACTTTAATAGCATCATATACGGTATCCTACGGAGCCTGGGTATAAATTTCTGCAAATCGTTTGCGTAGAGATGATAGGAAGAAGATAGATTTTTCGAGCTGGTATTTAATTTTATAAAAATAGGAAATAAAAGAGGATATAAAACGCTGTTCTGAAGAACGACAACAGGGAGATCTTGCCATATTAAAAACATGTCATCAACACGTACACGCTGCCGGAGTTCGACCAGGTAACTGTAAAACCAATCGATTGCAGTTGGAGATATGTTGGAGAGCGGAGAATAGTTTTAGGATATAGATTATTTTCATGCAATAATTGTGTATTTGTATAAAATCCCCTAGGTGAAATATGATTTCGAACTGCCGCAAGAATTCTTTTGTTTAGCGTCAGTTACAGGCCTACAATTTGAATATGACAGGAAAGGTACTAATGATTACACTATTTCACGATTATTTTAAAACGTGCCATATTTTTAAAATATAGGAATAACTTAACAATGGCTAGATACGTAAAACATGTTTAGTCATAAATTTAAAAAAGAAGTTTTTTTAGGGATGCCCATCGAATGGTATTGATGGTAATCGATTTTGATCGGAGCTAACATGATTGGATAAAAACTCTCATTGGAATGCAGTGTTCTTTCTTATGTAGCTTAATTAATTACAAAGATTGTAAGGCCACCCATAATAAAGGCTTTTGGACACACTGAGTGTCTGGGCATTGATCAAGTGAACTAATAAATCAATTGACGACCTTTGGCAACGTGAAACTATTCTTTTAAGGACAGTGTAGTTTGTCGTGACCCGATACGTAATACATAGTAGGAACATCGTTCATGAACTTAATAAATAAGACTTATTAGGTCTAGATAGATTTTGATTAAAAGACACGAGTGATATAAATTATACCAATATGATATATGTGATAATATGCATCCCTAATGCCCACAGATGACGTATATTTGTGACTTTGTGATTAGTGATTGTAAGTTTTTTTGACTGATTTATTCAATTAGATTGAGTTTTTCTTCAGACTGTAACATTATCGCAATGACTTGTGTAAATTCATTGTAGAATTGTTGTTTTTTTATATTATATAGCACGAAAGTTTTGTGGAAAATAAGCAATAACCATACAGGGCTGCGCTCATGTGGCAGCCGAAGTTCATTTCGTAGTGACTTGTAACTTTTTAATATCAGAAGATCAACTGAAATAAGTAGAAAATGATTCAGGACGATGCATTTGAGGAATTGGTGCAAACCCCAGACCGTATAAAGGCTCTGGGGTTCAAACCACAAAAGGAAGTATTGACGAATCACATCTTACCATATGCTGAAGAGTTAGATGAGGAGTCAATCAAATTTTTAGAACAGGTCAAGACAAACCTGGCTAAAGCTGTTATGCTACGCGAGATGAAGCCAGCTTGTTGTGTTTGGTCTTCTAGACTAATGAAGTAAGTAGGTTTACATTAAAACAAACATTTGTTGTTAAATATGTCTCAGTTAATCAACCAAGTAGTTATTCAGGTGATAACTATGAACTGTAATAAAAATGAGTTATATTATATATATTTTACATTTTAAACTAAGTAGTTGCATAATGTGTTATATATTTTACACACTATATAATCATACAAATATGACATATCCAAATGTCGCTCTTAGACAAGCTACAGAATTCTGTGTAATAACTAATTCTGTTACTAATACTTTAGTTAATAGTTATCTGTTGCCAAACAACAGTGGCTATAAGATTTTGTTTTTTGTAACTACTTTTATATAATACTAGCTTTTATAGTATAACATATATAAAAGTAGTTAATCATTTTGAACTACACTGAGTATTGTATCAATAAGCTTCAGAGTTAACCTTTGGCAACAATGCATACTGGCTCTTGTCCAGGACTTCCTGTAAATTACACCTGGCCTTAACATTAAATGTAATGTTATACTGACAATATAATATTTCTTAATATATATGCTAACTAGGATATGGCTTTGACTTCGTCCATGCTTTATTTGAAATTCCCATGTGCTTCCCCCAACACAATTTACCACAGCATTTAAAAAAAATAAGCCATTGTTTAAGAGAAAACTGTGTCAGAATATTCTAATTTTTATGTACCTAAACAACTACAAATCACTCCCGGGAAAATTCTTTTGGAATTCCCAGGATAAAAAGTAGTGCAGAATTTAATTATAGGAATTTGCTGTTGTGAAGTCTTGACTATTTGATTTTAGTTTGCTAATTAATGAATAAATTGATTTTATTGGTAAGTTCATTCTTTTTTTTATTGTTCAGTGTTATTATATGTTACTAATTGTTATTATTTGAAATTAAAAATGGTTCCTATGTAGAAAAATGATTGAGGTAAGCCTTTGACTTTCCAAAACTAAAAAAGTTTCATATAATTTGAACAAATATTTTGAAAATGAGTGCATTAGCAATCCAAGCAGTATTATGACTCCTGAAGGAAGAAATTAATAACAAGACTGTAGAGGAATAGAAAAATGTTTGTCTACATGCTATTGAAGAGGAAAAGAAGTTTAGTGTAGGGATGAGGCTTTAGATATAAAATCAAAATGAATTAGAATTAACACAAATGATTCGTCCAATGAATTTGAGGATGAGGATGAGTAAGAAATGTAGTTTAATTTCTTGATTTGAAGAAATTTAGTATTAAAAATTTTGTTTAATATTAATATTTATTATTTTAATATTATTAGTATCATAATAAGTACTAGCCTATAAAAATATATAAAAAGTATTCATCTATTTATTTATATGCTGACCATACACTTATAAATATAATTGCAAAAACTTCTCTAAGCTAATTTATCTGTATCATTAGTATCTTTGTATAATGAATATATTAAATTTTATGATTTGCAATAATGGATCATAGTTTACCATGACCAAGCAAAATTGATCGCTTGCCTCTATGAATATCGTATAAAGGTTAATGTTGAATGTTATTATAGAAGCAACATATTTAATTATTAAAATGACTTTATAAACTAATACAATAAAAGAAAACTTAACTAAAGTCATATTGTATTCTACCCATAGTCCCTCAAGACTATAAGTGGAATACTGACCCTAGGTGACTGTCTTCTATGGGTATGGTGCCCAGAAGGCTGGCTATGTTTACCTCGCATATTTAATTATTTGGGTTTACCTATACTTCTTATACTTATATAAAGCAAATTGGTAGTTTTTATACATGGGTGGGTAGTGACTGCCTTCTTATAATGGTATTGATGTTCAATCAAAAGCATCTTTAGTTTCCAAAGTCCTATATAGAGATGGAATGGAATTTCCATTTCCAACTCACCATCAGCTGGTCAACATTAACTTAGTAGTATAGTAGACTCATGACTTTCAATAAGTAACCTGTAACTCTAACAGTGAATACTGTCTTGACAATAAGGTGTCTCACAATACCGTCGCTGATATTGCGTACACCACCTTCTACTGCTGTGGTGCTCACCTCCCAATTTACCGTCTATAGCTCGTGTCTGGATCTCTTTTTAAACCAGGCTAAACTCCCCCTCCACTCTTCTGCCAACTAAACTTTTCACTAAACCCCTCACTGTCTTCTAGTAAACTTTTCCAACTCTCTTATATTGCACTTGTCGCTTTGCTGTTTTCAATTGAACTACTCCATAGGCACGCCTTACGCTGCTTATATACCCGTAAGACTCTTCTGGAACCCATAATTTCGATCATCTTTTCGTTATTCTTTTATTTACTGTCTGTCCCTTTCTAAACATCTGTCTATCTCTGCCTTTTCCATCCAGAATCTTCTACCTTTTTCTAAAAGTCTTGAGACTGGCTTACGCTGCCAGAAAATTCTACCCTTGGTCACCACAATATTTTCATTTCTATCCTTACTGCTATTTTCCATAATGGTTTTGTGTGTTTTAACAGAGATTAAATCTGCAGACATATCAAAGCAATATCTACAGTAACCATTACACTAATTATGATGCATGATTTTTTACGACATGTGCATCGGGCCAAAACGGCCCAACTGAGAATCTGCACCTAACCAAAGTCGGAACGGCAATGTTCTCTCGCCCTACCGTCCGACCACTCATATTCCAGCGATGACGGAACGAGCCGCTTAATGGGCTAGAGGATTTCTGTCAGTAAATAAACTCATTAAAATATAACAATAATCTGACAGTATGTATATATGATAGTCGTCTTCTATACTTCAACACTACTACTACTACACTACACTACTATTCCTAAAAATTGACTAATGCTGAACATAATTTTCAGGTATATTCGTGTGTTTGGATTAAAATTTGGGAAGGAGGATCACATTGCATTTATAAAACTGGCTTATGAGCTTGTTTTGATACCTGATCTTGAACCTTGCAAGATTCACAAGTTTGCCACTTTGTTTATCATGCTCACAAAGTAAGTGCCTAAACATACTGTAATTATTTTTTAAAATATAACTTACCTTAGACTGCTTCACTGATAAGAGGCACTATCAACATACCATTGAGCAATATTACAGCCTCAATATGACAAGTAAATGATTTTAAAAACATTGATTTATATAAAGTCATATATAAAAATTACTAAAAAAATATTACATACTAAGTTAAATTTGTTTGCAAGGAAAATAAAAAACATACAGTAGTAAATTATAAATACATACATAGCTTCACACCAGTTCCCTTGCGGGGTAGGCACGAACAACAGAGCGCCATTCAGGCTTGTTCTTACACACCTCACTCGCTTCTTTGACATTCATAGCTCTTGTCAAATTATAAATATTTGAAATAATAAATTTGTACCCTAAGAAAATTCAGTTTTCTTAAGTTGCAAATTTTATAATTAGCTGCAGGCATAGTACACAGTATGACAATAAAAAGTATTGTATTTTATTAGATACTTGCAGTGTTACCACACAGCTGTTTCCATCTTATTTTTACTGAAGCTTATGTGATAATATACATAGCGTTAGTTAGTGATATATGAAATGTAAATTGAAAGAAACAAAGTACCAATCAACTAGGCTGTAATTACAGGCAAAAAACTATTTGCACCTCAACTTTTACACAAACAGCTAATAAATTTACGACTTGGCAACATAATTGATCAGTCTTGGCACTATTCTTTGTAGAAAGGTTAAACGTATTGATGTGAAATACAAAATATTAGGGAGAAATAAAACTAATGCAATGTTTTCTTATATTATATTAAGATATGGCCGCGACTTCGTCCACGCTTGACTTAAAATTCCCGCGGGATTCCCAAGACACAAAATACCACAGCATTCAAAAAAGAATATAAACGATTGTTTTAGTGAAAACTGTCTGAATAAGTTAATTTTTTGCATTCCGAACAACTTCAAATCGCTTACGGGAACATTCCCGCGGGATTCCCAGAATAAAAAATAGCGCAGATTTTAAGTCTAATTAATTGCTGTCGATCAGTGTAAACCGCATCGAAATCGGCCAAGTAGTATTACGTGAATCCCGAACAAACCGACAAATAGACAAGAAATCTAAAAAGAATGCATCGTGTTCTTCATCGTTTATATAATCTATGCCAGTTGTTTTTTAACGGCTTCAATGTATAGGCACGGCATGTTTAGAATTTTATAATATTATAGATAGATTAATCACTTTGATAGACTAGCATGATGATAAATAAGTTATCGATTCTACCATCCACCAATCAAAAATAGAAATAAAATAACGAGTAGGTATGTGTCATCTAGTGAAGTGTTCAGCGAGCTGGTTAGGCTATCTTTTTGAGTCATGTCTATGACCCTGTAACTACATTTTTTGAAGACATTTTTTTCGTCATAACTGTTACATATTACTTGTATATTGTATCTAGTCTGGCCATAAATACTGTTACAATTAAAAAGAACCAAAATATTACATTTGAATTTGGAATCTGTCATTTTTATATGATTGTTCATTGTGTTTTCTCATTTTGGCGCCAATACATTGTACAACATTTTGCGATATTAAAATGGAGTGGGGCGATAAAGAGAACCGAATCGCTGTGATTGCATTACACAAAGTATGTATGGAGCCAAATGCAATTTTTAAAACTCTCCATACGCTTGATATTAGTCAAATGGCAATTTTTAAAACTCTCCATACGCTTGGTATTAGTCAAATGTTTGTGTACTATTAATAGGTACAATGAGACCTCCTCTGTTTGTGTCAGAAAAAGATCTGAACATCAACGTAGAGTTCGTACAAAAAAGGTGGTCAAAGCAGCAGGGGAAAGAATTCGAAGAAATCCTGTCTGAAAGCAAAAGATTTTATCTCGGGAGATGAAGATATGACCTAGAACCATGTTGCGTATCTTTAAAGATGTCTTAGGACTTGGAGCCTATAAGAGACAAACTGGTCATTTCCTAACTCATAATTTAAAAAAGAATAGGGTGGTAAAATCGAAACAACTACTAAAGCGGTACGCAAAGGTCGGTCACAGAAAAATTTTGTTTACGGATGAGAAAATTTTTACAATTGAGCAACATTTTAACAAACAAAATGACCGTATTTATGCTCAAAGCTCTAAGGAAGCTTCTCAATTAGTCGACAGAGTGCAACGTGGGCATCGTCCGTCTTCAGTGATGGTTTGGTGGGGTGTTAGCTGTGAAGGAGTGACTGAGCCATATTTTTGTGAAAAAGGTATCAAAACATCGGCACAAGTGTATCAAGATACCATTCTTGAGAAGGTAGTTAAGCCCCTTAACAACACCATGTTTAATAACCAAGAATGGTCCTTCCAACAAGACTCGGCGCCGGGTCATAAAGCTCGGTCCACGCAGTCTTGGTTAGAAACGAACGTTTCGGACTTCATCAGAGCTGAAGAGTGGTCGTCGTCTAGTCCCGATCTTAATCCGCTGGATTATGATTTATGGTCAGTTTAGAGAATACGGCTTGCTCTAAACGCCATGATAATTTGGAGCCCCTAAAACAATCCATACGATTGGCAGTGAAGAATTTTCCCATGGAAAGAGTGCGTGCTTCTATTGATAACTGACCTCAACGTTTAAAGGACTGTATTGCAGCCAATGGAGACCACTTCTAATAAGCTTTTTATATTCTAAATTGTTTATTATTTATGTATTAAACTAACACACTGTAAAACTTATAAATGTTATTTGCAATAGAAAAGAAAAATTCTGTGTTACAATATTTATGGGAAGACTAAGTATATACCTACTATATATCACAATTTTGACGAAAAAAAATGTCACCAAGAAATGTAGTTGGGGTCATGTCAGAAGCGTGCTCGTCGCGATCCCCGCTGGCCCAGAGGGCCACAATTCTGACCCGAGCTCACACACGTGCAGTGCACGATAGGGCGTCCCCCGCAGGCGACGCTCACCGATGCGCCCCCGTCGGTGTGAACTCTCGCGCATGCGGCGAAGGGGGCCGCCACCCTTCACGCAGCGCCAAACCTGGCGGGTCGAGAGGAGCAGAGTGCCGTATAGGCACGTGGAATGTGAGAGGTGGAATGAAAGATAAGATGGACGAAATGATTGATATAATGAATGAGAGAAGCCTGGATGCCTTATGTCTGACAGAGACAAAGCGGAAGGGGTGCGACATCGATGACCTCCCCGGTGGCATGCTTGCTCTGTGGTCCGGCGTGGACCTGGACGAGCGTGCAAGTGGGGGGGTAGGCGTCGTACTCTCAACCCGCTTTGTGTCTGGAGTAAAAGACTATTGTCTGGTGAACCCGAGACTTCTCTGGGTCCGTCTAAAACTGGGGATTACGCGAGTTTTTCTGGTCGCAGCTTATGCTCCCGTAAGCTCAGCGGATCCCCAAGAACTCGAGAAGTTTTGGGAGTCTGTGAGAGAAATTCTGGATCTGGCTGAAGGGAATGAAAGAATAATTATGTGTGGTGATCTTAATGGCTGGGTGGGCACCAAACGAGACGGCCTTGAGGCTGTCCTTGGACCCTATGGTGACAAGAGGGTGAACGATGCTGGTAGGCCAATCATAGACGTATGCATGGAAAGAAACTTGCTTGTGTCGAACACCTTATTCCATCATAAGGATATTCACACGTATACATGGGGAATGAATGATCAGAAAAGTATGATTGATCTGATTTTAATAGATAGTCGCCTCCGAAACACAATAATGGATACAAGAGCCTACAGAGGCCCCACTCTTGAAACGGACCACTACCTGGTGATAAGCCGGTTTGTGGGCCTTTTCAGGAAGTGGAGACACTGGCGAGTGCGTACCAATTTCGGGGAGCTTGAAAGAATAAAGTGTGAAAAATTGGAAGATGTTAGTGTAAGGAGTATGTATGCGCGCCTAGTCGAAGAAAGGCTTGCAAAAGCGGACTTCTCCGACTTAGATGTGGATAATGACTGGGATAGTATGAAAGAAAGTATAGTGGAAAGCGCAAAAGAAGCATGTGGATGCGCAAAGAGGCACATAACAACGAAAGGTGATGAATGGTGGGACGCGGATGTTAAATCCAGCGTAGAGAGAAAGAGAAAAGCCTGGCTGGATTATGTTGCTTCTTTGCAACAGAATGACAGTATGAAAGAGATGAAGAAAGAAGTTTATCGCCTCTGCAAGAACGAAACCAAAGCTTTAGTGAAAGAGAAGCGCGAAAGTATAAAATTGAAAGAAGAAGAGAAGCTGACGGAGAACTTCAAGGCGAATACCAAACTCTTTTGGAGAGAGGTTAAGAAGTCTCGGGGTTGTTCGTCAGCTTCCAGAATGGAAAGAATAAAATCTAAAGCAGGGGACGTTCTTGCTAACCCACAAGAGGTGTTAGCGCGATGGAGTGAATATTTTAGAGAAATGTATGATGATATTCCGGATGCTGGCACCACGACTGAGTCTGTGACTGACTCCGAGGAGTCGGCATCCGAGATCACGTTGGAAGAGATCGAATGGTCGATAAGAAGTCTGAAAAATGGAAAGGCAGGAGGAATCGATAGTGTGTCTGCTGAGATGATCAAATATGGTGGAACCTGCGTCCGGGACGCTTTCCTGTCCTTATGCAACTTGTGCTGGAGGACGGGAAAGGTTCCCAAGGACTGGAGGCGCGCTGTCATCGTGCCCTTGTATAAAGGCAAGGGGTCACGTATGGAGTGCGCCAGCTACAGGGCCATCAGTTTGATCAGCACAGCATCTAAAGTGTATACGAAGATTATTGAAAAGAGAATGAGAGTGGTATCCGATGGATTACTGTGGGATGCACAAGGTGGCTTCAGAAATGGAAGGGGATGTATGGATCAAGTTTTCTCTCTCCGCAATATCGTAGAGAAGCAGCTGGCTATGGGCCGGAAGGTTTTCTGCGGTTTTGTGGATTTAGAGAAAGCATTTGACAGGGTTGTGCGGAAGGAGCTCTGGGACATATTGCCAGGATATGGGATTAATGGCCAATTGATGCGTGCTGTGCAGTCCACTTACGAGGACTGTATGGCATGCGTGCGAGTGGATGGCAGCCTGTCGCCCTGGTTTGACGTCAATATTGGCGTCAGGCAGGGCTGCGTGCTGTCGGCTTTGCTGTTCATCCTATACCTGGACGATTGTCTCCAGAGAATAAGATTGATGGATGTTGGGGTGCGAATGAGTGATCTAGTTGTAAGCACCTTGCTTTATGCGGATGATGCCGTGCTTTTAGCCGAATCGCCATCAGAACTGCAAACACTAGTCACAATGATGAAAGATGACTGTCAGGCGAGAGGCTTACATTTGAATGCGAAGAAAACAAAGGTTATGGTGTTTGAAAGAGAAGAAACCAGAACGAATGCAAGGATAATGGTCGATGATGTTATGCTGGAACAAGTGAGCTAAGAACCTCAGCCAGAAGACCAAGCTCGCCATACACAACGCGGTGCTGGTACCTACGCTCACGTATGGTCGAGAGTTGGGTATGGAAGAGAGACGAGTAAACGCGGCTGAGATGCCACTGCGCAAAATCTGAGTGACGCTCGGACCGCGTTCGTAATACCGAAGTAAGAAAGAGAGTTGGTCTGAAATGATCGGGGTGAAGGTAAGGAAAGGAATGCTCCGGTGGTTCTTGCATGATGAAAGAAGACTAAACAGATATACAATGCAAAAGTGGATGGATTCAAGTCGTGGAAGGCCACGATACACCTTTCATGTCAAATTGATCGTGTACTAGCGGAGGGTGATGTCAGGAGCCTTAAGAACAGACGAGTGTGCATGACAAGAGTTATGAATGTCAAAGAAGCAAGTGAGGTGTGTAAGAATGGGCCTAAATGGCGCTCTGTTGTTCGTGCCTACCCCGCAAGGTAACTGGCGTGAAGTTATGTATGTATGTATGTATGTAAATATGTACTTGTGATTTCAGGAAGAGGCAGGTCCTATCACCAGAAGAAATTACACTCCCCTGGCGTCCTTTATATGAAATGGGGAAGAAGACATTCGATAAAAACGCCACTCACATCGGGATGTATCACTATTTGACGTAAGTCTCGTTGATTACGTAGTCTGCTTAATTGCACATCCGTCAATGACTAACAAGATGAAGTTAACTATGTTATAATATTTAAGATTACTTATGAATTTATTTTGCCATTCTTTTGTTTACATAGAGATTCTTTACGAATTGGTAAGCGGAAACATTAGGATGAAATGTAGTAGCAACTGCAATATGTGATTGATTATTTAGTTAGAAACGAAGACTTTATTTGAAGAAACAGCGGCGTAATTACATATTATGATTTGTTTAAATATAGCTTTTTTTGAGAATTTTTACGCTACATATTCAGCAAACAAGGTTTTGCTTGTTGTTGTTTTGGAATTATATCTGACACAACACTGATATTCAGTGGAAGCCTTCCTTTTGACGTGATGCCAAACAATCCAATTTAAATAAAATATATATAACCAATAACAAATATTTTGTCGAATCGTGGAAGGCCACGACACACCTTCCATGATCAAATTGATCGTGTACTAGCAGAAGGTGATGTCAGGAGTCTTAAGAACAGACGAGCGTGCATGACAAGAGTTATGAATGTCAAAGAAGCAAGTGAGGTGTGTAAGAATAAGCCAAAATGGTGCTCTGTTGTTCGTGCCTACCCCGCAAGGGAACTGGCGTGAAGTTATGTATGTATGTAACAAATATGTTGCCTACTGGTAAAGCTTGAACTTCAAAACTGAAGTATTCTAATTAAGTTATAATGTAAAGTACGTTTGGGGTGCATTTTACAATGAGTTACAGGATATTTAAATGTTTATATATTTGTAAAAATCTACATGTTTAAAATATATATTTTTCAATGATACATGATAGTCGCATACTAACATCCTCATGCAAATAAGAGCCGTGAAAAATTGATTTATTTGCATTATACCGTCGCCTTTGCTGCTACCTCATAACGATCATTTAAATGTAAACTTAACATATGTATTGGCATGTGTGTTTAGGCCAAAACTTGGTAAACAAGGAGGCGATATGCTCGAAATGATCCGAAAACTTCTGTCTGGCCAAGGGTTAGATGACGCTCTCAACCTAATTGGTCTTGCTGGCAAGGACGAAAACGCGCTACCCACGTAATGATCTCATCAAAAATAATTATGATCCATAAGGATATGCTTTCTTCAGCACATTCAATGGTAGATGGTTCAATTGCGTATACACTTTCAGTCAAAATATTTATGCCAAATTGTTTTGCAATAATTCTTATGAGTTTGAATACGTGTTTCAATTACTGGGTTCGAAATCCCCTAAAATAATTTTTATTTTATACTGAACAAGTACTGTAAATGACTAAAATAGCAGATGGGATAAGTAGTCTTGGATCATAATAAAGTTACATAAATGCTCTGTTGTCAAATAATCCATCTTAATATATAAACTACTAGAGGTTGACCCGCGGCGCGGCCGCGGGGTATATCTCTTGTTTAAAGAGCAAGTGGTACAGGTTACATTGTATAAATTTTTTATGTATTTGCCCCCGAAAGATTCACTTCATTTTATATCGCAAACTATACCACCCCCGTCTATATGTAAACTACATAAATGACAAAACTTGACAAAAATGACAAATAGATAACATGGACCAAGTGGACCCAGTAGACCAACTGGACCCAGTGGATAAAGTGTACCCAGTGGATAAAGTGGACCCAGTGGACCCAGTGGACCTAGTGGACCTAGTGGACCAAGTGGACCCAGTGGGTCCAGTGGACCAAGTAGACCCAGTGGTTCAAGTGGACCCAGTGGGTCCAGTGGACCAAGTAGACCCAGTGGTTCAAGTGGACCCAGTGGGCCCAGTGGACCCAGTAATCTAAGTGGACCCAGTGGGCCCAGTAGACCCAGTTGACCTAGTAGGCTAAGTGTTCCAAATGGACCCAGTGGACCCAGTAAACTCAGTGGACCAAGTGGACTCAGTGGACCAAGTGGACCCAGTGGACCAAGTGGACCCAGTGGATCAAGTGGACCCAGTTGACCAAGGGGACCAAGTGGACACAGTGGTCCAAGTGGACCCAGTGGACCAAGTGGACCCAGTGGACCCAGTAGACCCAGTGGACGAAATGGACAAAATCACAAAACCAGTCCTAGTTTCCGGGATAAACTTTACATAAATCTATCCCAAAATGTATCCCTTGGCCACTCTCGGTATCCAAATTATATATGTACCGAGTTTCAGCCAAATCGGTCCAATAGTCTGTCCATAAAAGGATAACAAACAAAAAGACAAATATATTTTATCCCGGAAACTATCCCATTTTTCGGGATAAAAAATATCCTATGTTCATTCTCGGCATTGAGTTTCAGCCAAATCGGTCCAGTAGTTTTTCCGTGAAAACGGAACAGACAGACAGACAGACAGAGTTACTTTCGCATTTATAATATTAATAGGGATGTCATCTGTTTCGTAAAGTGTGTATCGAAGTAAATACAGTACATATATTTAAATTGCAATCAAAGTTCACTCTAGCACATTTTGTTACTCTTTCCTTGCTGTGTTTTTCGAACTTTTCCTATCAAGCCAGTAAATAAATCAGTTTGTTAGAATAAAATGCCTTGCTTTGCCAGTTTCGCTAAGTCCCGCTAAAAGCGGGACGAATGTCTATGATCTAACATAAGGCCTGATACTTCAAAACAGACGATACAGACTTATTTATCGCTAGGATAATGACGCTGAATAAATACCTAAATAATAGGTGAAACATTTTTCAAGACTACATATGTGTATTCATAAATACTGTTTAAATTAGACAGATTATCAATAAAGTGTCGATTCGTGTGTTGAATGTTCTTTTATAATGGCTTCAATATTTTGATTGAACATCACAATTCATCGGGTTATTGTAATTCGGGCTCATTTCCCTTCCTTTGTTCCAAGGTTTTCATCGGTGGCAGGTTGTGCATGTCAGCTGTGTATTTTATTTGGATATAGTTGTTATATCTATATTTATTTCTTATTGCAGTTCACTTGAAGGCTCGTTCATAGCTATGGTGAAATCAGCAAGACCGTGAGTACTTATATTACCACTTACCATTCAGAATTGTCTTTTATCTTTCATTTTAAATATTTATTCCTCTTAAAGTAACAAAGAGATCTCTTCTACAGTCAATTCTTTTTTTTCTATTGATTCATTTGTTTTACTTTGAGTTATGACTTAAACTTTATAGAAGTAATCTCTTTTTCTTTTTTAATAACAGACAATTTTTTGACAAATATCTCTTTTACTTTGGTGTGGTATAAGATGGACTGAGAAGCAGAAACTTGGTTCTAATAAATAAAACTACCTAATGCTGCCTTTGTAATGTCGTCCTCCTTTATCCCAACTGTAACCAAATAACATAAAATAGGTTCCCATTTATAATCCCATAAAATTAATTTCAGATACTTTGAATTATCGGCTACAAAAGAAATTCTTGCCGAGCTATTACCTCAGATCAATCCATGGTCGAATGACACGCATGTCATTTGCCAACTGGCAGTGTTCCTACCAGTCGCGTTGAAGCCAGAACATAAGGAACATGGGCACGAGTTATGGTTCGATGACATCATGACTCTTTGGGATACATGCTATAATTCACAATGTGGGATTTCGGTAAGGACTCTTTGTTCTGGGGATAACTTTCTAACGCCGCTCATAATGTATAAATTATTGTTTTGTTTCAAATTTAAAATCTGTAATAAAAATTATATGTGCTCTACCACAAATTTATTCCATCTAGTGTCCAAAAGCGATATTTGGACACCAGAAAAAAAAAAGAAAAATTAAATTGTATGTATTTCTTTTTCAATATGTTTTATGTTTCGGTGTTGTTTTCTGATGTTAGTGCAGTTTGTTGTTTTAAACAGAATATGTAGTCAAATTTGGCGCTGTAATAACCAATTTATTAGTAGGCTCGGTTTTTTTGAAAGCGTTAAATTTGTAAAATTGAACTTATAACTCCTTCGATTCCTTTTCAGGATTTAATGACACTCTTCGCGGGATTGGCAAAGAGAAATCCGGGCGCTATTGATTGGACACCATATGTTCCGAAAATGTTTAAGAGATTTCTTCACGCACTTAATTTACCAGTCAGCTATAAAGACATGCAGATCAGTAGAAATCATTCATTGGGTAATTTCATTACAACTGTCAATACTACGTTTCAGCAATTTATGTTCTACGGGTCTAGGCAATCTAAGATTTATCGGAATGCATAATATAAAATTTAGTATTCATATACTGTACAATTGTAAATGATACAAGTCATAATAGAATTATAAAAGTTCATAATAGATGACTGACTTGCTTACTTTTATGTGAAGCGAAATTGAAAAAATTACATGTTAGTGATGGATGTTGATATAAAGACGTGAGTCGTGATGTTCGTCAGGTCGTTTGTTTGTAAGGGAAAGCTTAAACATTTTATTCTCTAAAGAAAATGAGTAATTTGATCATATATAATGTTTCCAGTCTTTTAGAACATATAGGTAAAGAAGCTAGATTTGCCGAAAGGGCTCATGGAAAATAACTGAATAAAAAATATGTTAAAACATTAAATGATTTATTTTACTTATTTTAGAAATGAAACAAGTTGCGTCATGGATTGTATGGAGCATAAGTCCAAATGGTGTAGTGTTGAAACATTTGAGAAGTTTTCTCGCAGGTGTTGAGAGCTATTTACACAGTGCCAATGCTGGGCGTTGGTCTTTTAGACTCAGGGATTTATTAAGAAAACTTTCCAGAGAATTTCTTAACAGGTATATGTGGGATTTATTTATTATTAGTTAAGATAGGAAAATATTAAGGTGGTATGGGCATGTAATGAGGAAGGATGAAAGTCACGTGACAAAAAACATGTTAAACTGCAAGACTGGTGCATACAAATATAAAGGTAGAACAAAAAAGAGATGGATGAATTATGTGAAGGATGATTTAATGATTGGGAGTCTGACAGAGAACATATGTCAAAATAGAGGGGTGTAGAAGGAAAATACACATCGTGCCGACATCAATTAATTGGGAGAAGGTGAAAAAAAGGAGAGAGAGTAGCTACGATTATTATTTATACCCTCTACAATGTTATTTAATTGCAAGTTTCGTGCGATATATTAGAATACTTTTACTATTGAGGTGGCTATAAACTTTCCTTCTCTATATAATTTTAGGGTACGTCGTGAACGTGAACAGAAATTTCTTAAAGGCTGGGAAAACAAAATACCAGATAGTTATAGATTATGCGATGAAGACATCACAGAATTCGTAAACATTGTCCTAGAACCAACACTTCAAGCTGTGTACAGTCGGAGTGGTTCACTTGATGTTTCAACAGCTTTACAGAACTTGGCTACTTTACGACCCGCTATAGTTGTACCGCCACTTATAGAAAGACTTCAAACCTCTTTGACATCTTTAACTGAACCCCATAGAGTTACAGCAGCCATGTCTGCTGTTGCAGCCGTTGCTAGGCCAATGTTACGTGGTCCTGATTGCGGATATCCTGAAGGTCCAACTCATGTTGTACCCCTGCTTATGGCTATACTACCAGGTCTCGATCCCAATGACATCAAAAAAACTATAGTCTCTTTACATTTCATCTTGATATTCAGCTGGTTGGTTCCCTTCATAGATTGCAGTTCAGCACATGAACATTGGTCTGATCTGACAGAAGAAGAACTCTTGACTTGTGAATTAACTGCCCAATTTGAAGATTTTGTATTGGTTTTTCTTGATAAAATGTTCACTATTATTGAATCTAGCGTCCTTGAACATGTAAGGCTAGATACGAAAGAAACAGATGGAGTACGTAGTAAGACTGATGCGGTTATGGAAACTGCTCTATCCTCTGCAGCAACAGCAGTTCTAATGCAATGCTCACCAAAAATATTCAGTGAAGCGTTGAGAAAGTTTAAAAGTTTCGCGACAGAATCCACTTTTGAGACCAACGTTTCGGGAAGTATGGTTGGTGTATTATTGCGTGTATTCGCTTGCATAGATTCTGAAGCTACTCTAGCTGCTTTCGTGCCTAAATTATGCGAAGAGTTAAGAGAACTGTTATCAACTGACGAGGCTTTACATGATGAAAATCCGCCAAGAGACCTTACATACAGATTAGTGTTACTCATGCACGCAGTAGAATGTGACGGCACTGTTCTATTGAAATACATACCAGATATATTACCGATATTAGATAGAGCACTAAAACTTCACGCAAATTACGCCCTCAGTCGCGCTTGTGAGATTCTGAGCCACGCCTTTACTTCCTTGAGTTATATGGATTTGAAAGAATGTAGGAGCTCGCCTAAAGACTATGGAGCTGCTCCGGAAAAATGGTTGCCTATACGAGAATGGGGTCATGGATGTTCTCTCCAAGATACGAACTTTAAGTGGCACATTCCTTGTAAAGAGGAAGCGGAATGTGCGCAAATGTTGTTAGATAGATATCTCAAACCAGAAATCCATAGGTTAAACCAATGGCTCCAAGGGGAAAGGTCGATGTGTCGAGATCGTAGACTTAGAAGCTTCTACATAATCAATGCAGTTTTATCCTGTGGAACTCTTTTGCCGTCACCGGATGAAGAACCCATTTCATTGTAAGTATATCTATTGTTCTTATTATAATGATAATTATGAGAATAATAAATTAACTTTTTGTTAATAGTGTTAAAATTTTCAGATAACCATTATCTTGTGCTCCTGCAATAATGATCAGTTTATAAAAATGTATATTTTATTTTTTATTTATTTTTTATTGCAGGAGTTCAGCAGACAGGCAGACGGCCCACTTGATGGAAAGCGGTTACCATCGCCTATGGACATTTGCAACACCAAAGGTGCTACAAATGCGCTGCTGCTCTCTTAAAGGAGACTGGAACCTGGTCACTAATGCCGGAACACAACACAAGGTTGTTATGGCGGCATACTCTAGACCAGGGGTGGTCGCCATCCAGTCGAGCAAATACCCTGCCACCTGGCTGTGGGTTGTTTAGTCGCCTCTTACGACAGGCCGCCAGGCCGCAGGAAATTGTATTCTTTCTCCGTTCCTGCACGGATAGAATAATAGATATTAATATTATTTTAAAATAATATGAATACATTTTTTTAGTAACCAAATTGTTTTTAATGTGGTAGAGATTTATTACCCTACATCACATACATACTGGCACATCTTATCACATCTGTCTCATATAGGTAGAGAGAAGCTAACTACTTGTTACAAAACTTTTTCTATGTCTTTTATTACATCTGCTTAAATTAACCTCTTCATACCTTCATTTCGGTCTAAAATACTTTTTATTTGATCATTGTTCAGGTTGACCGTAATTGTATAAGTTACTTTCATAAATGTGCCTCTATTAATCCCTATTATCCCTATTAATTATAAATGCGAAAGTAACTCGGTCTGTCTGTCACGCTTTCACGGAAAAACTACTGGACCGATTTGACTGAAACTCAGTATATTTTCGATGCCGAAGATAAACTTACGATACTTTTTATCCCGAAAAATGGGAGAGCGTCCGGGATAAAAATATATTTGTCTCTCTGTTCGTTATACTTTTAAGGAAAACTATTGGACCGATTTAGTTGAAATTTGGTATATATGTCATTTTAATACCGAAAATAGGCGTACATACTTTTCATCCCGATGGCAAGATGGGCACCCAGGGACAAATAACACTAACATAAAAATTTAATACAATGTAACTTGTATTAATGCTTGCTCTTTAAATAAGCGGCACGCACTAGGGTTTGAGTCAGGTCTGTTTCTTTTAAATAAATAAATATAAATAATGAGCAGACAAACACATTTTGTATGTCCCCAAATTAAGCAAGTTAGCTTGTGTTATGGGTAATATACAACTGACTACACTGGGGCTGATCCCAGACACCCAGACCGTAGTAAATAACGGAGAAAATTCGTTACCGAAATTTACCATACCACGCATCGAACTCGGAGCCTCTGTGTTGCAGTGACGTAAGCCGGCAAAGGCTTGAACCGCTCAACCACAGAGGCCGTCTTTTAATTTTTTTAAATATTTGTAGAATTGAATCACAAGTACCTGCAACGAGCATTCCATTTACGCATGGCGTACGCTATACAGTGACAATAGACGGTGAAAACGTGCGCGTTGCGTTAACACGACTATTGCTCGACGTGCAAGCGCGCTTACTCGCGGACAAGACTGATGATACCAAAGGATTGGAAATGCTTATTCAGGTAATATTTTATTTTATTTTATTTTATTTGGGGGGCTAACAGCTATCATTATTAATAACTAAAAATAAAATAGGTTTAGAGAAGCTATTAATAAGCCTCCACAGATAACAGTAAAAATAAGAGGAGAAGAAAAAAAATGAAAATTATACATAGAAACAATGATAAAAATAGACATAAGGTACTTAAACTAATAAATCCGAGTTTGAATAGAACTTGACCAACTTTGCGCTAAACAGTGCTACACTATTAGTAAATAAAAGCTCTTTAAATTCATTTGCTGTTCTGATACAGAACGAATTACGTCGGTAAGCTGTTCAATGGTGTTGTAATAATTTCCTAGGGCGAACATTAGTATACAAATGTAGTTTCTCAATGAGGTTTGTTCACCTAATGGAAAACGCTTACCGTCGTTTATGGGTATTTGCAACAGGGCTTTGAAGGGACCTTATTACACCTTTTTTGAAAGACGTTATATTGTAGCGCTGAAAACCTCATCTGGAAACCCGTTCCAAATTCCCAAAAGAAGCTGTACAAGAAAACTGTTCGTGAAAAACATTGAGAGACGGGATAAATAAAACCTCGAAAGGACTAAAGCATTGTTCTTTTACTTTATCCGTGCAAGAACGGAGAAAGTATACAATTTCTTGCGGCCGGGTGGCCTGTCTTAAGAGGCGACAAAATAACCCACAGCCAGGTGGTAGAGCATTTACCCGACTGGATGGCTACCACCCGTGGTCTAAAGTATGTCGCCATAAAAACCTTGAGTTGTGTTCTGGCGTTAGTGACCAGGTTCCAGCCCGCCTTAAGAGAGCAGCAGCGCATTTGTAGCACCTTTGGTGTTGCAAATGTCCATAGGCGATGGTAACCGCTTTCCATCAAGTGGGCCGTCTGCCTGTCTGCTGAACTCTTGCAATAAAAAAAAACTTGAGTTGGTAAACTGTTTACGGTCCATACAAAAAAGAGATTGTCTTTTAATAAAAATTTGCGCTCTATGATAAAATATAGAAGCCCAGCTAAAATCAGAATAGTAAATACTAAACTGATTTTAACTGGGCTTCTAACAGCGCTTTTCATTAGTAGCTCACAATGCCCAAAATGCTCTGTTAGCCGTTCCACAAGGCGACAGCGGTCGTTGCGGTCGTGGCGAAAATGTCACTAATGATGTCATCATTTTCGATCTCACAACGCTTACCACCACCCATGTCAAGAGGTGGGTCGAATAACCGTTTCACTTGTGTTTACGATTGTAACGCCGGCAAGAAAGTAAAACGGGAAAAATGGCGGTCCTGAACGTGGTCGTCGTGAGTCTAATGGAGCGTAGCCTAAATAATACGTTCGTCGCCGCTTTACCCATATCTGGGTGCCGGGTGTGCTTCTGTGGGAGAGAGCTCTGTCAGCAAATATGGGTTACTACACTGTTCTTTTTGAAATTTATAGGATTTTTAGTTGGATTTTTAATGGAATAACCTCTGAAATATAAGTATAGGATATACAACATACAAATACTAAAATATATGCATTACAGTATTCTTATGATTAATTTGGTTCTCCTAGTTATCGCTTCTTCGCGTAACATCGCGGCCGATAGTCGGTTTTTGGCCTCCCAAAAATCTCGACCAATTCGTACTAGATGACGAACGTGTTAATAACTAACTTTAACGGTAAACAGGTATGGGAACGCGTGGTAGTGGTCAGAGGTTTACGAAGTGGTTCAGGACTGGAGGCCAGGATGCGTTCGTACAGCGCTTTGGAGCGCGCCTTTGACGGCCGAGGGGGGCCAAAAGGGAAGACGAAAGGAGCGGATTATCGCCTCAGGACGTTGTCCGCAGACGCAGCGAGGCTCCACGATGATTCGCGATTGGACCTCATCTGCGAAGGCGGCATCACTCCATCAGCGTTGAAAGCCCTTCATGCTCTCTTTGATTTGGCAATTAATACTTATAGTTCAGTGAGTGTTGTTCAAATTTCTAACACTTTATTAATATTACATATTAGTGTTCACCAAAAATTAAAACTACCTTCTTAAAAACTAGATACAATAAATGTTGATTATCGCTTAAAGCAATCTTTTCCAGGCAACTCTCTAGGCGAAGGAAAATATTAAGACATGTACAGTGCCAGTGTAGACAATAAATAATTTAAAACAAACATACATACATATCTATAATGCATATAGTTATCTATCGTCTCTGTCTGCCCCTATGGGAAACAGGTGTGATAGAGATAGGCCGAAACTGCATCTCTACTTCTATGATCTTGGCACATCTTTCGCCTCGTCTACTTTCATTAATAATATCATAAATACATACATACATGCACGTTCATTTGAGGTGCTTTTTACCTTTTAAAATAATACCAGTCCATAAGTGTCCATTGTTAAGCTCGTGTACCCCATCTTAGAAAGACCAATATAACCTTTGTATTTGTCCAATACAATTTGAATTCAGATTGGCGACTGTATCACTCGATCTCCTGTTATATATTAAATAGTAGATTGTTACACGAGAGCAGATAGTGACCTATTTAGGGCTGAGGTAGATTGGCGCACGAGCGTAGCGAGGGCGCTAATAGTTCTCGTGATTATGTTAACACCTCGAATTCGTCTTGGACTTACATTATACTACTAGTTTGTAATAACCAACTTACCATACTAGTATCATAAAAAGCTATTATATTTCCCATTTTCACAATGATTTGGAGTCGACACATTATTACTTTATTCCATACTCCTCGATTCTAACATACACCCCTCTGTCACACTACAAATTATTCTTGTCATTTTTCAAACAATCCATTCATTTCTTTTTTGTCTACTTTTATTCTTATATCCACCAGTCTTCCAATTTGACATTATTTACTCATGGGTTTTAATCCCTTCTTATTGCTATAAGAGCATAAAGACACATTAATCTTAGTCCTCTCAAATCTTCAATCATAAGTGCAAAGTTCAAAGGCTTTCACATAACGACAATGGATGTTAACACATTCTTTAACTTGAGATATAATTTCAGGTTCGCATCTTATCACAGATGCGTCTGTATTGGATGTTAAGCCACTACCCTTATTCATATCGTGCATTGGTGCCAAGATTGGCCCAATTGTTGGCTGAAGGTGGCGAAGGCGACGAATGGCATGCTCGCCACAAAGGTGTCTTATTCATTATGTTGGGACCACGCACAGGCCCACTTGTAGCCAAGCAGGATTGGGATGTTGTGCGAACTTTGTGGCCAGCTATACTCAAAGCTCCCTTAAGTGAAAAACCTAGCATTTTGAGGTAACTATGAAACTCAACGATAATTGTTCCTTTTTTTAGCATTTATTAATAAGTTTGGGGATTTCGGCGGCAAACAGCGAAATTCGAACTACCAGTCGTTGTGCTTGGATATTGAGGCAAAACGTCTTTTTATCTGTTGTTGTTCAGCCAACATTTTCTTAAACCCTTCCGCCTATAACTTCAGGCGAACAAAAGAACTTATATCAATAGGTATACAGCTTCTATGATTTTAAGATACATCTAAATTATAGGATTTGACGTCCTAAATTATGTTCAATTACACAACCAGTCCTTGGTCTCGCTTGCTAATAATGTGAGCGAAACCAATCCTAAGTACGTCACTAGTTATCACTCGCATGAAGGTGACGGAAACGGAGCTACTGATAACTCAGACAAAGGAATAGTAAGTATCGATTGTATACTGATGTGCATTTAGGTTAATTTTAAGAGTGTTTTATGGTTCTAGCTAGCTACAGAACTTTGAACAATTTGTATCAATATTTGTTTTTAATTGATAGTTAAAGTAGGTATTTTGATTAAAGACGGGAATTTTAGGCAACTCAAAAAAGCTCTTCAATATGCAATTGATATTTTCAACATAAACATACAACCTTTCTTACACAAACGACACAATTTATAACTATTGTACCTACACCAGACATGGTTGCAGCGTCAGTTCATCTACTGTTCTACGAAGCTAACTTGGGTGATTTAAGAAACATGGTTTTAGTCTTGCCGCTACCAAACTACCTCAATGTTTGTCCTCCTTGATAAACACAAAAAGTTTCATTCAATTATAATTGTTAGAATCATTGTATAAGTTTCATTGTACATAAAATATCTCCATTATAATTTCAATTAATACCTGGTGTTGTCTGGAAGAAATCGCGTTTTAACGATAATACCGCCATTTGTACAGTCGTGGTATGAAAATATTCGCCAATTTTCAAATTGATTCATTTAACGTTTCAAACTAAGACAGAACAGATTGTTACACAGAAAATTATGTTTAAGTATTTGTCAATAAAGTTTAAAATTACTTAGATCAAAGTTGTTTGATTGTCTATCTTGTCTAAGAAGATTGTTGAGACATGTAAAACCTTTTTATTGGTATTAATATTTACGTTCAGCGTAGTGATTTTATGCTCTTTGTTTCTTATTGTTAATCTCAGCGTCAGTCATTGTCAACTAAGCAATTTTCGTTTTTCACGTTTCTATATTTTATAAAAGTAACATTTATTAAAATGTTGACAGTATTGTTTCTTGTACCCATGCAAGCAAAAGTCGACTTTAAGGTGACGAATATTATAAATGCGAAAGTAACTCGGTCTGTCCTTCTGTTTTACGGTAAAACTCTGGACCGATTTGGCTGAAACTCTACTAATACTACGAACTAATATATATATATATATATATATATATATATATATATATATATATATATATATATATATATATATATATATATATATATATATGTGTGTGTATATATATATACCGAGGATGAACATAGGATACCTTTTATCCCGAAAAATGGGATAGTCTCCGGGATAAAAATATATTTGTCTCTGTTTGTTATACTTTTATGGAAAAACTATTGGTCCGATTTGTCTGAAATTGGGTTTATATGTAGTTTTAACACCGAGGATAGACAAGGGATACTTTTCATCCCGGATAATGGGATAGATTTATGTAAAGGTTATCCCAGAAAATAGGATAGGTTTTTTGTCATTTGCCATTTTCGTCATTTTGGTTATTTGGATCATTTTGGTAATTTTGGCCATTTATGTGGTTTACAGATAAATAGACGGAAGATATATAAATAAAAGTAAAACGGGTTAAAATAGGGGATGAAAGTTTCTTTGGGAGATCAATCTATTCTCAAGTTTATAGATATAATAAATACTAGGGTTATAATAATTACAATAATAAATAATTAGATATAGTTTCAGTTTATAAGGTTATTTTTGCTTTGTTGTACAATAAAGAGTTATCTATTTCCTTATAATTTTTAGATTGGAACAAGCCTTCAGTGATAACTTGCACCGTCATTTTCCTGCTGTGAATACACACTTAACAATATCTCAATCGGCCGTAGAAGCAGCTGCGCGTCTCCTTAGCGAATCAGTGCTCAATGATCCAAATTTTGCAAAAGCATTCAAAAACGCTGTAAATAAAGAAATTGAAACATCTGAAGAGGCGACTAAAATGTATATGGCGCTTATCAACGAACTTGTGGATGTTGCTGAAACGCCAAATATGTAAGTTAATGAATATAAAAGTGGATAATCTTCGAGACCAAACCAAACCTTTGTACATTACAAAGTGCTCTTGATATACAGTGAAGGAAAGCAATCACTTTAAACTACAAGACTACCTAATGGTTTGTTAACTATAAGCAGTCTTACAGTCTTAATACGTTTACTAATTATTATAATAAAATAAAATAAATGTTATTCTATTTTTATAGAATGCTTTAAAAGTCTGGTAAACAAAATTATCATTTATTAATGTCATTTCTGTCATACTAGTGATTCATATAATTCGTTCATGTAATGTATTTTTATAGGAATTAAATATAAATTTTTCTAATATAAATACAATTTAATATACGTAATAGGAAAAGAGAGGCTGTTTTTGATGTGCTTGTCCAAGGTAGTTTGCGAGATTTTGCACGACAAAAAGTCTCCTGGGATGTTTACCGTTACGCATATTATACTACCAAAGTAGATAATAATTAGAGACGTGCCGACTATCCGGCCACTACCGTAGTCGGCGACTATTCGGCAAAGAACGCCGACTATCCGGCTTCTTACTTTGTAGTTTATAATCTATACTTTACTAATACATTGTAATCCATACACGAGACTTTCTTTTTGACATGATTAAATTTTAATTTAGCTCTTTCACCTTAATAAACAATAACAGTATTATCTTTAAACATTTTTTTTTACACAATAACACCGCCCTGACCTTTACAAAAGTAAAAATCAAGAAACAATGCGAAGTAAACAGACACGCTCGCTTGCGGTGGTTGCGACTTGCGCGCGAATTAGCTATAAACGAAGGGACACGGAAATCCCCGAAACTGTGATCGGCTTGGCCGACTAATCGGCCGACTAGTCGGCTAGTTGGCCAAACTCATAATCGGCACATCTCTAATAATAATAAACTTTATTTCCTGATAAAAAAAACAGCTAGGTAACATCACGGACATTTTAGATTTAGTACAGAGTAAATATATTACCGACTAAAACCGAAACCAAGAAAAAAATCTTTTGTCTTCGACCGCAACATATTCTCGTTAAATTTGACCACAATATAACTCGTCAATAAACGGCTGCTTAGCTTGTTTATAAAAAAGTAAAGAGAAAGGAAGTTGTCTAAATCAAAAAAGAAATAATAACAAACAAACCAAATCTAACAAATCAAAAAGGAAATTTAACTCAGAAAACGAGTGTTTAAGGCGTTGTGCTATTTTTTTATTGTACAAGTTTAGCAGACAGGCAGGCTACCCACCTCATGGAAAGCGGTTGCCATCGCCTATAGACACTTGCGACACCAAACACAACTCAAGTTTGTTATGGAGGCATACTCTAGACCAGGGATGGTAGCCATCCAGACGGATAAAACCCACCTGGCTTCTGGCACGGTGAGCATCGTCCGATCTATTAGGACCCCTGTTGAATCATCGTACTATCATTTTCATCGCATGACGAGAACGCATCGTGTGTCATCGTACGATCCTTGCCAATTAGAACGTCGCCTTATATGTCCTCTCTGTATGTATGGTGAGGATGTATGTGAGTGAGTGAGTGTATGTCACAACTTGGCGAATTTTCTTTCTCATATTAATAAATAGTTATGCGTCATTGTTTATTGTTCCGAATAATTAAAATAAAACTATATTAAATATTCATAGCCAATGGCGCCGTCTGGAAATTGCTATGCAAATGTTGACATACTGTCCGTCCGTACAAACGCCATATCCGCCACGTGCGGTTAAATTGATGGTGCAATCATTAATACACGACGACATCGCCGTACGACGTACGGCCCACCGTCTCACACACTATGCTTTGAAACAGCGGAAAAGAAAGTTGAAGAAAATCACCGTGGATCCGTATGAGGTTGCTAGAGTACCGAAGCCCGAAAAACATATACCAGGTAATATAGAAATATTAAAATCATGCAGTAATATATTAGGATTTAAGTTTGTATGTATGTTATAATTATATTTAGTTCTGGTGGCTCAGTTTCCACTTCCGCTATCCTATCCTATCCTAATTCCTGGTAAAGCGTTTTCTTCGCACCTATTAATTACGTTTATTTTCACTTCCTTAGGCGACGATAACCACTCCATCATGTGGGTCACCTATCTGCTTGCCTATATCAGGCAATAAATATTTAAAATAACATAAGAAACATTATTATCCAGTATATTTTATATTAATAAGAAAGACTAAAATAATAAAAAATAGATAAAATCCACCTATAACCTAAAGAAGTCGAGGAAAAACCAGGAAGTAGCATTAAAGCAAAAAAACAGTCTTGACAATTTGAATTGTCAGGTCCCCCTCGAGATAAAGCAAATAAAGAAATTAGAATTAGAAAGGCTTAGTTGGTGTTACGAGTCGTTTCAGAGCTGTTTTGAGTAAGTAAACTTCGGTTTCAAAAGCGGTAGGAAGTCTACACGACTTCTAATATAAAAAAATATCTTTATCTCTTAAAAATAACTTTATTATTCCTAGAAATGCTAAAAGAAGTTCTCAAATATGCTGTAGTTCTAAAAAAAATCTTGTTATATTTGTTTTCTTTCGTAGGATATAGAAAGGACTTAGAATGGGCAATATGGTCTGAAGGCCAGTCGCCGCAAACGGACGAAGAATGGGATCGACCATGGTTAAGAAATCCCATTTACGGGTTTTACTCATGGCCTGAGCAGCTTGAGGTAACTATATACCATTGTATGTAGCTGTCAAATTATCAAAAATGTCTTTGATGTCAAATTGGATAACTGACACACCAAGCTCTAAAATTATTTACATATCGTCGGCGTCAGTGCAGGACCTCGTAACTACATTTTTTGGTGAAATTATTTTTTTCGTCAAAATTATTACACAATAGTAATATAATTGATATTAGTATTGTATTTTAGTACTACATACATCACAGCAAGCTGTGTCTTCATATAGAAGAACTCATTCTAAACATTGTATAATATTATTTCCGTAATTTTTGTAAATATGTTATTTAATATGTTCAGATTTGAAGACCGTAAATAAATAAAAAATGTGACAATTTTGACGAAAAAAATATTTTCACCAAAAAATATTATTATAAGACCCTGCACTAACTGAGCGTCCACCAAGATTCCATCATACTTTTAAAATATTATAACAATAAGTATTGTAATTATTGTTTAAACAATGGGTTACGCCACTTGACCTTTTGGTCGTGTTCCGATGGCCTACTTCCTCCTCCTATCCTATGTTCCCTATCCCATCCCTCTACTCCATTCCCCTATTCCATCTGCCTATTACATTCCCTTATCCCACCACCTGTATCCCATTCTATCTCATCCCTTTTATCGAATCCACTTTTACCCATCGTAAAGGCTGGCAACGGCGTTGGTTGCGCCCCTTATGTTGCAAAGTTACAAACGACGGTAACCACTTTACATTAGATGAGCCATTTACCTGTTTGCCAGCTTCACAATAAAAATAGGAGACGAGAGGGGAAAATGACCGATTTAGGCATGAAATGGTATAGCACACGAGCGTAAAGAGGGCGCTAATAGTTCGAGTGCCTAAATCGGCCTTTCATCCGATGTTAACACTGTTTTTCATTTCGAATATGAGGAAAGTAAATAAAACTGATTAGTTACACCAATAACTACTTCTCTAATGAAATCAGGTGTTAAATCCGTTCCTAAATCTGATGTACTCATTTAATATATCACATATGAAACGACAAGTATTTTTTTTTGTCTGTGACATTCTACCAGCGGTATCTTTTGTCATTGTTGGTAGTCAATATTTAGCTCAAAATTGTGCAAATTAAATAATAATTTAGTGAAAAGTAATTTAGAAGTATAAAATGATGTTATACATTTTTTGTAATTTTTTTAATTATAATTTATGCCGCGATTTAACGCGAGTGGCTGAAAAAAGTTGGAATGACCAGGGATAATCGTTTCTCAATGACGAAAAGTACAATTTTCATCACTGTTATCAGGCAACTCCAACCGTACTTTCAGAATATGAGAATTGAAAAAGTCATTTTCATTATTATATTTTTTATTAGGTGGCAGCACCTGTAAGTGAACAGCCGTATTTCGCGGACATAAATCCTGAAGATATGGAAGAAGGCGAACGTTATTTGTATGAGTTCTTCAACAACGATGCCAACATTGAGAAACTCGTGTCTTTCCTAACAGTGGAGGAAAAGAAGGGCAAAGATAAGTTCAATGGTGTACGGTTTTCAGTATTCAGGGTAAGGAACTTCTTATTTTGTCTTTATACATTCATCTTATTTATAATAGCCATTTTTCTTAGAAACTATCTATATGGATGAAAGTCAGAAAGATCTAATGAGTTTAAAAAGAAGTGAATGAAGTTTCAAAATCGACTAGAATGACGCTAGTGTAGTTTGTTTATCTGTACCTGCTAAATTCACTCCGTCACTTCTACCCAGCAAGTGATGCTGAAATAAGTAAAATACGTGTCAAATGGTCAAATAAGTTGCGTTCTAAGATGTTTGCACTGGAGATAACTCCATAGTAATGCACCCAATTTAATGCCTCCATGAATATTTTTTTAACATAGAGATTGTCCTTTTTATCTCTAGCATATGTTAGTCTTGTGTAGTTTATGAACAATGAAGAGAATAAGAACCGTGATTTGGTTGCCAACAAAGAAGATAGAAAAAACTTAATGACTGAATAATACTAATAGTTAATAATAATACTGATTAAGGTAAACCAGTTCATCGAGTCGATGACCGAATAAGCACAAGACTAGCCTTCATGAGTGAAATATTCGTTTCATAAGAGTCATAATAGCAATAATGGAGTGAACAGACTAATCAACTGAAAAAGTGGTTTATACTTTGACCAGACCCACCTGCCTACATGTATTTCGATGAGTTGAATCTGCATCTGAAGCTCCGTTTGGCTCGTACATTCTCAAAATTTTGAGTCAATTGCGAAAAACCACTAAAAATGGCTAATTTTTTTCGGGGTTTTTCCAATTTACTTATATTTCAAGTCTAGTCAAATGTACAGATCACTTTTTTCTATTATTGCTTGAAAAGTAATTTAAATTATTTCTATCATAATATTTTAAAAGTCAGATGATAAGATGTTATTTTAATGCCTATTCTTCTATGTGTAAATTTTTTAAGGTGTATTAATACATGTGACCGCGTCCCTATTATTTGATTAGATGGTGTTTGCCCAATTCGGTATGCGTGTTGCGGAGAAATACCTACGTCACGCGGTGCGGTGCGCGGCCGATGCGCAGGATTCGCCGCAACGGTTCGCGGCCGAAGTCGCTGCGGCCGCGCTCAGAGCCCCGCGATACTGGACCCGGACGCAGGCCATGCGCATGTATGACTCCATTATGGAGATTCTCAATGCAGGTGTGTGTTCATTGCTTAACTTTTGCACGTTGTAAAGCTACACTGGAATGATTGTCTTGATTACATTAGTTTATTTTTACATACATACATACATAACTTTACGCCAGTTCCCTTGCGGGGTAGGCACGAACAACAGTAGTAGTTTATTTTTCAATGTTAAATTATTAAATAGATAGACAACACTTTATTAATTTCAAGTCAAGTGTGGAAGAAGTCGCAGGCATATCTTAGTAATTGTTATTATTTATCCTAACCCATATTTAGTTACTTTTCTATTTTACAATTCTCATAATCATATCATCAGGACTGACAGCGGTAACTCCTGAAACAATGGAGGATTGGGGTACTTGCCTTGCCACCGGGGTGGAGAAACTGGACCCAAGGCGAGGGGCGAGCGTGTTGGAAGGCCTGCTGAGGCTGTGCGTGCCTGCGCCCACGGACCCAGACTCGGATCCAGATCAGGACACCTCTTTCGTTGTATGCGCAAGGCTGTACGCCTTACAAGTAAGTGCTATAATAGATAAATAATCGGCAGACAAACACACATTGTATATCCCCAAGCTAAACAAGTTACGCCTGTGTTATGGGGAATGTACAATGGACTACTCTGGGGCCGATCCCTGACACCCAGACCATAGCAAATAATGCATTGAGAAAGTTGTTTAAATTTTCCATGCTAACAATCGAAACAGTGAGCTTGGCAGGCGAAGGCTTAGCCCGCTCAACAACAGAGGCCGTCAGCTTATTTATAAAAGAATCCCACCAATGCCAGATTCTTGTCTAACTAGATTATATATTCATTTGTCTTACCACTGATTAAAATTTGACATAAACACCATACAAGTAATTTTGGTATTCTACCAATGTATGGTAAGATATAGAGACCGGAAACAAATTACTAGATTTTGGTTCACAAAACTAGACAATAATTATTCACAATCTTATTTCACGGTAATGTTAATACACATGTCAATGCCATTTTATTGTCATTGTCGTTATTATTGATATTTTATTATTTTGATGTATACTCTAATTTTTAATTACCTGGAATAAAAAAAATATTGCAGTGATCGACCTTTTTTATGTTGCAAGCTTTGAGCACTGATTCGACAACAAGTCACTTATGAATAAAAAAAAGTCGATCGCAGATGTCATTTTAGTTCAGGTAATTAAAAATCAGAGTATAATAATGACTGCATTTACGAGCTTAAACATGAATAAAAGTGACATGCACAAGTTATTGCTTTGCATGATTTCCAAATTTGAAAAAAAGCACCAGGACAAAGATACCGAATTAAAAGAAAATCATGTTTACGTATTGTATAAATACTGTATGATAATTTGGAGTTGGCAGATAGATATTTATTAAAGCCGCGCTTTTTCAATTTTTGCTTGCATTAGCCAGATTCTAGTTGGCATTGCGATCAGGAAGCTTCCGTTGATTAGATAGTGATGCTTAAATTTCTGTTTTTTCGATTTGGCTATAGAACACTAATAACTTCATATTTACAAATATATAATGTTATATATTTTGTAGGGTGCATTAGGTTCCTTAAAATGGCGTACTGCTCCGCTGGCTTCGTTATTGCTCCAACGATTAGAAGCTGCTAATTTCATACAACATCCGTACCAGAATGTCCGCGAAACAGTTGGCAGGTAATTATCATTCATTATTATATTCATTTATCGAGATAATACGTATTTTGTTTTAGGTCAAGTTTCATTTAAAAAGTTATTAAAATTTATTCCAAAAGAAACTAGATTTTTATATAAAATCGATTCAGTAACTCTTTAGGGCTTTAGTAATTGATCAATGATCGACGTGTCAAAAATGAAATAAACCGTTGGACGGCGTATAGTTTTTACAGTTCTAGTCATTTTGAAACGATTTATGTTATTAACAATTTCCTATATAAGCCGTCGTAGCTTAGTGGTCAGCGTACACACCCCACACTCAAAGGGTACGGGTTTTTTTTTTATAACAACTCTACGGACTCCAGTTCCGTACCCTTTTTACAACTTAATTTAGAAAAAAGTTTTTATAATTTATACATACTTATTTGTTATTTTTTTCATTGTGTGTGACATTTATTGAATGATGTTTGTGTCGTGGTGTACCTTACGAATAACTTATTATATTAATTTATTCTAATTTTAATACTAAACTTATACTAATGTAGAGTGTATCTGTTACATGCTGGTGTTGTGAGGAAGTGCATGTGCAGTGTGTTATGTCTTATGTGTATACCTATATATATTAACCTAACTAGTGCCGTGTGTGTTGTTTTTTCGTTTCTGTGTCTGCGTTATTATATATACGAAGTGTGCGTGTAAAGGGTACGGGCTTGAATCCTGGCCGGGAAGCAAGCACCACTTAGGCCGTTTTCTGACCTAATGTTGCATATTGTTATAATTTTGAAACGATTTATGTTATTAACAATTTCCTATATAAGCCGTCGTAGCTTAGTGGTCAGCGTACACACCCCACACTCAAAGGGTACGGGTTTTTTTTTATAACAACTCTACGGACTCCAGTTCCGTACGCTTTTTACAACTTAATTTAGAAAAAAGTTTTTATAATTTATACATACTTATTTGTTATTTTTTTCATTGTGTGTGACATTTATTGAATGATGTAAACCTCCTTTCGACCTATTCATACTTTTCTTCGATATATTTAAATTCTTCGAAATCTGACGGCGCGTTCCCTTTCGCACGTCACTTCAATCATTCATCTCACATCATAAAATAAAATAAATTACAAATGTAAATATATATATAAAATAACATAAAATATATCGCGCCCGCACCACTATAAATAAATATAAATACATATAACTTATAATTAACCCGCTCTGCAAGATATATTTAAATTAAATACTAAAATACTATAACAAATAAAGTCAAGTGAAGTGGACTGAGGGCAGAGGAGCAGCCGCATTTCATTCCCATTAACCAGGTAAGTGCGTGCTTATCTTCCGATTCCCATCAAAATTGTCCCACACTTCTTTTCCCGCAAATTTGACACAGTTCGCTTCCCGCTAAACCCAGCGCCGCCGCACCAAATGGTATTCGAGCCGGATTTCCTATATTTATAGCCCTACCATAGGCATATCATATACCGCATTCTCGCATTCGTGTTTCCTAGCTTTAGAGCTAGGAAAATTACCGCCCCGCTTCTTCTTTTTTCACCGCCCTTGGTCTTATAGGTGTTTGTCTAAGCTATATTAATTACTCGCACCCGCACGTTTAGGCAACCCTTAGCCGAGTGTTATTTCTATTAGTAGAAATAAATATAATTAAGTTCGCCATTCATTAAATCATGTTTCATATCGCATCAATTCGCCATTTTCATTTATCGGTTTTCCGCTGACGTGTTTGTCATTTAACCGCATTTGTTTTTTCTTCTTTCTAATTTAAATTGAATTAAATTTGTCATCAATATGTCATCCACATTGAACATTGGTGACAACATTGAATTAATTACTTTGTCAAGATAGTTTGGAAGTCCTTCAATTAATATATAAAAAATCGCTAGGCCTTCGAAGTACAGAATGTCTGTGTAATATGCCGCAACTTTAGACAATATTCGCACGCAATTTAAAGATACTGTCAATGCATATAATGAGGAACTCTTAATGACTGTGCCAGGTGCCGTACCTGATTTTGACGCAATGAATCCTTTTGAGGAATTATATTGCAAAACAAAAGCAGCACTTAGGAGGCTGCAATCAAAGAACACCGTACTAGATTGCAATCATATTCAAAATAACTATAAAACCGCTTTGCAATCACTCGCTGTTGTATCAAGCACTCCAATATTGCAGTCTTCTACGCAGTCTGATGCTCTTTGTTCACTGCAGTCATTCGTAATTAATGATGATTTACCTATCTATACCGCTCTCGCCGCACATTGATTCATACCGCAATGACGAGGTATCGTCGTCAATGGCTTCTTGTAGTCTCGATGTTGAAAGGCGTCGTCCCACCGCGTCTTATTCACTCGCTTCGACTTTAGCTGTACCAAGCAAGTCGTTACAGTCGCTTACGCAGTCTGATGCTTCACGTTTACCGCAGTTTTCTACATCAAAACCTGATCTTTCTCATAAGAATGTTCCTCCCCCGCTTATTAATGCATGCCGCAATGACAATATATCTACATCAACTTATAGTCACGATGTTGGAAATTATATACAAACCGCGTCTTATTCAGACACTTCGACTTTAGCTGTACTAAGCAAGTCGTTGTCGTCTTCCGCTCTTTCCGCATCTGATGGTGATCGCCCATCGCAGTTGTGGGCCACTAATACTATTCCAACGTCTAGGAACGTTACTAAACCGCATAATAAATCGTATGTTGACTCGATTAGGGTTTGTACAAACAGTGATATATCATCATCAATAACTGTCAATAGTGAACGATGTGTAAAGTCAGTCGCATCAATAAACAAACTTACTCCCGCGCCACATTGACGCCATCCGTAGTTCGTGTGGCTATTGATGGATCTCTATTAAAATTGGTTTCTTCAGGTCGTTTTAGTACACGCCATTGTCTCTTTAAATCAAACGATGATGAACTTCCACAAAATGGTGTGTTAGTCAATGCTCGATATAATATAACATTCAAAGATATTGCTGCTTTAAGACTTCCGCATTTTGATAACTTGTATCTACTCGCATATATTACTATGTTTAATCCGCCCGCTTTGTTTGAGTATTCTTTGTTCCCGCGCTTTTTTAGTCCTAATATGGTATATAATAATTTTAATATACTACATCCCGCTGTCCGCACCGTATTAGGCTACGATATAAGTTCTCCCGCTACTTTTAAGATCCCGCATGGATTGTTTATAAACTACAATCTTTTCGCTCAAGTTTGCTTGACCCTTCTTCTTAGGACATTATGGAATCTTAAGAAGAATACCGCTTCGCTCATTTGCATGATGATTATCGTCGCAAAGTTTCCGCTTTAATATATTTTCCGCGCCATACTAAATTAGTTCAAAATATATCTTCTTTGGAAGCTCGCATACTTTTAGGTTCGAGCTATGAAAATAATACCCCGCACGCAAAACATAATTTGCGTATATCGAACGATGTCATAATGAAAAAGTATTCTATTAACATTGGTTTACGTGTGATTCCCGGTCATCATAGAGTTTTCAAATACAATTCTTGTATTAAGCCGACCCGCGTAAATTTAAAATTTTCTTTGCGTCAAATACCTTTGTCGCATCGCGCCTCATCCGATGTCTTTACTCGGATCGAGGGATTCATATTTTATTAATCTAATATTTTAATTTTAAATAATTTCCACCGCATCGCTTTCTTGATTGTTGTTTTAGCATATGAGGGGTAGCACATACCACGAAACATGACATATCGCAAATTGGAATATTCAGAATGAATGAACTTTGCGCGTTCATTTATTTCTTTGTATTATGTGCCGACCTTAGATTAATAGTTTCTTTTTAAGTTATTAATAAATTTTAATTTTTTTCGGTTTAAATATCCCGCTTTATTTTAATATTAATAATTAATAAGTATTTGTTTATTTTTTGAGACTTAGCATAGGTTACATTGGTTCAACTCTCGCTTTTATTTTGTTTATTTTAAGAACCTTCGATTGTTTTTTCACTCGCGTTAATAATTTTAATGTACATTTAGCTTATATTCTTTTCCGCTCCTTTAATTAATTATTGATTATGCTTACTTTGGTCTCCTACCCGCTCTTGTAAATATATTTTTGGACCAAGCGTGCTTACATCCTTCTCTCGCTCTTCTAAGTTGTTTTGGTCTTGATTTGTTTTGGTCCCGTACCGCTCTTGTAAATTTATTTTGGACCATACAAACATAAGTCCTGCGTCCGCACTTTTTAATTCGGACCTAGCTGTCTTGGTCCCGCACCCGCTCTAATAAATTAATTTTGGACCATGCGTGCTTAGGTCCCAATCCCGCTCCCGCTTCTTTATAAGCTTATTTCGGACCTTGCTTATTTAGGTCCTGCACCCGCTCATGTATACTTATTTTGGACCTTGTAAGTTTAGGTCCCGCTTCCGCTTCTTTAATTAATTTCGGACTATACTAGTATAAGTCCCACTCCCGCTCCTTTTATATTAATTTGGACCTTCCTAGTGCAAGTCTCACGCCCGCTTTAGTAATTTTTTATTTGGACATTATTTGCTCCACCAACCGCGCTCGCTCCTTTATTATTAGGGTACGCTCTCATAGAGTTATACTCACTTATTCATTGTAATTATATTGGACTTCAGTTATTAGTCCTTTGCTTAAAGATTTTAATTATTGAATACGCTCTATTAATTGTAGTCACTCGCTCGCGTTTTTGTTTGTTTGCTTAAGACGTTCTGTCATATTATTTCTTCACTCATTGAATCTCGCTAGTTTAAGATACGTTATTGAAGTTAACATTTAATTGAATACTGTAATCCGCGTACTTTTTTTAATTTAATGGACATAATATTAGTCCCCCGCTCAAACTTTATTGATTTATAATCGCTCAATTTATTTTATTTCGCCGCTCGTTTACGTCGGTACCGCTCAGTAAATATCTTTGATTCAGACGTGTATCGTACTGGAAGTTCATTGTATACAAATATCCGCTCGCTCATTATAACTTTTTCGCTCGCTTATAGATATACAGTTTAAACTCACTTTACTAATGGTTGCCACTCGCTAATTAAACATTAATTTTGGTTTCGCTCACCGCAACTTTGGATCCGCCCGCTTATTATTTTTGGTCCTTATATTTTTAATTTACTTTTTTTTTAAAGGCAACCCTTTAAGGCCGGGGGAAATGGTACCGCCATGTAAACCTCCTTTCGACCTATTCATACTTTTCTTCGACATATTTAAATTCTTCCTTGAAATCTGACGGCGCGTTCCCTTTCGCACGTCACTTCAATCATTCATCTCATGACATCATAAAATAAAATAAATTAAATCGCACCGCAAATGTAAATATATATATAAAATAACATAAAATATACCGCGCCCGCATCACTATAAATAAATATAAATACATATAACTTATAATTAACCCGCTCCGTGTGTCCAAGATATATTAAAACATATTAAATACTATAAACATACTATAACAAATAAAGTGAAGTGAAGTGGACTGACGGCAGAGGAGCAGCCGCATTTCATTCCCATTAACCAGGTAAGTGCGTGCTTATCTTCCGATTCCCATCAAAATTGTCCCACACTTCTTTTCCCGCAAATTTGACACAGTTCGCTTTCCGCTAAACCCAGCGCCGCCGCACTAAGGTCGGCGATTTTGATGCTTTTTTCCTCGAAAGTACATCTGAAAAGAAGACGATCCTGAAAATTTGAGCCCGATATGTAGAAATCCGGCCACTGGAGAATTTTTTTAAATGACGATTTTTCACTAATTTTCCAATATTTGTATCTCAGTTTCGATATCACTTCCCTAGATAGTAATTTGTTACAAATAATCACTTGTTTATTTTTAGTTTGTAATAAATTGTAGTGATAAAACCAACGATGTCGCTGTCGACCGTCCAGTGCGGCGTTCGGGAGGAGAGTGTGCGCGCGTCGAGCGTGTGCGTGGAGGAGCTGCGCGCGCCGCTGCCCGCGCAGATGGCGGTGGCCGTCGACGTCGCCAGGCTCGACTCGACGCCACCGTCCAACGATCACACCGCACAGGTTAAAAATACAATATTTTCATTAATGTTGTTGTTTATATATTAGCTAGAGTGATAAGCAAAGGAACTGGGTCCGTACGACCATGTCACAGACAACGGAAATTTTATGGCAGCACTAAAATACTAGTAATTTAAATTCCTTCGCCTATCCACTGCCCACAATTTGCGCCATGATACGTACTGAAAACTTATGACGCCTGCACACACCTTATTCTATTATGATAATTCTTTTACAGTGCAGGCTGTCAAACTTTGGAATATGCTGCCTCTTACTCTCAGAGAAGCTTAATCCTTACTAACATTTAGAAATTTGCTCAGAAAACATTATTTGTATGCTAATAAATTTATTATAATAACTTATGTATTATAGTACATATAATTAACTATGTATATATGTATGTATTTTTAAATTTATTTCTTAAATTACGTTTGAGTATTTATGTATCTATTACCTTTTTCCTGCACCACCTATATTGCCTGATTCAAATCTCTTTTATTTAGGTTGCTTGGAAGAGATCGCTTTGAGCGATAAGGCCGCCTATTGCTATAATATGCATAATTTAATTACATGAAAAAAGTGTTGACAACCATAACGTTGCCATGTGATACGTTTCTAAAGAAATAAGCTAATTATGGTGTTTTAATTTAGTATAAATTATTTTGATATTGTTACAAAGTTACCTAGTTCGTCAGAATTTATATGATTCAAATGGGGCTTCTTAGGACGGCTCAACTATAGTGCATACTACTTACTCTACTATCCCTCCTTCCTTCTTTCCGCTGTCCTTGATGAATTGTGTATTTGATGCAGTCGGCAGAGGGTCGCGGTGGTGAGTCCTCGGAGTCTGAGAGCGTGTCTCGCGGCGATAGGCTGGACAAGCAGCTCGTGCAGCAGCTGGACTCCGCGCTGCGGCTGGCCGGGGACGCTGCCGCGCCCGCACCCAAGGACCATGCCAGGGCCATCAGCCTACTTACCACTGGTATGTTTATATTGGAACGAAGTTTTTTTTACACACCTTAGGGTGGAGTTTTAATTGCGATAATGTTACAGATATAAGCCGTTTCACGCAGATATGGCTATAGGTTTAAGGAGTTATTTGAGATGCGACATTGTTAATGACGTTAAATATTGACCAATAACGTGTATATACACTAATGTGGCTCTATGTTAGGGACGTTATTTTTTAACGTTTTAAATATGACTCATTCGGTCGGTTTAAATCTGTAACATTATCGCAGATGAAGCCGCAACATTAGAGTGAACTGGCAAAAATCGTCATGTTAGGAAAAAGCATTACCCTCCAGGCTACATTTTTTTAAATCAAATTTCGAACTTTAATACAAACAAATAAGATCTAAAATAATATTATTAATTAATAGTAACATGCAATATTTTGAAATTAGAAGGCCTTGTAACTGCCCTTATTCGGGCGCTGCCGCTACGCACGTGCAAATATATATTTTACATTTTATGAAAATACAAAATTAGCGATGTGTGAATCTCGCAAATCTAATGTCAATACTAGTCTGTGACGGAATGGCATATTTTACAAATCGATAATCTGGACATATAGCGTCCCTCATAATACTTTTCTCCACAGCCTCTTATTTATTGTGGGTAATACAATTTTTCTAGCGTAATACACATTAGACAATAATAATAATAATCGGCAGACACTAAGACACATTGTATATCCTCAAATTGAGCAAGTTACGCTTGTGTTTATATATAGGTAATAATATACAACAGTCTACTCTGGGGCTGACCCCGGACATACAGACCACAGTAAACGGCGTAAATCAATTTCAGAAATTTACATACATTACAAAATACACATAAGGGAGTGTATAGTGCTATATTACGTGACCCATTTTTTTTAATAATCCATACACCCCTCTCCCCCGTCCCCCTCTGTGAGCACCAGAAGTATATGTTAAGTCTCCCCCCGCCGCTCTAGTTTTCACCTAATAGTTCATAAATTTAGTTTTAAATCATTTTGTGCAAAGAGAAAGTTAATAAAAAAAAGAATCTGAATCATATTTGTCTTTAAGCGGTTTAAAAAGCGCGAGATTTCCATAGAGGATATTGACTACGTGACGAAAACCCAAGCCCCTTTGACCAAGTGTGGTATTTTGAAGACCGGGTCACGTAGTACGTTCCCTAACCCTGTGCAGTGCTCCGCGGTTGCATGGGCGTGACAGTGCGCGGCGTGCACTGCAACACGCTGTGCCAGTACCGGCTGGTGGGCACGGCGTGCAGCGCCGCGTCGCGCGGGGGCTCCACGCAGCCGCACGACGAGCTGCCGCGCGCCGCCGCCGGCCTGCTCGCCAGCCTGGCGCTCGCGCACCACCCCGCCGGCGCCTACGACGCCGCGCTGGACGCGCTCGACGGGATCGCCGACGGTACGTCTATTCCCCGTTGTCAACAATCAAAGATATTAACACCTAAAGCTGCAGTCAAAAGCACCTATTATCGCGATAATTCGATAGATAGATAACACTTCATTGCTCACCAAAATAAAATGCATAATTATAATACTTCTTAGTAAAACAACAGGCTGCCTACTTTAAAAGAAATTCTTAACTAATCTGGCGATGTAGGTGGAGCATAAAAAAAGATAGGACTGCAATTTAAATACTAACACTAATTTTTAAATTTAATACATACATAGATCCAGACACATTTATAGAATACCAAAATATTATACGTATATCCTTACTAATATTATAAATGCGAAAGTTTCTAAGACTGTATAGATGTATGTATGTTTGTTACTCTTTCACGCAAAACTACTGAATGGATTTTGATGAAATTTTACAATAATATAGCTTTCGCATCAAAATAACACATAGGCTATAATTTATAAAGATATAGTGTGAATTATCCAAAATATAAAGATTTTCCATCACCACGCGGATGAAACCGCGGACGCAACTAGTACGAAATAACGTAAATAAATATATTTATTAACATTTATTTATTGCTAGAAAAATCCAAATTAAAATTAAGCATAATTTACATTTTGTAATAATTTTCACTTTAAAACTCCCGCGGGATCCCCGGGACACAAAACACCACAACATTAAAAAAAAAATATAAGCTACCGTTTTAGTGAAAACTGTGTCGGATTAAGCTAATTTTTATGCACCCGTCACAAACCGCTCCCGGGAAACTCCCGCGAGATTCCCAGGACAAAATCCTAAACTCTAGTGGATAATATGTACCTATCTAGAAAATTATGAAATTCTACATATGCTGTGTCTGTACATTAAAGCTATTTAAAAAAAAGTGAATACATTGTTTAAACGATGGAGAACACGATGCATTTTTTAGATTTCTTGTCTGTTTATTTGATTGTCGGTTTATCTGTTTGTTCACGATTCACGTAAAAACTTTTAGGCCGATTTCGATGCGGTTTTCGATGATCTACAGCAAATTCTTAGACTTGAATTGCTGCGGTACCTTGTGCCCCGGGAATCTCGCGGGAATGTGAAGTCAAGCGTGAACAAAGTCGCCGGAATATCCTAGTTATTTATATATCACGTAACAAGCATGTTATAAATAAAGAATATTAGAAAACGTATATTGTTGTTTGGTTTTTTTTTGGGTTTCTAGTAATATTTGCGATTTTAGGTGTTTTTGACATTGTTTAGCTTTGGTGCTTAATCTTTTCTGATTGTTGGCAACTCTGACCTAATAGATCGTTTAATTTTTGGTGAACAATGAAGTGTTTCCATACATTTCATTCATTCATTCATTCATTCGTTGTGCGCGTCAAGTGATGGTGGTGAACGGGGTGTATTGTGGCAGGTCGTTCGTGGTGGGCGCGGCTCGCGTGCCTGGACTTCGCGCAGCCGCTGCTCTTCTACGGGCTGCCGATGCTGTGCGCGCAGGCGGACCGCGCCGTGCGCGTCGAACAGTTCGCGCTCAAACTCATGCGAGACCCCCGGGTTGAGGTAATTATAGTCTGGATTTTTATTTCACTTCGATTCTATATCCTTGTTTCATCATCATCATAATATTATAAAGACGAAAGATTTGTATTTTTGTAACGTTTAAACTCAAAAACTACTAGACCGATTTCAAAAATTCTTTCACCATTCGAATGCTACATTATCCCTGATTAATATAGGCTATATAAAAATTAGGGGTCCCCACTAAAACTTCAATAATGTAACCCATCAATCTAAACAAAATACTTGGCGCTGGAATTGGGTTCTACGATTTTGATGAAATTTTATATGTGTTTGAGTATTCCGGGGTGGTTTAGATTGACAATTAAAGCCGGTAGGTGGCGCTGCAATCGGGTTCTAGATTTTTATTTTTCAGCGTAGGATAACGTCTGCCGAAACCGCTAGTATTAAATATTTAAACATCCATCCATACCCTTATCATTTACACACTGTGATATTCCCATAAAATGATATAAATGAAAAATCAGTTTATTTCTTCTTCACAGTTGTAATGTATAGGCACTCTCTCTGAACAGCAATCAATATAAATTCGTTTTATCTGGAATATATGCAAAGAAACTGGGGTGTATGTATAGATTTATAAAAAAAATCACCAAGTTTTTTTACATCAATTCAAATACAATAAATAGTAAGGATTACATAGAAATTGGACATGTACAAATTACTTACAGGTGAACACCTACTTGCATTACAGTGCAAGCACACTGTAATATTTTATTTTATTTTATATATCTTCATTGTTATTATTATTTAAACACAAATCTATATTAGTTAAGCGCTGAACGCTAAACAAAACTATAATGAGAAAGCACCTATTGCACTTAAACAGCCTAATAGTTACAGTAAAAGCTCCTTATTCGCTTTTTCACTATTCGCGGTTTAAAAATTGGGACCCAATTCCTATATTCTCGGTTAAAAAATTCTTTATTCGCGGATCTAATAAGTACACACATAATAATAAAAGGATTCCAATAGGTATCCAAAACAATATCCTTTGTAAATGCCGTCAAATGGACTAATAAAAAAAGTAAAATAGATCTTATTACAACGTTGCCTAAAGTATGTTGTTAAATGATATCGCCGAGGACTTTGACATAAGCCACCTTCGCCGCGATCCGTGTTTTTGAGAATATAAACAAACAGAATGAAAGCAACCTTATTACTTAATGAATAAAGCATATTTTTAAATGTTGCTGTTCCGTTCTATGGTAAAAGCCGCTTTGTGTGTTTTATTGTTTCGTCTTTCACATTAGTTACAAAAATTGTGATCGAGTAACACGTCTCTACCGATCTTTTTCTAATTTATAATGTCAACTAAAACAAATGAGAAACGAGTTTCGACACGAAAAAAATCTGTGTTACCGCTTAAAATGAAAATAGAAATGCTTGATCGTTTGCGCCTTGGAGAGTCATTTGCATCCATATCACGCTCATTCAATATCAACGAATCAACTGTACGATCGATAAAAAACTCCGAAAATAAAATAAGGTCGTCTGTAGCTTCAACTTCACTGTCAGCGAAAATTGTTCGTGATCCAGCAATAGAAAAAATGGAAGTGGCGTTGTCATTATGGATCGAAGACCGCAACCAAAAAAGGGTGCCCCTGAGTTTTTTTTTTTGTCACCTAGGACGTATAATCTATATATATAAAAGAAAGTCGTGTTAGTTACACTATTTATAACTCAAGAACGGCTGTACCGATTTGGCTGAAAATTGGTGGGGAGGTAGCTTACAACCAGGAGACGGACATGGATACTTTTTATCCCGTTGGAACCGGTAGGTGGCGCTGAGATCTGGTTCTAGAATCCTCATAATCACCTGGAGCGATTTTGTTTTTGTGTTTTTGAGTTGGTTCCTGGATGGTTTCGATTCGCAATTAGAACCGGTAGGTGGCGCTGGGAGCGGGTCTTAGTTTTTTATTTTTTCAGAGCAGTACAACGTCTGGCGGGGCCGCTAGTCCCATATAAATCACCATTCCGTATTCACGTTTTCTGCATTCGTGGCATATTTATGGAACATATACCCCGCGAATAAAGAGCTTTTACTGTACAACAAAAAAATTAAATTCCTGAAATCCGTCCATCTGTCAGCCTATGTCAAGTTTATATCCTTTGGAACTAAATTAATCATTTTCTAAAATGAATTCTCGAGTTAAAGTAAATCCATCCATTACATCACTACTGCTATTGAGAATTCTGAACATCCTGGTAATAGGGTTGTTAGCGCCTAGTACTGTCCCTATTCAAAATGATCACTGACCATTATTCGTCTATTAAATAAGAATTATTGCACTAATTATGTTTTTTATTAGTAGTTTATTATTTCAGTCTAGTACACCACCAAATATTTTAAATTCTCCTTGAACGCTTCCATCCTTCCAGGGATGGAAGAAATAGTTATAAGGGATAAGACCGCCCATTGTCCTAATGCAAATATATCTATATTAATTGGTTATGGTGAACAATAAAGAGTTTATATTCATTCATATTGTTGTTCTTAACGAGGAAAGAAATATAATACAAGATTTTTATATCTTCAATTTTTTTTTCGATAAATCCACGATCAGTCACAATCCGACTTTAAATGGATGGCTTGTGCTTATTTATTTTTTATTAATGGGTGGGTGTGTTCTCCATTGAGAACACTACTCTTTGTTTTATGGAGAACTAAGTCCTCTCTTGTCGCTTTTGAATACCATGCCTCTTCAGCCGAGGTGGATATGTACGCTGCATTAACTTGGCTGCCAATTTATTTACGTGCAGAGCCCATCGACATTGGTAGCTTTTTGAGAATTCACGAATTTCTTCTTTTGCTGTTTTCACTTCGAGGCGTTCATGAATCTCGCTGTTTCTTACATACCAGGGTACTCCTGAGATAGTACGAAGTATGACATTTTGGAGTCTTTGGATGTTAGAAATGTTCGAGTTGCTAGCACTACCCCATATTTGGATTCTATATGTCCATATTGGCTTTAGTACCATATTATATATAAGCAACTTGTTGTCTATAGACAATTTAATATTACGTCCAAGTAACCACAACATAGTCCTGTACTTTAGTTTCATCTCTCTTCAAATAATATGATGCGTTTTACAGGTACGACGATCAGCAGCCGACCTACTAACAGGTCTGATGCACTGTCGTGCGTTACCTGACGAGGAACGCACGTTACGCCAACTGATGCGCAGTTGTAAATCACGACAGTTAATTGAACGCCATTGCGGCGTGCTAGGGTTATGCGCGTACATCGCCTCGCGGCCATATAGTTTAGGTCCAAAATTAGGTGATGTTTTGGCGGAATTAGCTAAGCATACAAACGCACCGGACCCAATCCCTAATACAATTGTGACAGCGTTGGCCAACTTCAGACGGACGCATCAGGACGATTGGCCGAAACATCGAGAACAACTCACCGAGGAGGAGTTAGATTTATTAGCAGATCTTACGTCACCGCCTTCGTATTGTGCATAAAATTGTTTTGTATATAAATTGTAGGGTATATATGCCGTGCACTGATCTCTAATATTACTATTGGACTGGCTTTTGCATATAAATGAGAAGCAAATGTGTCAATTTGAAACGCGGCTTGCGCCTCTGGAACTAGTTATTTCAAATGGCTGCCAAAGTAAACAAAATTTGGAAGCGATTCGCATTTCTTTATTGGGTCTGTATATTTTTTTATCGGGATTATTTATTGAATTAACTGCAGAAAATGTGTACTTTAAATTACGTTACATAAATACAAGTAAAATATACATAACGTAACTGTCGCACTCAGCATTTTATCTGCGCCAAGATGGTGCCAATCAAATAAAACAACGGCCTATCTAGTGGTAACAATAGAATTCAGCGATGCCGCGGCATACCATAGAAGAATAATACTGAATAGTAATCGTCCTGTGAAAAAAATTAACTGCCTCTGTGATTGAGCGGGCTAAGCCTTTGCCGGCCTACCTCACTGCAACGGAAACGAATTTTCTCCGTTAGTTACTATGGTCTTGGTGTCTGGGATCGGCCCAAAAGTTGTCCGTTGTATATTACCCGTAACACAAGCGTAACTTGCTTAATTTGCGCATATTTAATAAGCGTGGTTGTCTGTCGATTATTTGTAAAAAAAAAAACTGATAAAGCTTCTAAATTCCTGTATGGTGTCTGTGAAGAGCTTAGTATAAATGAAAATACCATGATACATATTACCGTATGGCCTAATGTTCAATCATCGGATAAAAGTTATCTTAATGGGTTAAATTATAACCTGATTAAATTCAAAAGTGAAACAATTCAAATGTTTTATTCATGGAACTGTCATTTTTAATTTCTCATCTTGTATTTTATTCTATGAATGAATTTTATCTGGTGAATGAAATATCGGTACAGGCAAAAGTTGGCTTTCCCCAAACAGTGTTCATTCACGTACCCCAAAACCTTATGATTTCCATTCAGTTGTAGTCCATAAAAAGTGATATGTTATAAAGTAGGTTATAAATAGATATTATATTTTCTTGTAATTGCCGCGATCTTAGGAGTCTTTGACTCTAGCTTTAGTTGTTAATACTTTTTATTTTTGGTAACTCTGAGCGCCAAGTTATCGTGAATGGGGAATAGTACTTACGTTGAAAAGCACAGGTGAGAGGACATCGCCTTGTTTGTCTTCAATAATCACCGAAAATCCATCGGAGAGTTCGCTTTCAACTCTTGCTTAATGCTCACGCTACGCGTGTGCGTTTTAATATATAGAGAAATATCACTAGGCTTTCAACTATCATTTTATTTTTCTGAAGATATTTTTAGTCTAAATCAGTCAATATTTCGATTCAATTTAACTAACAAGTAATTTATTTTGACTGATAGCTTAAAATAGTTTTTAAATAATAAATTGTTGGTTGACAATCTAGTGGTGTTTTTATATAATAAAACGCAAGACAAGAATGACTTGTAGGGCGTTATAAAAATGGAGTATTTATGAGGTTTAAGAAACTTAATTTTTACAGGACGGTTCATTCTTAGTATTCTTTTTCCATGGCTATACTTAATGGCTTCTTCAGATTACCAGCGCAGTAACTGATTTTGTATGAAAAAAAGGTTATCTTTTGCAAGAAGAGCAGCCATAAAGTTTAGTGTGGATTATATATATATATAGTTATTTTTAATTTTGGAGGACTTTAATTTAGAATAATATTTATATAGATTTTAACACAGGTGGAATTGATCGCTTAAAAAATGCATATAAACCGTTCAAAATAAAATAAAGCCCACTTTCTTATTGTTATTCAAGATGACACTTGTCAGACTTTTGTTAATATAAAAATATAGATATAAAGTTTGGAGTTGTTTAAGCAGGACCAACACCTATATTTTGACAAAAAAAAACAACATTTTCTAGAATCCATTGTAACTGTGCAATACAGCTGATTTTAATTAAGATTATTTTTATATGCAATATGATTTTCAAATTGAAAAATATACCTCTATATAAGAGCTCTCCCTAGTCCTTATTTTGTTTACAACCCAAATGTCTCTTAAATTAAATAAAGTTAATAAACATATAATAATACACTGACAGTCTTAGCAAATCTTAAATCAAATCTTACCGTTATTTTATTTTTGGGCCGGTTCCTATATCTTACTATCCATTGACTTGCCTTACCATCGGTAGAAATTAAATATTTCTTGTACGGACCTTATGTCAAATAACTAGTAGTTTGGCAAATGAATGGTTAGTAAGATGTAGGAAGTTGCTAATTCTTACTAACCATTTAATCAATCAACTATTATTAACTTTTAAAATATTCGCACATCGCGAAGTAGTTTTAGGCAGCGATCGTGTTTGGTTTTGGTAAAAAAAAAATAGGAACTTTAAAAAATGTCACACCATAAAGTTGCTACAATACATTTTATTTTAGTCTGAGTTTGGTATTGTTATAAAATTAATAATTTTTCAAGAGTGGGTTTACAGTGGGGACGGCATTGGTGGCGGCCATTTTTCTTTTATATTCATCGCCTACTTAGATATTGATTGCATAATGTGCAATTATTTGTCAGTTATATGTTAATTGATATCTAATTATTCCAATTGATTTTATGTCATTGTATTGTATTGTATTTTATTTCAATTCAATAACTCGATTATACTGCCGCACATTAATAATAATGGTAGGCCTTTCACGACGAAGCTTGACGTAACGAGATAGGCCACATACAGGAGTTCGTCACCAAGACCTGGATATTCACGATATGTGCGGCCTTTACTAAATTTTACTAATCATTTAATTGTTTTTTTTTCTAATAACTTTTGTATACTTATTGGTTTCAGTAATAATTATTATGGAATAAGAATACTAGCAATGCAATCACAGTAAATATTGTAACTCTGAATGTTCAACATCGTACAAGACTGGATGGCGCCGCAGGTTTCTCTGACTTTTTATTACTGTTTAAAGCAGATTTCCAACAAATAAGTAATATAATTAATGAAGATAATGAAGTTCGCGCGTGTTCCATTAGTAACTCATAACGTCCAAAATGCTCCGTTAGCCGTTCCACAAAACGACCGCAGTCGTTGTAGTCGTGGCGAAAACGTCACTAATGAATGAATGATGCATATTGCATACATAAGTTACATATACAATAGGAGGTCTTATCGCCGCCGGCGATATCTTCCAGACCACCTTTACAATTATTAAAAATAATGGAGAAAAAAAATTAACATAGATTATAAAACAAAGAGAAAATTAAATTAAACGTCAAAAAAAGAAAAACTAATATTGTTACGCATGTGTTTATTGATTCCTAAATATTTTAATGTCAGTGTGTTTATTTAGCTTTAGTCAGAACTATATATATACCACCTTTATCTAATATTTTGGTCATTTATTGTTACTGTCCAAGAATTCCTGTATCGAATAAAATGTCTTGTCCGTTAAGTACGTAAATAGCTTATATTTATATGTCTCAAATTCGCTGCATGTCTTTATGTCTAATGGTAATTTATTATATATTTTGATTGACATCATAAATATACTACGTGCAAATAAGGTTGTTGTGCACCTTTTATTAAATTTTAATAAGTCACATCTTCGTGAGCTTATGATATCTTCATATTGTTCAGGGTATCTTCTGACATGAAGCGCCACTTCATAGATATATAAACAAGATAGTAGTTTAAGGCTTTTAAAGTATGGCCTACAGCTATTTCACCTTTTTAAGCCACAAATAGAGCGTGTACAACATTTTTGAGCAATAAACAAGTGTTCAGTATTAGTTGCATTCTCCCAGAATATTATACCATATTTTAATCTGGATACTACATATGCATGATACGCCACAATAACCGATTTTTGATCGACGACTTTACTAAGCATACGTAGTGCGTATGAGAATTGAATTACTTTATTGTGTATATGATCAATATGTGTTTTCCACTTAATGTTATCGATGTGTAGCCCCAGAAATTTTGTAGTGTTCGTTTCACATAGTTCATTTGTTCCCGTACCCTTGTATCAGAATCGCAATTTGGTCTTTGGCGGAAATTCATGATGTCATCATTTTCGATAACACAACGCTCACAACGACCCATGTCAAGAGGTCGGTCGAATAACCGTTCCACTTGTGTTTACGATTGTAATGCTTGTAATTTTATTGTTGAGATTCTTTATCGTAAGGATTATTAATCCACAAATCACGTCACACCAATTTTATGATTTTTTGACTCCTCCCCAGTCCGTGTGACATCACATATGCAATTTTACATTATGAAATTATTAAAATAAAACAGCAGTTCCGTAAATTCAAATTTAATTTCGAGTTTTAAAGCTTAAATATATTCGATTTTGAAATGTAACTTCACAAAATTTAGTACCCCTTAACGTGGGACGTAATCTATGAATGGCCCCTAGGTAAATTTTCTGTCAATTCATATGGTCCAAAAGGTGGCAATGCAGAGCGAGAATGCGAATTCCACTTAGCTAGGCCTTCCCCTAAAGACTTTTTATTTACTAATTTGGTTTGCTAAATGTTTTCAATAACAAAAAGTCAAAATTCTGAAAATGAGTGGTGGCGCCATTTAGTCGTGAAGCTTTTAGAAGCTTCATTTTCTGTTGGACGATTGTAATTTCTAATATTAATCCATATCCATATGAGATACATTATTCTTACGCCTGTTTGCATATTAAAACAAGCAAGCTCATACATTGTGATTCGGTTAACGTTCGTTCCATTTTATATAGATCTGCTAATGGAAATAGGTATTTGTAAATACTATGTATGTAATTGTTTTTAGACTTGTATAAATAATAAAGTATCTTATTAGTTATTGTATTTTTCTTTTAAATTGTTCCTCTTAACAGGTATTGCAATGTTAGAAGGGCCAAATACTTTTTATTTAATATCTATGGTCCACTCTTAGTTTTTTTATGGGCCATGAAACGTGACTTCCGGCAAATGATACTATTCATTCACTTGCTTTACCATTGCATGAATTTTGACATTACTTGTATGGATTTTATATTCAATTTTAACCAATGGTAAGGCAAATAAACGGTCGGTAAGATATACGAACCGGCCAATATGCAGATGCATATCACGAAGATACATAAATATCTTGCGGTGAATGTGTGGATTACACCCGCCACGGTAGTCTTCATGTCCGTTATAACTTGCAAGAGAATCGCCTACTTTTTATTTATTGCAGGAATTCAGCAGACTAGCAGTGGGTAACATACCGCGTTTTACAGATACCATCTAGTTTAAGTTTTAGAGAAACACATTATAAATCCCTAAGCTGAGCATGTTATGCATATTGTGTTAATGTAATATTCAAAGGACAACTCTGGGGCCGATCTCAAACTCCCCAATCGTAATGAATAGCACATAACGGAAAGTTCGTTTATCAAATTTACCATGCTAGGATTCGAATCCAGGACCTCAAAAGCTTCAGCCAGGGCTGAGGCGTAGGCTACAGCCCATTCCCGTGGCCCTGGCAGATGACAATGTAGAGCATCGAGTATTTATTGTGTATTCTAGCGAAGTTACCCGGCGAACCCCGCCCTACCCTACTCACAGGTCCCCAAACAGTGGGATGTCTGTAAAGGGAATCACATTTCACAAAAAGGGGTGCAAATGTTTAGAACATTCAACCACAGAGGCCGTCGAAGTCTTGAGGAACAAATCAATATAATATATATATCAAAGTAGAACAGAAAATGCAAAGCATGAACACAAAGGAATGAAAGAAATAATAGAAAAAAATGTGTAAATCACATCTATAAAAACAAACAACCCATACTATTTGAATTTTTTCAAAATATGTGTTAATAATGCCATCTATTTTAAAATAAGTCAAACACGAGACATTATTCACCCTTGCTTGAAAGTGAATGTTGTTAAATTTGTCTGTTACGTTACCAAGCATAATTGGTTTGCTAAATACAATAATATTGTGATGTTTATACCAGTTTGAGACATACTTGCAGAAAAGTAGTGATAAAAGTTTAATAGAATAGTGATTATTTGGATAAAAACGGCTGCGCATCAAAAAATAGTTCTTTACATAGATGTTACTGCCTGCTACCATTTCAGTGTACTAATTTTTAAGCTATATAGCTTAAATTAGATATCCTAAGAGAGAAAAATCTATACCAAACAAAAAAAACTGAAAGTACCACTTACATAATTTATTTAAAGAATTATTTATTATTCCAAATTACATACACAGGAAAATTGCAATATAAACCAATAATTAAGATAAAAATTCTGAGCTTTTGAGATTTTAAACCTAGAAGCCAAATTATCCCCATAGGTTATCTTCTGTCATCAACATCTGAAAAAAATATATAACTAGAGTAACAATAACAAAAAATTCATTATATAAAATTACATTTTGGCAATGTACTTTGTTACCTATATAGCCAGGTTTCTGTCTATATCTTAACAACTGTTCATTTATCTTATTACTGGTTCCAATTTGACATAAACTTAATACAAGTAATATGAAAGTCAACCAATGGTACAAAAATTCAATTAATATGTTATAGGAACCAGCCATTATTCACTATTTAACAACAATTGTAGAAAAATGTACTTGTATGGAGTTTGTGTCAAATTTGAACCAGTAATAAGGAACATGAATAAATAGGAAGATATAAAAACCCTACATGCAGATGTTATACTTAAATTTAAAATTAACCTAAAACAGTATAAGTCATGTTGATTAGATAATTAACAATAAAAAATAAAATAAAAAAAATATTACTCACTTTTACCATCACATGCTACAATTTTCACTTTATCAACAATGGCTACCTCTTGCACTTCCCTGAACTCCACATCATTTAACATAAAAGTCCAAACATTGTCACAGAATCTGGAAAAATTATCTTTAAACATTAACAGGAAGTACAAGATATTAAACTTACTATATAAATTGGATTGTACATAATATAAAGGTCAAAATTATGGTATAGGTCTAAAATGAATTAGTGTGCTGAATGGTTGTCTCATAAAATCATATTGTAAATCTTAAGTATATTTACTAGTCTTATGTGAATGCATATATTTAGAAATTACATCTAATATAATACCAAAATTAAACGCTCTTCAGCCATAGCCATCATTTAACACAACATTCAAGATTATCATCATCACACATTACATATTTTTGTTTCTGTTCTGTAACTAACTATAATGATTTTCTATTAAATTCTATATTGTACATGACAATTAACCCCTAAAACTATATTCATATTCTACATATGATCATATTGCATATCTGCTACCAAAACTAGATTAATTTGCATTAATGTTTTCATAACATCAAGACCAAAACTTAATCAAAATTCTGTGAGAAGTAGAGGTAAAAGTTGAATGTTAGGTTGCTTGCCATTGTCCTGCCTATTTCGTTAATAGTTATTATAGTCTTAAAACTTAAGAAAATCATATAATATGGGCTTAATTACCAGTGATCATAACTACATTCAGATAAATTTTAATGGAGGGTTATATAAATTAACAATCTTTAAGGAGTCATGTTGTTTCCACATTAAATTCAATCAATTTTGTTAGCTATACCAACGGTACGTACCTGTAAGTGTTTAATTTTCCTGCTTTAAAGGTTAGTCTTGATTTCACTCTGTTCGACAACGCCTGATTGATGGATTTATCAAATTGTAGCAAGACTTTTACCGCTAGAGTCGGAGTTATTTGTCCATACTGTAAAATTGTGTTATTGAAGTTAATTCCAGTAAAATGTATAAAAAGTATATAATGTAAACAATACTAACTTGGATCAGTTCGTCAAGGCTTTCTTGTAATGTGTTCCCAATTGTGGTGTTTCTGTATAGTTGATATGACATCTTCAATTATATATTAAGCAATAAAGGCACAAACTACTATGGATACTAAATAAAGGGAAGAATTGAAATAATTTATGATGAAAACTTAAAATTATCATCACCCAATTCTGTAAGTTTTCTACTTCGCTACTGCTTCAAATCAAAATGTTTTGTTAAATGTCAAAGTCAAAATTAGGTGCTGTTGTTATTTTGTTGCACATAATGGCAAGCAAAAGAGGTAAGTCTATACAGCTTTGTCTGAGGTATTGAGTTTGCAATACTATCCGACAGTATCAGCGCGAAGGTCTTTGAGTGAACGCCAGGAGTTATTGTACAGTTCAATCATCATTACTCAAAAACCCTTAAAAACAATTATAGCCCGTACTCGACTATATAAAAATGATAGGTAGGTACCTATGATATCATTTTAATCATATAAATGCCTTATTTACTTGCCAGAGTCCTTGAAAAAGTTATATTAGAAAAATACAATGATAAGATGGCCGTATCCGATTCACAAGTAGGATTTAAAACAGGAGGATCAACTGACATAGGTATATTTGCTCTTAAATATACAGTTAGTCATTATTTGAGTCGCGATACAAATGTTTATGCGTGCTTTCTCGATTTGTCGAAAGCATTCGATAGAGTCATCCATAATCGACTATGGCAGAAACTGCAGGAACGACAATTTCCTTTTGCAATCATAAATCTCCTAAAAAAATGGCACGAGAAGCAACAAAATCTGGTGAAGTGGAATGATGCTTATTCTAAACCAGCGCCTCTACGATGTGGAGTCAGACAAGGGGGATCAATGTCACCAGTACTTTTTATTATATACATGGATGAATTGAATACGCTTCTTAATGATACTAAAATTGGTTGCCACATTGCAGCTACCTGCATCAATCATATTGCTTACGCAGATGATATGGTTCTTCTGGCACCAACGGTGTCAGCACTGCGTCGACTTTTGGATTTATGTGGAACCTATGCTGCCACTCATGGTCTTACATATAACGTTAAAAAGACAAAGGTCATGTACTTTCGAAAAGGCAAGAGGCCTGTTACGACCTTGCCTATCCAATTAAATGGTCAGGACTTAGAATACGTAGACAGCTTTAAGTATCTGGGGCATATAGTGACAAGCAATTTAACGGACGGAATGGACCTAGATAGACATCGCCGTGCCTTAAGCGTGCGATCCAACATGTTGGCTAGGAGGTTTGCAAGATGTAGTGACTATGTGAAAATGCTATTGTTTAAAACATACTGTACTACTATTTATACATGTGAACTTTGGTGCAAATACACAAAAGCGGAATATAGTGCATTAAGAGTAGAATATAATAATGCCCTACGCATAATGTTACGGTTACCTAAATTCTGTAGCGCTTCAGAGATGTTCACAGAAACCAGACTCCCCGGTTTTGCGGCACTAAAACGACAAAGAGTAGCGAACACAAGAGAAAGATTTTATAACTCCCAAGATAAAATAGTCCCTGCTCTGCTTCAAATAAATGGACCATTGATAGAACATAGGATGAAACTACATAGTGACATAATTATATTTTAATATTATAATACCAATAATGTAATTTGCTATGGACCTAGTCTGGATTAAATAAATATTATTATTATTATCATGTATGTCTTTGTAGACCACGAGCCATAAAAATGGCCCGGACATTTGGGGAGCTTGCGTGGGGCCATGGGAAGGCCAACACCTAGAGGCCCTTTGACAAATTTAATGTAAATGTGGCGTGACACTGACCGGCGATTATCCCTGTCTACACCATATAGTATTGCACCCATTTTTTTTTTGGCCAGGGGAAATCCGTTTGAGGACTAAGCCGCGACAGGCACAGAAGCCTGGGGGGATGTTCCAGCGATGACCTCCAGCGTTGGCGCGTCCTCATTTGGCGGGAGCAGAGCAAAGACGTACGCTCACGCTCCCGCTCCACCTCCTCCTTCGCAAACATGACGTGCTCGCAGATGGAGGAGACGGCATCCCATCCGGTACGGCTCCCGACCATGGTGCGAACCACGGCCAGGGCGAAAGGTCCAGTTCGGTGAAGGCAACGAGCTCTCGGCGCTGCTCCGTCCATGCAGGACATTCCTGCAGGGTATGCAGCGCCGAATCCTCATCGCCTGTGTCGCAGTGATGGCACCTTGACGTTGGCTCGCGGCCGAGCCGACACAGGAACCTCCCGAAGCAGCCATGCCCCGAGAGGACTTGCGTCAGCCGGAAAGTCAGGGTGCCGTGGGTTCGTCCTGTCCATTCTCGCAGGACGGGCATCACCGCCTCGATGGTGGCGGGGCCCGCGCTGGGGCGTCTGAGGCGATCTTCCCAGATTCTCACGGCGACCTGGCGGAGCTCAGACCTGCACGCCTCAATTTCGCGAGGCGCGGGTCTGGTGCCCCTGGCCAGGGCCTCTTTGCGCCACACATACAGTGACGCCAGAACCCTGGCTTCCAGGTCCCATGGGAGGGATCCAGCGAGTAGCGAGGCCACTTCGAAGGACACCGTACGGTATCCCCTTATCGCCCTGACGGCCATTATACGCTGAGCTTGACGCAACAGTGGAGCGTTGCGGGCCGTCAGGCGATCCGCCCACACAGGGGCCCCGTAAAGGGCCATATAGTATTGCACCCAAGGACAAGCCCCGGCCAGTGTAAGACTATTGTGGCAAATGACGACAAAAAGTACCGGGCTATTGGGATGAACTGCTAGTGGTACTAGGGGTCTGGGAATATGGGGACTATGGCGTCTGGCCGTCGCAATGTTCGGGGAACATGGAAAAATGGGCAGACGGTGACTCGCCATTTCTTTCATGGGCCCTAAAAAATGCCATAGAAGGCAGGGGCAACATGGATGTGAGTGGCTAAGGGGCATCGAGAGGTGGGCTGCAGGTTCACCGAAGCTACTTCCGACGTTAGACCATTTATCACTTCCACCCCTGGAGCTTGAGTCTTAGCTCTAGCGATCTCAACTCCGTGCCGGCCGGTTAAGGCAAGCACGGAGGCGGGGGTCTTATCTTGGCCCCCGGAGTCAGGTACGATGTGTCGCTACTCACCTAAGGCTTCGCCACAAAGCCCCCCTGCGGGTTATTATTATTATTATTACTGATTTTCGACTTGAATAAATCTGTTATGCTTCATCTCCATTAGTGTTAAAAATTTAGGTTCTGGCCGAATGCGTCTTATATAAAAAATAAGGTCGTTAACAATCCCACATTAGTGTATGATAGGAAATATGCATGTTTGTAATATTTGTTAATATTATATTTTTTAATCATTATTTATATTGCTTTATCATGGTAAATAGAAATACTGTTGAAAATGTCCAAATTACTTTAAAAAAATATTTTCGTGCCCAAATTTATGTACACCCTCCAATATTACCAACTCTGGAAACAAACGTCTCTTTTACAGAAGTTGGACAACATTGCGAGGGATACCCTCATATCCATCATAAATTTAAAAATGGACGACCTAGCATGGTCAAAGGGTTTTCTTCTGGTGAAACCGAGTGGCCTCGGCGTCTGCAAAATCTCTAGTGTCACTCTGCCAGCTTTTCTGTCATCAACTTATACGAGTGACTTGGTATTGAAAATTTTGGAAAAGACCAATGTGCAGTTTCAAAACTCCCTATTTATCCGATGCTAGAAGAGTTTGATCAATGGCCTGCCGTAACGTCAACGTGCTCACTATCCTTATTTCACAGCACTGGCCGCTCTGCGAACTTACGCTGGATAATCTTCTACAAACGTGTACTAGTTTAGCAGAGCGCTACTAATACTAATTGGTAGTCTGGATAGTGGTTACAAACACATGCATCATTGCATAAGAACCAACTTTTGGATAATACCAAATTACGATTAGCACCGAATTTACGACTGGGGGCGCCATATTGTGTGCCACATCACTGTTAGTGTGGAGTTATGGTGCTGACACACTGGCCTCGTTACATCTTCTAATGACTTTAGTCAGGGTCTGGCAACGCCGTCGATTGAGCTAAAGATATCATATGGCGCAGATATAGAGCCTTAGGCAAAGTTACATACACATATCAAAAGTGTCTAGGGATCAAGTACATTTTTAACTATAAAAAATGATCCAATAAATATTTACCAAATCTTGTCTTCCGGAGTGGCTTCTTACTTTAATTCCTTTGTTTAAATTAACAACTTATCCCCATATTTTGTAAAAATTGCAATTTTGGCAAATTAATTAACCTAAGTTAATGTCGTCAATTAAATGACAAAGAAAAGGCAAAAGTGAGAATTTTAAAAATATATTGTAAAGGTAAAAAATTATTCATCTCTGTTTCCACCATTTACAAGAAAGGCCAGCCTCGCGAGCCTATTGTAAACGGGCTCTATAATTGCGGGGTATAGGTGAAACTCTCAGCGGTCTTCGAGAACGCAGACCCACTTCACGTAAACGATTTCAAATGCTTTGGTCACTTAACAGCATGCCTGGAGTGCTGTGTAGCCTCGTAGTCAATATCATGGCGGTCATTATACAATTCTGTTGAGCAGTATTTTGGATGTACCGGTCCTGTTTGCGAGTACTGGTTCGAGATCGACCTTCGTGTCGCTCGGCCACGCTTCCCGTGATACAATAGTGTGTCCAGAGGCAGCCACAGTACGTTGTCTGGAACCAGCTTGCACCATTCCGACGGCTCTTCTCGTGTGAAATGATGTTGTCGCTCCATATCGATGCAGTTTTGTTCAGCTCCAATGTAGAAATAGTAAAAACGCTATTACCCACTTTTATAGGAATCCTGATTAACAGTTGATTTTCTATTTATAAACAAAATTGAAAGAAAATTATTTATGCAAAGAGTGTGTGGGAGTTGCATGCGTGTAGTCATCTCAGCGGACAAGAAACTACTGGCAATTGTTTTTTATTGGACTTAACTTTATGTTGTTGGTCCGAAAACATCACAACTTTACCGGGGTTTTCGGGGCAAGCATCTTCGTGAAGGAAGGAAAGGATTTTTTTTATTAAAATGACTAATTATAGACTTAGTTATTGTCTGTTACATAACCCTTTTGTAATCTAATCCCGGCCACACCTGCAAGTTTTGCTCGCATGAACTTCTGAGGCTAAAGGGCCATTTACATGGAAAGAGTTTATCGCACGTTTTGGAGCGAAATTCGTATACTATTTCGTAGGCCATACTCCTTAGACAATAATAGCATTGACAGGTTTACATTCAACCAAAAAACAATAACTCGCCTACGAGTATGTCATATAATAATCGTAAGGTAATTATCACCAAGAGTTTTGTTTACGCTACGATACAAATCGTATTGAGATATTTGCCTACGATTTCTGGACTTGTCTAAACTAGATTTTTTCAAGTTCATGCGAGTATTGTACAAAACATTTTCAACCGATTTGAATGCGAGACTTGCCTTTCGAGCTCGGTGATGAGCACGCCATTTTATATTTTGTTTACACAGAGACGTCAATATTCAATGACCAGGCGATTATCATACTTCCACGTACGATATCGTATGTTTAGTTTATATGATAATATTTTTTTCTTGCTTTCGATAATCATATCTTGGACGCAATAAACTCTCTCAATCTTAATGGCCCTTAATATCGTAATAATAAAATTCACCTACAACTCACGGTCCTGTACCTGAACTCCTGACGTTTAGTTGCAGAGTTTCAAAAAAACACGTGTTGCCCGATTGACCGAAGTTTTTCCGTCAATTGTGTGCCGATTTTCAAAATTGTTTTTATTCCATTGTCTATACTACCGAGGTGGTCCCATGTTTAACAAATCAGGGTCTGACGAATGGATCCCAGGAAAATCGAGAGCAACTCTTGTTGACGAGCGTCAATACCGAAGAGTGAGATAGCCTTAACCTTGTATACGTGCCAGTACTATAATTTTTACAGGCGCTTAATATGGTTACGTGCGAGCTGGGGTACGCACTTGGGATTGGAAGGAAACACCAGTTCTTTTTAGTAACGCCTTGATTGACTTACACAGTCGCACGTAATACCTCTCCGCAGGGTTGCCCCTATACGCACGACTAACGATGCACTGTTCCGACGGTAAGGTGTCTCACTCACAATACCGTCGCCGATACTGCGTAGACCACCTCCTGCTACTGCAGTGCTCACCTCCGATGTTGACGTGTGTAGCTCGCTTCTGGTTCGTCTCTCGAACTACGCTACACTCCTCACTCACTTAACTGTTCACTAGACTTGTCACTAAATTCAGAAGTTTAATAGAAGACAGTGACGAGTTAATTAACTCGTCACTGTCTTCTATTAAACTTCTCCTCCGTATCGCACTTGTCGCTTCGCTGTCTTGAACTGAACTCAACTCTAAACACTGTCCGGTAGGCGCGCCTTACGCTGCTTATATACCCGGAAGAATCTTCTAGAACCCATAATTTCGTTATTCTTTTATTAACTATATGTCCCTTTCTAAAAATCTATCAATCTCTCCTTCCCGAACCTTCTATTCGAGAACTTTCGTTTATACATCTATCCCTTTCTAACATCTATCTATCTCTTTCTTTTTCTTCCCGAACTTTCTATTCTAGAACATTCATTCATCATCTATCCCTTTCTAAAATATATCTGTCCTTGTCTTTTCCTTCCAGAATCTTCGACCTTTTTCTAAAAGTTTTAAGGCCGGCTTACGTTCCCAGAAAGTTCTGCCCTCGGTCGCTACAATATATTATTTCTAAAGCTATTCAAGTATTGGCGCAACTAAAAAGAAAAAAAATTTTTTTTTAACAAAAACAAAACGAACTTGAAACTAAAAAGCAAAAATAAATATTTAACCGACTTCTTTCCACAATATTTTGAATTCGGTGCGAAGTAAAACATAAAAACTACTATATTTTGAAAATGTGTCATTGTTTTTTTATGTTTTACTTGGCACCGACTTTAGTATTTTTCAGTTTGAACTCGGTTTAGTTTTTGTCACAAAAAATTTAGAGTCCCGTGTCTACAAGAACCTATAAACTCCGATACCTGTCTGTTATGTTACAGCCGATTATTTACAGAGCTTTTTTGTAACGATCCTCTTTAGCATGTAGTTCTTTTTATAAGTTTTATACAGACATGTCACTCTTATGTCAAGTTTCGGTTTTGCAATATATTATATTAGTTAATTTTATCCAAATTTTCTTTTAGTTATTTTACCTAGTAGTAGCTCTCCTAGACCAGGAATCCACCTTAACATTTGGTCCTTCGAGCCGGATAGGCAGTGGTGTAGTAAAAGTTTTGGTGCATATGTGCATATATCCAGGCAGTAGGCGAAAAGGTTTGTTTCGCCACATGTGTATTTTTGTCAAAAGTTAGCATATCTACTAGAAGTTTTCTTGTCGATCTTTCAAGTATAATTATTGTATTGTGCTCACTAATATTCAACTGAATTTTGGTACAAGTTCTCAAAATACACAATGGAAGGTACGATTAAAATACAATATGATTTACAAGGAAAGATTAGTAGCGGATTCACAAATTACAAAAAGTCATCTAAGGCTCGTTTCACATTACCGTATTTAGAGACAAGATTAGATCAACTAGAAAAGCAATGGACACAATTCGAAGCTAATCATTATAACATCGTGAGCAAGGTAGAGAATAGTGATGTTCCGTATCTTAAGGAGAATATTTATGACAGTGTGGAAGAGATTTATATGTCATACAAGATTGATTTGAAGGAAACTGTCTATATATATGCAGATCGGACATCCTAGTACGAGTTCTAATATATCCAAAGAAGCAGACCATGCTCCTCTGAAGTTGCCTAAGATCATTTTGCCTAGTTTTTCAGGACAGTATTTGGAATGGCAAACTTTTCATGATTTGTTCGAGACATTGATCCATAAGAATACAACTTTAGCAGATGTACAGAAGTTACACTATTTGAAATGCCATTTGACAGGCGAAGCGGAACAGCTGTTAAGGCACATTCCTGTAACTGATGCAAATTATGAGTCGTGTTGGCTGTTGTTAAAGAAGAGATATAGCAACAAACGATATATTGCTAATTGTACACTTACTAGATTGCTTGGACAGAGGGCGCTGTCAGCGGAATTTTCGATTGGTATAAAGCTGATTTTGGATACAACTAGTGATTGTTTAAATGCACTAAATAGCCTGGGTATCGACGTGTCTTCGTGGGATATAATTGTAATTCATTTAATAGCACTAAAACTAGATATAGAAACAAGAAAGCAGTGGGAACAAAGAATCAGTGAGTATACAGATAACTTTCCAAAAATTAATGACTTCAAGCAGTTTTTAGAGTCGAAATATAGAAGTTTAGAATTTTTAGAACCTCATAAGAAAGACAATAGATCGAAAGAGAGAATTGTTGTAGAGAAGAAAGTATTTAAAGTCACCACTGTTTCTTGTCCTTTTTGTTCTGGAAATCATTTACTTCACCAATGCAAGAAATTTAGTACGGAGAACCACGGGAACCGTTACAATTTTGTATTAAAACAGAGATTGTGTTTCAACTGTTTTGGAGATAATCACCGTGTGTACCGGTGTAAACGCAGTACAAAATGTAATCGGTGTGGGCAACGTCATCATTCGTTAATACATCCGGAAGGAAGTGTGAGTACTCCGCCTAATGAAGTTTGTAATCCAACGGAGTCACACAAGAGTAAGAGTGATGAACAATCGTCGACAGTGGTAAAACAAGTGTTTTCTAACCATTTTTATGTACCTGGTCATGTAATCTTAGCTACTGCTATTGTTAAAGTATTTAATAGTAAAGGTGAATGTTTTATGCTAAGGGCGTTACTGGACCAGGGGTCTCAATCCTCATTCATTACGGAGCACTGTACTCAATTGTTGGGCCTCCGTAAATCTTCAGTGAAGGGAGTTGTTATTGCCTTGGTAGGGGAGAAATCACTTTCCATCAGGTATTCAGTAGAGTGTAATATACAATCCATTAGTTCTAAATCGTTTAGTTGTGATGTAGAAGCTTATGTGTTAAAACATTTGTCATTAAATCTGCCAAATAGGAGAGTAGAGTTTCATGATTGGCCAGAGCTGTCAAACTTGACGTTGGCTGATAATAATTTTGGTGTTCCGAATGGGATTGATTTGTTGCTCGGTGCGGAAATATATGCGCAGATTTTGACGAATGGTTTGATTAAGCACCCTTCCGGCGCACTTAGTGCACAAAATACGGAGCTAGGATGGATTCTGTCAGGTCGTGTAGAAGAGTCGGAAGTAGATAATAGTAATAACATTATAAGCTTGCACATAGTAAATAATAATATATTTAAATTAGTTCAGAGTTTTTGTGGGATTGAGAGTAAGCATCCTTGTAAGATTTTATTAGAGGGCGAGCAGAAGTATGAAAACTATTTCAAATCCATTACAACTAGGGATTGCGATAGTCGCTATGTTGTTAGTTTTCCCCAATGCCGCGCCATGCCGTCATGTGTAAAGACGAAACCGTAAGTAGGGTTCATGTAGTGTTAGAAGCAACTTATATAGGGACATATATAAAGTCTTCGAATAACGACCCGCTGATTAAAGCATGGTTACGGGTTGATTTGTATCACATATTATTGAGACTGTGTAAGACTTTAGTGTTTTTTGTGGCTGATTTTGTACATATTGTACAAATGTGTAGACAAATCAAGGTGGGGTGCTAATGATGCTAACAAATATCAGCGATTACTGTGGATATTAAGTAATAATAAAGATGTCACAGAGATATTTATGTTACAAGTCGAGGTTAGCATTTTCTTAGCGTTGCAATTAGCAATTAAAAGCCGTCGGCAGTTGACTAATGATGAGAGTAAGAATTACGAGCAGACAGCGTGTAAGTTTCCGAATGGCATTTACGTGAATGACTCGAAGTGTGGATGTGAACCTGATAGTCAGGTAATAGAAATCTATATGCAGTGGATTTGGTCTGATAGAATATTTTGGAATGAACAGATAACTGGCGATGAATGCATTATACTTAGAAAAGACTTATCTGCTCTTCATCAAGTCACGAGACATTATTGGATTCAAATGAATGACATTGAGATTGATATTGGTTTTTATAGGTTTTGTAATGCATTTGATGACGTTTATGCAGTCGTGGTATATTCAAGATCCGTCGTTTCAGTTGCTGTAGTAAATAGTGCGTTGTCACGTGTAGAATCGGTTCCAAACTCAAGCTATTGTGTGTCTCGCGATTTAAACCCTTATGAATTTGTAAAGTACAAGTTGTGGTTGAATGATCCTGAATGGGTATGGCAAGTTCAGTATACTAACATGTACGTGGATATTCCTAAATCAAATGTAGAGGAGACGATTGTGAAATTACATAGGGTTGTTAGTAATCGCTATGTACTTCAGAGACTCATAGTTAGGAAGAAATATTTATCTTTGGAAATATTAATATAGCTTGTTGTTTGGTGTAGATGGTTTTTTCACGAGGTTTCGGCAAGAGTTTGAAAATCTTACATATGATGTGCTAGGCTGCTAGAATAATTAATAGTTATGTATGTTTGCCTCTTTGCCATATAAAACCTTTTTTGAAGAAGTTACATGTCTTGCTATGTATATGCAAAGAGAAGTGTGAGTAGTACAAGATTACGTTCTTTTAAGTGACTTAATGAAAATTAATAAAAATATTTTGTACTGATTGTGGCTTAGAGTACATATTAAATATATTAGAGCGAAGCAGAGTATAATTTCAAATATAGTGTTAGTTTGTTACACGGTTGTGTATTTTAAGTGAATTATTCAGAAGTAGTCTTAATGGCGGTTTTAGATAATGCTGTATTATAATTAGATGTATGATATTCGAGAAGTTAGGAGTAGGGTTAATTTACAAGCATAAACACTGTGCTGTTAGAGTTATCAGCAATTTCTAAGATAGTGAGAGGCTTGAAAGGTTTAAGTAGTTATAAGATTGAAGGCTAATGAAACATTGAGATATCGAGTTTAATGATATTATATGTATGTTATGTATATGAATGTGTTTATGTATTGAATATTGCAGTTTATGTACAAGCCTGTACAGCATTTCTGCTGCAAATACTTTCAAGTATACTTTATGTTAGAGAGAGATAGAAAAGAAATCAAGTTAAACCAGAACCTAATTGTTGTTGTTGTAATGTTTTGATTGATGAAGTGGACTCTATCCTGTCATGCGGTTACTTGGTATAGTCAAAATGAAGCACCCTGGTTCTGATAACAAAAGTTGTAGGGGTTCTAGTTTTAAGAGTAGCAGCGATGTTTAAGTTATGCACTTGCCAATAGCCCATATATTTTTATTTGTGCTTATGTATTATGTGTTTAATGTTAGGTTCTTGGTTGAGAAGTTATTGTTTTCGGATTGTTATTGTTCTGTATTGAGATTTTGTGATTAAGGACTTGGGAAGTCCTTGGTGGGCGGCATGTTTGTAACGATCCTCTTTAGCATGTAGTTCTTTTTATAAGTTTTATACAGACATGTCACTCTTTTGTCAAGTTTCGGTTTTGCAATATATTAGTTAATTTTATCCAAATTTTTTTTTAGTTATTTTACATAGTAGTAGCTCTCCTAGACCAGGAATCCACCTTAACAGAGCTATTTACTAAATTCAGACATGATTGGTATAGTCTAGTGACCTTAGAATTATTCTAAGCTAGTGACTCTAGTCTATCAAAAAATAAAATTACTGCGAAATCATATTAGTGAGAAAATTAAAATTTAAAAAATTCAACTTGGTCATTTATCAAGCTAGGTAGCTTACTAATAGAATGAATGATTTCATTTCAGATATATTATTTTTATTTATTTTCAAGTCATTCAAATATGTAAAAATAATAATAACTTCCTCATTATTTATAATTTCGTAGAAAACTCTTAATCATCCTACTTGGAATTTAATTTGTATTGCATTTTGTAGAGGGACCCTTTAAGAGCCACGCCAGTCTGAATGGCAGAAATAAATGCACTAAGACATAGAATTAATACGCTTAGAAACCGAGTAGGTGCCGGTAAAGTGAAGCACTTTTAAGTAGGACCTAAAAGTCTCGGTTAGCTTGTCGAAGCGTCGGTCCTGTCAGTTCGCAACATAAAGTATCAATGCGACGAGCTCCAATTGTTCCAATTCCTTACTTCTTATTAGGACTCTATTTATTTGCAACATTATTTGTGCCCTTGTGTGCGTGTCAGCGAAAATAATCACAATAATATACGTAGCGTAGTATCCATAGTAGTTTGTGATCACAATCACATGGCGTTCACGCACAGATCGATTTGTTTTATTTTATGCTTCAATACCTACTGAATGTAATTTTGTAGGAAAGTATCTCTCTAGAGTCTAGGTATTATTAATCCGTGCACTAAGGTATTTGTAGGGTGTCGTAGCCACGTTCGCAAGTAAATTCAAGTTAGGTTTCCTGGAAGAGATCGCTTTTAACGATATGGCTCGCTTTTGTTTTTACCAAGTAAGAAATATGATTATGAAATTTTGTAATTATTTATTTTGGTGAGCATTGAAGTGTTAATAAATAAATCCTTACGAATCCGATTTATAATTATATAGAAAAAATAAGTAATCTACTCAAATTACGCCGCTGAACATTTCAGTAGTAAAATAGAGAAAAAAAGATAAGAATGGCTGCTAATCAATTATATAGCTTAATACGCAGGGTTACAAAGTTCAGAAAAAATGATATTATTTTTAAAAAGGGGGTATAATACTACATGTGACTGAGGTATGAATTTCTTAAAGTAGTAGTAGTTAATAAACGTTATATTCGAATAGAATTCGTTGAGATATATATTTGGGATACTTTCAATGTTAGATCATTAACAATGCTTTAAATTAAACACTGGTTCTTTAGCTAAATAACAACGTGACTACATAAACCCTTAAGTCTATTGACAATGCTATGCATTCGCCAGATTTTTCATATTAGATTGTGATATTATCAAGAATCCTTATTTTATTTCCTTTTTCATTATATAGTACGTCCAATCCAACATAATTCTAATAAAATGCTATTTCTGGAGTATAAAGAAAAAGTTTTGTAATTACACATAATTTATTCGTTATTCCAATTTAGTTTACAATTTATATAGAAATATTTATAATATATAAATATCGATTGGCAGATTGAATTATTGGTTTGTATTGCAAAGGAAATAGTAATTTTATAATTAAATGATTTTTTAATATAAGTTATTCCATATTTTCTTCCATTCTTCAAATGCATTCGATTTTTTGTTAAGCACAGTTGAAGTTCTTATTACTTCCTTGTGGTAATCGCCGACCTGTAAAATATGAAAGAATATTTATTTTATATATACCTAATTTTATACTCATTAGGGTGGGTGAACAATGTCATTTAGGATATTTTTTTTCCACTAAACCACAATGATATGTCTTAAGTACTTGTCTACCGAATTTCATGACATTCATTGTATTCCCAAGGGTGTGAAGTAGAAACCGACATGAATCCAGATAATTTCATATTTAGATACCTATATGCAGTATGGATTACACATGTACGCACTGTAACATATATTTTACACAATTTTAACTCACCGTAAAATAATGTTGTCTTTTATCGTTTTTCAAGTCTTTCTTTTAGTTGTCATGGCATTATATTTCATATTGTTCTCGTGTAATATTTTGATGTCCCTTGCGTCGTTATTATATTATAATGGGATTGTGGTTTTTCTTTCACATTGCGGTCTTAGGATATCCCTTTTCTTTTTGGCCTCTATCATGATTTGTTTCTTCCGCTGTTTTAGGGTCTCTTTTCATCTTCGCTGCCATCGTAGGATATTTTTCTAATTGGTTTCGGTCCTGGAGTGTCTTCCTGGGTTGTCTTCTATCTTCTTCGCTGCATATGGCACGCCTCCTTTTTCTCTTCACCATCGTCTTCGTGTTTTCTTACTGCTTCGCTGCAATCTTAGTATACATTTTTCATCATAGTTGTCTTGAGGTAATCTTATTATGTTCTCTGTCATCTTAAAATTTGTTGCTTCCTCGCTGTCATCATGTATTGTCTACTTTCTTCCTCTCACAAGTCGTGGGGTACCTATAACTATGCTTTCTTTGTCGCTGTGATAATATTATGGTCTCTTCTTTCTTCTTTTCATTATGCCTTTTGTGTTGCTGTTGTTTTGGTGTGTCTTCTTTCTCGCTATGGTGTTGGAATCTTTTCTAATTTCTTCTCCAATATCATAAAATGTCTTCGTTCTTCCTTACCACGATCCTATGGTAACATTCTTCACCACAATCCTCCAGTGTCCTGCGTAATAAAAATAATACTATATTTATTTCAGATACTGTATAAAATTTAAATTTAAAATCTTAGGATATAAAAGTTATTATAATTATACTAGTTTTTTTTATAGTACTGGGAGATCTCACCCAGCCAGACGTGTATACAATACAAATAAGCTCACTTACACATTCAAAATAGCCGCTTTTCTGAAATCTTCTCACAGCTACTGCTCTGGGGTATCTTCTTTCTTCCTCGCTGTCATCCTCGTGTCTTCTTTCTTTTTAATCACCATCCTTGGGAATCTTCATTCTTCTTTGTTATCCCGTCCTGGGAGTGATCTTTTTCTTTTTCGCCGTCATTGACTATCTTCTTTTTCCTCGCTACCATCCTAGTATCGTCTTTATTCCACTCCACAATTTTAAGGTGACTACTCTTCTTCCTCGCCACTTTGAGGATATCTTCTTTGTGCTTCGCTGCCGTCTTTGGTTGTCTTTTTCTTCCTCCCTGCTTTTTTCGGGTGTCTTCTTTCTTCCTCGTCGCCGACCTCGGGTGTCTGTCTTCTTTCTTTCTCGCCGCCGTCCTCGCGTGTCCTCTTTCTTCCTCGCCGCCGTCCTCGCGTGTCCTCTTTCTTCCTCGCCGCCGTTGTCAGGTGTCTTTTTTCTTCCTCGCCGCCGTCCTCGGGTGTCTTCTTTCTTCCTCACCGCCGTCCTCGGATGTCTGCCGTCTTCCTCGCCGCCATTCTTGGGTGTCTTATTTCTTCCTCGCCGCCGTCCTCGGATGTCTTCTTTCTTCCTCGCCGTCGTCCTCGATGTCTTCGGTCTTCCTCGCCGCCATTCTCGGGTGTCTTCTTTCTTCCTCGCCGCCGTCCTCGGATGTCTTCTTTCTTCCTCGCAGTCGTCCTCGGGTGTCTTCTTTCATCCTCGCCGCCATCTTCAAGTGTCTTCTTTCTTCCTCGCCGCCATCTTCAAGTGTCTTCTTTCTTCCTCACCGCCGTCCTCGGATGTCTTCTTTCTTCCTCACCGCCGTCCTCGGATGTCTTCTTTCTTCCTCGCCGCCGTCCTCGGATGTCTTCTTTCTTCCTCGCCGTCGTTCTCGGATGTCTTCTTTCTTCTTCGCTACCGTCCTCGGATGTCTTCTTTCTTCCTCGCCGTCGTCCTCGGATGTCTTCTTTCTTCCTCGCCGTCGTCCTCGGATGTCTTCTTTCTTCTTCGCCGCCGTCCTCGGATGTCTTCTTTCTTCCTCGCCGCCATCCTCGGATGTCTTCTTTCTTCCTCGCCGCCATCCTCGGATGTCTTCTTTCTTCCTCGCCGCCGTCCTCGGGTGTCTTCTTTCTTCCTCGCTGCCATCCTCGTGTCTTCTCTCTCCTTCGCCACTGTCCTGGGAAGTCACATTTTTTCCTCGCCGCCGTCCTCGGGTATCTTCTTTCTTCCTCGCCGCCATCCTCCGGTGTCTTCTTCCTTCCTCGCCCCCGTCTTCTGATGTCTTGTGCCTTCCTCGCCGCCGTCCTCGGATGTCTTGTGCCTTCCTCGCCACCGTCCTCGGGTGTCTTCTTTCTTCCTCGCCGCCATCCTCGGATGTCTTCTCTCTCCATCGCCACCATCCTGGGAAGTTTTCTTTTTTCCTCGCCGCCGTCCTCGGATGTCTTCCGTCTTCCTCACCGCCGTCCTCAGGTATCTTCTTTCTTCCTCGCCGCCATCCTCGGATGTCTTCTCTCTCCATTGCCACCATCCTGGGAAGTCTTCTTTTTTTTCTCGCCGCCGTCCTCAGGTGTCTTTTTTCTTCCTCGCCGCCATCCTCCGGTGTATTTTTTCTTCCTCTCCGTCATCCGCCAGTGTCTTCTTTCTTCCTCGCCGCCATCCGCCGGTGTCTTCTTTCTTCCTCGCCGCCATCCGCCGGTGTCTTCTTTCTTCTTCACCGCCATCCTGGGAATTCCTCGCCGCCGTCCGCGGGTGTATTACTTGCTGCCATTCTCTGGTGTCTTCTTTCTTCCTCACCGCCATCCTCTTGTGTCTACTTTCTTGTTCGCCGCTGTCCTTGGATGTCTTCTTTTTCTTCTTCTTCTGCGATATCTTTAGATGTCTTCTTTCTTCTTCCCTGCCATCGTTGGGTGTCTTCTTTCTTCTTCTCCGCCCTCCTCAGAAGTCTTTTTTCTTCCTCGCCGCCATCCTCGCATGTCTTCTTTCTTCATCACCACCCGAGTATATCTTCCTTCTTAGTCGCCGCAGTCCTGCGTTGTCTTCCTTTTTCCTCTGCACTACTTTGGGGTATCTTCCTTGCCATTATTCTGTGGTATAATTTTTCTTCCGTATTACCATCCTAGGGTGTCTTCTTCTTTCCTCTTTGCTCTCCCTAAGTTTCTTTTTTCTATGGTCTCATCTTTGGATCTGGTCTTTAATGCTGCCTTCTTTCTTCTTAACTATCATTATATATTGTGTCTTGCTTCTCCTTCGGTGTTGCCCTAGTGTTCCTTCCTTCTTCCTCGCCGCACTCCTGATGTATTTATTATCTTTCCTTATCGCCACCCTGGGACGAATTCTTCCGAGCCAGGATATCTTTTGTCGTCGCCGCCGATATCATTAGATTTTTTCTATCATCATGACTATATATATTGTGGTTCGTAATCAACCATTATTTTTTCACATAGGATTTTTTGTTTCATGTATTGTATTTATTTTTTTGAGTATCTTTTTTTTGTATATTTTCTTTTTTTATACATTTTTTCTTTTTTATGTACTTTTTTTTTTTAATTTCTGTTTCTCTTTTATGTAAATAGATTTTTTTGTATAAGTATATTTTCTTTTGGTCTTGTTTTTTTTTCTGTTTTAACATATTGTTTTATTTCAATGTTTTTTTTTCTCTTTTTTATAGTACTTTTCTTTTACTTTTCTCTTAATATTTTTTTCATATATACAATATATAATTTAAATTCATACAGTATGTATAATTATAACCTGTAGAGAGTCAAATATTAGTGTTACTTACCAAATAACCTGAAAGAGTTTTAAATGTTTGCTAGATGGGTTGAATGTATGATACTGTATGTTCTCTACGTTAACTTAAATTCAGTTATCTGATTTGTATAAAGTCCAATCCCTTATGCTCTTAATATTATTTAAATTACGCTATACATTTTTGTTTTTCATGCCGATTATAAAACCGTCTTTTATAAAAAGATCTGCCATCGATTATTGCTTTGTGACGTTACCTGTGAATAAATGTTATTTTGTCCCACATTTTAACAATATATGTATAAATATGTACATTAATAAGACTGTGTTTCGCCTCATACCTTGGGCAGTTTTTATTATATTCGCTAACCGTGGTATTCTTCCGTGATTACTTTGGTTTAACATTAAACGTGATATTACATTATTTGTAATATGTAATCAGATTTTTGCATTGAATTCGGTATATAAATTATTAACTTTCGGTTTTAGTATAGGTGATTTATTGGAGATACTTCCGTTATGACCGGGTACTACTAAACCTGTGGACAATCTTTATTATGATCCCTAAACCACTTTTATATATGGCCGACTGGGTGACTAACCTGTGGACAATCTTTATTATGATCCCTAAACCACTTATCTATGGCCGACTGGGTGTCTTTTTATCCAAGTATTACTTAGCATTTCCAAATTGTGAATTGATTTTTCCATTTATAATCCGCATATTGATTTTATCGATTTGATTGCATTTTGTAGCATAGTTTAAGATTCTGTGAAGAAAACTGCTAATTTGCTTACCATGGACCTATGCAAAGAAGAACTGCTAAGGCTCTCTGGTAACCTGTGGACAATCTTTGTTATGTTTCCTATTTTTTTTCTATGGACATTTAGCATATTTATTTCCAAAAAAATATTAGTGACTAGACTTTTCCACAATTTCTGATCTTCATGTTTTTGTATTACACTAATATGGTTAATCGACAGATGCTTGCATTGTACACACCAGAATGTTTTGATTTTATAAATTTGTAGCATAATTTGGAGACTCTGTGAACAAGAATATATTACGTTGCTGACCTTGGGCCTTTTGCAAGGGAGAACCGCAGTAGCTCGTTGCTAACTTGTGGACAATCTTTGTTATGTTTCTTAACCACTTTTCTTCTGTGGTTTATTGACATCTTTATTTCCGAATATTTTTAGGCAGCTAGATCCTTTTCATAATTTTTGGTCTTTGTATTTTCCATTATAACTATTATATTAATATAGCTAATTTGAGAGATACCTGCATTTTGCACACCAGAATTTCCTTTACGACGGACCAGATTTCCTTTATATACTTGTAGCGTGATTTGATGTTTCTGTAAACAAAACTGTGTTACGTTGCTGACCTTGGGCCTTTGCAAGCGAGAACCGCAGTACCTCGCTGTCAACCTGTGGACAATCTTTGTTATGTTTCCTAACCACCTTTCTTCTATACTTATTTAATATCTTTATTTCCAAAAAGAAATATTAGTTGCTAGACTTTTTCTTCATTTGTGATCTATGTGTTTGTCTATTATAATAACTCTTACATGAATATGATTAATAGTGAGATACTTGCATTTTGCACATCAAAATATTTTGATTTTCTTTATGAACTTGTAACACAATTTGAGAACTTAGTGAAGTGAACAAGACTTTGTTACGTTGCTGACCTTGGATGTTTACAAAGGAAATACCGCTGTAGTTCGCTGCTAACCTGTGGACAATCTTTGTTATGTTTCCTAACCACTTTTCTTCTGTGGTAACTTGATATCTCTATATCCTAATATATTCTTTTTATAATTTTTGGTGTATTTTCCATTATAACTATTATATTATAATAATCAGCTAATTTGAGAGATACTTGCATTCACACCAGAATTTCCTTTATGAAGAACCAGATTTTCTTTATAAACTTGTTGCATAATTTGACGACTATCTGAACAAGACTGTGTTACATTGCTGACCTTGGGTCTTTGCAAGGAAGAACCGCAGTAGCTCGCTACTAACCTGTGAACAATCTTTGTTATGTTTCCTAACAACTTTTTTCTACGATTACTTGACATCTTCATTTCTAGATATTTTTAAACTGCTAGACCCTTTTTATAATTTTTGGTCTTTGTATTTCCACTATAAGTATTATATTAATATAGCTAATGGAGAGGAACTTGCACACCAGAATTTCCTTTATGAAGAACCAGATTTTCTTTATAAACTTGTTGCATAATTTGACGACTATCTGAACAAGACTGTTACATTGCTGACCTTGGGTCTTTGCAAGGAAGAACCGCAGTAGCTCGCCACTAACCTGTGAACAATCTTTGTTATGTTTCCTAACAACTTTTTTCTACGATTACATGACATCTTCATTTCTAGATATTTTTAAACTGCTAGACCCTTTTTATAATTTTTGGTCTTTGTATTTCCACTATAAGTATTATATTAATATAGCTAATGGAGAGGAACTTGCACACCAGAATTTCCTTTATGAACCACCAGATTTTCTTTATGAACTTGCAGCATAATTTGATGACTGTGAACAAGACTGTTACATTGCCGACCTTGGGACCTTGCAAGGAAGAGCCGCAGTATCTCGCTGCTAACCTGTGGACAATCTTTGTTATGTTTCCTAACCACTTTCTTATATGGTTACTCGACATCTTTGTTCCCAGATATTTTTAAGTTGCTAGATACTTTTCATAATTTTTGGTCTATGTATTTTGCATTATAACTATTATATTAATATAGCTAATTGAGAGATACTTGCATTTTGCACCAGAATTTCCTTTATGAAGGATCAGATTTTCTTTATAAACTTGTTGCATAATTTGATGACTCTGTGAACAAGACTGTGTTATGTTGCTAACCTTGTTACATTTGCAAGTACGAACCGACGTAGTTGTCTGTTAACGTGTGGACAATCTTTGTTATGTTTCCTAACCTCCTTTAATCATGGTTGCTTGGCATTTTAGTCTCTAAATTCAATTAGAATTAGCTGCTCAATCCTTATGGTTTGAATACCTTGCCATTTGTGATCAATATATTAGTTTTATTAATATGAAATATTATTAAATACTTGTACATATTACACCCGGACACTGATTTCTTTACGAGCTTGTAGCGTGATTTGATGTTTCTGTAAACAAGACTGAGTTACGCTGCGGACTTGGGATTTTAGCAAAGAACAACATTTGTTATGTTCTCGTACCATTTGGCTTCTGTGGATACTTGGCATATGCTATCAGATACAACTAATTTTCACAATTTGTAGTCTATTTATTTGCCTAATATTTTCCATTTGCAATACATATAATATGGCAAATCAAGAGGTACTTGCATTTTGGACACGAGAACATCTTGCTTTTCTTTAAAAGCTTGTAACGTTGTAGGTAATGAGGAGCCTGTGAACAATGTATCTATACTGCTAACCTGTGAACAAACTTATTACATTCCTAACCTATCTATTCTACTATGATTTCTTAGTATTTTCTATTTAGTATTAGATGTAAACTGCAAAAATGATCGTAGTTATGCGTCCAAATATTTTTCATTATGTTCCAATATAAATGACTAAATAAAAGATACTTGTGTATTTTGTTGTATATTATAGTAAAAAAATCGTATACTGGTACATCTACTTCATTTTCTTATAATCTTCGACTTTGGATGAATGTGATCTGTAACAATATTCGTTAATCCCTTACCTAGCGTTTTGTATTTTTCTTAACTTCGATTAGAATTTGTTTATTAACTTAATCATACTAACGATTAAAACTAAACATGTTTAACTTATAATTTAAGTTTAAAAGATAACAGGCATATACAATAGGTAAGTAAGTACCTTCTTCCAGAAATTTGATGGAGGTATTCTGTAAAAAAAGTTTTATTAGGCTCATTACCTCTAGATTAGTCTAGATGTAGAAGTTCGTGTTCGGTAACTGTGGCAACCTGTCGACAATCATCATTATTTTCCCTAAGCATAGGTACATAATACTTTGTGGAGCTTTGATTCCACGTATATTCGAGTTTCGTTGTACCAAAATATTATTTTTAAAAATTAAGAACTCTTTTTATTTGCGTTACGTATTTAAATTGTACCTGCGAACAAAAAGGTGGTATTTCGATGCTCACCCTTATCTTGCACGAGAAGATCCGTAAAATTATGTTACTTTGATCCTTGTTGGCATACTTTCTTGGATGAATATTTTCAATATGTTCAGGTATACAGCTATTTATAAGGTTCGTCTTCTCTTATTTATTTTATTACTGATCTTATTTTATAATAAATTGCAAGTACAGTAAATTTATTACTCCGCGCACAATTTCACACACAAGACACTTATCACAATCCGAACACTTTGATTTTCGATCGATTATGAACCTAAAAATAATCCTGTAAACGAATACACTTACCAAAAGCATTACTTTGGTGTTTAGGTCTTTTTCTTATTAATTTCACAGCTCAAAAACTGTACTGGCATCTACTTTATTAAATTGTATGCTTTTATTAGCTTTAATCAATACACCATCCATCATACTACTAGTAAACAGTTCCTTTTAAATTTTTTTCTTTCTACTAAGGCCCCTTGTAAAGACTCGCCCAATCAACTTTTAAACAGGAAGTATTTATATCTTCCCTTAAATTGAAACCACTTTGTTAAAAAAAATATTTTATAATTTTAGTAGTACTTATACGTTTTCTTGTTATTATGTTAATTAATTCGCACATTTCACTTATTTTTTGGCCATATACATATATTTATTAATAACTCGGTTTTTTGTTATTTAATTAATATGCATTCATTATTAATAACTCAAATGTTCTGCAATAAGTAAACATTAGATTTGCTGCAAAAAATTTCATAAATTTCGACTATAGGTACAAATACACGTAATAAAAATCGCAGACGAAAGAAATCACATACTCAGAAAAATCACGTCAAAATTGCAAAAAGAATTGAAACTACCGTCCTAAATCTAAATAAGTATGAATACCTTGTTTTCCGAAATATCTGCAAGAAACTATTTTTAATACAACAAACACATCATTGTTCTAACAATCACCCAATTTATTAATTATGATTATTGTTTTAACACTAAACAGTTAAATGTATACATAAAAATCCATACCGGTAATGGTGCAGGTGTTTTAGGAAGATTCCCGTGTTATATGTTATGTCATAGATTATGCATCATTATGCTTAGTATCAATATTAAATTAATAGTGCCATAAGAAACAAATAGGCAAGCTTTTTGGTCTTTGCTTGATAAATGTTCATGCGACAGCATCACAGGTAAAACAAATCTACACAACGCCATATTATCCATTCCAGTTTTACAGCATTCATTTACGTTGCTGACACAAAACTTTACGCTTATATATGCATACAATATTACTTTGCCCAACATATACGAGGTTATTTGAAGTGCAAAGGCGGAGTGAGCACTGAAAAACAAATCATCAAGACACCATGAACCGTCCGAAGACGGTGATAATAAGCATTAGATCCTAGAAATAATAATTACCTACACAAGATAATGATAAATATTAATACTATCGAAAAGCGTTATTTCTAATAAAAAAAATTATATCTCCAAAAATACATGCTGAATCTGTATAAGACAAAAAATCAGTGTAATACGTTACGGCATAAAAATCCTCATACACGGCCAATATAGAGACATTGAAGCCATTAATTTTAAGTAAACAGGTGTTGGGTTGCACAATGCAGCGGGCAGTCTTCAATCCATCTAGCGGTGGCACCTAAGCACATTTAATAGCACACGGAAAAGAAACTCGCTTAAAGATACTGGATGTATTGTTTTCTTTTGTGCTCGCAGGCAGTAAGATGTAGTGCTGTCCTCGTCCATCGACAGTGGAGTTGGTAAGTCGGTGATCTGTAGTTGAAAATACAAAAAAATCCATCTACCAAGTGTGCAAGCAGATACAAGCTGCTTTTAGTTGCAAAAAATATGTTGATTTTATTTTTAGGTACTGTCTAGGTATTATGCTAACCATTATTAAATTACCATGTCTAGTGGTATCCAGCTCATCAGGTCAGCAGTGAGGCCGCGCAGCCAAGAGCAGGAGGCTCGTTGACTCGAAAATCGGCGTCCACGTCTGTAGCCAGGAGGCGTAGTCATGGAGCCGTGGGGCAGCAGCAAGCTCACGAAGCTGGCCGGGTGAGATAAGCCTGCAGTCTGCAGGCAGCGACACGTAGTTCGTTACGGCGGACTCGTCGATTTGAAGCTCGACGTCCAAGGTACGTCTGCAGTCGGCAGACGAAGACAGGAACCGTTGGAAAGCAGCACGCTCACGAACCTGGCCGGGCGATATAGGCCTGCAGTCTGCAGGCAGCGACACGTAGTCCGTTTCGGCGGACTCGTTGATTTGAAGCTCGACGTCTAAGGTACGTCTGTAGCCGACAGAGGAAGACAGAAGCCGTGGGGGAACAGCGGGCTCACTAACCTGGCCGAGTGGAACAGGCCTGAAGACTGCACGCAGGGACGTGTAGTCCGTTTCGGCGGACTCGTTGATTTCTAACCCGACGTCTGAAGTACGTCTTTAACCGGTAGACGAAGACAGGATCCGTGGGGAAGCAGCGGGCTCAAGATCCCCGTCGAGCGGGACAGGCCTGCAGTCTGCGACAGCAGGCAGCGACGCGCAGTCCATTTTGGCGGACTCGTCGATTTGAAGCTCAACTTCTCAAGATACGTCTGCAGCTGGCAGACGAAGACAGGAACCGTTGGGGAGCAGCAGGCTCACGAACCTGGCAGAGTGGAATAGGCCCGCAGGCTGCAGGCCGCGACGCGCAGTCTGTTTCGGCGGACTCGTTGATTTGAAGCTCGACGTCTAAGGTACGTCTGTAGCCGACAGAGGAAGACAGAAGCCGTGGGTGAGCAGTGGGCTCACGAACCTGGCAGAGTGGAATAGACCCGCAGGCTGCAGGCCGCGACGCGCAGTCTGTTTCGGCGGACTTGTTGATTGGAAGCTCGACGTCTGAGGTATGTCTGTAGCCGGCAGACGAAGACAAGCCGTGGCGTAACACCGGGCTCACGAACCTGGCGGAGTGGAACAGGCCTGAAGTCTGCATGCAGGGACGTGCAGTCCGTTTCGGCGGACTCGTTGATTTCTAACCCGACGTCTGAAGTACGTCTAAAACCGGTAGACGAAGACAGGATCCGTGGGGGAGCAGCGGGCTCACGATCCCCGCCGAGTGGGACAGGCCTGCAGTCTGCAGGCAGCGACGCGCAGTCCGTTTCGGCGGACTCGTCGATTTGAAGCTCAACTTCTAAGGTACGTCTGCAGCTGGCAGACGAAGACGGGAACCATTGGGGAGCAGCAGGCTCACGAACCTGGCCGGGCGAGATAGGCCTGCAGTCTGCAGGCAGCGACACGTAGTCCGTTTCGGCGGACTCGTTGATTTGAAGCTCGACGTCTAAGGTACGTCTGTAGCCGACAGAGGAAGACAGAAGCCGTGGGTGAGCAGTGGGCTCACGAACCTGGCAGAGTGGAATAGGCCCGCAGGCTGCAGGCCGCGACGCGCAGTCTGTTTCGGCGGACTTGTTGATTGGAAGCTCGACGTCTGAGGTGTGTCTGTAGCCGGCAGACGAAGACAAGCCGTGGCGTAGCACCGGGCTCACGAACCTGGCGGAGTGGAACAGGCCTGAAGTCTGCACGCAGGGACGTGCAGTCCGTTTCGGCGGACTCGTTGATTTCTAACCCGACGTCTGAAGTACGTCTAAAACCGGTAGACGAAGACAGGATCCGTGGGGGAGCAGCGGGCTCACGATCCCCGCCGAGTGGGACAGGCCTGCAGTCTGCAGGCAGCGACGCGCAGTCCGTTTCGGCGGACTCGTCGATTTGAAGCTCAACTTCTAAGGTACGTCTGCAGCTGGCAGACGAAGACGGGAACCATTGGGAGCAGCAGGCTCACGAACCTGGCCGGGCGAGATAGGCCTGCAGTCTGCAGGCAGCGACACGTAGTCCGTTTCGGCGGACTCGTTGATTTGAAGCTCGACGTCTAAGGTACGTCTGTAGCCGGCAGACGAAGACGAGCCGTGGCATAGCAGCGGGCTCACGAACCTGGCGGAGTGGATCAGGCCTGTAGCCTGCACGCAGGGACGCGCAGTCCGTTTCGGCGGACTCGTTGATTTCTAACCCGACGTCTGAAGTACATCTATAACCGGTAGACGATGACAGGATCCGTGGGGAAGCAGCGAGCTCACGATCCCCGCCGAGTGGGACAGGCCTGCACTCTGCAGGCAGCGACGCGCAGTCCGTTTCGGCGGACACGTTGATTTGAAGCTCGACGCCTGAGGTACGTTTGTACCCGGCAGACGACGACCAGCCGTGGGGTAGCAGCGGGCTCACGAACCTGGCCGAGTGGGACAGGCCTGCAGTCTGCACACAGCGACGCGCAGTCCGTTTCGGCGGACTCGTCGATTTGTAAGCCGACGTCTGAGGTACGTCTGTAACCGGTAGAGGAAGACAGGATCCGTGGGAGAGCAGCGGGCTCACCATCCTGGCCAAGTGGGAGAGGCCTGCAGTATGCAGGCAGTGACGCGTAGTTCGTTTCGGCAAACTCCGTTGACTTGAAGCTCGACGTCTAAGGTGTGTTTGTAGCCGGCAGATGAAGGCAGGAACCGTGCGGAAACATCAAGCTCACGAACCCGGCTGAGTGGGACAGGACTGCAGTCAACAACGCGCAGTCCGTTTTTGGCGGACTCGTCGATTTGAAGCTCGACTTCTAACGTACGTCTGCAGCTGACATACGAAGACAGGAGCAGTGGGGAAGCAGCAGACTCACGAACCTGGCCGGGTGAGATAGGCCTGCAGTTTGCAGGCAGCGACACGTTACGTCTGCAGCCGGCAGACGAAGACAGGAGCTGTGGGAAAGCAACAGGCTCACGAACCTGGCCGAGTAAGACAGGCCTGCAGTCTGTAGGCAGCGACACGTAGTCCGTTGCGGCAGACTCGTTGATTTGAAGCTCAACGTCCAAGGTACGTTGGTAGCCTACAGAGAAAGACAGGAGCCGTGGGGAGCAGCGGGCTCACGAACCTGGCCGAGTGAGACAGGCCTACAGTATGCAGGTAGCAACGCGCAGTTCTTTTCGGCGGACTCGTTGATTTGAAGCTCGACGCCTGAAGTACGTCTATGCCCGGCAGACGAGGACAGGAATCGTGGGGTAGCAGCAAGTTCAAGAACTGGGCGGATTGGAACTGTCTTGCACTCTGTAGACAGCAATGCTCTATCCGTTTCAGCGGACGTGTCAATTTGTACCTCTACGTCTTAGGTATGTCTGAAGCCGCCAGACGAAGACAGGAGTCATGGTTGAGCAGTTGCAGCATGGTTGAGTTTGACTCGCGAACCAGGCTGGCTAGGATAGGCCTGCAGTCTGCAGGCAACAAAGTACAGTTCTTTTCGGTGGCCTCGTAAATCGGAAGCTCCATGTCCCAAGTATATCTGTAGCCGGCAGACGAGCACTGGAGCTTTAGGCGAGCAGCTGGCTCACGAACCTGGCTGGGTGGCACGGATGTGTAGTCTGCAGGTGGAGACGCGTGGGACAGCAGCAGACTCACGGAAATGGCTGGGTGGGACAGATCTGCAGACGGCAGAGGTGGGCTCTATGACTCAGACATTTTAAATTTGAGATACGTTTGTAACCAGCAGACACAGAGCCGAGTACATTGAGTACGGGCGCTTACATGGGCAGTGCAGTCTCTCATTTTACTATGTATATGGAACAAGCCTGCAGTACCATTAGGTAAAGGCACACTATTGAAAGCTCAAGCTCGCCAACAACCAACAACAAGCTTGTAGTGAGTTATCTTACTTGATAATCCTTATCTAATACTTTAAAACGAATTAGAACCTTTCTCAGTCTAGTCTAAGCAGGCCTGAAGGACGAGGCATGAAGAAACGGTCTTCTCACCTGTTAGGGTTTTCAGTACAGCTTATAACATATTTGTTAAATAGATTAAACATATTAGGCCACCTAAGGCAAATAGTAGATTAGGTTAACGTCAATAATTTACTAACATCCAATAGTGTACATAGTACGGACATAAGATAATTAATTGGTAAATAATATTAAAAACGCATTTAAATAAATACCGTCAGCTATTTGTTGTCCGTTGGTTTCAAATACAATTATTGACAATGAATAGGTACATAGTGTTTGATTTCTTGTCACGCGTCACTCATCACTTGCCTGGAGTCAAACTTGTAAAAGGTCGTGATATAATTTTCAGTTACTTGGCACTAACATCGGCAATCTGCATAGTTGCAAATAATGTACCTGCAAGAAGCGTGTACGTATGCTCGAACCTCCAGGCAAAACCAAATGTGTGTGAGGTCCCATTAAATTTGACCTTTGTCTAACGATGAAATTAAAAGTAGCTGTTCTGAAAGTTGTAAAGAGTAGGCGGCTTGCTGTATATGAAGACAGCATATAGATATACAAATAAAAAAGTAAACAAGGCAAAATAAATTCGAGAACTCAAATCACTTACATCATTACGAAGCCTGGAAGGCATATGGTATTTGAATTTATTTTAGCTGCATATTAATACAAAATTAGCGGTAGATAGAAGAATATTAAGTCATAGTTTTTACACACTTTTTTTTATAGTAGTACTCACACAGCTTTCACTCGACTTCAATTCCACACTCCTAGTGTCATAAAAAACAGACGAGTATTAATGTAGTTTGGGTAAGTTCATAAGACTTCGAGTAGAAACAGCAACTTCATTTTGTAACTCTTCAACTAAATAACGCAACCATAATATATATTTTCGTCCACATCAAAAATGTCTGTCAAATATCAACATTAAGGCTTCGAAGCCGCATTGATTGAAATACAAGTCGGAAAGTTCTTTGCTTCAAAACTTTAAATAAGTGTTTGTATTATGTGAAAGAAGAAAGCACGCGTTTCTTTAGGGTAGCTTACCATATTTTATTTGGGTGTTACCGGTATAATAATAACTCCGCGATATTTTACAGTTATACTAGGTAATCCGTCCTCTCAGATGTAATTCAAGGTAGGTAAAGCAATTAATTTGTACTCTTCGATACCATAACAGTAGCCATTGCTTAATTCTTTAGTACGCCTTATGATGCTAGTAGATTTCTATTGTAAGATGCCAAAGCACTGTCATTGGAATTATTCCTGGATTGCATCAGGATTAGGTTCAGGATGTTCAATATATTGCATTTTCATTCAGCATCGTCTAACGTCAACCATCTGTCATATTTCAAGGTTCCAATTTTGTTATAATCCATAAATTTCATTTCAAATGTCAACATTATCCGGAATGCTGTTGGGATCTATTTGAGAAGTAAAAGTTATGTAACCTAGCTTAACAAGCAAAAGTTAAAAAATATTGCTATCTAAGCAAAAACTAATCATATCAAACACATTCAATAGCTTTGGACTACTGCTATAGAAAACAGCAGCCATGTGTTAAATCTTAATAAAAAATAATTATTCAAGAGAAATTCTTTCAGGAATTACCGGTACCCGTTCCTTTGTAGATTGCAGCTTAGAAGAATTGATGTTTGAAACGGACGCTTGGAATGCATCCAGAATTTTACGATTGGATGATTGCTATCCTTTACCAGGTTAAGTACTTTGGATATACATATCAAAGTTAAAAAAGACGTGCATGCCGGACATGTATTCTACGTCACAAGCTGCAGCACCTTTATAGCCCGCATAACATGGGACCTCGCGCCAGCAGTGTTTCATGAACACGTTCAGGCTCTAAGCTAAACAGACACACAACACGAACAACAAAAAAAAACATTAAGTTATGCTACAATAGATTTAAAAAAAAATTATCAAATTGCTTTTCAAGAGACGTGATATTTTACAATGAAATCAAAACATTACGTCACATTCACAAGTTTAACAAGTAAATTATATAAAATTATTGAATTCTAAACCTCATGCTTGTACTATGTGCAGCATTCTTCATAAGCGCACTATTAATTGGATTTTGATCTAGATAAAATAAGACAAAGCACAAGAAATAAAAAATTAGAAACTGCCGAGGCAGTGAATAGATCATTTAATCGCATCTGTAGTTATAAAAAATTATTAATCGGATCATACCATACGCTCTGCATAAATCTTATGTGATATTATATTCTTCATTGTTCTAATGATATTGTTGTCAATATGTCAATAATTAATGCATATAAATAGGTGCAAACTTACAATGGGTAATAGGTATATCATGCTAAGCAGCACGTCTATTAACTGAGCAAATCCCCAAGGCAGCAGAGTATTAAAATGTATAAATATCGCTCCAAATGATTACATAAGTAAATCCTCGATTCAACAGTTCAACTATAGGTATTTTTAGCTGAAAGCGGCATCATATTCATGCACAACAGATTTTCTTGAAATTCCGATTTATTTGGATTTGTTTTGCTGAAGAAATATTTCTGTAGTCTTTGCCCCGTTTAATTTATCTTCTAGTATATTAACGTATAGGATGGTGTATACAGTGTATAGATAGGCATCTCCAAAACATTTTCGTCGATAACCCTTGGAATATTATTGATAGACGTCAATTTATGTTAAAAATCCATTTGTACTTATCACCTTCTTTTTCATAATAAATGAAACCAGGTTACTTTATCAGTGTATGCTTATAAAAGTTCAATGGATAATAATTAATAATTGTACAATTTTAATGTCAGCATTATATAACTTATATTTCCCATGTTTCGCAGAAAATGACCTGTCAAGAAAAACTTACAAGTAACTTGTTCTTTCCAAAGATAACTAATTTCATAAAGCATTTAATTGGTCAAAATAGTGTGAGAGAAACACTATTCTTAAAATAACGTTCAAAGGTCCTATTAGAGTAGTCTCTTTCATGTCACTAAAAGGCTTCAAATAAAAAATGTTACCTTATTTTATTCATTATTACTGTTAGGTATTTACTGACGCATATTATTACCCCTTTATATGTTATAGATATGAATGTTTAAATTATGTAACGTAAAATAATTTCTTCTGTCCTTAAGTATTATGTAAATTTCAATTTCGATAACTGATAGTAAGTATATATCTCATTCATAAATAACATCATTCATTATTAACGTTTTGGGGTTTGACACCATTTCATTAAGAATTTATAATAACGGCGCGTCCAGATAGTTACATTGGTAATATACGTACATACCAATAAAGTTGTCTATATAATCTGGAATCAAAAGGACGTTTAGCAAGGCCCTAGCTGCCCGATAGGCAGACATTTCATAGAATTATAGTACGTAATGGTAAATGAATTATCGTAGTATTTCATAGCAGTGTTCGAATATCTACTTAATCATTGTATACTTTATTCGTAGTAATAGATTTTCAGAAATTTGATCGATGTAAATCGGTTCAGTAGTTTAGAATCATTTAGGTAAGTGATGTAGAAGGCTTACCAGACATTCGTCTATTATTAAGATTTCTCACTAGTGTGGTATTTTTATTTCCAATATGTTATTCTATATTGATAGTTCGTAACGACCGGTGAGACTTATCTGTGTGCTAGAAGCGAGACGGTCCACACGGCACTTAACAACCGGATCAGGGCAAGCCTTCAACGCGAAGGACTTCACCATGGTTTGCTTTTGGTCATAGGAAGTTAAGATTCCTGTTCACGACTGCCTCGGCCCAGTTCGGATGTTAGCTGTGAAGTATGCATACAAATCATAAATATGTTCGCTATGACACATACATATGCGTCATTTTATTTCGAATAATATACGAGTCATAAGATTTTCATGAATTATTTAGAGCATAGAATTCTCTAGCAACTCACCGTTTAATATCATCCGTACACGCTTGACCCTAATTTCATTTGTCAGCTTATTTCTAACAGAGTTCTCATCGTGATACATTTGTCCCGGATTTGATCAGCCCACTTGAATACATTGTCTTGTTTGCTTATATAAGATTTTTATTTATAGTTTACCTAGATCCCATACGTTCATTATGAACTAGTATTGTCAAACATTTACACCTTTATGTTGTAGATTAATGTGAAGAAATGTCACCTCGACTGTTAAAACCTTAAGTTTAATTATGTGGATTTTTGTGGTGGCTTCGGTGTTCATTGTTCATAATACATAGAAATATTTTCAACTTCACAAAATTCTCAGCTTATGTAATTTTCTTTTACCAGTTGTCACCCCTCATCTTTCACTCTGGCTACATCAAACTCCTGTATAAACAAAACGTTAAGGGTCCCTATCCAAGTCATAGTCTGACGTTACAAAATTTATTTGCTTCTAAATGATTAGATAGTTGTATTTGTAGATTTCTTTTAGGTAAAACAAAGAATAGACTCATTGAATAAAAAACATGATAAAAAGTTTATAAAGAAGCAAGACTTGTTTCATAAACATGACTCACCACTTAGCGCTCTTACTTCCTTCGAGAATGAATAATGCGTAGTTCTTACAAAAAAACAAGTGTGCGTCACACAGCCGTGACGCATGAGTGGCTTGGTTGAGGGGAGAACTCTGAAGGCAGAGCGCTTCGTTCTTGTTGCCGCCACTCGCTACAGTAGATTTCTGAGAGCTTAAGACATCGTTACTCTGAAGGGGGGCCACTATGTGACCACATAAATGTAATGCAAGATATATTGCTCACGCAAACACCTAGCCTTTACCTAGTGGGCTGATAACCGGGACTCTGAATGATAACGACGTTTAACACGGAGCTGCGCGTTAGCTAGTCCCCGTCGCTACGTGATCGTCACACGAACGGGTGAATCATATGCTGGAACACGGCATCTCGAACGCTGCGTCGCCTCTCACCACGAAGCAACTCTGCCTCATCTCCGCGTAGTAGATGTAGTCGGTGACTCATGGAATAATACATTTTGTGCGTGGTAAAAATCACATGATATTCAAAGAAATTGATAAATGCGTTTTACTTTCAAAAATTCTTTTATTTTCATACTTAAACATATGTTACAATTTTTTTTCTTATTCAATATGAATAAAACTCAAAATTCCAATTTAACCATTATAGCAATAGAATAAATTGAAAAATTACAATTAAACTAAGTAAATGCATGATACCGTTTACAAACCCATTTTGTTGGTAGCAGCGACCGCGCCCCAGTGGCAACCAAGATGGCGGCCCACGGATGCAGACCCACGCGAAACGCAATGGGACTGTAATTTAGAAAAACATCCTACATATATCACAGATACAAATACAATTGAACTACTTTACCTAAATTGACCTATTTCACTAATGGCTTGACATTGTCTAATTCTTTGAAAAAACTATCTAAACCGCTGAGATCATTCTTCCATAAATTATCTATTTTCTCCCGTTGCTCTTTCGCGAACTCTTCTTCCTTATTGCACAATCCAAGATCAGCTTGCATTTGTGCCCACTTCCGAGCACGTTCTCTTTGTTTCGTAACTAATTCGCTCTCTGCTCGTGTAAGCGAGTTACTCAAAATGGCGATTATCCTCAAGTCACGCTTTCTCTTTGTCTTAGCGTTGATAGATTTATTTTTAACTTGACGTACCCAGTTAGAAAGGGATTCAGTTTTGCTTTCACAAAAGTCAACGACATTTTTCTCATTTTTGTAGCCCATGATTTAATAAATGAGAAGGAAGTAGGTAGTAATTAAGATGTGAGACAATATTACACACCTGAATCCGTACAGGCACAATAATTTCACATGGAAATTTCTGAAGCACACAACACCGGCCTATACGTCTGAACGACACCACGATTTTTCACCAATGGCGGGCATGACGTCATGTGGTCCCTTATATACTTGACGGGTTTTGAAGTGTGCGGGGGGAAGCGTACTGCGCAGTTCACAAAATGGCGTCGCCCCAGCGGCCGACAAGAATAGGACAATCAATATGGAACATTCAGAAATTAGAATGGAGTTCTCGCAATGGTATTTTATAAATATCGAAAATAGTTTTTCTCGATTTTTACATAATCTTGTAAACAATTTATAGTATTTGTACCCTAGTACGGTTAAATGAGCATGCCTTCATAAAAGATTTATTATAGCAATTATTTTTTTTATTCCACAGTAGTTCATAATATAACCATAGCGCATATTAATAAAATTTTAATAAATAAGCATAACAATAGAAAGATAATTAATTAAGTTTTTTCCACGGGAGACGTGAAAGAGCTTCATTCTAGAGTTTTATTCGATAAAAAAAAAATACTAGACACTAACCTTCTTGTTCATAGAAAAAAGCTAATGTAAGTTTTAAACCTTTACTTACAACGTATTTTAAACTAATAAAACGTTCGTTATAAAAAATATTCATAAATGTTTCATAAACCTCCGATATTCAATGTTGCTATTTTGTTGAAATTTAGATAAATAGAGAAAAAAATACAGCTCCAATGACAAATGGTAAACGGGTGATCGAAATCGGCCATTATTCTTAGATTTGTAAAGGCGTAAAATAAGGGTATTCACTTTTTTAACTTAGCAAGGAGTTTTAGGGCGTTTTAGTGCTAATATGCGATTATGAATAAAAATTTGGATTATCGAACAAATAAATTTTATATTCCTTTTTATAAGTAAGTTAAAAACATTTATCGGAAAGATGCAGAGCATATTCATGGTAATATGTGTTCAAAATAACACTTTTTCACGTTTTATTTTAAAGCACATATTTCCTCTTACTCAATATAAACAAGACCGTTTCAGTCTTCATATCAATAGATTTAATTCTTGGTTTTTACCAAGACAAATATTTTAATACTATAATAATATTTTAACTTTGAGTATAAGGTAATTTTAATTGTTAATTTTCATAGTCATATAGCTGTTTTATTAAGTATAACTATTAATAAATGTACTACAAATATACTGTCGGTCTCGAAAGGGTAACTGGATGCCGGAACAAACCTCATAGTTGTTATGGCGACATACCCTAGAGAAGAGTTGGTAGCCATCCAGAAGGGCAAATGCCCTACTCTCTGACTAGGGGTTAAGGTCGCCACCCTTTTTTGAAGAAAATATAGTATTTTTGTTTTTAAGCTGTAAAAATACATTCGTTTTGGGAAATTTCGGGGAAAAAAGTAAACATATTTTATATTTTACTTATTACATTATTTAATTTTTCATGTGCATTTATTACTACTTCTTGCTTTGGCTTGCAAAGAACTTTTCATTGTTCAAAATAATCATAAGGATCACAAGAAGCGTGACAATTAAATCAGCAAAGAATATATGGTACATTTCGTACTATATTATTTTTCTATAATATATAGTACATACATACATAACTTCACGCCAGTTCCCTTGCGGGGTAGACACGAACAACAGAGCGCCATTTAGGCTTATTCTTACACACCTCACTTGCTTCTTTGACATTCATAACTCTTGTCATGCACGCTCGTCTGTTCTTAAAGCTCCTGACATCACCTGTACAATATATAGTACAATTGGCTAAAATGTATTACGATACTATTTATTATAGTATGGTTGGAAACCCTATTATATGCTGTTATATGCATTACATGTTATACCCTATTATACGACAGGTTACCTGACCGCCGGAATATACTATTTGGTGTACTTTATATAATAAGTATCTATATTAAATAAGTACACTAAAAAAGTAACACCAATTGAACACACACGTATAGCTCTTCTTGACACCCTAGTGGTTTATACTTTTACCTTTGCTTTCAAAGACTTCCATTGAATCCTGGACTAGAAGCATGCACTGCTGTGAAACTAGCTGATCATCCTTGGACAATTACCGATAATGGGTTCGAAAAACGAATATTAAATATTTAAAATTTTTACGCCCTACAAATTTCGGAGCGTGTTTTGTAACATGCGCGATGGCGGCGGTGTTCGGAGGGAGGATATTGATCTGGGGCCGCAAAAGGGGAGCTGCCCCAGAACATTCCAATAACCTGAAATCTCATTTTTTATCCTAAATTTGCCTAGTTTCACTATAGAAATACTACATACTGATTTCCATGCGGCTTCACTCGTCTAAAATACTGATGTGAATAGTCAAATATCTTTTTCAGGATAAAATATGAAAACATACAAACAAGATCAGTTCCAAATGTGTCTACCTACTAAGGTCTGCATAATAATAAGTCTAATACTTTTTACTATAATTATGTGAATCCTGTTTATTAAATTCAATAACTAGAGTATATTATTCTATAATTCATTTAAGTACCTATTGATTTTATTAAGACGTTAAGTTTTGTGTTCCGAATTAGGCTGCAAATGAAAATCAATAACGTAGTTCGATACGTTATGAATGCGTATTCATTTCCCTAAAATCTTAAATTCTTCAGTAATTCAGAGGTTTTTACCAAAATAGCAATGATTCCTTCATAGTTGATACAACTAAAGTCCCGGAAACTAATAGTCATAGTATCACAGATTTATAATCAGAAAAGCTATATATCACCGAAAATCGCAACTAACTCGGGTCAGAAGTAGTTTCTACATGAAATCCAAACAAACAAAAAATGATTTAAAAATGATGACGCTATGTCATGATGTTCTACATACATGACATAGCTCAATTTATATAATTAGGTACCTAACCGATACTCATGATAATCTGTCCACTCGTGGGTCGTGAATTGCATTCAAACATACAAAAATAACCAAAACATCCCAGTTCTAAAGTATAAATCCGATAAATTCGAATAACAAAGGCGTTGATAATTTAGATACCATTACTGCTAAATTTGTAAAGGCTTATCTAAAACAACAATAGCATTTGGTAACTACTTATGAGTAGTTTTACCCAATGCTATTGAGGAATGCAGTTTGGTCGGTGCAGGTAAAACAAGAGTCTTTGTGAGCTCAGCAGGCAATAAAATTATTCAGTCACAACAGCGGGTTTTTCGTTGTAAAACCCGCTGTTGTTTGTTATAGTATTAACTCGAGGATACGTTTTCCTAGTAATAATAATAGGGGATTGTTATTCTTGTTATTTTCAAAGTAATTCTAAACAAGCTGCAACTACAATTCGTATTGTAGTTTCTTAGGTACTAATCCAAATGGTGTTTATTGTCTTTTATTTTATTTACTGGACTGGACGTTTGCGAAGGATAATATCTCTTTAGAAAAATGGATTGTTTAATAGAAAGTTAATATCTTTGTATGCTGGCTAAATGTAATTTCTTCTTAATCACTTACAACATAATTTGTACCTATGTTAGTTTAATAGGATTTAGTCTTTCGTGGAAGAATAATATTATTATATTCTTCCATGGTACATAACCACTTTTTTGTAAGTCTGTTTCCCTTAGAGTGTTAAGTTTTCGTTACTAATATCTACCATCCCATCCCACCTATCAAGCCAATACAAATCAATTACTTAGGAGACAATTTATATTAAGTACCTACGTCATGATCATTTTATTTTACTATTGTATCTTACAAGGTGATATATATAATTAAATATGTTGACGCAAGTAAATATCACGTTTGCGGCAGATCATTGATTCGAACTCATTTAGTCTCATTTACATATTCAAAGTGAAACGTGCCTTATAACAAATTAATAACGTCGGAAGTTGTATGTCTATGGTTATCAATGTCGTAAGCCAAGATGGCCGCAATGCGCCAGCGAGGCGGCCATTGTGATGACGTCACCCTCCGGTCTCACGCGACGGTGCGGTGGGGTCGATAGTAGGACAGCTGTGTTCAACGGACTTTTAGTAACCGAAAGGCAACCGACCTTGCCTTTGTCAAGTATTATTATTCACAGCAACGATTATCCACACAAAGGAAATAAGCAACGATTCTTTGCCTTGGTAGACATAATTTTATATCCGACTACAAACCTGAAACTTATCTATTGTTAGAGAACCAAGGATATGATCAGATGATTTATTGCAATTGATTTAATTAGCGTATTTTCATTACGATTACAAGCAAAACCGAAGAATGAATATCATTGATCTTTACAATACCATTTAAATCTTATTTATGAATAACCAGGCCATAGGTTCCCAACGGGGGCGGCACCGCCCCCTAGTGGGCGCTGCAGGCTTTCGTGGGGGCGGTAGCGTGTCCAAAGGCAAATAGGGGGGCGTTATGACGGTCAAAAGGGCGGTCGCGGCGTACCTGTCTAATTAGAAATGTAGTATAATTAAAGACTCTGAAAATACTTCTATTTTCATGAAAAATTAATTTACTTTTCCGGAGTTTATCTTACTATAATGGCGTAAAATTTACGCCTATGTTTTAATGTTTATTTACGCCATAAATAAATATAATACGTATTTTATATTATCTAAAAAATCTAAATATTATCTTAGATTTTTTTCTTGTAAAGGGGGCGGTAGTCCATAAAATGTTAGGAGCCTCTGATCTAGACTATACCTATATAATATATCAAGAAAACAGTCAGATTAGCACTCTATTGTTATATTTTAAAATATGCATGAAAATTATTATTATAATAACAACATACAACATATAATTTCAAGTAAATCTATAAAAAATGAATATGAATTAAAATCAATTAGAAACTGGACTAAATTCAATTTGTCGATAACATTAAGTAATTTTATAACACAACTATAATTAAATCAGTTTAAAATAGAATACTGTATTGCATGAAGGCAGACGATTTATTTTCTTTATAAGTACTACCTACCTAATATATTTACATCATGCACAAAGCATTTAAGAATGTTTAAAAAAAACATCTAATGTTAAATGTTTTTATTCAACTTCAAACATAATTATCACATATTATAATAATACAAATCGAAAAGAAATATAGGTACTTTTGGTTCCATGAAACTGCACTTTCCATTTGTTCATACATTCTGTGCTCTATTACACTGCGGCTTGGGACATGATCATTTTCTGAAACAATTACAAGAAATAATATTAAAGTGAATCGCAGTGATCAAGGTTTATGAGTTTAAACTAAAAAGGGAGTGTTAATAAATATGAAAACAAAGTCTGAGCTCCGAAATCAAAATTTAGTTTACAACCGGATTTAATGTTATATAGTAGTAGCTCTGGCCACGAACTTCGTTTGCGTAGAATTTTTTTGCGGGACCCTAAATAAATAAAAAAATAGCCTAAGTAATCCTTATAACATCAGCTATCTGCCAGTGACAGTCTCGTCAAAATCGGTCCAGCCGTTTCAGAGATTAGCCGGAACATCCAGACAGACACAAAAAAAATTAAAATTGTATTTTTGATATACGTACTGTATATACTTTCAAATGCATTTAGTGAAAGCTGCTATTTTGACATTACAAACAAACACTTCAATTTTTTATTTGTATAGATAGTATTATTTTTCCTACGAGAGGAAAGAAATATATCCGCCACCGCCATACTTGTTGCACGCATCTCGATGAGCAGGTTTCCTCTCCATGTTTTCCTTCACTATTCGCATATGGTAATTGTAACAAAAGTACATTAGATCAGAAAATTATACAGGATGCGTTCTTCCCGACAAGGATTCGAACCGACGCTAAATGACACGTATAGCAAGCTTGCAAGCTATCATGTTTTACGGTCTATTGTTGCATTGGTGATAATACTTTATGACAGCAAATATTATTATATATAATTACTAGAATATTCTATGCAGTTGCGCTCATTTAAACTTTAATATTTTGCGGACATTGTACAATTCGCCCGGATAAAATAATTATATCCTATGTTTATCCCCCTTAAACTAAATTTCAGGACATTCGGTTCATTCTCGAGATTGTGAAGAAAGTTCACACAAAGTATGAAGCAAAAGTAAAGCATACATATAATAAATATGAAAACAGCCCATTAATATCCCACTGCTGGGCTCGAGCCTCACATTATAGGGAAACGGACAGTATACTCGCCATGCTTGTCCAAGGCGGCTTGGCAGGTATGACACATCGGTTACCTATCTCGATGTGCAGGTTGCATCACGATGTTTTCCTTCGCCGTTGTTAGCACGTGGTAATTGTAACAATATGCATATTAGGTCAGAAAACTGCCTAAGTCGTGCATTCATTCCAGCCAGGATCAAACCCGCGCCATATGAGTTTGGGACGCGTGCGCTAATCATTAGGCTACAACGACTATGCAAACATGTTTAATGTTTATTACTTAGTATTAATTACTCGAAATAAAACATATAAAATGGGTTAAAGCGATGTATTTTTTTCTAGCAAATAATAGTATCGAAAACAAATAATTATGACAATGATGATGATAATATGTTAATTAACGGGCGAACTATCTCATTACAAAGTAAAAACGTTAATGTTTTTGACAAATAAGTTTATGCGTGTATTTAAAATGATAGGCCTAATTAGGTTTTTGAGTCATTAGGAATTCATAATAAGAAATCAATTAGGTTATTACCTGTGCGTAGGTTAGTAATGTTAAATAAGCGTTTAAATTACAATTAAGTATTAAGAATTCTCAATAACAAGATAAATACCTAGTTATTATTGTATAGATTTAGTATCTCTTTAGTTCGTAAAACATTATCTACCCAAAATCGAATCTAAATAACAGTAATTTAGTATGGGATATTTATATTGAGTTCTAACACGACAGAAAGCATATAAAATTTGTTTTAAAAGGGCGTTCCAAGTATTGATTTTGTTTGCTTCATAGAGTTATAAATAGAATTATGTTCGTGCGACCAAATAAAGACGTAGGTAGAGACTACGCCCTATACCCTATAAAATCCCCTTCTGTGAATTTGACCTTGTCTGGCCTCTGTGCGCCAAATGTGCGTCATCTTGGCAGTCGATAAAGGCATGAGTCATGCGAAACTGCGTAATTATAAAATATCCTCTTACTAGGTAATTTAAACTTAGCAAACAAAACGTCTTTTATTACTGAGAGACTGATGGTTCATATAATGGAAAGTGATTACCGTGGCCTAAAATACCATGGGTATTACGCCGTGATAGAATTTTATGACCTTGCTAGGATATGCCCGCGAATTCCTCCACGCTTGATATGAAATTCCTGGGACACATTTAAAAACAGAATGTAAGCTATTATTTCAGTGGAAATGGTGTCGGAGTAAGCTAATTTTATGTATCCGTATAACTTCATACCGCTTCCAGGAAAATTCCCGCGGGATTCCCGGGATAACAGATAAATATATCACACATTTTATCACATTAAATTTTGTTATCGATCAGTAAAAATCACATTAGAATCCCCGCGGGATTCCCAGCATAAACAGTAGCGGTAGCTGTTGATCAGCGAAAACCGCATCGAAATCGGCTCAGTAGTTTTTACGTGAATCTCGAACAAACAGACAAGAAATCTAAAAAAAGTACATCGTGTTCTCCGTCGTTTATATAGTCTATTCCAGTTTTTTTTATAGCTTTAATGTACAGACACGGCATTTTTATAATTTTATAATATTACTAGCTGTGCCCGCGGTTTCACCCGCATGGTGACGGAAAATTGTCATATTTTGGATAATTAACACTATATCTTTATAAATTATAGCCTATGTGTTATTCTGATGTGTAAGCTATATTATTGTAAAGTTTCATAAAAATCCATTCAGTAGTTTTTGTGTAAAAAACTTACAAACTTTCGCGTTTATAATATTTATAAAGATATATTATAGTAAGATAGATATCAAAATTGTTACGCAGTGGGAAAAACCTCCTCCCAAATCTCCGATACAAGTATTTCCTGTACTTAAGCGTATTAGCTAAAAGAAATGAGACTTAACGGTGTAACCGATATCAAAAATAGGTTTACTTTTAGATAATCTTCTCCTTTATCAGCGATAACACGTTGTGATGCGGTGGTATAATATGTAGATTAGGAAGTAGCTTTGATTTTAAATTTAACTTCCAAACAATATTATTCATTAAAACTCAATTTGAATAAAACTTGAAGTATGTATATTAATAATATTATTATAAGATTTAAAGCGCTCACAAAAATGTACGTACGCAGGTAAAGGATTTCGGAAAGATAAAGGAGGCGTCACAATTTTGTTGGAAACTGCCCAGTTTTGTTAAAAGCTAACAATACCTATATTGAAATCCATTGAATACTTCACTACAAAGGACTTACTCAAACATTTTTGCAAACTTGTCTATTAAATAGTCACTATTAAAACAACAAAAGTTGACATTGTTACAAACACCCGATACAATATTCTGGAGCTATTACTACTTTACAAATAAATTACATGAAATAAGTAGTATTTACCTAGTTTATTTTTCTGTAACGATTTAATCTAACCTTCCTAACATTATAAGAAACCCATTGAAATTCATACTAATATAATCTACTAATGAATGTTGAGCTCATTCTGTTTGGGTGTTTGATTGTTATTGTTGAAGCTGCATGTGAAGTTGTAATTACGCAAATGTATGTATAAATTGTAAGACAGTTGTGGTCTTGTGGAAAAAAAAAGTTAAGTTTACTCGTTTAGTGGATTGAGGGAGTCTCCACACCAGTCGGCACTGATTCGGCAAATAGAAGCCTAAAAGATCTGTACGCCTACGATGTAAGAAAGTTAGCGGTTTTGTTTTCATTTGGTCGATGCCGCGCCGTCGTATTAAGCCAGTGAGAACAATGTTGTATTGTGTAACCACCCTTATATTGTAGGCTTAAAGCTCTTTTTTAGTTTGTATTTGCCGAATCAGTGTCGACTAGTGTGAGACTTCCTAAAGTTTCTATAACCCGCTGCATGAACTGAAAATAGCATCACGTGTTGTCACGTTTCTCATAATTTCGACGTGTAACAACAAAGAAGTACACGTTTTAAAGTTTTATCGAATTGATTGTATAAAACAGATACACGAGCCTACATCATTGTGAATAATTCATTGTAATGATTATTCTCTCAGCGTTCCCATCAACATCGAACAATGGTCTATTAATTTTCAAAATGATTTACGTTTTGAATTTTTAGAATTTTTATATGTAAAAACACAAATTCTTCAATTCCAGATATTTACATGATGATTATTTTAAATAAAAAAGGCTCACCTTAATAGGATGAATAGCATTCGTGATTTGAACGCCTAAGCTCCGGAGAAGCACAAGTGGTGGCAAGTCCAACGTGTATAAACGGTGCAGAGCTTCAATTGCTAGTTGAGTGGGAACGTTATGCCTTTGTCTCAAACTCTCGTATTTCTCTAACCAGCTTGAGTGTGCTAAAACAAAAGCTATTTTTAATAAAGAGTCTTTCGCACGGGGCCAAAAACAAGCTGAAGTCAACCAAACTGATTCAATTTGGTTGATTCATCCACTATTAGCATTGACATTGATACGAAAATTGACGTTCTTTGAATGGAGTTTATGACAAATTTTAACCAATAAGTAATAAGATAAGATAGTAAGATACAGGAAACTATGCCTCAATACTTTATAATTTTTTCAGAAACAATCTCATGCACGTAAACACACGATTGGCAAATCCACTACGTAGTAATGTGAAATCAGTATTATGCAATGATTTCAAAAGTAGTAAACGTATTTCACTTTACTGTCTTCATACGGCAAATAAGAAACAAACCCGTCAAAATTAATTAATAAATATATATATATATACTAGCTGTGCCCGCGACGTCGTCCGCGTGGAATTTGTTTTCAAAACCCCCAATTTTGAAACATTTTTTATTGGTGCTCCGCTCCTATTGGTCTTAGCGTGATGACATATAGCCTATAGCCTTCCTCGATAAATGGGCTATCTAACACTGAAAGAATTTTTCAAATCAGACCAGTAGTTCCTGAGATTAGCGCGTTCAATCAAACAAACTCTTCAGCTTTATATATTAATATAACACACACACACACACACACACACACACACACACACACACACACACACATATATATATATTTCTTACTTATATATATATATATATATATATATATATATATATATATATATATATATATATATATATAAGTATGTATGTATGTATGTATATTAGTAAATGACGAAATAACCGAGAGCAGTGTTGTGTGTTTTTAAGTTTTGTATTGCAAATAGGAGTTCAGACAAGACCAATACAAGTTCCTTCATAGGAATTGATCATAACAAGCTACACTATGAATTGGTGTTATAATACAGTATGTGTTCTTTTTCAAAATACGATTTCTGACGAGGGTAATAGATTTGTCAAAAATCTAATGATACCATTTTCGTTTTCGTGAAAATCGCCTCAGACTCCTTTGATTGCTATTTCATTTAATTTAGGATTTGGCACTGAAGCCCTACTTGATTAATTAACCCTGTTTATACAGTACAGTAATATTATTATAATTATATTATTGGACCTAAAGTAACGAAATGTGACATTTTAAAATATTTGTAACCATTTGTTTCAAAAGAGCGAACAACCTCGCTTTGATATTTTTTCCTGGAAGTCCAATCAGGTACCTCGCGGAAGCCCTTCCATTTACGGAAACTAAAAGTATAACGAGTTCATCTTCGTTATCGCAAGTATTGTATATACCTAAACAGTTTCATGATATACTTATTTATTTGGGAAACATGCAATAATGTTACAACTTTTTTATTGGTTTTAATATTTATGACGAGCGTAGTGATTATATCCTTTGTTTCTGATGATTAAAACCATTGTTCATTTTAATGTCTGTCCTTGTCAACATTGCAAATTCCTTTTTTCACGTTTCTATATTTTATAAACATAACAAAACGTAACATTTATTAAAATGTTGGTGATACTGTTTCTTGTACTTGTGCAAGTAAAACTTGCCTTTAAGGTGAGGAACCTTTTCATAACGCGACTGTACATAGTTATAGCAGGAACAGTATTAGTTTTATATTTAAGTATGTTACTGAATGTGTTTAATTTTGTTGATTTTAATAAAAATAATGTTTCATACTTATGTCCAAGCCGCTGTAAACTGTGTCAGCCAACAATTCGGTTAAAACCTTGACATCGCCAAACCCAAGGTTCACGCCTTGACCGGCTAGTGGATGAACCCGGTGTGCAGCGTCTCTAAACAAAAAAACAAAATTACTATCATGTGTTTACAAACTATAAAAATTAAATTAAAATATTTGGCAAAAAAATAAGTAAGCATTAAATATATTATTATTGTTTAAAGTGCCACCATTCCGCAGCGTGTACTATCTGATCTATTCAAATGTATTTTGTATGACATTCAAAATAAATTTCTTTGTTTACTACTTTTTTATGAAAAAAATATGTTTTCTTGTTATTACATATATTTTAAGTGTTTGTGTGCAATAATTTGAAGGCCTAATAAATACGACGTTGACGGTTGGGTTATTCATCAAAATTATTTATCTAAAACGTTGCTACACTTATACATGGCTAATTATAGAAAAAAGTGAATTTGAAATATTTCATACACGTGATGCCATCTACTGCAGAGTACTTAGCATAATATACGTAACCATCTGCTGTTCAACTATTCTTCATCACTAGCGACATCTGTTGGTACTCTCTTTTCTAAATACAAACGTACTAATAGATGGCAGGTATGTTTTTTGTACAAAAACTAAAGCATGACGAACAGAAATACTTTAATGTTACTTAGTTCGCTAGGTGTCACTAGTCCCGGAATTCTATATCTTAAGCCTGATTTACATTGACATTAGTAAATAGGTGAAGTTAGTTAAGTCCTTATCATTGTTTGGACATTAATTTTCCAGTTAAGTTATTGATTAGGTGTCTGTCCAAACGATGACAAGTTAACTAACTACTTAACTAATCTAAATATAAATCAGGCTTTACTATTATTTATTCTGCTTTATTACTGGTCGAAAGACAGAACTCCATATATATAGAATATGGCCAGCATAATTACATCGATTCACAATAATACGTATGTAATTCTTGTGAAAACTTATTGATTTAGTTCTGGTAACCTGTTTAAATAAGAAATTTATTAAGATATTTTTTAATATTTGGCCAATTTGATTTAAAGAATATTTTTTGAACAATAAAACATAGGCTGTAAATATTAGAAGCATTTAATAAAAAAAAATTGGGAGTCTTGTGGCGTAATGACGTAGGATATGCTTTCTCGGAGTTACTTTTTTATAAGGTTTTTAATTTTTTACTTCGAAGATTTAAGTTTTCTGTGAGTGTTTCTAAAATGGCAGTGGAATACAATAAAACTACGTTTTAACGGTTTCAAGCGCGGTAATTTATTTGATTTTTATTATTCCGACGTTTCGGCCACTTTTCAGTAGCCGTGATCGGAAGACAAAAATGTCTTTCGTGATCTATTCCGTGGTTTTATTATGTATACTAGTCGCGAAAAGTTAAGAAAATGTTATGGTACAAGAATACTATAGAATTACAACTGCCCAGTAAAAAACTTAACTCGGTAACACGCGATCTAACCACAGTTGACGCCACTAGTCCGTTATTATTTTACAGACAATCTCAAAACGTTCAATTAACATTTCATTTTTTAAAACAAATTTTTAAAGCTTACATCAGTCACAAATTGAAGTCCTAATTAGATGGATAGATCATAAAAATAGAATAGATAACACATTATTGCTCACAAAAAAAATTCTCCAGGCAGGAACAGTTGATTTATTTTTTATTGCACGAGTTCAGCAGACAGGCAGACGGCCCACCTGATGGCCGTCTTTTATCACACCGAAGGTGCTACCAATGTGTTGCCGCTCTCTAAAGGAAGACTGGAACCTGGCCACTGGACAACACAACTCAAAGTTATTATGGCGGCATACTCGAGACCAGGGGTGGTAGCCACCAGACGGGCAAATACCCTACTGGCTCTATCTGGCTGTGGGTTGTTTTGTCGCCTCTTACGAAAACGGCCCTTCCGCAGGAAATTGTATTCTTTTTCCGTTCCTACACAGATTATAAATGGATATCGCTATAGCTGAATATCGATTTATGTTTAGGTATTATATTGAAAAGTAGTGGAATCACCCGATCAGAGCGACCCCCGGTGCAATGTATCTGGTGCTGTGGCCGAAGCCGAGGGGGAAGGCGGCTCGCGAGGAAGGCGCGATGGACCTGATGGAGGGCGGGAGCTGCCGCGCGGCGCCGTCTGGCAGCCCTGCGCGCTGCAGGCATGACGTCATCCACGCGGTACACGTCTCCACGCTTCTGCTGCGCGGGTATTGCTTCCACTGTTTAATAAGTATATAGATAGATACTTTTTATTTTACACGAAAACATAAGACATAAATAATGTAGGAACAACAAAGAATACATCAATCCCTATTAATATTATAAATGCGAAAGTAACTCTAGTCTGTTCCGCTTTCACGGAAAATCTGATTTGGCTGAAACTCAGTATATATATATTCGATGCTGGGGATGACCTTAGGAAACTTTTTATCCCGACAAATGGGATAGTTTCCGGGATAAAAAAATATATTTGTCACTCTGTTATATTTTTATGGAAAGAGTATTGGACCAATTTGACTAAAATTCGGTACATATGTAATTTTAACACCGAGAGTGGCCAAGGGATACTTTTATCCTGGATAATTGTATAGATTTTGGGATAGATATATGTAAAGGTTATTCGGGAAACTAGGATAGATTTTGTGATTTTTGTCCATTTTGTCCACTTGGTCCATTTGGTCCATTTTGTCTATTTTGTCATTTTTGTCAAGTTTTGTCATTTATGTAGTTTACATATAGACGGGGGTGGTATAGTTTGCGATATAAAATGAAGTGAATCTTCCGGAGGCAAATATATAAAAAATTAATACAATGTAACCTGTACCGCCTGCTCTTTAAACAAGAGGTATACACACTAGAGGTTGAGCCACGGCGAAGCCACGGGCTAAACTTTAGTAATATTATAAAATTCAAAACATGCCATGTCCATGTCTGTACATTGAAGCTATTTAAAAAAAGCAACTAGAATAGACTATATTTTTGCCAGGTGGTAGGGCATTTGCCCGACTGGATGGCTACCACCCCTGGTCTAAAGTATGTCGCTATAACAACCTTGAGTTGTGTTTCGGCGTTAGTGACCAGGTTCCAGTTTCCCTTAAGAGAGCAGCAGCGCATTTGTAGCAACTTTGCTGTTGCAAATGTCCATAGGCGATGGTAACCGCTTTCCATCAAGTGGGCCGTCTGCCTGTCTGCTGATCTCCTGCAATAAAAAAAAAAATAAGTATAATCGACGGAGAACACGATGCATTTTTTTAGATTTGTTGTGTTCTGGATTCTTGTAAAAAACTACTGGGCCGATTTCGATGCGGTTTTCGCTATTCGACAGCTAATTTTTGGAATTAAAATTTGCACTAGTTTTTATCCCTGGAATCCCGCAGGAATTTTCCAGATTAGCCAGATTAGTATTGTAAGTCAAGCGTGGACGAAGTCGCAGGTATATTTTAGTACACTTACGATTGAAAGCTATAGCTTAGCTATAGTTATCAGCTATAATAGATAACATAAACTGAGAGTTGATATATCACATGCCTAATGCAATACTCACACTATCCAAAAAAGTGAATTTTACAAGAGAGCCCAAAACATTTTGCTACAGACGAATATCAGTATTATTATATACATTATTACAACGCCGTCTAGTGGATATTTCTGCTATTTTATTTTGCCAGGATTAGCGCTATTACACGTATTTCCATGTTTTACGATAGATGGCATTAAAAAGGCAATTAATAAATTTTGGATAGTGTCAGTATTGGATTAAGCGTACGATATAATGAACTTATTATACTTAAGACCGATTTTTCAATAACTAGATAAAAAATATTCATAGAATACAATATAACATGAAAAATATTAAAAATGGACAGTCATATTATAATTTTATCGATAAGATATATTTAATATTTGAAAAATCGGCCCTTAGACGGAATAAAGAATTATTTAGTTTTATCATACTCCCTAGTTTTAAGCATTGTTTAGTTGAATATTATACGCCATAGAATTAAACAGTTTCAAATAAACTTTCATTACAGTAAAACGGATTTCACTCCAACTTTTAATTCTCACTGTAAGTTAGGAAAACATACTTTACACTGGAGAAATATATAAAACTCTAAATTGGTGATTTTATTATTATCAAAGACAGTATACAATACCGTTTATCGCTTTTAAACGGTCTCTTCCAAACAACCCTTCAAAAATGGTATATTGCATTGTTCTTATTTTTACTATAAAAATAATACTTCCTGAATAAATGCACTTAAAAAGGTAACTATATCATATAATTGTATATATTATATATGTATATTACACAACTAAGCCCATGAAATTTTTGTACCGCAGTCAAACATTTATTACATAGAAAAGAAAGTAAGCGTATTGTAAAAAAAAACACATTGAAGAAGAATTGGGTAGGTAACACATTTCACAATAGATTTTAAAACAATTTTCGTATAAAAGAGAGGGCATTAACAATGCCTTTTTATCATGTTACTTTTAAAATATTAAAAATAATTTTAATTACTGTTCAAATGATAATAAATACGCTATTTGATTTTTTAAAGATAACACGTCATAACTTGCTATATCAACTATCTCTCTTTTTTATTTCACCTTGTCGGCACAATGTCTTTTTTCCTTCCATACTGTTTTATTCTGGCATATATCCTCTGTTACATCACGCATCTTCATGTCATCCTTCACACAATCCATCCATCTCTTCATATAACCAATTAAAAGTTTATTCCAAAATGTATCTTGTAAAAAAAGGCAAGAGACAGTTTGTCACATAAAAAATGTGACGATATTTAATTCTCTAATATACGGAAAAATTTCAAGGCTCACTCAATGATAATTCAAAGTATGTCATAAATGTGGACAGATAAACATTAGTCAGTCAAAGATTGAGGAACTGCTGTTCGGTAAAAACAATATTTTAGCCAGAAAAAAAGATATTCGATCCACTAACGCCAACATCAAATACAAAGTAAATTTTATTACACAAATAGTTGTTGCATGTGACTAATGCCACGTCTTACAATATTAACAATAATTCTCTTAGTGGATTTTGTATTGCGAAGCTGGCAAACAGGCAGACGACCCAGCTCGTGGAAAGTGGTTACCGTCCCCTATAGACGTTTGCAACACTAAGGGCGACGTCAATGCGTTTCCAGTCTTTAGGATTGGATAGGGGGATGAGGTAACCCGTAATACCTTACGGGTATTATACATATACATTATACATACCCATAAGGGTACTTATTGCGGGGATTACGGGTATTCCTACGCTTTATGCGAGGGTTACCCCCTCACATAAGGCGTAGGAAGGAACAATTAACGGTTTTAGTGGGTTTTTTTTATTGCAGTAGTTCAGCAGACAGGCAGACGGCTCACTTGATGGAAAGTGGTTACCATCGCCTATGGACATTTGCAACACCAAAGGTACTACCAACGTGCTGCTACTCTCTTAAGGGAGACTGGAACCTGGTCACTAATGCCGGAATACAATTCAAGGTTGTTATGGCGACATACGTTAGACCAGTCGGGCATATGCCCTACCACCTGGTTGTGGGTTGTTTTGCCGCCTCTTACGACAGGCCGACTGGCCGCAGAAAATTGTATTCTTTCTCCGTTCCTGCACGTATATATCCGATATCCCTAACTGTGCCGTGGCAATGGCACTTCTAGTTCTACCTAGATGTGCTAGTGCCAGCTCGACCTAGCGAATCCCACAAGCGGGTCGCGACTCATCCCCCTTCGCGCGGCCTATGGACCTCAATCGGATTTCCACTGGATAAAAAAAGGGCGATGAGATAAAGGGATCAGACAGGAGGTTAAGGATAACGGGGATGGAATAGGGGAAGTAGATTATTGGAAATCTCACTCGTCGCACGAAACACGATTCAGCTCATGGCTAACCACTTCACGCCGATGTTCTATGAGCGAGTATTACCCCGAACGAAATGTTGTAAAGCAGAGTTTTACATATCAGGCTGTTGAAATATTAACTACCTATTTGACCTAAGGTTAAATATATACAAAAAGCATTCTTTTAAGCGTAACGTAACGAGTATTCCTTCTCAAACAAGCGTATTATTCAGTTGATGATTATTTTTGTTCTTAAATGTTAATATGATTATATAAAAATGCCTTCTTATTGACATAATATTTTGTAACATGAATGATATTTATTCTAAATTTGATATTTCTTATAATTGCAGTTACGGACTTTTTAAAATAATTATTTGCTACCTATGTACTACGTATTTATACTCAGACACAAAATATTTTTGTCATTGAATTAATATAACTATGAACTGTAATCAAGATAATAATTCCAGCATAGCTCTACCATGTATGTAATTCTAACAATGGAACAAAGTGGCATTACTTGCATAGTTTATATATTTTAATGAGTGTAAGGTAAATGGATAAATCCGGCATTATAGTTAAGTATATTACCAAGGCATCGTTAAGCTCATCAACAAATTGTTCCTCTGGCAGTTTTAAAAGTTTTTTAGCGTTATCTTCCCAGTTTGACCAAACCAGGGAGCTTCTTTGCGAATCCAGAGGCAGGATCGCAATTGGGCCGGTTGGTAGCCATCTCTGCCATGCTGTTGTATTTTCACATTCCTGTAAAAAAAAAGTTTTCAACCTATAAATACAAACCTACTCAAAATTTATAATACAATGTAATGAAAGTGTTCGTATCATTTTATAAGAACATTATGAAATCGGAAAGAAACAGAATGTTTTGAATTTTTGTCTGACTTTTTTATGAATCTGGCCAACTAGCAGGTGGTCCATCTAAAGGACGGGATAAACGGGTTAGAATAGATGGATCGAACAGATGAGATAGTGGGAGGGAGAAGTGGGCCATCGGAAAAATCAGCCACAGCACGAAACACGATTAACTCAAAGCTAACCGTTTCTAATTTGGTTTGATGCCTTTTTAATATCAATGAAAACAGTGAGTATAAATTTCAATATCCGTTCACCTTGAAAATAGCAAAACATCTATACACGTTATACAAATAGGTGAATTAATTTTACCTCGGCTAAATACAAAGTAGCCACAACGCCCATTTGTTCATAACTCCACGATAAATATTGCACACCCATAGCACGACGAACTGCGGAATTGGCTCCATCCGCACCAATCTGGAAATATAAAAAACAAAGATACCTATTATTGTACTAGTTTTCGCCGCGGCTACGCCGCTTGAAAAATCCTGCGATTATTCTCCTCCTTCTTCTACCTCCACCAACACAATACAAAGTCGTGTGAGGTAGTCAAATCTTAAAAAAACATCACAATATTTCATAATAATAGGGTATTGACTCCCAAAGTCGAGATAATTGCCCCCCCCACTCCTGACTTTAAAACTATGAGGTGGATTTTTTTTAAAGAAGAAGATTGTAGAGTTTCATAAATATAGAACCTTAAAAAATGTAGCCTAGGTTACTTCTTATAATATCAGCTATCTGTCAGTGAAAGTCCCATGAAAATCTGTCCAGCCATTTCTGAGATTATCCGGAACATCCAGACAGACAAATAAAAAAATCTAAAAAACGTATTTTCGGAACCTCCTGGTCCAAATTATCCCCCTGATTTAACATAACAAACAGACACTTCAATTTTATTTAACCAGATGTATAGATGAAAATTGGTTTGAACAATATTCGTTGAGTAGTCTGCGATAAGATTTTTCATTTATATGTTTTTTTAAACGAAAATAGGGGATGTCTGTCAGCTTTACGGAACCCTGCATTGTACGCGGAATTCCAAGCTCTTATCCAATTTATTTGGCGATTTCAATACATTACTGTTTAACGGCATATAGAATACTAGAGTTTACCCCGCGGCTGCGCCGCACATCAACCCCTACTGCGTGCTTCATGTTTAAAGAGCAGGCGTTAATACAGGTAACATTGTACTAAATTTTTATGTTAGTGTTATTTGCACCCGGATTCACTTCAATTTCAACTTGAGAAATGAGACCAATTCTCATTCAAACTTTCATCCTCTATTTCAAACCGTCCTAGTTTATCTATCCCCTGTGTATGAAAACTAAATCATAACAATAATGACAAAAAGGGAAAAAAAGGGCAAAAACGGCAAAAAGGGCAAAGATGACCAAAATGACGAAAATGGCAAATCACAAAAAACCTATTCTACTTTTTGGGATAAGCTTTACATAAATTTATCCCATTATCCGGTATAAAAAGTATCCCCTGTCTACCCTCGGTATTAAACTTAAATATATACCAAATTTCAGCCAAATCTGTCCAGTAGCTTTCCGTGAAAACGGAACAGACAGACAGTGTTACTTTCGCAATTATAATATTAATAGATATACTTTTACTCTTTTCATCTATATAACGTCTCTCCGAGGAAAATGTCTGTGACGTTTCCCGGTGTCTACATAGACAGAGGAATTAAAAATGATTACGTTTTCGCCACTTAACTATGGAACCCTTAACATGCACCAATTTAGAGATTTTCTAAGGAAAAGTTACACAATCATATGACTCAGACATTCGTTTACATTTCAAAATAGCATCTATGGAGCCGCAAAATAGGTTGCATTGAATTTTTCATTGAATATCTCAAAGTAAACAGATGTTATGATCGCGTTGTAATTATTTATTAATCCTGGAGTGTTTATTTGTGTTCGGCATTATTCCGACGCAGAAACGCAAAACGTTGCAGTTGTGTTACGGCGCTCAGTGTATTGTGGCTTTTCTTTGCTTAGTTATTACAAATGTGCAGTGTCAAAGAACAACATTCGATTTCATGTATACCGACTAAATATAGATTCCGTCATAAATTCATAATGTATGTGAAAATTTGAGAAATAAATAATTCTTCGAATTTTAAAATGTAGGTAATCGTTAACGCTTTATTTTTAACTTTTACATGTTTTTAACGTTATAAATGTCATTTGGTTACAGTCACTAACGTAAGTGGAGTAGGGGTATTTCAATTGATTAATTAGCAAAAAATCATTTAAAGTCGTATAACGAGTAGCAAACAGCTGAGACTGTAATATGAATCACGAATAAGTTTATTTGGCTTTACACTTTTGAACTGAATAAAATAGGTTAATCGTTACCATTCCAATACTTCACTGTTCATTAATAAAGCAACAACATCACCGGCTAGCTGTGATCTTGGATTTCTATCACGTGCACGATATTCCTAAAACCAAAACTATCTAATATCTTGACTCAGTGTAATCAGGTAAATTGTAATTTGTTGCATTTAAATCAATGTAATTTTTCGGTGAACTGAACGGTTGCATTTGTGATTTTATATTTCTATAAAACCCTAGTGCGTGCCTCTTGTTAAAAGAGAATGCCTTAATAAAGGTTACATTGTATTTAATTTTTATGTAAGTGCTATTTGCATTTTTCGGGATAAAAAGTGTGATGTAAAAGATGTTCATCCTCGGCATTGACAATATAATAGGTTGGGGAAAAAGTCTTTTCGCATATAGTATGTATGAACTTGTAATAAGATCTCTTTGGCTATACCATTTGTATCTGGCTGGTTTTGGTATCCTTAAAAAGTTTTAATTTTAAAGAAGACAATTCCAAATTCAAATTAGGAAAATGTGATTTTCAATTGTTTTTCTTATTGTTAAAATGAGTGAGTCTAATGAAGAAATTAGATACATTTTAAAATTTTACTACAAAAAAGGTAAAAATGTAACACAAGCCGCGAAAAAAAATTGTGATGTTTATGGACCTAATGCAGTATCTGTGAGAGTAGCGCAAATTTGGTTTAAGCGTTGTCAATCCGGAAATTTTGATATCAAAGATGCACGTCGCTCTGGTCGCCCTGTTACGGACAAAATTGATGCCTTTTTTGAAAAAGTGGAGCAAGATTGGCATATTAGTAGTTACGATGTAGCTAGAGAACTGGGAATTGACCATAAAACGGTTTTGGTGCATTTGGAAAAGCTGGGTACACAAAAAAGCTCGATATTTAGGTGCCTGATGAGCTCACTGAAAGAAACCTAATGAACCATGTGCTCAATTGTCATTCTTTATTACGACGTAATGAAACCGAACGATTTTTGAAGAAGCTGATAACTGGTGATGAAAAGTGGATCACGTACCTACGACAAGAACGTGCAAAAAAGATCGTGGTCAAAGGCCGGTCAGGCTTCACAGACTCTGGCGAAACTCGGGTTAACTCGCAACAAGGTGATGCTGTGTGTATGGTGGGATTGGAAGGGCATTATTCATTATAAGCTGTTACCGCCAGGCAGGACCGGCCGGCAAAGCGGCTGGAATTAATCAACAGAAGGGGTGTGGTTTTTCACCATGATAACGCTAGACCTCACACATGTTTAGCCACTCAGCAAAAATTACGAGTTTGTCTGGGATGTGTTAATGCATCCGCCGTATAGTGCTGACCGTGCACCTTCAGATTTTCACCTGTTTCGGTCCCTGCAGAATTCCTTAGGCAGTGTCAGGTTAACATCACGAGAGGACTGCCAAAACCACTTGTCGCAGTTTTTTGATCAGAAGCCCCAAAATTTTTATAGCAATGGGATCACGTCCCTACCTACAAGATGGCAAAAAGTTATGCAACAAAATGTCACCTACATACTTTAGTCAAATGTAAATAAACTTTATAAAAAAACCTTTTGAATTTTTATATAAAATGCGAAGAAACTTTTTCCCCCAATCTAATATATACACTGAGTTTCAGCCGAATCAGTCCAGTAGTTTTCCGTGAAAGCATAACAGACAGACAGACAGAGTTACTTTCGCATTTATAATATTAATAGGCATAGGGATTACGAATGTATTAAAAACTAAGAGTTTTTAGTGGGAACTTGGTGAGGGATGTTTGCTGTGTAGTTTATTTTAGAACAAGTGGCGTTGTGCGAGTCTGACTAGCGCACGTAGGGTTCTTTTTTTAATAGAATAGGAATAAAATCTTAGTCATTGCAGTTATGAAAATAGATAAGATTTTTTTGAATAACGTTGATGATTACAACACTAAGCGGCCATTTTACAGCATCTCCGCGCAGCATTTGCTTGTACAACACTTACCACTATACTTATAAAATGTAATAAGATTTGATTCAATTATATAAATAAATATATTCATTCAAAAGGATTTAAATTGAATAACAGAAAATATAAAATATACGTGATATTACCATACTTATAATGCCATAAAATTTTATAATATACATAATGATTGTATCAACGTAAATAATTATTTAGTTGGACTAATGGTCGCCCGTGGTTGAAATTCCACCATAATGATTAATTTAAATTATAAGTTTGAACATTATTAAGGTGTTGTTGTGAAAGACTAAAATACTTCTATAATCACAGATTTCGCCAAGGCTTTAATTTCACTTTAACAATAAACAAAAGAGTATATATGCGTGTGTGTGTCAAATACATGGTAGTGTATGTAATGTCTTTTTTATTGATAATGTCTTTTTTACGCATAATTTAAAAAAAGCATTCTGCACGCCTTCTCTGTATAAACTATAAGTTTGCGAAATTTCATACTCCTCCGTCCGTGCAATTTTCTTAAAAAGTGGTACAAAGTTTTTGTTTCACGTATTAATATATAGATAGATATTCTAATTACAGCAAAAATATTACAAGTAGTCGAAGAAAATTTCTTAGTAATCAATAATTTTATAATTAACTAACAATGAAACGAAAAAATGGCAAGTCTTGATTGGAATGCCTATAAATAATCCTACATACATGTATGTTTTCATTCACTTTATTCGAAAAACAAACAATAAAAAAGCTTTGTTAAATGGTGAGCGCTGGAGCGAAATCAGTATACGGGCAGTAAAGCGTTCCGTAGTAGGGACAAAAATACCTCTGCTTTTGTTATTTAACTAGGAAACTCTAAAAACAATTTGTTCCAAGTCATTTGTCATTGAAAGTTAATCTCTACCAATTTGATTTATTTTTGAACAGGACCCAATTTTGACGGCTAGGAGCGAATATCTTAGTGTTCATTGATTTATTAAATAAAAAAGCCATTAAAACCATCCTTCTAATTTTTAGGACCAATTTAACGATACTCTACTCGTCTAGGTACATTGTTATTTAAGATTTCACTACATAATATATACACCTTCCTGCCAAATAGCATTCATTCACCTAGTCGTTATCGAGAAAAAATAAAATTAAACCGTTGCTTAGGCTTGCCTGGAAGTACTGCCTTTTAGAGAGCGACAATGCCACCAATTGTATATAATACGACTAAGATATGCCCGCGACTTCGTGCACACTTGATTTGGAATTACTGGGACAAAAACTACTGCAGCATTTAAAAAAGAATGTAAGCTATCGTTATAATGAAAACTGTGCCGAAACAAGCAAATTTTTATACACCTGCACAACTACCTAAACCGCTGTCGGGAAATTCCTCGGGATTCCCGAGATGAAAAAAATCACACATTTTATTACATAAACTTTGCAATCGATCAGTAAAAAAATCTCATTGAAATTTGATTTCTATAAATTTGACTATTTTAAATCATCCCCAGATATTTTCCTGCGGAATTCCCAGGATAGAAAGTAGCGCAGATTTTAAGTCTAAGAATTGGTTGTCGATCAGCGAAAACCGCATCGAAATCGGCCCAGTAATTTTTACGAGAATTCCGAACAAATAGACAAGAAGTCTAAAAAAAATTGCATCTTGTTCTCCATTGTTTATATATAAGTAGTGTGGAATACACTATATTACGTTGTTTTTTTTTCAAAATAGCTTAAATGTACAGACAGGATATTTTTAGAAATTGATAATATTATAGATATTCATTTCTCTTTTGTTAGTTATATGCTTTGGTGTACAGAGTTATCTGTCTATCTATACATAGACATAGGGATATGATGATTTTACAAGGTTGAATTTTTGCTAAAATAGCTACGGCATCCTAATAGAAGCAAATATACTCCGAAATACCAGCTTTAATTGTAAACTCAATACTGTCGATCCAGATTTGTGACAGCAAACTTGCATGCCAAGAATTCACAGATCCAGAGCAAACTTTTCATTTGATTAGTTGGAATTGTAAACGAAGATTGAAATTCGAAGAAAACATTTTCAGAAAATTTCATACCTACGTACACACATCTGAAAACTGATCATTGTCAAGGAAACTGGAACAACGCACTTACCGCAGTTACATGTTATGGCCGCACTGCTATCGAGACTAAAAGCTTAAAATTTTTGAAGTAGAACAAGTGTGACTAATACCGGTTAAAATGAAAATATTCGAACAATAAGTGTCAATTACTACAAAAATCGAGATTATGGGACACAACGACTCTTTCAAAGACGACATCCTATCGGTGAGTATTTTATCCGAAATTTTAATGCCTTAAAGTGGTATAGTAGTATTATATTATCAGAAAAAAACAACGAGAATAGGGTCTTACTGATAAATATGTTTCGAGAAAACATAGACGCAAAATCTCGTAAGTTAAACACATGTGTAAACAACAGTTAAAATAGAATGTAAATCATCCAGTATAAATCAGAAATCTCAATTCTGACGAGAGTACCGGGTTAAACGCAAGTAAGGAAGGAAGAAAAGAAAATACTTGTTTGTGAATATTTCTTAATACTAAGAATGATAATCATCCAATAAAAAATCAATTCTGCAAAGCGTTTAACTCTTACAGGATTAAATGATGTTACAGTATAGTCCTTTTATTTTTGGACGTTTTGTTATCTACAATGTATTTAGGCCTACCCAATCAGTAAGAAATTGAAAGATTTGATAAGTTTATTTTAATCATTGTCTGTTTCTTCGATAAATGCTTCATTTATTGTTTACTTGTGCTACCCTTGTTCTTTTATACCGTCTTTCCAAAGTATTTTGCATATTTCGTGATAAAAATTACGTTACATTTTTCTGGTCTAATGTACATTTTAAAATGAAAATTTCGTCAGAAAATATCGAGATATCCGATATGTAAACTCCCTAACTTTATTATATATATTCTTTTTCAATTTTTCTCTACATACATAACTTCACGCCAGTTCCCTTGCGGGGTAGGCACGAACAACAGAGCGCCATTTAGGCTTATTCTTACATACCTCACTTGCTTCTTTGACATTCATAACTCTTGTCATGCACGCTCGTCTGTTCTTAAAGTTCCTGACATCACCTCTACAAGGTCTACTAAACGCCATTAGGCATAATTATTTTAACCTTTATATTAACTATATTATTTAATATTAATTAGACCTTATTTATCGATTCTTACTGATGAGCAATTGAACAATTTTCTATTAGGTACTAAATGTAAGCAGTTTATATTTATTGGCTGAAACCATCGTTACTTACTTATTGCTTACAGTCAATACTAAGAAATAATACATTTTGGCCACCCTTGAAATACATTAAGATTAATATGTAGAGTTATTTCGATCGATAAAAGCTATTGTGTTGTTATGATGTGCTAACACTGGACGTTAGGTTCGCGTATTTGCATAGTTGGCTCACAGAGCAGATGGTTTTGGTCACTTTGCGGTTGGTTCGATTTAGAATATTTTCAACACACATAACTAATGCTTTCCCTAAGAAGATATACCAATTGCATGGTAGAACAATACTATACATCATCACCTTAAGAGTAAATCTCGGTTGCATCCTGTGCCTTCGATTAGATGCCCGCGAATCGTTTTCTGTTCAACTTTACTAGGTTTGCGACACCTTTCACTCCAATTCACGTATATTCAACATCATAGCTTTAGTTAGCGTTAAATCCCGGTTGTATCCGATTTGTAGCGAGAGGTCCGCTTTCCCATTTTTGGACGTCATGGCAGCACTGCTTGAACCTACCCTTCTAGAAGGGCGAAGGCAGCATGGCTAGGTATTTACTCTTCAATGCTAGGTGATTAAGCTTGATCGATTTCGTAAAAGGCAACTGTATCATAATTTTATTTTATACATACATACATAACTTCACGCCAGTTCCCTCGCGGGGTAGGCACGAACAACAGAGTGCCATTTAGGCTTATTCTTACACACCTCACTTGCCTCTTTGACATTCATAACTCTTGTCATGCAAGCTCGTCTGTTCTTAAGGCTCCTGACATTATGGTGAATTAAAAGAATAATTTTTATTTTATTTTTAAGGCAGGAGTTCAGCAGACAGGCAGACGGCCCACTTGATGGAAAGCGGTTACCATCGCCTATGGTCATTTGCAACACCAAGGGTGCTACAAATGCGCTGCTGCTCTCTTAAGGGAGACTGGAACCTGGTCACTAATGCTGGAACACAACAAAAGGTTGTTATGGCGGCATGCTCTAGACCAGGGGTGGTCACCATCCAGTCGAGCAAATACCCTACCACCTGGCTGTGGGTTGTTTTTGTCGCCTCTTAAGACAGGCCGCCCGGCCACAGGAAATTGTATTCTTTTTCCGTTCCTGCACGGATAAAAATTGAACTAATCAATCTAGAACAATATGATAATATTTATGTATAAATAAATAATTAATTAAATGAAATAAAAGTATATATATATAGTATACAAGTTCGAATTTGTAAACAATACGAACATTACGACATTGACCTAGTCTAGTCTCTCTAGTCTCAACCAGAAGTTTAATTAAAGAAAAGCTTTGACAATCAGGGCAATAGAAAATTCTTTAAATATAAATAAGTGCGTGGGTTTACTGTGGAGCGCTAACATATCTCAAATACGGTTTACACGCTACGGATTAAAATATACAGATCTACCTCTATTACCTTTATTCTATCCTAAAATTGAAACCTTGTTTAATTTGTTGTTTATATACCTTTTAATGTGTTTATTTTAATAAAAAAATAATAGCATTGAAAGAGCACATGTTATCAAAATTATGATTGGATCCATCGGCGGGAACGACACGTACCAAAGTGGAGAGCTTTTTAGATTTCAGTAAAGCGCCGACGCGCGCCATGATACGCACTCACGCGCAACGTTTCAGAAACGTGAGTGGAAATGCGGTTAAGAAAAATGATACCAAGAAAAAGGTTTATCTCCTTTTTTGTGTTCAAATGTGTTTATTTTTGAAATAAGCTATACCCATTTAAAAGTGATGTGCAAAAAATGTATCTATTAAGAATCGCTTTTTGATAATTCGATTCAAAATTTATACCATTTATTCTCACTTGTTGCTATATAAATATAAATTAATATAAAACCTGTCTACGATAAATAATAGTATTTAAAGCAAGCAGCTAACAAAATTTGTAGCGCCATGCCGTAACCTTCAATATTTCTTTCCAAAAATATAAACAAATTAATATATTGTAAAACGTAGGTATACCCCGAGGGAAGTGCGCGATGGTGTGTCGGCATGAGTCAAGTGCTGGAAGATACCGAAGACGACGTGGAGGCGGGATATATATCCAGCGATGAGTCGGCGCATGGCGCCGATCTGGCTGAACGACTCAGGGTAAAGCCTTCGAGAGATATTTGGGAGTTGGGTACGTATTGAGACTAAAGTTTAGTCATACACAAAATAGAAACCTATTTAACATGATTAGTCTAAGGAGAAGGTGAACACTGACATGTATTTTATTTACATTATAAAATATTACCTACTGTTTACAACCAACCACCTTAACGTGTACAAAATAAATAGCACACCTAAAAGCCATTATATGAAAGAAAATTAATCTATTCAAAATATGTGTTTTAACACAATGATTTTTAAATGGATTTCACAAATAACTTTTATTAAATCGATATCTTACATACAAACAAGAAATATATATCTAAAATACGATACGTATTTCAGATGAAATCCTAGGTATCTTACGACAATTACCAAACTCAGACGAAATCTCAATTGCAATGGGAAGTGGGCATTACGATGAAGTACTCACGATGATTGAGAATATTGAGGGAGGAATGAGAACTGCTGCATTATGGGCCTGCTGGCTTGGACGAAGTACTTTACTGAGCAGGTTACTAAAACTCGGTGTCGACCCGAACGAAATGGATGATGCAGGCAGGTGAGCAAAAACCCATTGTTCAAAAGATAAAAAATATATCATTTTATCTTATTCAAATGAATTATTTTAGGACATGTCTTCATCTAAGTTGTTTAGTTGGCAGTGAAGAATGTGCCAAATTATTACTTGAGTATGAGGCTGATCCCAACCGGTGGGACTTGTCGAGTGACACAAAAGCAACACCGCTGCATTGCGCAGCAAGTGCGAAAAGTTTGGCTTGCGTCAAGGTAAACAGGAGACACTTAATGATGAAAGGTGACCTAAATAATTGACGTTTGAATTTTTAACTGTTTCAATCAGGTGTTAATTGCTCATGGAGCCGACGTAAATGCTGGCTTGAACGACCGTACACCATTGCATTATGCAGTACTGAGCGACGCGCCGGAAGTGGTGACCGAATTGCTAGAAGCAGGAGCATGCCCTGATACTCCACAGGTGTGTTATATTTCAAAATATACAAGCTCAGTATAAATCATTTATGGTTAACGTAAACAAGGTATCAAACGCAAGTGGAATAACTCGAAACATTGAGCAATGTACGTGAGTTTGAGCACATGTTGAGCAATTGTTTGGTTTAACTTACAGGTATTTACCGAAACTCCGTTACATGTGGCAGCATCTTTAGGGTCTGCTTCTTGTACAAAATTGCTACTTGATTACGGTGCTGATGTACGTGCAGCATTTGGCTCAGGACGCGCGACTGCTTTGCACTTAGCCGCCGAAGATGGACATGCGGAATGTGCTCGTTTGCTATTAGACCATGGAGCCCAAATAGATTGGCCAAATTTCAGAGGGCAAACTCCTCTCCACCTTGGTAATAAATTTATGACTCCTGATGTTATTTTACCTCATTAATTTAAGCTACCTAATTAATAATTAAAACTGTTTTCACAGCGACGTTGGCTCAATCACTGGAAGTGGTTGAATTATTAGTAGGAAGACGTGCTGATGTAAGGGCACGAGACGGGGATGGCCGCACACCTATGCATGGTGCAATTGTAAGAGGAGCTCGCGCTTGTGATGTGGCGAGATTACTTCTTTCGGCTGGTGCAGATCCCAATGCTCCTGATAATTTTGGTTATACTCCTTTACACATTGCTGCTTTGAATGAGTTTTCTGCCTGTGTGCTACTGTTATTAGGTAACAATGCTGAGTTGTATTATTATCTGTATTATTTTTAGTAACCATTACGCGGAAAGCTCTACTTTGAAATCTTATTTTGCAGATTATGGAGGTGATGTTACATTACGTACAAACGGTGGTGTTTCAGCTCTTTCATTCATAGTACGCCGAGTACCAGATGTAGTACCTCGTTACTTGTGTAAGTTCGACGATGCAGTGCATGTCAGCGAACATGAGTTAGGCGACGTGGATTGTGAGTTGACTATAGATTTCCGGCCCTTAGTGCCGTGTTTGTCACGTGGAGAAGCTGAGCTATTGCTGGCTTTTGTAGAAGTAAGTGTTACATTCTATTATTCTAACTGATTAATAAAAAATAACTTATTTATATAAGATCAGAAATCTAGAACAGTTTGAGGAAACATAAATAATATAACACTGTATGGCAAGTTGACTGTAGTATAATCCGAGCATGTGATTAAAAACTTATAGGATTCGAAGATATAAAACAGATCAGTTTAATTAAAACAAACTTGCTTTAATGAGCACAATATTATAATTTAAATTTTCATCTTAACCCTCGATCGGATGAAAAAATGTTTTGTAGTCAATAAAATAACCAGAATAAATAATAACCTAATTGTTTAATCTAAATTATAGTCTAATTTTTATAGGTGGGCCGGAAAGATGTTCTTAAACATCCAGTAGCAGAAACGTTTCTATTTTTGAAATGGCGAAGAATAAGGAAATTCTTCGTTTTAAGTTTTATCTACCATGCCCTATTCATATCTTTGTACAGTTTATACATTCTACGTAAGTATTTGTTGTGTTAAATTTATTTATAAAAATAATATAAATTATAATTTATTACAATAAAGGAAATTTAGGGGTAAAGAAGAACTTTATTTCTCATAAAAGAATTTTTACAATTCACTTAAACTATGACAACATTTATAAGTTGTTGGAAAATAAGTTGTAATTTGTAACGAGATAGAAAGCACAAATACTAAAAGTTGCAGGTTAGCTTTGATTTATTTTTGTATATGCAAGTTACGAGTTCCTTCGAACCAAAAGAAACAAGGATACAGATTTCGTGGAAGTGTCATTGTGTAAATTGTTTTTTTATTTTTTTATAATGTTTTATGTATATGAGTAATGTCTATATAATAATATTTGCAGTTATTGTATATATTTTTTGTATTGCGACAAATTTATATTTAATTTCGTTAATTTTAAATATTTTGTAACACGTGATTTTTTAGGCATTTTTTAAACACTTTTATGGATTTTGCTTCTTTCATGGTTTTTGGAAGTTGATTATATATTTGGGCTCCTTTAAATAATATGCTACTGATATGATGATAATTTAACTCAACTATACTAACATATTTGCATTAATTATTCAATTTAATAAAAAATAACAATACCCATATTAGTAACAAAAACGAATGACAAAATATGTATTACATACAATTGTACGAAACTAACTAACTACTAGGCCCAGTTTTCAAGCTACATTGTTTCAGTATTTCACTCTAGAGTATCTCAGTCTTTATATTGATAAATTATAATTTACTTTCAACTCTTTTTACAAAATATTAATGAATTATAATTATTATTGAATCTTTGTGGCAGGTTCCTTGCTGCGAAATTACCTTAATAAATGCAAATGCTTGAAAAATAAAAAATATTAAAAACTGTTTTCTGTTTACAGAAATATTTTTGTGTGAAGACGTAACCTGTTCTATGCCACCGTATCTGAGGCCAGTGCAATACCTCATCCTTCTATTGAATCTGTGCTTTATGTCAAAAGAAATTTTTCAAGCCTGCTTAGATTGGTCCGCGTATATACGACAATGGGAAAATTGGTTACAGTGTTGGATTATACTTGGAGTATTTTTGTGTACGGTGAGATTTGAAATCATTCAATAAGTTTAAAGGCGCAAATCCTTTCTGAAAAAATTGAAGTTGTAGAACTTCAAAAATACTTTCAACGAAAATTGGTTTTAACAAGATCCTGTTAGCGTTAAATTCCCGTTGCGTTTGGAGGCGTTTGCTTCGAAGCCCGGGCTCCACTATCCTATTTTTACTGCTTTATTTTGCGAGACCTTTGGCATCCCTAGCAAGGTAGTTGTTAGTCAAATCAACTGAGACACTTATCATCATCTTACCAAACTCTGAAGCCGCCTAGATTTTGAACAAGCATAGCAAGTTATGACGTCTTATCTTTTATAAGTAAAATAGCGCACTAATTAATGTTTCAAACACTTTAAAAATGTGATACTCATACTTTTATAATATTTTATAACTTGCTCTTTGATATAAGCGTTATTTTAAAACGTGTTAGCTATCCAATTGGGAGATCATTGGCACGCTTGTGAATACGGCGTGGTTATATATTTGACACCACTTAATTAATGTGTTCGAATACGACAATAAGTAACGGTTTCAACTATGTCTAATACTGTTATAACTATTTCTTTATTTTCAGCTACCATATTGGGATATTGACAATGGTAAAATAAGCACAAACACATCAAACTGGCAGCACGATGTGGCGGCTGTAACAATATTTTTCTGTTGGCTAGAACTAATGATGATTATTGGACGATTCCCCACTTTTGGATTATATGTACAGATGTTCACAACAGGTAATTTGAACGTATCAATTTGGTCGAAATCACAAAGTTTGTTTAAAATAAAATATTGTGAAATTTGTTAAATTCACTTTAGATAACGGAGGTAAACTTAATGTCCGGAATGATATATATTATCTCGGAAATTGAGATAGTACCCAAAGGGATAAGGAAGTAAGGATTCAAAGCTTACGCTAATGAACTAAATAAACCGACGAAAAACTTGTTAAAGAAAGTTAGATAACAGGAGTGAAAATAAGAGATCTTTATACCCGGTAAATGCACTAGTTTCCACAGAACAAGAATAGTATTGTCATCTCAAAAGTTATTTGTTCAGAAAGATTGTCTAAAGTACTACTTTAGATAATGGGGTTGAACATAAACAGCAGGATAGGAAGTTTTGTCGAGCTAACTTGTATGAAATTACAAGGATTTTAATATATTACTCTTCCTTTTACATTTTCAGTGACAGTAAATTTCGCCACATTCCTAATGGCCTACAGCTGTCTACTCATTGCTTTCGGGCTGGCCTTCAGTGTTCTATTCAGTAACTATCCAGCCTTCCATCTACCTGCTGGTCTCGTGAAAACTGTTATGATGATGTCCGGAGAACTTGAGTACGAAGATATCTTTTATAATAACTGCACTGACTCACAAATTCATTACCCTCTCACAGCTCATGGGATGTTTTTGATATTTGTTTTGCTAGTCACCGTTATTTTGACTAATTTGCTAGTTGGTTTAGCAGTTAGTGATATTCAGGTAATTATTTACTGTATATTTTTATATTATTTAAAAATAAAGTCATTAAAATAATTTATAACTTGTCTCTTAAAGTCTAAAAACACTACTGAAACAGATTTTGTATTGTTTTTAATATTTTCTTGTTTTCTCTAAATTCTAATTTGAAAATATACTCAATATTTTCAAATTTTAATTTTGTTGTTTCAATCCTAATGTTAAGAAAATAGCAATAACGATCAAAAAGATCTCTTAATTTATATATTTATAACCATTGCTGTTGTTGGTTACAATTTTCGAATATCAGATAATTATTATGTAAACAATATGTATAAATGATTTGCTAACAAATTAAATTATTGAATTTTTCAGGCTTTACAAGAAAGCGCAGGTTTGGATCGATTAGTACGTCAAACGCAATTAGTGGCACATCTCGAAAGCATGCTTTTCAGTTCATTGCTGTCTTGTGCTCCAAAACAGCTGCTTGCTGTGTTACGATGGGGAGCTTTATTGACAGCATCTCATACTCGCACTCTCAATATACGACCAAACGATCCTAGGGAGAACAGGGTAATTTCAACTTTTATAACACGATTCTAATACAAAAAAAATATAATTCTAGATTATTTTATAGGGTGCGGTATAGATGTAGGGCACCTTTATTTTAAGTAATGGGAGGGGTGGAGGAGGAGGGGGAAGGAATACTTACCACTTCTACAACCCCTATGTCAAGAAAATGAATAGTTCTTAAGATATTATTGTTTTTGTAAATGTAACCACACTTGTTTTTCAGTAATATTGCATTTATGAAAGGTACAAAGTTGAAAAATCCAATCAAAATCCAGTAGTCAAAATAAAAAGATTCAAAATAGTTCAAAATACAAGAAATTTGTTGAAAAATGAAATAAAACACAACTCACGTAAATAGGAAAAATTATAAATATGAAAATAATACTTATATATTTTATGAAGTATATGTTTGGCAACTAGGCCTTTAAGGCATGAAAATGTTCTAATTTTTTATATAAAATGAATTTTGGGTGGTTATAAAAAACAATTAATTTAAGTACTTCCGTCTTCTTCAACCCCTATGTATGGGAAATATTACAGAGACTAAAGTTCACAAGCCGAGCTCCCCTCCACTCCCCTACACATCTCCCAATACTTTAAAATAAAGGTGCCCTATATTTATACCCCCCCCCCCCCCCCGATATTTATATAAATGATCTGACGAAAAACGTGCCGAAGTGACCAAAAGTCAGACACGGCTTTGCTTCAATTCTGCACGATACAATGCGATTTATAAAATTGCTGACAATTATCCTAATCTGATGTTTCAACCATTTAACTGCATTGCAAGAATATACTATAATTTGAATATAGTTATATTCAAATTATATTCATATTATTCTGAGCCGTTTATGAGCTGATAATAATTAGGATATACATATATTTTAACTGTCATAAAAAAATATGAATGTGTTTACAGTTTATGATCAGTAACTTCCAATACCATTCTACCAAAAGTTAAAACTATTAGAAAACTACATATAAATAATTAAGCTGTACTTACAGAGTTTCAAAAGGAAAAATTGTATTGCCACATCCTTATTTAATAGATATGGACTGTTACAACACTAATTCATATCTAAATAACTCAATAAGCAATCACAATAATTAACAAATGATTTCAGATACCAAAAGAACTAATAAGCTCTGTATATAAAATGGTGGCAAGCCGGAAAGACACAAAGCGAAGTGTCCGTAAAAACAACAACTATGAATTTAGACTGAAACAATGCAGAGGAGAAGACGATAAAGAAAGGCAACTTGTTAAGCGTAAAAGCAATTTATTCGACAGATATTCCCTTGAGAGTCAACAACAAGTTGAAAGGAGGAAACGCACAACATCTGGTTCTGCAGCTGACAACAGAAACAGGCCACCATCCCTAACTATTAATGCTATACAAGAAATATGTATGGTAGACATTAAAACGCAATTGCTAGAACTAACAAAGAAAGTGAATAAGTTGATTGAACATACAGAGACGAGGTTGAATCAAATTGAAAATAAATTTGACACACAACCACCATGAACACATACTTATTTGAACTTCAGGCATAATTCATATTTAATAAATTGCTGGATCTTATACTATTTTTGTTTATTCTAAATCAATCTATCATATTTCACAAGACAGAGACAGATATACCTTGTCATAATGTGTTGTATGCTTTAAACAAGCAATTGGTAAACAATGTAATTTACGTACCATTAAAATAGGTACCTACAGTAGGAAGACATACTTTGTATTAACATAAAAGTATTCAGTTAAAACATCTATAGTATTTAATTAATACAAAATCATTTTTATTGTGAAAATGACTTTGTTTGGGTTATAAGTTTATTTCTTTGTCCTATTTTTTTTTAATATTCGCCTCTCCTCCATCATGTGGTAAGATGGAGGGTTTTCTTTTCTTTCAATCTCTTATTAGCCTTTAATAATTTCTATCTATTTTATTTCGTACATAGGTACGAAATAAAATAGATATAAATAAAATTCGTAGATATATAATATGCTGCTGTTTAGGTGCTACGTCATTTAACACAATTAGTTAACGCTCACCAAACCATATACAACTATATGGTTGTAGCGTCATTTATTGTTCGCTTTCTATTTATTACCTTTTGTATAATTTGTGTACCGTATCTGACGAAGTCCTCTCGGCGCTTTTCGGCCATGAGGTTTCTAATGTTATTCCTTGTAATTGTGATCCGGTAGGTGCCCTCGAAGTTATGTCGCTCGCGTGCGAAGGGGGGGCATTCGAAGAGGCAGTGTATCGGCGTTTCAGAAGGTCCTGGCTCACACGGACACGAGGGGTCCTCCTTTAATTTCAAGCGATTCAAATATTGGGAGAACCCTCCGTGCCCTGTGAACAACTGGGTCCCAAGGCTGCATATTCCAATGCTCTTCATTGTTTTGAAAGCGCACACCGCGTCCGGGAAGACGAACTTAGTCACAGACGCTGTTGGCTCTTCCCTGTATCTCTGATTCCATCTGTCAAGCGTGTCCATGCAAATGGCTCGCTTGACAAATGAAATCGGGCACCTGTTATAATTAGGCTTTGTTTTTAGGGATAGAGCAGCGGCCTTAGCCAGAGCGCCCGCTCTATCGTTCGCCTCACCTAGGCGTGCGCCTTCACCCCGTATAGCTCCACTGTTTTATCTCTTGCCTGAGATTTTATGAGGTTTTGCCTAGCCGCGACTGATAATTCGTGTATACTGCCCCAGTTAGTCATCGATTGAAGTGCAGATCGCGAGTCGCTATATACGCCAAAGCTTTCCTCTGGGCTTTCTAGGATCTCCTTTGTAGCCCTATATATGGCATAGTTCAGCTTGGTAGACCGTGTAGTACGACGGTAGCTTAAATTTCCGGCTGCGGATCTCCGTGTCATTGCTCCATAGAGACAATGATGCACCCACCTTGCCTTCAATTTTGCTATCTTCTGTGAACATCCGCACTGCTTGGCGACGGTGTTCATTGACCTCTTGTTGGTCTACCAGACAAAGAAACTAAAGGTCCAAATATTGGGCCGGATGCGGTGTTTGTGTGTAAGCAGCCCTCCACTCGATTTCTATGTCCCTAAGCACCGGCAGGGCTACTCCCCTTTTAGCCTCATATAAGGCTGCAACAAGAGATGAAAAGGAAGTATACCTGCCAGGACCATTGCAGAGTTGAGGGAAATCATGCGGTAGGCCTTGCACAGCTTTTGGGTGAACCCCCTCCTGTATAACGCCTTGCTGCTTACACACTCCTAGCTTGGTAGTCGCAGGAGCCCAGGCACTCGCTGTGTACATAACGATCGGTTTTGTGTCCTATTAAGGAGTGGAGTACATTTCCTTATTTTTGTTTCTAACTTTAAGCAAAATTCCTAACATGGCTTGCTTCATAGCCTGTTGAGTGACTTTAGTACTTAAATTAAATTAACTTATCTTATTATTACAAAATATCCAGTAAATTCTTACCAAAAGTTGACAAGAGTATGTGTCTCCATTGCTTAATTTCACTGTACTATTTGGCTTCATCTCCCCAGAACTTGGCAACTGGTATTCAGCAATCCTAGATCCATATACTATGTTAAGACTTTTGTTTTCAGAAGTGTTTAGCTCAGTGTTAACTGCATGGAGGAGGACATCATTTTCTACTATATAAGCTACATCATCATCAAGATTCTCTGCACTACTAAATGATATCATAGCATCAGAACATGCATCCCAAACCTGAAATAATTAAGATATTTTTTTCATTTTATTAATTTAGAATAAATGCGCTTCCCATTGAAAGCACTAACCTCATATTCCAGAATGAGATAAGTCTCCTCTTGCTGTTTAAAAATATTATACCTCTTCAGGCAACATGGCATGGGTATATTGCATTAGCTTGCCTACCAACTCATTATTAAACAAAGCCAATTGAAATAGTAATTTAATGATGGAATGATTAAATTAATTTCATTATCCACTTCTCCAGGACCTTTAGGGACCAGGTAAGTATGTAAGATCTGTGTGTCAGTGATTTGAGCCTGAATGTCGCATTATATGGATGGTAATCATCAGTTACTATATATTGCTCTTAATGTATGAACGTGTCACAGGTCCAGAATTTAATTTGTGGAATAAATAGCAATTTAGTATGAACTATATTTGTTTAAATTGAGTTTCATGGTAGCTCTGAGATAGAAACACAGGGGGAACGTGAAGAATGTGCCTACACTCTTGTATACCAAAAGTATGTGATGAGTTGAGAAACTTTCAAAGATACATAATTTCATATTTATTCATTATATGTAAATCATTATTTAGAATTAATCCTTTGAAAATAAATGCAGCCTGTTCCATAGAGAATAAGGGATGGTAATTAACAGTATTAAATAATTTTTCATCATGCATACATTGAAAAAAAGAGTTTCAGATGAAAATAGTAATTTAATATCCATACTATCATAGTAACTATGATTAAAATATATAATTCATTTTTAGTTTTTAACATGAAATTTCAACCACTTATTTATTTATTTGCATACACTAAAATCTGTTAAAAAGTAGCTTTAGTTTGGTTAGTAGCTAAAACCTACAATAAAGATTTAACTAAAATTAGAAATGGTATGTATGGAATGAATCCATACACACCTTTACTAATAACAAAATTGGCACATACTTGCATGTATCTGACAGGTTGCAATCTCATCTGTTCTACATGTCTCCAGATATCCAATGAGTTCATGAGAACTTTTGTGTTTTGATTGAGAGCAACAACCCTATTACTATATTCTGGCTTCAACTCAAATTTCTTGTCTGGGCTGCTTTCCAATAGCAATACTTTTAAATTTGAAAGGAGCGAGTTCTTTACTACAAATAAGACAATAATCATCATCATTAACAACTATATTACATAAATGTGATATTGATTTTATTTCAATTACTGTTTCTGCAGAATAAATTATATCTATTCTGATAAATGTGGTTTATTCTTAAGGGTACAGATTCAAATATTTACATCAGTAAAGCTTAATATTATGACATTGAGAGTCGCTTACCAGACTATGGAACAGATTATGTTAGATGTTCACTTATGAATAAAATTAGTAATGAGGATATCTATAAAAAACCAATATAGCTCTTAAAACTAGTTAGTTGAAAAGGCAAAGGCAGGTTATTCCTCTCACAGGACTGATAGCCTATAAGAAGTCCTTGAATTTAGACCATGTGTTGCAAACGTAGTAGAGGGAGCCCTTTTACCTGCATACAATTGCCATTAGAAATTAACGAAATCTAGAAATGTAGCATAAACTAGGGTATATTCAATGGTTGGTTATATAAATTAAATATATAGTGAAAAAGTATACAACGGTACTCATCAATCATTAATATACAGACAATATATCTTATAATTAGCAAATTGTGTATATAATTTAAATAGATACATAATTCACAGTAAACAATATAAAACACAATGTGACTTACAAATAGCACAAGCTAAGGTGCATCCTACCATTCCTCCTCCAGCAATAATAATATCATAATTTCCTTTATATTTTCCATCTTCTACGGTACTCAGCGAGCGTGTCCCAATATTTTTAGATACTTGATGAGTATTTAACACCAACAGTCGGCGTGAATATTTCCAAAACAACATTTTGGTAGGTTAGACGGGCTTATAAGTTACCTTCGAAAAAAAAAACTTTATATTGGGTTTTACTTCATTCAGAATGTTTTTTTACTATTTATTCATGTTATGTTATGAAATACCTGATTATGTTTCATAAATAGCTATTAAGTAATAAATAATTTATCTTCACTTTCACTTTTTAAAAATTGTGGCTCCAACGCACTTGGCATTGATTTTGCCAAATTTATCTTCTTATCGCTTTGAACCAAAACATGTTTACTTTGTTTTAATATGTCAAATGTCAATTAATTGAATTTCATTGTCAAATGTAGTAGTCACAGAGGCAGGCAAAGGAATCTTTAGTTTATACAGCCAATTCTGATGTATTTATTAAGTCTTCGTATAGTAGCGGAGTTGTATTGTAGACTACAACCGACGCTAGTCAACGGAGTTCTTATGAAAACTTGAAAGGCCACATTTAACTATGCAGTTCACATTTCTCACAAAAACACATAAAACTATCAATATCCTACAAAACGATTGTTCATTTTAGAGTGATTTTATACAAGTGATCTGACATGTGGATTGTACAGTTGTAGACGAGACTAATATTATATTACGATAAGTTATTGAACAATCAAAGATTTTTCAATTTCTCACCATAATAAAATCATTCATGTTTTTTTAAACGTTATATAATACAAATTTAAAAATCTCCAAACCCTACACTTCAATTTTAACTTTGTATAATCCTTTATGTTTCCATAACAACGTTCATTTAAACACATGGTTTGCTGTTACGATTTAACACCATGATTAAATTATTTGAAATGTTTACATTTTTACGTAATGACCCACTATAGTAGTGTATTTACGAATTCCTGTCTACGTGTTCCCGTGGATCCAATTAGTAAAATGCCTAAAACGGCACATGAACGGCAGTATAAACAAATCACTGAGCAGTGTTCTATTGAATCATCCTCTACTTGTTCTGCAACCGCAGTTGACGTAGACGCAGACAGGTTTAAAGATTTCTACAAAAGTATTCCAGATTATAATGATATACATCATCTTACAGAGGATGAGTTTTATTCAACGCTTAAATCTTTACGTGAAAAGAAGAAACTAATGCTTGGATTAACTGACAATCATATAGACGATTCTAACCGTTCAGTTGATAGAAGATATGATAGTTTCTTTATTAGTAATGAATCATCTAGACCTGCAACAATTGCTGCCAAAACTACTGCATATAATGTAAGGCGGAAGCGTTTCAAAGAAGGAAAAGAATTTAATGATGTTAAAATAGGTAATTTAAAAGTTTCATATAATACGAATTCTGTAAGTAACAAGACAAATACTTGTCTTAAACACCCTACCCGTAAAAAATCTTTTCAAGGTGATTGTATTCATATTAGCAAAGATTTAAAGGTCACAACAGTGAATCCTAGTGATGATAAAGGAGAAAATCGTTCTAAAAGGAACCATTCAGCTTGTTCAATATCTTGGAATGATGCTAATATTCAAAGTCAAAATGAGGTAGACGATAAATTCGAACATTTCTTTGTTGGAAAGAAAATGTCATGCTCTGTACCAAAAGCTAATTTTGACGATAACTATGACGAATTTAAAACTCAAAGCATGCCGTCTAGTCCATCGCGACTGAAAAGGACTTTGTCGCCTAAACGGGAGAAAAGTATTACCATTCCTAAGCCATTTAAGATGACCGAAAGGTAATTGATTATTTAAAGGTGTTATTAAACTTTTTTATTTTATATGCAGTAATTACTACCATTACTTTTTCTTAAAAATGTAATTTTTTTCAAGATAATAATGAAAGAATAGGCTTAATAAAGTGAAGTCGTGGTATCATAATGGATAAGGCATAGGTACATCATTTTACCTACAGTTACGAGTAGACAAGTATTAACTGAGGGTAATCTATTCCTTGTGTAGTATTTTATATAATGGTGATGGAAGATAGCATAAGATAATCTTGACTAGGCATCGAGATTACCATCGTGTAAAAACCACTAATCTCTGGGATAAACGTGGCAGATATGTCGCCCGTTGGTCTAAAATTGGTAATCGATGGCCACAGACGTTGAGTGGGCTAAGTCTTAGCCGGGTGAGCTCAATGGAAAGCAGAGGTTCCGGGTTCGATTCCTAGCATAGTATATTTCGTAAACGAACTTACCGTCGTTTACTATGGTCTGGGTGTTTGAGATCGGCCCCAGAGTGGTTCTTGGAATATAACTCATACCACAAGCGCAACTTGCTTAGCTTGGGATATACAATGTGTGTTTGTTTGTGGTAGGTAAGTTAGTAAGTAGTCGATCCGAGCCCGGCCTCATCAGATGGAAGCTAAGCCAAGAGAGTCATTACTTATTTTTGGTGTTATTTGCGTTAAATGTTCGTGGGTGTGGCATTTATTCATTCCGTTATCCTCATAGACCACTTACTCGTACCCGAATTCCTAATAATCATTTTTTTCTTTCCAAAATATAAAAAAAAGTCTATGACAGTTATACTACAGATGTGCTTAAAAATATCAAGTTTTATTAGCTATCTAACTAGATATAACAAGCTAGGATATTATGTAAATTATTAGAAAAAAATTACCTCAACATTTATTAATGTGTAAACATTTATAACGATATTTTGTTACGATATTACGCATAACAGAAGCCAATCGATAAGTTTTGTATATTTTCAGGGACGAGGAGGTACGCATGGTCAACGAACTCAGAAGTCTCCGAAAATCATTCTCAGACGACATGCTTCATCAAAAGTGTGAACGGAAGAAATTTAGGGCTAAACCTGTGCCCATCGAGTCACGTATTCCTCTGTATGACAAGATCCTAGAAGACCAAGCAATGAGGTTTACACTAACTCCGAATACACATCTCATACCAGTATGCTTTTTACTAGATTAATTTTATTTTTTCTAACACAATTTTATTTAATAGCATGGAAAAATAATATTCTTTCATCTAGTAATAAGAATAATTTATTCACTAAAAACATGTAAAGGTAACAGAGTATAAAAGATACTTTGATGATATAATCAAAGTAAAGACAATAATGTTTGCATTAAAACTAATGTGTGAGGGCTTCAACACCTAAAACTAGTAATCTTCAGCACTTTTAAATATAGGAAATGGAACTTATTAATATCACGGTAGAAGAATATCAGAAACGGCATCGTTTAATTAAACTACATTAGTCTTTATTCTAAATTTATTTTCAACTAAGATATGCCGGCGACTTCATCCACGCTTGACTTGAAATTCCTGCGGGATTCCCGGGAGAAGAACCTTTGTTGGAATAAGCTAATTTTTATGCATCCGAACAACTTCAGACCACTCCTGGGAAAACTCCCGCTGGATTCTGGTGATAAAAAATATCACACATTATATTACATTAAGTTTGCTATCGAACAGTAAAAAATTACATTGGAATTCGATTTTGTTAATCTGGCCAGTCTAAATAACTACCAGAACAAAGTATAACAAATTAGCCACGATGACATGGTATTTTAAGTAAGGACATTGCCATTTTATTAGTAGGTGCTCTTGTCCCATGGTAACACAACGGCAAGACTATAGGAAACAAGTACTATAATAAACCACTTGGCTACGTGATACAATAAAAAAAATCTGTATTGGAATCGAAACCTCGACCGGCGATCAGGCAATAAAGCTAATGTAATAATTGCGCCACATATGGAATGACTTAAAAGCCATCTTTATTTCTTTTTGCCATTCAGTCTGTCGCCGAGGCCTGATTTACTATAATACTGAATCTCTGCACGATCTTGAAGGTCCTCCCTCCATTAGGTTGCCATGCCTTGCTTGATGAGACGTGCAGTCATCGTTTTCTTTGGAACGAAAATTTTTTACGCCTTACTTTTAAACATAAAAATATAACTAAGTAAAGCTTTACACCCGGCGTCGCACGCTACTCTTTACCCATATCCCGTGGATAGTAAACAGTACGTCATTTGAAAAAACCACGTGATAAAAAGTATTTCTTAATCATTTTAAGTATTAACAATATAAAGGTAGCAGTGCAAATTTTTTAGTTGATATACACTTTAATATACTTAATCAATGTCAATGTTGCTAAGTTAACTCCATGACCTATCAAGATTAGCAGCAGTAAAGTCATGCAATTCGACGTTGTACCACAAAGCGTTCAATGCCCAGTCATGAGTAAGCTAACAAAAATGTTTATAAAGTTTAAAGCGGACTATGACATTACTTACTTCATCATCGGTTAAAAACTAGGTTCTTACAAATTAGATAATATGTTCAACAAAGTGCAGCTTTATGCCTTAAAGCGATCTCTTCCAGACTTCCAGACAACTTCTTTATGATAAAACAAAAGAATAAAATGTAGCGGACTATTATGATTATTTATTTTATAACCATGTCCAATTATCATATAAGAAAACCGCGATTATCTCATAGTCGTCGTCGTCAGCCAATCGCAGTCAACTGCTGCACGTAGGCCTCCCCAAGTCGGCGCCACTCATCCTTGTCCTCCGACTTCTTCATCCAGCGCCTGCTGACGACCTTACGCAAGTCCATTAGGCTGGTGGCCTGGTGGACGTCCGATAATACGTTTACCGACACGCGGTCTCTACTCCAGGATTCATCTGCTCCATCGGCCATCGGTTCTGCGGCGTATGTGACCGGATCACTGCCGCTTCAACATGCTAATTTTACGAGCTATGTCGGAGCTTATCATAGTGTCAGTAATTAATGACCATCACGAAAAGAGTTCGCAGTTATGTTTCTAAATTTTATAACACAATTTTAATGAATAATATTCTACGTAAAGAAAAGATATCTTAAGAATGCTGAACCAGAACCCATAAGAAAATAGCATTAAGGTAAAACCAAAAGATTACTCGGGGGCAAAGTTTGTTAAGAAAAATAAATTAACCAAAAAAATTGCCTTAAACACTCTTATGTTTGGAATGCTGTATTTTACTTCTAAACAAATCACTATGGGTATCTTATGGAAACAAAATATTTTCCTTATTTCCTACTTAAGTTTTTTTCCTTGACCTTTTTAATTTTAACGAGCACGCGTTTATTTTTCAAAAACTCGTGTAATATGCCCGCTAAAGCATTTAAAAAATACTGGTTTCTTTATTTTGCTATGTGAATGTGTAGATTTCGATGTGAGCCACACTTAGCTCTTATCTTAGCAGACCAGCACGGCGTTATTATTATTAGCATAGTTAATTTGTTATATTTCATACAAAAGCTTGTATTAACAAGCTCTTTTAACTATAAGATCCGTATACTAGAAAATACCCAATCATAGCTATTCGTCGATTAAGGTGATAATCTATCCAAATACTATGACAGTTCTTTTTATTTTCGTAAGATTATCGTAGTATGACTATGTTCTAATATACGGAATACAAATCACAAATACTAACCAATTAAACTATGTACCTATATCTACTATAATGCTCGCTATTTTCCTACAGTACTCATATTATCTTCTGCATAGTCATCTAGTGTTCCAAATTTTACGTATGTGCTCCGATGCTGTCCCCTTTGGCAACATTTACATTTACTAACTAATTTAGACAATATTATTAAGTAATCACTCTCATCATTGTTCAAGATTCTTTTCTATTATCGTACGTGGACCCAAGCCGCTTTGCCGATAAGGCATGGTGGTCTGGGAATACGCAAAATTTCCGACATAGCACTACCCGCCTTCGTAGCCTCAGTGTATAGCACTATGGACCTCATCGGTAATTTACTTAAATCCATCAATTCATGATTTTGAGGTCCCGTGTTTAGCTGAGGCTAAAAATGCGTGGTCCCTTGCCTGCCCCAATGAAAATTTATCCATAAGTCTACATACAGCGCCAGTAGCTTTGCGACGAGCCGCTCAGCCGTATAACGTACCATAAACTGTTTTCTTCTTTTAGGGGAGAGGCTGAGCGCGCTCGCCTCTTAGCTGTCTCACGTTGGGAGTCAGGGCTGTGGCTACAGGCATTGCCCTCGGTGAATCTTGGCACACTTTTGGATGATGCGACTTTTAGAATCTGTGCCAGCATTCGCCTGGAGGCAACCTGTGTGGTCCCACACCTCTGTCAATGTGAGGATAGGGTGGACCGCTTGGGACATTGGATGGCCCGTGTATCCTGCAGCAGAAGCGCCGGTAGAATTTCCCGACACGCGGCACTCAACGATATCGTCCGCCGGGCTCTTGTCATCGCCGGGGTACCTTCCATTTTGGAACCAAACGGCTTGTGCCACGACGATGGCAGGAGACCGGATGGGATGACGCTGATTCCCTGGAAGATGGGCCGCCCCTTAGTGTGGGATGCTACTTGCGTTAACACTCTGGCGACGTCCCATCTTTCAAATATCATCTTTGTCATCTTGCAAGTACATGCACTACCGCCAGTTCTGCTGCAGCCGAACAGAAGGCCCTCAAGCGCCGCAAATATGCCTCCATTGGAAATGGTTACACATTTGCGGCATTTGGGGTGGAAACTTTGGTTCCATGGGGTCCTAACTCTCTAAAGGTCTACCGTGACGTCGCCAAACGTTTAGTAGACGTCACACGCGACCAGAAGGCTGGCGTCTATTTCGCTCAAAGATTAAGCACTGCTATACAATGCGGTAACGCCGCCAGTCTTTATTTTCCCATTAAATTTACTGTCGCTAAATACAGTCATCTGAATGTGAAACGTTCTGGGAACGTTCCCGGTAAGTGACAGTGGCTTGGGACCAATAACTTATCTTTAGATATTATCCCCTTTTTAGTTTTAGTTTTTATATAGTATAGTTTGTAGTTTATTTTTAAGTTATTATAGTTTTATTAATATTAGTTGATGTTCACAAGTTGTAGTCGAGAGTCCATAGAGATTGTTATGTCATAATTTAATTCATTTATTAGGACTGCAACAAGCATTGTAATAGAGATACATGTTTATGCATGAACACATATAGTCTAGTTATGGAAGACTACAAAATACAAATTAAGAAAGTTGTGATATTGGTTGATTGTTAAATCATTCACTAAAAAATGTAACTGAAAAAGCTTCTAATTCCCTATTTTAGGCACCACAACCTGCTTTTCTTGTATCTTGATAACGAAAAAATGCCACTAGACAAAAGTTTAATCATTTAAAATCATTTCGACCATCTTAGTCTAGTCCTGATAAGTTTTAATTTAATTTTTGACTGTTTTGAACTAGTTTTATTACAATAATAAAATGTGGGTTGAAAATCTTGTGGTATTTTTGTATAATCAAAACACAACTTGCGATTATAGATCTAGTATTTTATTCCGTGTGAAAATGTCGCTATATCGCCATCACCGGGCTTAAGACCTAACAAAACAATAATTCTATGCCTGAATATTTTATAGGTAAAGTTTAAAAATTATTGTAGTTTTTTTGTTACAGACGAGCAATTACGAAGATAAACAGTGAAGCAGAGCTGAGAGCGCAAATGAAACCATTTAGTTTTACAAAAAGGGAAGAAAAAGGGATAAATACGATATGTGAACGGGCCGTTTATGTTTTGCCTAAGAATAAGAAGAAAAAGAAGTTTAAAGCGCGACCGGTGCCCAAAAATCTATTTTCTAATTATTTTTACGACAAAATGAAAGAAGATGAATTTTTTAGGTGGTCATTTTTTTCTAGCCTTCCAAAAAGTTTAGTTTTTTAATTCCTAGTTCACGTTTTCCGAAGTATGAATAATTCAATATTCTTCATTGCTAATACTGACTTCGCATGTTTTCTGGCACTCACCTGTGTCAGTGCTAGCGGGTGATAGACGTGCGCTACTTATCGGCTCGACGCACTTTTAGAAGAAGATCGTTGAGCCATAAGTACTCGTACGTGGTCCTTTTTGCTAGTGTCTAAACTAGCATGTCGTTGAATGCGATTGTCATATTATTTTATATGCTTAAAGCGTAATAAAATTTCTATTGCCTGCTTGCGGCAATAAAAAAAAACGAAAAAATGATCACAATGAGACTCTTATTTGTATTTAAATGGTATTAAAATGCGTAGGTATTTTAGTACCATATCCTTTATTCAGATTTATGGGTAACGTAATCGATTTTTAATCCTGTCCGTTATTTATCATTATTTTGTGGAAATCTATAACATTGGATGAGTCACAAATTTGGTTTAAAGTATGTTTTACATGTTGGCGTTTAAAAAGATCAAAGACCTAATGCTGTATATTATTGATTTGTATATGATTCCCAAATGGCAAAGATATAAACTTTATAATTCCGCCTGTACCGTATACCACAGCCATTTTACTCGAATACTATTGGCACATTGGTTTTGTATGAACTTTTGTTTGATAACGCCGGGGGAATGTATCCTGGGGGAGTCTCACCGAGGGCATGTGGGACTCCCGACGGCCGACAATACACACAAGCTTCTGATAATAGAAGAAGTTTCAAGCACAGACTGCCAGACTACCCACTAAACCTTCCCACATCATAATGAGGCGCCACGGGTCCGTAATCATAAGTATAACTGCCATGACGCCTGGATGCAAGCCGACAAAGAGAGGTATGCCTGGGCCAAGACACTCCACGGCACTAGGCGTGGCACGCCGGGACTATGCCCCGACTCGCCCACTTCCACTACGTTTAAGAGGAGGTGGGACAAACATCGCTTGTGTCCTGTCCTTGTCCTCTGCGATAGGGGTCTGTCTGCTCATCCCCATAAAGTAGTAATAAAATATATTGAGAGTTCCGTAGGTAAAAAGAGAAAACAAGACATAGGGAACAACTCCCATTCCTATCACTACGGAACCATTTACTCTTCAGTTGGTCGGTTTTTTCTCTAATTAAGTGTATCAAAAAGTATAAAAATCTTAAAGGTCAATGAACAAACGCATTCGAGCTGAAGAAATGTTACGTCATGCCAATTACCCTGGAAATATGGCTGCTCGAGATCGCAGTCGACTTTCAACGCCAGCAGCTCACAGCGACTTGCCTGTTGATCCATCACCCATCAATCCTTCAGTCTCTTCCCCAAGTCAGCAAAGGTGCCAAAGTCCAGTTAAGGAAAAGAACAAAAAGCATGCATTCGTGAAGGAGGATTATGTAACCATCAGTACACAACCGTTCAAATTTAATACCGCTGATAGAGCAGCTAAAAAAGTATGTACCTATTTGCTTATAAAGATATCATCCATGTTATGTTCTTGTGGTAACTACTGTGAAACCTTATTGTAACGAACCTCAATAAAACAGTTGTCTTGATTTAACAAATTCTTAGAAATCCCCTTGAACCGGCTGTAAGAGCTAATACAAAATATACTTTTACATTATGAATACATTTTTGTAAAAACCTGTTCACAATGAGTTTTCAATCATTGCAAAACATAAATAGAAAGTAGATATACTTATCCTCTGTATAACGATTTTTGACAATTTACAGCTTTTGCATAAACTATTCTCCCAATCCATCTAACAACATCACCTGTTACGACTTAGGACAACATTCCAATAGATTTTTTTTTAAACTCACAAAATATAATTAATTGTATCATCGATTCGTCTAAAAATTGTCGAAACTACCCCAAACCATTAACCATTAATTCAACATATTTTTATCAGATGGAAAACGTAGCTAAAAAACTGTACCAGGAAAGCAAAAGTGCTGAGAGTGTTGGCGATAGCGGCGGTAGAGAAGGACCAGGAGCACGAGCTTTATCCGCACTTGAACTTCGTACTACTGCTGCAGGCAGATCCAATTTAGCAGCGTTATTGAGAGCCGAAGCAGTAAGAAGGAAATTTGAAATGGAAACGGCTCGACGTATTGCGGAACAACGTCGTAGAGCGGAGATGAAGCAACGAGATCGTTTGCTTAGATCTAAGCCAGTCTGGCATCTTGTGAAAAATGAGTAAGTTGTAACGCATTTTGTAAATACTCGGTATATTTTAAATTAACCGTACTATTAAATTATTCTAAAGGAAGGCGCTGTTAATATGTAATAATAACGCTACGTTCGCACAGTCAAGTTTTTTTGGTGAGATCAGATTTTTTACCGCATACGGCAGTACCGAATGCTCTCGTCACATGGCTTCTGTTTTGCTTTGCCGCAAAAAACCGTGTATCACCGTGTGAATATGCAATTCGTTTTTCTGCAAGAAATTGCTCAGTCTATATACTACAAGCATTACTAAACGCGTCCACCACCCGACTTGCCGTACCTGGTTTTTGTGGCATTCGGTAACAAACCGAATCTGCGTTTCTGTGAACGTTTGTATTAAAATGATAGTGCCACTGAACTGTATTCGGTATTTTGCAGTGTGAACGAATAAGATTGCAGTCGCAAAATTGGATGTTCAGTTTTGCCTGTTTCAGTTATCTGCCGGACCTTAAAACCGAATGCACGTGTAATACATATAAATTATATTATGACTGCAATATAAAAAATTAAATCCGTTTTAGAAATTGATGTGGCCGTGTGAACGTAGCCTTACTTGTAATCTATTTATATATTGCTCGAAACTTTTATTTCAAATTCACTCTATATAGGTATATATTACACTATTAAATATACTTAAGAGTAGGTCACTTTCTTGGAAAGTTTTTCTGAATATACGTATGCGCATAATTTAACATATAGCTCAAGTGCTTACGACAAAGATAAACATCACAAAAAATCTGCATATCGAGATTACCAATGTCGTCACAATCACGTAAAATTTGTGAAACCTAAAAAATTAGGTTAGATTAACTGAATTGGGGTGCCGCGAGCCCAACAGCGGAAAGTTTATGACTAATATTATTTACTCGCTGACCAGTGCCCACTTCGCTGGGCATCAGCAAAAAAATTAAAAAATACTTAATATTAATCACAATCAAATATACCCTATGTCACTAAGGAATAATGTAGCTTTCCACTGGTGAAAGATTTTCAAAATCGGTTTAGTAGATCCAGAGATTACCCACTACAACGTCACAAACTTTACTTCTTTATTTTTTGTTGAGTTTATTACCCCCTAAGCGAATTCAAAATATTTCCCCTCCCGTACTGCCCGTACCCCAGTGACGCCTACATCGCATAAGCCTATCTAGCTGATTAGAGTGCGCGGCGACCACGCAACTTTTTTCTAATACTTACATTTTTAAATTCGTGATATCTTTCGAACGGAATGTCCGAACTGAATAATTCAAAAAGTTGTATAAAGGTATTGAAGCAGTCTTAAATATGAAGTAATTTATTTTGAAAAGGATGAATACCAAGATACAAATAAAGAGCCTTTTCTAGCGGCGGCGTTTTAATTAATTTTTTAAAGACACTTATTGTGCCATAACTATAATAGTTAGACATATGCTATCACGACAGTTTTTATAAATAATGATGTGTTCTGCAAAGTCATAGTACATTATTTTATTCTATCATCAATAGTTTTCGCAGCGCACGCGATTTTAGGTGTTTTTTTACACCTTGGGTTACACTATTGGAGTTTTAGTAAGGATCCCTAATTTTTTTGAAAATATAATGTAGCCTTTACCAACCAGGGATAGTGTAGCTTGCGAACAGTGACAGATTTTTTTAAATCGGTTCAGTAGTTTCGGAGATTACCCCCTACAACGTCACAAACTCACAAACTTTACATCTTTATAATATTAGTATAGATAGATTATTGGAGATTGAAATATTTTTTACGGCCTGAAGCAGGCAAACAGGCAGATGGCTCACCTGACGGAAAGCGGTTACCGTCGCCTATGGATGTTTGCAATACCAGGGGTGTCACCAAAGTGTTGCGGATCTCTAAGAAATTTTATAATGCTCCTCGTAAAAACCCCATGTCGTAGCGCAATGGGAAAACCGTGGCGGGAAGTTCCCTCCAAATCATTGTTGTACGCGGAATTAATGTTCTAAAGAACCGTTGCGTAGTTAAGCGTGGGAGCTCAAGAAAACAGGGGTGAACATCCCGTCACTGGCGAGCAGTGCGGTTGTAAAATTGAGGAAATATATTAGAAACTATTTTTTTACATTAATTCATCAGGTATAAAATATAGTGGTGTTGATCAATAGGTGTGCTATTACTACTACTAATCTATCTAACTATCTTTAGTTTTAATTATGCTATCACTGTTTTCTGTTATTTTTTTTTCTTTGTTATTTTCCTTTCACTATTATATCATATTCCTATTTTAATTTAACTTGTTTTTACCGTGTCGGACTATGTTTCGGCACGGCAAAAACTGAGTGCCAACCTGATTTCGCAAATTGCGGCACACATTTTATTGTTATTGTTATTATTATAAATTATTCTTAAGTGTCGTATTTTTAGAAATAAATATTTTTTTTGTTTCTTTCTTACTAATGTTACTATTAGGATGATCCTAATGTTCTATGTACTAGTGCAGCATTAGAATCATCCTACCCAAAAAAGACTACTGCCTGTCTCACTGCCTCGGTATTAATAAATAATATATATATATTAATAAATAAATAAATTATTTGTGGTGGCTTTTAGATTCATTACGAAATGGAACACGTTCTACAGTAGGTTAAATATTATTTACATTTTTCTTAAAATTTACAGCCATGAAGAAGATATCGCTATACGCCTTCAAACTCGTCGTGACGAAGAAAGAATGCGACGTGAAGAATTTCTTCATGAGATGGAGTTAATGTACGGAAGAGTTCAACAACAGCCTATGCTGTTTGAACGTTACTATGCTCCAAGGTCATTTTCAGCACCTTTAGACTCCTTACAAGTATCCCCAAGAAAGGTATTGAAGAAACGGAGTAAAAATAAGACATATCACTTCAACAGTCCAAATAGATCTCGTAAAGTCTCTATTAATGATACTGCAGAAGCGTTTTGCGGCGATGTTGCTGATTATTTGAATAGAATGGATATTGTTGATAAATATTCAGACTCTGAAGTTAATGATAGTTGAGACGGGACAAAATGATGATGACAGGGCGGTTTTGTCACTCCCGGCAGTGGTGAAGGCCATGGTCGGGAGCGTCGACGCGTGGGACGCAGCCGCCTCCTTCTGCAAGACCGTTTTGTTCACGAAGGAGGCGGCGGAGCGGCAGAGGGAGCAGTGCGCCACGCTTCCCTGCCGCCAGAGCCGGCGGCGGCGTCGTCGGAGGGTCGTCCATGACGACCTCCAGCCGCCGTAGGCTACGGCTGTGCGGGCGACCGGCAGGGAAATCGGACCCGTCCGCACATAAAGGCCGGAGAGGAGGGACGCGCCCCGATCCGCGGGCCGCCTCTCACCTCGCGGTGAGATCGAGGAGCCGGAGAGACCCAGATCTCCGGCTAAAATCGTGAGGCCAGCCCGCAGAGGGGCCGGCCGCCGTCCGTCCGGGCTGGTGGTGAATGCGCGAGCGAGCCCACAGCCCGGATAAAGGACGTTCGGTATCGGACAGGGGTTTTAGTGGGTATCCCTAACCGCGGCGTGGCAATATCGTCTCACACGTCACACGTGGGGTGCTAGTGCCACCCCGACCTGGCGAATCCCATAGACGGGCCGCGACCTTTCCCCCTCGCGCGGCTCACGGTCCTCAAACGGATTTCCCCTGTATAAAAAAAAATGGGACAATGATGAGTAAACAATTTTTTGTATTCGTATATTTTCGGAAATGTAAATTATATATTTTAGATTTTTTCTGTTATTCTCACGGCTGTTTATGTTGCGTTTTAGGAATTTAATTTAAACGCTTTGTTGAATATATAATTATAATTAAAATATATTTACCCATTTTTTTTTCAATTTAATGGTACGTGAAGTTCACGGTTTAATTTTCATAATAACAATACCTATGATAAGCAAGTTTTAACGTCATAGAATAGTATCAAGAATCCATTTGAGATAATATGCTACTGATGAGTATACTCCTGGTTTTTTGATTCCACATATTGTTGGTCCAAATGACACGATTCCAACGAGAAAACTTTTTGGACCTTCGGTTGTATCGAATACCTGTAATAAAAACAGTTTAACTAGAATTCTCAGCGACATATGAAGGCTCTTTAATTGAAGCGGTTATCTATACCTACCTACTACGTGTTAAATAAAACAATCTCTGTTTACGTACATAAAATCGTATATTATATATACTGAGAAAAAAACTTGAGTTTATTTCTTCCTTGCGGCTAACCAAAAATGAATCAATGAATATAAAGTCTATCTATAATATTATAAAATTCTAAACATGCCGTGTCTGTACATTGAAACTATTTAAAAAAAAACTGGAATGGTCTATGTAAACATGATGACAGCATTGACAGCAACAGCAGAGGACATGATGCATTTTTTTTTTCGGATTTTTTGTCTGTTTGGTCAGGATTCAGGTAAAAACTACTGGGCCGATTTCAATGCGGTTTTCGCTGATCATCAACAAATTCTTGGATTTAAAATCTACGCTACTTTTTATTCCAGAAATCACGCGGGAATTTTTCTGGGAATTATTTAAAATGGCCAAATTGGAAAAAAATCGATTTCTAATGCGATTTACTTGACTGATCGGTAGCAAATTTTATGTAATAAAATATGCGTCATTTTTTATCCCGGGAATTTTCCTGGGAGCAATTTTTAGTTTTTCGGGTGCATAAAAAATAACTTATTCCGAAACAGTTTTCACTAAAACGATGGCTTACATTCTTTTTTCAATGCTACTGTACTGTATGGCCTGGGAATCCCGAGAGAATTTTAAGTCAAGCGTGGGCGAAGTTGCAGGCATATCCTAGTTTTATATATAATTATGTACTTTCCAATATCGAAGATGAATAATCGATACGTTTTATCCCATAATATTGTATAGTTTTAATGAAATACGAATCAATTTTTTCTAAAAGCGACACCTACTGAAAAACCCTATCACGATTTAAATGAGATACCAATAACAGTTGATTGGCAAGTATCCAATCTGTTTTCCTCATAACTGTCTACAATTGCATTTCAAGGAAGAGTAATGGCAGGTAATGAGGTAAGTGCAGCGCTAAATGAACAACCGGAAAGTGTCTGTAAAAATACGCCTGGCTGTCTATGAAGGGGTGTTGGTGCCGACACTAATGTATGGTAGTGAAAGTTGGGTAAGGTAGAAGAAGCATGAATGTAGGATAAATGCAGTTGAAATAAGAGCTTTGAGAAGTATATGTGAGGTTAACTTGAATGATATGATAAAGAACAGTATGATATGGGAACGTTGTGGATTGAAAGAAGATATAATAAAAAGAGTTCATAAAAGGAATGTTAAGGTGGTTTGGACATGTAGCAAGAATGGATAAAAAAGAGACTAACAAAACAAGTGTATGAGAATAGTGTGGATGGTAAAGTTAGTGCTGGTAGACCGCCCACGTACTTACTACGATCAAATCGCAGATGTCAAAGAATGGCCAGGTCATAATAAACGTGTATTTATGAAAAGATTAATGAATGTAGTTGAAACAAAAGATGTATGTCAACATCGTAGCAAGTGGAAATTAATAGCCTCTGGCTACCCCTATGGGAAACAAGCGTAATAATAGGTTTGTATGTCTACAGTTCAAAAGATGGCAACGTACCTATTACATCAGTTGTATCATCTTCTACTTTGCCTGGTTTCATGTTACAAAGCAAAGTAGGTGGTTGGAGGTTGCAAATAAATTTACAAATGTGATATAGATGCTTGTTTAATCAAGAATTAACTACCTAGGTGAATCAAAAATTTCTTAGAAGTGCATATATATAAAATCTTTTTGGGAGAAGTTCGATATTCAAATTAAAGTATCAATCATACAAAATATTTATGCCAACTGTCATTTGTTTTTGTCAGTTCGTTCGCCCGTAATAAATGGTTTTGTCAAACGAGTTGCTAAAAACGCAAAATTGTGGATAAAAGTGAGTTGCGTGCGGTGATAAAATATCTCGGCTTGAAATAAATGTCTGAAAGAATTTTTTTCGGACATTCAGCAGATATTAGGGGATGATGCTGTACCCTCTTCTACGGTTAGATTACGGTTACGGTAGATCAAGTTGTAAAGATGACCAGCATTCTGGGCGGCCTTCAACCTCCGTTACGAAAGAAAATATCCAAAAGGTTGAGAATCTGGTTTTGGAAGACAGAAGAATAACTATAAAACATATAGCTGAGATCCTAAAGATATCTTTTGGTAGCGGTAAATCCATTTTAACTGATTCACTGGGGTTCAAAAAAGTGTCAGAAAGATGGGTGCCATGAATGTTAACCGACGAAAACAAAAAGCGACGTTTAGAAATTTCTAAACGTAATCTCCAAATGTTCCAGCGTGATTCAGATAATTTTTGCCGTCGTCTTGTCACCACGCATAAAACGTGGGTCTACCATTTCGATCCTGAAACTAAGAGACAAAGCATGTCTTGGAAATGACCATCATCTCCATCTATTAAGAAATTTCGAGTTGCTCGTACCACTGGCAAAGTTATGGCCTCACGGGTCTTTTGGGATAGTGAAGGAATTGTTTTATTGATTACATACCAAAACGACGGACGATTACTGGACCCTATTATCCAAATTTAATTCCGAATGTGCGTGAAGCGATTAAAGAAAAACGTCGTGGAAAACTGTCGTTGGGTGTGTTGTTTCTTCACAATAACGCTCCCACTCATCATTCGGAAGTTGCGCTCAACGCAATCCGCTGTGCTGGCTTCAATCTCCTTGACCGCCCATCATATTCTCCGGACTTAAGCCAATGTGAATTTCACTTATTCCCAAAATTAAATTCGTGGAATTAAGTTTCACAATAATGACGCGGCTATGGCTACCGTAGAGGAGTTTTTCGAGACTTAAGTTAGAAACGCGTTATTCTAAATGCAATGCATTGGAGGGAGGGGGCTTATGTAGCAAAATAAAATATTTTTGTTTAAATTTTTGAATTTTTTAATATTGATTCCAAGAATTGTTTGGTTCACCCTCGTATTGTACGAATTAGCATAATAAACATGTATCGTCAAGTTTTACTCTCTGCTAAGTTTGACTGAGTTTGTTAAAAAAATCTATGTTGAAAGAATAAAATATCAAAAAGCGGGAAAACAATGGCCTATGACATAGTCATCAAGTATTTAGAGGGTTTTCGAAGTTTCGATTTTTAGTACTCAATTGTAATTCCTAATATTCTTTTATCAGTCGAAACTAGTCCGACACTACCTCACTGTTCCTCGGACCGTGGGCTATAGTAAAGCATTTCAATCTAAAAAAATATTGTTTACCGTTAACACGGTGAAATCTTTAGTTACAACAAAATACCTAACCTTTATTAGAGGACCACCGGAATCTCCCGCACATGCGTCTTTGTTGCTTTGTCCGCCTGCACATATGTCAGATTTAGCTACTTTATATCCTTTGCCAAATACATCACACTTCGCCGGTTCGACGACTGGCATCTGTGAGATAATGAGACGATAGATGAAATTATTGATAAAAGCCATCAGTCTAGTTATTCTACTTCATTTCACCAGTGTTTAGTTAATTACAGCCTAGTTGGGCTAGGAAATTAAGTATAAAGTAAACTAAAAATAAATCCTAAACACAGTATCTTTATAAAGACTTCATGTTCTTCCAACCATTTTATGTTTGTCACGGCTACTTATTTTAATTTTTTTGCCGGGCCTTGACGGTTCTTTCCACCGTGTCCGTTTGATGTGACATTATCTAGTATTAGGAAACTTATTCATACTCATTCTTATATTTTTTATTTTTATTTTTATAGTTATTCACTTCACGACAACTATAGTGGTACCAAATACTAACTATACTTACAGATACTACTTGTAAAACATCAGCTCGGTCTTCGGTGGTCATGTTCATGGTGCCCCAACCAGCCACGACTACTTGATCTCCAACTAACTGGTCGGCTAATTGCTCAGCTTTCCGAGGTAGACAAATAGGTGATACATAATCTTAAACAAAATACGCATATATAAACGAAAGAGGTTTTTATTAAGTTTGTTTCTTCTTTCTTCACAGTATCTACTGGTTATCATAAAATTTGGTTTACATATATTTCATTAAAGGGAATCAATATAGGATACTTTGTATCCCGGAAAATAGGTGTAGAATACGGATGTAAAGTTTACACGAGCGCATTCAATTATAAATTGAACAAAATACCGAAAATCTGATTAAAGTAAACGTTTATATGATCTAAGAGTAAAACCCTCCACAATCACTAAACAATCTGATACCTATTCTTGTTGTGGAAATTTTGCAATTAATGTGCATCAAAAATATTTATTAATTACAATAAAGTAAATTATTTAAAAATACTGATAAACGTTTACTGACATCCAAATTAAAATTCATTATTCATAATGAAACCACAATAACAGGAAAAAAGCAACAGAAACTAACATCTATTAACTATAACTAGGCAATTTCTGTATTTAAGGTGTTAGTCTTCTTCAGTTTTTCAGTCATAAATGCAATGTTCTTCTAAATGCTATAAAAAAACTTCTAAGGGACCATTTTTTAATCACTTGATAAAATTTATTCATAGTGTAAGTAAATACAAATTACAATTTCGTGCATAAAACATTGAATTGTGCCATTTTACATTCGGTCAGGTTTAACTGATAAATCAGTCTTTAGTGCAGGTAAACAAACTACATACTATTCAAGGTAACAGGTTTCTCCAGTTCGATAACGGCCAGGTCATTGTGGAAAGCTGGTTTGTTGAAACAATGGTGGCTAGTTATTTTCTTAATCTTACGATCTTGGACTTTAGGTGCACACACGTTTCGCAAGCAGTCCGGATCTGTTCGTATGTCATATTCACCTAAACGAATTGATGACCTGTGCAGAAAAACATGTTTATTAACAATTTTTGTTTTATAAATATTACTTTGCCCAGTTTGTATAACAATACATAAATACATCCGAATATTATACATCGTAATATTAATGAAGAGTTATTATTAATATTAGATTTTATAAGTTTCAAACATATTGAAATATATTTAGTCTCAACGAGGTAGGCAACGCATCGGTTCCCTTAGGGTTTTAGATAGCTACGAAAGACGATAACCTCACATCATCAGGTGTTTCATCTACATGCTTGTCTACAAACGTGACAAAGAAAAATCATCATCAGGGGAAAGCTGGGACATTGTACCTATTTGTAAGATCTCGCGAAATCTTTAGTTCAATATCGAATAAATTCGGATGTTTTTACTACAAACAGATATTAAAATATATAATAGTATTACTCAAAATTGTGTGTAACACATTTTTCAACTTAGTGGATTTCCAGAATTCAGTACAAGGTAATTAACAATTAACTGTATGTCTCAGGAAATTCTTACAAATAAACAATGACTCACACAACCGGTACTTCATCGGTCGACTGAACACAGTGTGCTGCTGTGACGACATGACTGTTGGTGATGAGAGCACCTCCACATTTCCAGTCGATATTATCGTATTCTGAAGGAAGGAAATACATTTGATCATATTGCAAACAGGTACCAAAAATAACAGTAAATAATAAAATATATAATAAATAAAATAATTAAAATAAATCCATCATTAGATCTGTCCTTCTGTATGGGAGTGAAGCGTGGCTTGTATTTAAATGACACTAGCAAGAGTTGCGTCTCACGGAAACGATTACGATGCCTTTGATGTGTGGAGTCACGCTTCGGCGTGTCAGATCAGGAACTCCTGTATTCGTGGCAGTCTTGCAGACCTTTGTCTGTCTCTTGCAGTTTATGTGCTATCATATAACATAGAGTCACTTACGCTGGTACGACCACGTTATACAAAGACCGGCTAGTTATGTCTGGAACTTAAGATCATTGTCTGGAACCCGTGACGCCGAATCCCAGTGGACGAAGTAGGCTAAAGAAATACTGGCTTGACGTACAATATTGTAAAAACAAGTATTGGCGAACACTTCACGAAGTGGAGCAGAAAATCTAGGTAAGTGGACCCCGAGCTTTGGAGTAAACTCTCAAAAAGCAGGTAGTGCATCCGCCACGCTGGCCTAAGGCGGATTATAGATTGTGAAGTTTAAGAACTAACGGGTATATTAAAAGTTATTTTTAGCCTCCGTACTACAGTATTAAGTATGTAACGTTAATAGCAATAAATGTAGATAATGAAGAATATATTCTGTACTACCTTTATAACCAAGTCGCACAATCCATGGGAACTGACCCAAATTTGCGTTCTTGCCCCCAATAATACGGTCTGCTACACTTTCACCGCATTCTGCAGCATCTAACTTCTTCCAAGCCGGATGATTTGCTATATCGTTCGCTGCAATATCTGAAGATAGAAATGAGATTCACATTTTCACCTTATAGACATTTGTTAGGAATTGCTCTTTACGCTTACTCACTCCTGGGCTCGTAAGGGCAGTAGACAAGTCTTGGAGTGAAGATCACATGTCGGCAAATGCAGAAGAAAAAGTTGTTTAATCCCATGGAATGACAACTTGCATGTAGCAGTGGACAAAGATCAGCTGACGAATGAAAGAAAGAAGATAAATTTATTTTGAGTTAAATACACAGATCGATAAGCATGATGAGCACATAACTTTATAAATATAACCTTAAATAAGTAGGTCTTAACTCAGATAATATTAGTCTGTAACAACTAATACTGATCTTCCGTTAGGACATTGCAATGACGTCAAATTCACCACAATAAGTAATTATAAACGTAAACACTGGATTTTTGTACAAGACTCGGCGCAATTCCTTTCTGTCATCAAAAACTTAAGGAATCCGATTGCCTTAATATGTTCCTCAAATACATAATACGTGAAGCAAATACTTTGTACCCCTTTTTACGAAAATTGCGCCGACCGACGGGCGGCGGAATTTTAGGAAATTTTAGGAAATTAAAAAAAAAATATATATAGGAAGGAGTGCAGAATGCTAATATTTTTTAAAAATATGCAGAAAACTACATTAAATCAATAAAAAAACATTACACACACTACCATGTATTTGACACACACACGCATATATAATCTTTTGTTTATTGTTAAAGTCAAATTAACAGTGTAGCCTTGGCGAAATCTGTGAATAATCACAACAAGAGGTTATAGTCTTTGACAACAGAACCTTAATAATGTTCAAACTTATAATTTAAATTAATTATGGCCGAATTTCGACCACTGGGCGACCACTATTCACAGGAATTATCCTAGCTTAGTTCTCTAAGGAGTGTCTAACTAGTTAGGTTCTTCAAAAAGCGAGACATAAATGTATCTAGTCTTGTTGGAAAAGCTTTTCAGAGTTAAGTTGGTTATTGAATGATTGTCATTCCTACAGTCAATTCCATGGCTGAACGAAACAATTGACATAAAATCATGACTACGTTCGTTAATAGGTTATTACTTTTTGTTTTGTAACTTGTAAAGAATTAAAGACGAAATGGAAAATTTCTTACTTACGTTCGTCACATTCATCCGGACGAATAAACCAAATAGAGAAAATTTCCACTACAGCGAAAAAAAGTTGTCGTGCAACATTAAGACTATTTTGCACGACAACTTCGTTTCGCTGCAAATGTGTTTATTTACACAAACGTTAGACTTTATTGTATGAATAGTATATTCCGGAAAGATTCCATGAACATTTCACATTAACATATAATTAATTTCTATTAAGTTAATTACGTCATTATAATGACTAACAATTTAGTCACCATGTTGCTTATGTGGTTAAGGTGTTTATTTAGTTACGAATACCAATTGCTGTATTTTGTTATTATATAAACGGTAAAAATACATTGTCTGTTTATATACATTTTCAATTATTTCTTCTTGGGCGATAATTTGTAAAATGCTTCAGGGGGGGGGGGGTCGGTTACACACGCACGTTGAAAAATACTTAATTTTAATCATTTCCACCCGATTGAAAATTAATAAAATTATAGCTAATCCAATATTTTAAAGAAAAAAAAGTCAGCTGACTATAAAGTGGTGGATAATACGTCAGCTGGTCACAGATGGTCACATGACAGTTTATATAAACTAATATCATATGATATTGTGAATAAATAAACATATCAGATGCCTATATCTCTGTAGGAAGATTGTTAACTGATGTTCTAAAGGGTGTAACGCAGGAACCAGACAGAAGTATCTATCGCCTATTTAGATGCACTAGGTGCACGAGGTGGGCAACTCAGCTTTATGCTTTGTTGGATTTTCAGTGCCGACCCCGCCTCATTGATTTATATTAGACTCATCCCCACAGTACATGTAACAAGTAACAGGAAATGTAATAAGACAGTAACACAGTATATGAAACATAAAACAGATATAACAAACACGCCCACAGAAAATAAAATGAATCCTATATAGTAATCAAAACACAAAATAGACAATATATACGTAAACGGAACTATAATAACTAAATACCAACCAGGACGGTAATCAATAATCTTATTACTATTAATTGAAACAAATAAATAAAATAAAAGCAAAAAGAAACTATCAATTTAATGGAAAAGCCTTTAAATCCTTGGGAAGTTTGAGTAGCACGTCTTACAGGTGAGTTTTAAATAAAAGTATACTCATTCATCATCTCTATGTATGATGTATATACATAATCTATAAATCTATGATCTACCTAATCTATAGACCTATAGATATGATCTATCTATCTAGTAATGTGGGATTTAAAAGATAGGTTTTAAAGGTTAGATTGAAATTTGTAGTAATTTCCATTTTTGATGTTAAATATTTGCTTAAAATCTACCGAGTCAATACCCAAAATTCAGTGAAAAATAATATTAGTAATGCTTTACAAGATATAGATAACGCCTATTTACCTCGTTAAATGTACGTTTTGCACAGTCATAAAATCTAAGTGGACACGAGATTTAATGTCACCTTATGACCTAAACGTTGTTCGGTCAAAGTCAAGGAAAAGTAACTAGTGAATCATGACTTGTTTCTTGCAAAGTGAATGTCGATAACCAGGTTAATTGCTTTGGGTGTTGAGTTTTGGGAAGTTCCATTTTCCATCAAAGGGGATGACGCAGACCTTAGTAATTATCTTTTATTTGACTGTTACAGGAAATGATTAGAATGAGTCCCAAGAAATCAATAACTTTATTGTCATTATTACACACAAGATTGAGTACCTAGTAAGTAGGTATTAGTATCTAATACCTGAAAATCGGGGTCGTTATTAACCTCAAAATTGAGGATCGCGTGGCTGAGCCTAATGATATGGGATAAATAAAAAATCACCACCACAAAAGGCTTAATGATGTATGAGAGAGGATCCAAGGTAGTTGATCAATTTTCTGTAAACTATCCAAAGTATATCTGGAAGAATATTAATAGAGGCTGACTTACATATTATAAAATGTAGACCTGAAATAGGCGAGTAGCCGCACAAGAGAGGGAAGTGGCATGTTGTCGTCTCAGAGGCGAAGATATAGTTTGGACATGGAAGAAAAATCATTTTAATGCTTTGGATCACTGACGTTAGTGTTTCTCTTGTTCTAGGATAGTTTAATTTGAATACCGGAACTAAGTGAGGGTCTTCTATAGGTTCTAAAAGTTTTAGAAGCTCAAGAGATCTGGCTACGATATATCGTTGGGTCAAAATATTGATTTCTTTTTCAGGATAGATACTAGACGCCTGATCACTAAATAGATTAGACGTTTAAAGAACTTTTAATAGATGCTCAAGACCTCAGAATCCCGCGGTCCTAGCTTCAAATAAAAACAGCAAAAATAATTAGCTCTTATTTTTAAACAGAGATTTAATCTGATTGCTTCATGTTGCCTGGTTGACACCCATAACATAGATACTTCAATCAACCTAAATTCTGTAACGGTTAAATGTAACTGTTCAATCTAGAAACTTACTTGACGTCGTGTGAAGTAGCAGTAATAGTACAAGCCACTTGTAATAATGATAATAACTGGTGGACATTTTCCAATTTTAAAGAGCCTTAGTCCATCAGCCTGAAATAGTTTATACATACTAACACTCATGATTGCAACTGAGGCAGTTACCAGCAAAATGCTCGGTTGCATCTCAGTACACCAACCGTAGCGTAACAATAGTATTAGTTACGCGCGTGTTTACGTTAATTTATAGCATATTTTATGTTAAACTTACAAAAATCATTTAAAAAAAAACTTGGCCAAATATAATGTATTTCTTGCCTTTTGAGTATTCCGCAATACTCTGAACTCTGAGCTGTGTGATTTGTGCGAGTTTTCTTACTACTCGAGCATGTTCAAATGAAAGCATTTTCGTATGGGAGTGACTTAGCGCCATCTCCTGAGCGTGTAGGGAAACATAAACCGTGCTATATAAAATTGCGTTAACTTGAATGTGATCGAGTAGTAATAACGCTCGTACTAGACACTCTGGACTTATTATTTACTCGTAACCCTGTGTTTATATGTATAATTTGCTCTACCCGATCATCGAGCCATTGCATACAGAACATGGATACACACAGTTCTTTAGGTATCGTAAACAATGAAATCGATGACCAACGGTACACACAACTCAAACCCATAACTACAAAAAGCGGTATATTGCCTGCTAAGGCGGGGAAGAAACTGCGTTCAAGGTGACCCCGCGCGTCGACCTCGTTAGTGACCTCGACAATCGAACTGCTATTTTCACATCAAAACACACATCAGCGTGACAATGACATCATGACAATGATCATCGGTAATGAAAATGCACTTTTTAAATTTGAAATTCTTAAAAGTGCAATTGTACAAAAATACTTAGAATCAAAACACAATGCCACTCATAGCCGATTCCTATATCTTATTGACCGTTCACTTGCCTTATTATAGTTTAAAGTTTGACATAAACTATACACACACAAGTAATATTAAAATTCAACCAATTGCAATGTTAGGTCAAGTGAATGAATAGTAAGGTATAGGAACCGGCCATAACTTATATTTTCACAACCCTGTCTTTCAAATACTTATTAATATTTGATCAATCACGTAAGCATCGGTAGATAACCACAAGTCCCCATATTTACTTTTAATCTACCCGTGTATTATTTGGATAACAAACGTGTTCTACATGTAATTGCAGATGTGTACATATTTAGAATTAATCAAATTATACACATACCTAACATATGGAAAAAGGATAGTATTTAATTTATTTCGACACTAATAACTGATAAATTTTGCGTGCAAAATAGCAATAATCAACCGTACAACTAATATAATACAATAAATAATGGAATCGAAAATCACATAGGTGTGTTCGCGTTTTAGGGTTGTAACACAGCTGCTAATAGAGTACAAATATTATAAAATGTAGATAGATAGATAGATAACACTTTATTGCTCACCTAAATAGACAAATGCAAAAACAAAATGCATAATTACAATACTTCTTGGCAAAACAACAGGCGGCCTTATCGCTAAAAGCGATCTCTTCCAGGCAACCTAGCTTAAAAGAAATTCTTAACTAATCTGGCGATGTAGGTGGAGCAGAAAAAAGATATGACTGTACAATTTAAATATAGGTGATTCTTTAAATATTAAAATAATATTTCTAGTTCAAACGAATATAAAAAACATTTATCGCATTTTTCATTGCAATTTCTTATATTTCCAATAACTTAAAATTGGTATTTTAGAACGATACAAATGTAACAAATAACAGGAACAAATCGAAACACGTTTCATAAATCGGATTATATTAGACAACCATTTATAATGAGGTATTAAAGAGAAATACAACTTGGAATGTTTTAAGTAATTATAGGCGTTATCGCGGTTCTTTGATTAAATTAACGTTTAATTGATTGTTCTGATAAGTTCCAAACGTGTGCACACAGTTGTTCTGTTCAAGTTGTATTAATTTTCATATTCATCAAATGCCGTTACATTGAAGCATTAAAAAAAAAACTGGAATACACTGTATCCTATAAATATTATAAACGCGAAAGTTTGTAAGAATGTATGTATTTTGCAAATTACTGAATGGATTTTGATGAAACTTTATAGTCATAGCTTACACATCAGAATAACACATAGGCTATAGGCTATATTTTATAAAGATATAGTGTGAATTATCCAAAATATAATGATTTTTCATCACCACGCGGGTGAAACCGCGGGCGCAGCTAGTAAAGAATAAAGATTACGATACAATTTTTAGATTAGTCTGTTTGGTCGGGATTTATGTAAAAACTACTCGGCCGATTTCGATGCAATTTTCGCGGTTAGTGAATTATAACACTTAAATCTGCGCTACTTTTTATCCTGGGTATCCCGCGGAGCTTTTTCTCAGAAATATTTAAAATGGCTCGATTAAAATACGAATGTGATTTTTTCAAAAAAATGTATGATTTTTTCATTTCAGATTCAAGAAATTCAAGTCAAGCTTAGACGAAGTCGTGGGTATATCCTAGTATATTAATAAAAGTACGGGACGTGACTTCGTCTTTACTCTGGCTGAGTTTCATCTTCTAGGTACAAGCGTGACAGCTGGTACAACGCCTACATTACAGAAGGCCCTAAAATTTCACAAATTTTAATCCATCAGAAATGTCAACATATTTGCGATTTTTGGGATCAGAGATAACCCTGGGACCATGGGGGTCTGAAACGCATAAACTTATCGAGACATGGCTAAACGTCTGGTGTATAATTATATCTTGGTCAACGCACTAGGATTGACGTTCCACACTGGCAGCGGTCTGGCACTATAATTATTTTCTAGATTAATTTTACTTGTACGTATAGCTATTTTAATAAGATAAATTGTAGTCTAGTACAGTAAAGAAGAACGACTAAGTTCTTATTACATATATAGCAAAGTATTCGAGTGCCTACTAAAAAAAAGTAACACTGTCATCATTGAGATTTATCCTGAAGTTCCTGTAACCTCCCACTTTGATGTAGGTCGCCCAATTTTGTATTGCTCGGTTTAATGTATAGCGATACTACATATTATCCAGAACTATCTAACGTTTGAGGTAATGTTAATGTTAGTGACTGTGTCACGCAGATGTAGCGATGGGTTTAATGCGTTTTCCGCGACGCAGCATTGTTATTAATTGACAGATAACCTAAAACACTAATGTAACTAACCATTAATGACGTTTTAACTCTACAATGCTAAACTTGCTTTAGTGTTAAAGATTTAGTCTGTTACCGAATACGTCTTATTTAGGACGATAAAAATGACGCCGTTACCCACATTAGTATATATATACATACATACGTCATATGTTAATATTTATCGTCATTAACAAGGTTACATCTCAAAGAACGCATATAATAAGACGCATTTTGCCACAGTCAATAACACCAACATTATTCCAGATTTTTTTTAAGTATATGGCTTGGCAACTAGGCCTTTAAGCCAGGCGCAGTTGTATTGTAGGCTATAGTCGACGCCGTAAAACGGAGTTCTTGTGAAAACTCGAAAGGCCACATTTGACTATACAGTTCACATTTCTCATAAAAACACATAATTACTACTCAAAAACTATCAATATCCTACAACTATTGTTCATTTTAGAGTAATTTTACACATTTTTAGAAAATAAAACTGCACAGCGCAACGTCCCCTTTCAGTTCCCGCCAAAAACTCCCATTATTCCAGATGAAGCAGAGTAATCATAGAGGATAGCATGACGCGATTTGAATGATTCTGGCATTCAGACCGCTTTTTTTTGACTAGGGTAAATCCGTTTGAGGACTAAGTCGCGAAAGGCACAGAAGCCTGGGGGTACAGTTCGCGACCCGTGTGTGGGATTCGGCAGATCGGGGGTGGCACTAGCGCGCCCAGTCAGAACTGGTGCCACGCTATTGCCACTCCCCAGTTAGGGATACCCACTAAAACCCCTGGGTGTTCCGTCCTGCGCTCTAATGCCAGGGCTATGGGTAATTGGGATTCCCGTCTCCGAGGCCCTGGCAGGCGTGGGCCTCACACACAGGCCTCTTCCTTGCCGGGGGACGTTTAGACCGTTCCACTAACCGATATTTGGTAAATAGGATGCACTCTGTGGTGCCCGTCTTACAAATTATTTATTATTAAAAAACGATCACAATTTGTACCGTCCATTGCTTTTTCGAAAATAATAAATATAAATGTGGGGAAAAACGCTGGCCTCCAAATTATCAAATTATAGGTTAATATAAAACTAAGACAAGTTTTGAAAATCAATTTAATTAAATACTAGCTGTGGCCACTGCTTCGTTCGGGTAGGACTTTGGATTTCTATTCATATGTTCTAAATCGTGCAAGATATCGAAATGAAACACCGACCAATCAATAACTCTTTATTGTACACCAATACAAATAAGAATTTACAACCTAAAACTATGTCTAATTATGCACAAGGGCGGTCATATCTCTAAAAGCGATCTCTTACAGACAACCCCAGGAATTAATTGAGATTATAATGACGATGGTGGCATACATAATACATAGAACAATTACTTAAATTTTAGTAATAAATATGTATATATACATACATACATACATATACACACTCACATAACACATACACATTATATATATATATATATATATATATATATATATATATATATATATATATATATATATATATATATATATATATATACCTAGTCTTGCCATAAATATTGTAACAAAGAATATTTTTTTTCTATTGCAAATAATATTTATAAGTTTTACAGTGTGTTAGTTTAATACATAAATATAAAACAATTTAAAATAGGTACCTACATCTACAGAAACATATTATACAATAGTTATATTCTATACATATTTCTGGTTAAATTATACATAGATACTATTGATTTGGAATATAGTAAACTTTTTGACCTTCGATGTGATTAAAATTGATATGCGCTAGTTAATTTACATCTCTAGCTTTGCTCCACATTAGATTCCTTATGTTTACTCGACATACATAGATATTTGGAAATGTATAACGTGTGTGTAATAACTAATAGGATTGCAAAACTTATTGGAACATATATTTTAGATTAGATATCTGTTGAATGTTAGGGTTTCGATTATATTAATGTAAAAACAATTAACATTAACAAAACCGACTTCACGCTAAAAACTAAAAAATAAATATTTAACCGACTTATTTCTATAACATCTTGAAGTCGGTGGAAAGTAAAACCGAAAAGAACAATAACAAATTTACAAAATAGTCATTTTTATGTTTTACTTGACACCGACTTTAAGATGTTGTAGAAGTTCTTTCTATATGGGTGAGTAAAAAAAAACAATTTGAAAACCGGTCCTCAATTCACGGAGAAATCGCGTAATATACCTACAAAAAAATTAAACGCCTGTAGAAAGTGTAATACTGGCACGCGCATACATGCTTTTTTTTGGAAAAAGCTAGGCTCTCGGCCTTTTTTAATAAGGTTTACTCTCTATTTTTCTGGGATCCACTCATTAGATCCTGACTTGGTGAGCATGGAACCGCCTCGGGAGTATGTATATATATTTACGAATAAAGAAAAAAGGTCAAAAAAGATCCACAATTGATGGAGTAAACGCGTTTCGCATATAAAAAAAATAAGCGACTGTAGAAAATGTAATACCTACCACCACCTCGGAGGTATAGACTTACGAGTAAAGAAAAACATTTGAATATTGGTTTAGAATTAGCTAAGATATCGTGTTACGAAGAAGTCTGTTATCAATTTTCGTGTGTTTCTCTGATTCCTTGGAATCCACTCATCGGATCCTGACATGGTGACAATGGGACCTATTCGGGGTTATGATCTTTCGATAAAAAAAAAAATGAAAATCGGTTCATAATTGACGGAGAAATCGAGTAACGAACACAATATACAGAGAAAATGATAACCTTCTCCTTTTTTAAAGTCGGATAATAAATAACCTTTTGTGGTTTCGACTCAGTATGTTTGCCTTTCAGTGTTGCCCAGCTGATGATCTCTCTCTCTCTTTACTAAGGCTAGACAGAATTAATTAGTACACTTTTTGCAAATTTTAAATTTAAGTAAGTAAGTATTTTTATTTTATTTTCCAGGTAAAGAGGTTACAACCAAAAAAGCATGCATAAAATTAAAACATAGCGCTAAGCGCTTAACGGATTAAATGTCACACGAGTTTTCTAAAGATCGATTTTCAAAATTTAAAATATTGAAGTGTAATTTCTATATAGACGGGGTCTTAGGATATTTCTGTCATGAAAAAGCGTTACGGCCCCGGGGAAGAGCGGCATAAATTTAGGCTAGACGTGGTGAGAGGCGGCATAATGTTAGAGTAGACTGTTGATGTTTTTATTGGTTCCGGATCGAATTCAGTTTGTTTGTTTGATACAATAAAATATAACGTCGGAAAAACCAAAATCAAATAAAATTACCGCGCTTAAAACCGTTAAAACGTAGTTTTATTACAATAAAATATGTTTAAATATAAGATGCATTAATTAAATTGTACCTAACCTAACCAAGTCCTAATTTGCAGTAAAGCTGTGAAAAATCGAAATGTATGCTGGGACACACAGTAGAAGTGAAACTTCAACGGACAAGTGGAAAAACGAATCGCAACAAAGTTATAACTTGAAGTTTTACAGGCAGAATGTTAATGTACTTGTCCAATTTGAAAATCTGTCCGTAAAACTTCAAGTTAAAATTTTGTTGCGATTCATTTTTCCACTTGTCCGTTGAAGTTTCACTTCTACTATGTGTCCTAGAACACATTTCGATTTTTTTGATAGGTGTTCAATATTCGTTTCGCCTAACGCCATTTCTGCTAATGATAATATCTTTTTTTTACTATTATTCCGCCGTGACGATATCGAGGATTTAGTGGAATATGAAATTTTAACATTATCGCAATGGAATCATACTTTGAATATTTTCGCAACGTCAAGATACTGAAATAGTAGAATTGGGCCCCTGATTATTGTCGTATGCGGAGTGAACGTTGTAGAGACTGTTGAGTAGTTGAATTTTATATTAAAAAAAAAATATTTTAAAGTTAAGTGGCATTTGCCTTTCTGGATGGTTACCACCCCTGGTCTAGGTCATGCCGCCATAACAGCCTTGAAATGTGTTCCGGCATTAATGGCCAGGTTCCGGCCCCATCTACGAGTCCGGCAGCATATTACTAGGCATTTTAATGGTGCAAATGTTTATAGGAGACGATAATCATTTTACATCATAGTTGGGCCGTCAGCCTGTCTGCTGTACTCTAGCAATAAATTTTTTATTAAACAAGCACCAAAGCAGAAGACGCACCCAAATCCCTAGTTTAGTTTTGGAATACATAATTTATGACTACAATCCATTGATGAAACAATAATAGAGGGAATAATTAAGGGTACAATCTATGTATTTGTTTACCTGTATTTATTTATGAATTTCAAGGCACGAAGTGGATTACTATAAATTCTAAAACATGATTTAAATATAAAAGAGCGGGCGTTAAAATTTATTTATTTATTTATTTATTTATTTATTTATTAGCCTACAAACATCGCTATCATTACAGTTGCCACCAATACGATAGCGTGGTACACATAATACACTATAGATATATATATACAAATTCAGTCGTTATAACATATAATATAATACGAAGTTCTTGTGAATTCAGTCACAGTACAGATAAAAATGTCAATTTGTTCACATATCTTGTTCAATGTTCGCAAGGCCTGTGTCATCGGCGCCTTATTAAGCAAGTTGGTCCTGCCATATGGTACTACGAACATTGGTGGCTGCCTACGTCTCAGCACAAAATTCGCTGGAACGTTTAGTTTGATTTCAGCTAATACTCCTGGGTTCAATAATTTACCTCTTAACAATTTAAATAAATAGGAGACCAATGCAAACTTTCGTCTGGATGCCAAATTATTATACCCAACCATGCCTAAGACAAACAAGGTGGGGTACATTAAAGGATAAAATGGGTAAACACCATAAAGTCTTAGGTATAAAAATCTAGTAAATTTATTTTGTATGCGCTCCAACATGAAACTATATTTAGTTTCATGTGGAGCCCAGATGATTGCGTTGTTTTCTAAGTGGGTTCTTACTAAAGCGTTAAATAATGTTTTAACGACATAAATACTATTAATACCTTCTATTCGACGTAATACAAAACCTAAATTTCGATAAGCTTTCTTACAAATGTTAATTATGTGATCGCGAAAAGTTAGCTGTGTATTAAGACATACTCCAAGATCCCGCACCGTTTCAACTCTTTTAATTGCTGCATTAACCAAGAAATAGTTGTAATGGAGAGGCCGCTTGTTTCTGCTAAAGGAAATGAGAGAGCATTTTGTAGTGTTAAAAAATAAATTATTTTTTTCACCCCAATCTGCTACTTTATTCACGTCCTTCTGGAGCAACTCACAGTCCGATTTATCTTTGACCGCAAGCAACAACTTTAAATCATCCGCAAACAAAAGGCATTTGGAATTTTTCACCACCTCGGGCAAGTCATTAATCATGATAATAAACTGGAGTGGTCCCAGGTTACTTCCCTGACTAATTCCTGATCGGGTATAGTATGGCTCTGATTTAAAACCAGCATAGTCGACAAACTGTTGACGATCTCTCATGTAATTAGCAAAAAAGTTTAATAGCTTAGGAGTACATCCTACTGCTGCCAATTTTGTCAACAATATATCATTGTCTACCAAATCGAAGGCCTTTTTGAAATCAAAATAGGCAGCATCGACTTGGACCCCAGCATCAACTAACGGAATAACATATGACATAAAGTTAAGAAGATTGCTGTTTGTACTACGACCTGGTCTAAAACCATGTTGAGCTTCCGATAACTGACAAGTTACTTGATCTAAGATACATTTATGGATTATTGACTCAAATATTTTTGCGGGTGCTGATAATATCGCCACAGGCCTAAAGTTAGTAATATCCGTTCCGGCGTCTCCCTTGGGCACTGGAACCACTCTAGTAACTTTCCAACATTCAGGAAAGAAAGAGAAATCAATAAACAGATTAAATAAATGTAGTAAAGGTTCAGTTAGGATCGCCTGACAATCCTTCATAATAAATGCAGGTATTCCATCCGGTCCAGCCGAATGCTTAGGTTTGAGTCGTGCTAGTGCTTTGGACACCTGCGATAATTGCAACCGGTCTACATGCACTCTCATACTGCTACGACCCCCTGCTGCAACTGCATCGTCAACATTGAGTTTTGCTTTCTGAGTGCCATAGACCGAATGAAAAAAATGAGCCAATTCACGAGCACAATCAGCCTCCGGTATTATATTCCCATCCTTTGTTATCTTCTTTTTCTTAGTGATACCCCTTTTTGTATTTAAAAATTGCCATAAAGATTTAGGGTCCTCCTTAACACACATCTCAATCCGCTGCTTGTACCTATCGTATGCTGTTGCGATCATCACCTTAACCCTTGTCCTACACTGAGCAAACGCTGCGTAGTCGTTTTGTGATTTAGTTAACTTATACTGCTTATGAAATCTTGCCTTTTGTCTAATGTTGCGAATTACATCTGGTGTGTACCACTCAGGGTAACTATACCTTGAGTTTACACAGTTTCGCGTTTTTCTAGGTACGCAATCATCTAGTAATGAATAAAATGTATTATAAAAAAAAAAATATGCCTCTGCTGGATCTTTTATACTATACAACGGGGTCCAGTCCACTGATGATATTAAAGAATACAATAAGTTAAAGTTGGCTTTTCTGAAATTCCATTGTGGCCATTTATTATTGTTACTATTTATTCCCTGAGGTGCAAAAGAACCAGTTACTTCTTCCCCAGTTAGTGAACAATCATGTGTGCTAGCCAAGCAACCACCAATGCGCGTGATGGTGATAGCCAACGGAGGATGATGGTTATCCACCGGTACTAAAGCTTCATCAGACTCACTTACGGTAATTGTGTCACATAAACTTGACGAACAAAGAACTAAATCTAATTGTCGGAGGTTACAATTAGGTACATTATTGTTTTGAGTGAATTCACAGAACGAAATAAAGTATTCATAATAGTTCAATACATTTACGCTTGCCGAGTATAAATTAAAATCTCCTATCACAATAACATCCTTGTATTTTACACACAATTGTTCTAAGACCGTGAACATCGCTATGTAATTATTTTCATTGCTGTTAGGTGGTATGTACAGGACGCAACATAAAAATAAAAAAATATTGTTTATATGTACAGTGGCGCAAACTAATTCAAACAGATATTCGTCTACGTTAAAGTTCGACGGTAACGACACCGCTCGTAGTTCAAGCCGGTGTGTGGCCACGAGAAGCGCGCCTCCTTGCTTTCTTCCGTCCATTCTATCACATCTCAATATATATCAAATATATTATAATATATATCAAAATATCTTGTTATTATTAGATATTTAGTATATCACGGTATAAATAATTGCAGTTACTGTTTAAACAATAATTAAGATGCTATTTGTCTAGTCACAGATGTGACGTCATAACTTGATACGTTCGTACATGATCTAGGCGGCCAAAGCGTTTTGTAAGATAACAAAAAGTAATTAATAGTCTCGTTTACCCTATTAAAACTATATTATGTTCTGTAGAGATTTAGTACACAGGCTATTTAAAAGTTATTAAAATATCAAAGTAGAAGTAAACAATCAATGCGCACTATGGTCATTTGAAACCTAATTTTAAAGTCCGAAAATCCAAAATATCTTAGATAATGTAATAAATTATTAATGTATATTCTACCAAACACTTTATTCAATGGAATCTCCGGAACGTATAAGTTGACTGCTTAAAAACGAGATACGTTGTAAAAACCTGTTTAAAACCACTTATTATTGTCTCATGCATACATGCATATGTATATATATACGTATTTGCATTGTATTCAACTTTGAAGGAGACCTACGGGAATTATTGCGAATAATACAATTAGTTATCTATTCATTTGAAAGTTTTAAAAATCATCAAGTAGCATTTTATAAATTTAAAGTGTCTATCTATGTAAATGAGTTTTGATACACTTCTTACTAGGCCGCCTATTGCATTTTGCCTAGAAAAAAAATATTGTAAATCTGGACTGTTTTTGTAATTGTATATTTTGGTATGCTAAGTGTTATCTCTCACTCTCTCTACTTCGTTAAAATACACTATAAGTACTTAATAATATATAAATGGGAAGTAATTCTGTTTGTTTGTTACATATTCATGAAAAAAGATCTGAACGGATATCAATAAAATTGGCAAGGGGAAAGACATGTAGTATTTTGGGGAATGACAGAGATTACATTATGTCTCAAAAACAATCTTGAAGAGGTGAAATAGGTCAGTAAATTAGGACATGGAAATTCGTATAGGCAACCAACATTTTCTCAAGTTAAGTCATGACGTGCAGATTGATATTTGAGCTCGTTGGAAGAAATAAAAGAATTAGCGGTTCAGAGACTACGTAATCATCCTTGAAGAGTACTCTCTTAGCTAAGTTCCTAAAATTATGCGGGCAAAGTATATGTTACAAATTTGATTTATAAAAGTGAATATGAGTTTGTTCCTATTTTTATAGCTTTTAAACATGAGCCATTTTTCATAAAATTTGATACAAGCGTAGGTATAGGAGTATACGTGGATACATGTATACTCCGAGCTAAATGTAACAATCTGCTTTTGAATGAGAATTTATGTAAATTGTGCTGCCATCTGTTGTTTACTAATAACATCCACAATTTTGACGCGGCCTATAGCGTTAGATAAAGTATTTAAAATCTATAGGATCCTGTAAGGTAGGCACGGAGAAAAAATTTAAATCAAACACGACAAAAATTGAAAAAACATTGCGCCTAAAACATATGATTTAAATGGTAAAACGTCAAAAAGCAAGAAATGAATGATATGTGGCACAAACTAGCTATATAGGATTTGAAGATTTTTACAGTCATGTTTTATTAATTATTGGGCCATACTTATTTCTAGTATAACCTGCTTCCACATTATTACGCAGTGTTTGTTAAATGTAATTTAGATATCGGTTAATAATGATTAGTAAAATTCTGTCTAACATTAATTTGTATTCGATTATTATGTAATTTTGTAATTAAGAGGTTAAAAGCCATCGACTCATGATAAACAAGTAATACGGAGTTAAATATAGACATAAAAACAAGTATTTTCAGTAAATAAACCGCGAAGTGCGTCCACACTCATGGCTCATCGTGTTTCCCCGCGGAACTAGTAAAGCAATGGTCGTCTACTTGAAACTGCTCGTGACCTATTCATTCATCGATCACTATCGAGACCACAGATAGACAAAAAATAATTCAAAACTAATATATTTAAAGAAATTCAAACGGAACTTTAAGTCATTATAATACATCTAATGAACTTAGTCGAAACTCGGAACGAGAGTAAGATTCCACAGTCCCCCTGACCCTTTTATCTGTGGTAACCCTTCCAGAGATTAAGTTAAAATTCGAATAACGCTACAATATAAAAAGTTTTATAAGGAGTGTGTACCGATGATGTGTATTATTTTAGTGTAAGCGACGTCAAGAAAATGTTTATCAAATTAGTGTGTTAATACCTTTGTGGTAGTGTCGATTGTGAATTAAATTATAGTGTTAGAAAGATGTTGAAATTCTTTATTACTGTGATTTTATGCAATTTATCATTCTTGGAAATAGAGTGTCGTAAGTAATTGTTTTCGTATTTAATTCTCGTATTTCGTAATTAACCTATTTTCTATATAACATAATTATTGTGAGTATTTTTTTAAAATTATGGTAACACGTAGTAACAATAATACCCAATATATATAAATTTTTAGTATTATTTAAAATTATCTGAATTAGTGATGATTCAAATGCAGAATAATAATAATATGACCCTGTGATATGTGACATTTATGTCGTTATGTATAAATGAGTTTATAAGTTAGAATGTAAAATTAGGTTAACACACTTTAAATCTTTAAAAGGCAAAGATTAAATTTGCGTCTTTAAACTGGTTTATTATCATTTTGAAAATGAAATAATAATATTTTGGCTAGCACTAACTAAAACTAAAACAAATTGATAAAAGTGATTAAAAATATTACACTGAAACACAGACTATCATTAAAAGCATTGAAATTTATAACTGTAATATAATTTTAGGAGTTCCTTAGTCAAATGGTAAAAAGGAAATCATTAGAAAATCCTTATGTTCTCCACAAACATTTTCTAAAATAAATTATTTTAACAAATATCTGACGGTTTTCAATAAGTCCCTTTCATTGTATAGCAGTTTATCATTTTTAATTTATTTATTTATTTTCATGGAATTTCGTATGTTAAAAATGTATACGTGTTCATAATAGGATGTTGTACAAAAGAGTAATATATAGGTATATGAAACAAAAAATGTTCTTCAACTTACATACACATTACACCTGTTTCCAGTGAGGGTAGGTAGAGACGGTGGATTTACTTTTGTAACGACCCCAATAAACAACTTTCGATTCATCTACTTTCATTAATCTCTTCATAACTATATGTACGTTTTTTTTCGTAACACTTGTGCTATTTGATCATGGTATGTACGTCGTGGTCTACCGATACTATCACTCTGCTATCATATACTTGTTTTGTGATTTTAATTTCATCCATTTTCCTCCCTACATGCCCAAACTACCTTAAAATTCCTTTTTCAACTTTTATACTACATTTACTTTGAACTCACGAGTCCCTTATCACATTGTCCCTTATCATGTCCCTTAACTCATATATATCTCTAAGCTCCTATTATCCGTGCAGGAAAGGAGAAAGAATACAATTTCCTGCGGCCGGGCGGCCTGTCGTAGGAGGCGACAAAACAACCCACAGTCAGGTGGTAGGGTATTTGTCCGTCTGAATGGATACCATCCCTGGTATAGAGCATGCCACCATAATAAGCTTGAGTAGTGTTCCGGTATTAGTGGCCAGGTTCCAGTCTCCCTTTAGAGATCGGCAGCACATTATTAGCACCTTTGGTGTTGCAAATGTCGATAGGCGATGGTAACCGTTTTCCATCAGGAAATGGCGCTTTTTATCTGCCTGCCTGCTGAACTCATGCAATAAAAATAAAATAAAAAAGCTCTCATTTCCACTGCGTTTATCCTACTTTCACGTTTTTTCTGCCATACCCATTTTTCACCGGCATTCATTAGGGTTGGCACAAACCTCTCTCATCATCGCAGACGTTCGACTGCAGCCAGGGAGAGTGCAGTCGGGATAAACCTCTGTTGGTGAAGTGGTCCACCTTAGTCAATCCAGGGGGGACTAATCTGGCGCACGGGACGACATGGTGTCGTAACTTCGTATACTAGATCCCATGTCGCTCCATTTCGTGCATGTTCAAGGCGAGCAGTTTTAGGTTTAGCGAGGTAGTCCGGAACACCCGTACCAGAGTCCTCGTTTATGTCTGTGCGGAGTTTTAAATTCACTCCGTAGTCGGTCCATCCTCCTATAGGACCCAACTTAGTACGAAAAGTATTCTCCCTGCGTTATCAAAATGGACCGTCATGGACCATCATATGTGCCTTTTCATAAAAGCTTTGCGTATCTATATATACCTGCTATTATTCTGCTTTCAATATCCCACTCAAGCTTTCTGTCGGTGGTAAACATACGTCCTAAATATATAAACTCTCTGATTTGCTCTAATTTTTCATTACCTGCCCATCCGTACTTTACAACTTAGCAATGCTCTACATAAACAAAAAATTGTATACAGTAGACTGGGGTGATAGCTGCAGAACAAAGCAAAATCAATTAGGAACTTGCACACCACTGTCATCATGTCAGCATTTAAGAGTCGAAATATCAGGAGCTGGCAACCCAATGCCCAATCATCTAAGGAGGAAACTTCAAAGTCTTGGGTGTGGCTTTATAGACTCAGAACCGTTGGTAAGAATCTGTTCATATCTCTATATATATCTATATATACATATATATACATAAAATATATATTAGTTATGTATAAGATCCAGGATTCCGAAACCAATAGACTGATTATCGTCAAAGTTGGTATGATACAGTACCTAAATAACGAATTGTGTGGCACTCGACATGCGTCGACACTATAGCACCGTCTTCTTTTTCCAATAATTGAGTTAGGGGCTAGCAAAATTGCATCAACAATTAAAGCTCTGTCAAGGGCGCAAATATAGAACCTTAGAAAGAATTACGTATTTGTGCCTATTGGAGTTCGGTCCATCGGCAAAAAGTTTCTTCGGAAATATTTGCAGGGAACTCTTTGATTTACTACCCGTAATCAGACGGTTGGTTCGTATTTCACCCAGCTAATCAACATTGCCATACAGCGTAGCGATACTGCCAGCTGTCGGAGTACGCTACCTGTTGACAGCGATTTTTTTTTGCAGGAGTTCAGCAGACAGGCAGACGGCCCACATGATGGAAAGCGGTTAGCATCGCCTATGGATATTTGCAACACCAATGGCGCTACAAATGCACTGCTGTTCTCTTAAGCGAAACTGGAACCTGGTCACTAATGCCGGAACACAACTCAAGGTTTTTATGGCGACATACTTTAGACCACCTGGCTTGTGGGTTGTTTTGTCGCCTCTTACGACAGGCCGCCCGGCCGCAGGAAATTGTATGCTTTCTTCGTTCCTGCACGGATGAAGATTTTGTTACACAGTCTATATTATTAACACTTATTTGTATTATAATAATATTGTTACAACTTAGGCTCCGAATGCTCCGATCTGTAAAAGGTCATTTTTTTACCTGTGGGCATTTGAACTAATTGTAATCCTTTTATGATGGTCTTCTTTTGTTCACTTATTTATTGCCATACGTTTCTAGTTATTGTGGAGAACAGCCTATTATCCTATTGTATTCGTTTACGGCCGCTCAGGAGCATCATTAGTCATGTGTTGCGGATTATAAGTACAAGGTAATTCTTGGAAATTATGTCGACGGTGCCGGGCGGGCACATTTGCATTTGTGAAGTATAAAACGACGGCCTGATTGAGAGAGGAGTTCAGTTAAGCTACAACTACGATCTAGGCGTGACGTGTGTACATTCGGGAATCTAATAGTGACGGACTTTGCGCGTTTTATTGAATTACGACCTTCTGCATTACGTTTGGATTTGTTGCGTTTAGTTATATTTGTACCTGTATTATACGTGTTTGTATAGTTCTAATAAACTATATAATAATTCTAACGGCATTTTAATTCGAGTCCCGCAAACCCGTAATAATATAATAAATATTTGATAAGAGAATAAATTTCTGTTTAATAAAGAAAACAGTTGATGTTTGTTACCTTTATGGAGTCCTTGATCAGTTTATATACAACCCATAAACATCCCACAGTCAGGCCTCCAATTATCTGGCGGGTTTTTTCGGTTTTTAATTATTTTATTAATCGATACTTATATTTGTTCTTTTTTGAGAATTCACGAAGTTTTATTTCTTCAATAGGTCTGCTGTGTAGATGATAAAAGCGATGAATCCAATAATTATGATGATTATAGTAGACCAAACACGCTAGGATCGACGTCTGATAACGATAGACTATCTTGGACAGATCCCAATTATAACACGAATACAGAAGATCCATTTAACCGTAATTCAAATACTAATGTCAATAATCCAAGTTATCAAGATAATGAAATATATAACAGAGGTCCACCGGATATTTCTCAACATCCAAATCTGAAGCTTTTGCCGACTAAATGTGGTGCGATTGATGATGATAGGATATGGGGTGGAGACCGGACGCAGCTTTTTGAAATGCCTTGGATGGTTCTTTTATCCTACGACGATGCAGGTATTTAAATGTTTGAAATTAATGAATTAAAACAAGATTTTCAATTATTGCGATATACGTTTCTTTGCTTATTTATCTCTGTATCCCACAATACCTCTTAATCGTTAAAATAATAAACCTACGTTTTAATGACTTTAAGCGCTATTTATATTTCAAATAAAATATCGCACTAAAAACGTACTTAGTATATATCAGTATTATACTATAGTATTTATTATGTGTAGGTAGTCGCGAAAACTTAAGAAAATAAGTACTATTAATTAATGGTTGCTATTACTTTGCTACCTGCTACGAACTACAATACGAATAAACAGTGTAATCCGATAAGTTGATATATTTATAACATAAATGAGTAAAGCTTGGAATCCATATCTCTCCGTAACCATTATAATTATTTCGTTTCCCAATATAACATAACCTACACACATTATTCAAAATAGATGAAATAGATACCAATACTTACCTAAAAAATATCATGAAAGTCTATTCATTTTTAAAGCAGTGAAGAAGGAACAAATAATGTGACAACAACCACAGGACAACCTTAACTAATTTATCAATGCCAATAACATCAAAAGTAGCCTTAATAACCCTAAGACAGTTGTTATCCCATTAAAAATTAACTTGAAATATATCTTAGACCTAAAGGTACCTTAATAGGTCTAAGAAATATATATAAACCTTTATTGAATAACATCTTTTGCTTCGCTAGGGTTTTCTGAAGCTTATTTGATGTTTTTGGAAGATATCGCCGGCGGCGATAAGACTTCCTATTATACATGTAACTTATGTATGCAATTGATAAAATAAATTAATATATGGATACACCATACAAATATATTTTTTATTTTATGATTGTCATCTAATAAGATGAATGTATAATAATACAGGTGATATAAATACTTATTATAGAAGTATAATAAGTATCTATATCCGTGAGAAGTCACGGCCTTGGAAATTAACCAATTATCATGAAATTTTATATTTATGTACTTTCCATAAGGGCGTGATTATAGAACTCTTTTATATCGGAAAATGAGACAGTCTCTTATGGATATGACGTGGAAATATACATGTGAAAATATCTAGTATATTATATTTAATATTTGTCATTTTTACTTTCAGTTCTTGGTCCCAGGTTAAGTTGTGGTGGTACTCTGATAAATGAATGGTACGTGTTAACTGCCGCTCATTGTGTAGAGTTCCTAGCGTCCAGGCTGAGGTTGGACGGAGTTATTCTTGGAGAATACGACGTAAGAACGAATCCGGACTGTGACGATACATCGCAATGCGCACCTCCAATACGAGTAAGAAATTGTCCTAATGAGTTAAAATAGCCACTTTCGCAGATTCGTATTACAAAATGACAAAATAATGTGGAATCTAATACCATGTCATTCACCTACCAGTAAAGCTACCGGTGTCAAATTGATAATGCGATGCTCTGTACGCCAATGTTGTCATTACATCCTTTCTTAAAAATAAGAATTTGGGGTAATGTATAACGTTTGCGAATGTACTACTAAGAACGTCGATGCAAAAATCATGGGGCCTCTGCTCTGTAGTTCGGGGGCCATGACTGATTCAGCGCCATGTACGCTCCTTTTGTTACTCATTTAAAATTGAGTAGATACCACTCGCTACAATAAATACTAACATTGTTTACAAAATAAAAAACAGGCATTAAAATACCATCTTTTAAAATATCATCTTAGAAATAATAATTTTAACTAGTGGTCGCCCGTGGTCGAAATTTGACCATAATAATGAATCTAAATTATAAGTTTGAACATTATTAAGAGAGTTGAATTGAGCATTATTACGTCAAAGAATATATATAACCTCTATAATCATAGATCTCGCTAAGGCTACACTGTTAATTTGACTTTAACAATAAACAAAAGAAGTTATGAATGTCAAAGAAGCAAGTGAGGTGTGTAAGAATAAGCCTGAATGGCGCTCTGTTGTTCGTGCCTACCCCGCAAGGGAACTGGCGTGAATTTATGTATGTATGTATGTAATAAACTAAAAATACATGGTAGTGTGTGTAATATTTTTTTATTGATTTAATGTATTTTCTATGCATAATTTAAATAAATATTGGCATTCTGCACTCCTTCTCTATATAAGCTATAAGTGTGCGAAATTTCATACTCATGCGTCCGCGCAATTTTCGTAAATAGGGGTACAAAGTTTTTGCTTCACGTGTTAATATATAGATTACTGTTTAAATTAATGCGCTATTTGACTCCTGTCACTTACGTATGATTCTTACAAAATCCATTAGGCCGCGACCTTTTGTAGATGATAAAAATTGTCTCAAGTTGACCCGAGCATATTGGAAGCAGGGGTGCAAAAATCAGCTTGCGCCCCGTTTGAGAAGAAAAACAAGTTAATTTGAATTTTTAAATGTTATTTTATTCCCCCACCTATTTTGAAAAACCCTGAACCCCTTATGCATTCATCACGTTCACTCGCCCGTCTGTCTATCTGTTTTTGCATTTCACAGTAATTTTTCTCAGAAACTGCTGGATTTATATTGATTAAATCAAATCCAGTGCAACAAATGATACCAGGCACGTTTTTTTAAAGGCCAAAGAAGCCTAAACATTCGCATTGGTAAAGCACATAAGGAATATGATGTCTCATCAGACCCTTTACCTACCCCACCACACAACAATAATACTAACCCTGTACCGTTCTGGAAAAAGTTGGCAAACTGCAAACAATCATTACTAATCCTGAAAAAAAATTTTCATGGTATCCGTATTTCACAGTCTGCGAACCTTTTGCTCAATTATAGAGACAGTTGTAAATGAAAACCCACTCTGTGTCTGGAAGAATTTGTTCCCCTATCAGACTTTTCATATAACCAAGAACGACAGAAACACGGCATCTCCAAAAAAAATATGCAAAGAACTTAACCATATAGATCCGTCTAATGAACCTTACAATACCGGTGATCATAAGGATTCTACAAGACGTTTTGAGACGTCTTGTGGAACTGCGTTTGCGTTAATCTTGAAAAATCATGAAGATGCTCTTTAATGACTTTTTTATCGGAGTCAAGCGATTTGCCCCCCTTACGTTACGTTAATATGGAGACATCAATTTCTAAGCCGGATCTGATTTTTGCAGGTTACGGTTTAATTACAATATTATTTATACGCGTATTAGAGTTTAACCTCTACTGCGTGTCTATTGTTATAAGAGCAGGCGTTAAATACAGGTTACATTGTACTAAATTTTTAAGTTGCCCCCGGAAGATTCACTTCATTTTATATCGCAATGTACCGCATCTTATCCGTGCAGGAACGGAGAAAGAATAGAATTTCCTGCGGCCAGGCGGCCGGGCGGCCTGTCGTAAGAGGCGACAAAACAACCCACAGCCAGGTGGTAGGGCATTTGCCCGGCTGGATGGCTACCACCCCTGGTCTAGAGTATGTCGCCATAACAACCTTGAGTTGTGTTCCGGCATTAGTGACCAGGTTCCAGTCTCCCTTAAGAGAGTAGCAACGCGTTTGTAACACCTTTGGTATTGCAAATGTTCATAGGCGATGGTAACCGCTTTCCATCAAGTGGGCCGTCTGCCTGTCTGCTGAATTCCTGCAATAAAAAATAAAATAATCTCCCGGCATGAAATGTATTTATGTCCATTTTCGATATTACAACTACATTTAAACAAAATTACAGCAAAACCAATCCAGTACTCCTAGTAGTTTTTCCGTATAAGCTTAAGAGATAGATGGACAGATCGAGTTACTATCGCATTTTTTTTATAGATGACGAATTTTTATATCTATAAACTTGAGAAATGATTGATCCTATACAAATTTTTACCTTCTATTTCAACCCGTTCTAGTTTTATTTATATATCCCCCGTCTATCTATCCGTAAACTAAATAAATAACAAAAATGACCGAAATTACTGAAAACTATCCTTATTCTAGCTTACTTTCTGGGATCACCTTTACATAAATGTATCTCAAAATCTATCCCATTATCTGGCACAAAAAGTATCTGTTGTCCACCCTCGGTATTATAATTACATATATACCGAATTTCAGCCAAATCAGTCCAATAGTTTTCCGTAAAAGCATAACAAAAAGAGGGACAAATACATTTTTGTCCCGGAAACTATCCCATTTTTCGGGATCAAAAGTGTCCTATGTTTATCCTCGGCATCGAAAATATATATGTATTGAGTTTCAGCCAAAGTCCGAGTTTTTCGGTAAAAGCATAACAGACAGACAGACCGACAGACAGATAGACAGAGTTACAAAACCGAATATCGTGTGAACAGAGCATTCGGTTCTGCCGTATAAGGTAAAAATCCGATCCGGCTAAACTTGACTCCATGTAACCGTAGGCTCCTAAGGGCGCAGAGAGCTATCCCTGTGTCCGTGTGCTACGCACCGCTTGCACCTCCAGATGAAGACGGGCCTGCTTCTACTTTATTATGTATCAAATTAATAAGCCCGTGAATCTTGCTTTTTTCAATTGCTAAATTGGAGCCGCGCTAGTTTTGGTCTAATGGAGGTGCCATTTGACCAGTTGCGCTTATCTAAGGTGAATTTACAGGTTTCGTAGAACGGTAATCTCACTGTGCTAGATTTTTGGTGTTGTTTTGCATTACTATATTTTTATATGATAATTCACAGTTGACTTTTCTTTACTGCACAACACGTTTCCTGGAGTGATCACCGGTATAGTTTCTTCTGGAGCATGTTTACAAATTCAAATGAAAACGTTATATTAAATTAAAAGTAGAAATGAACCATAACTTACAACGCGTGGACTGTGAAGGAAACATTGTGAGAGAAGCTATACTTGAACGGAAACGTCCGAACCCAGCATTGGGAATGTTATAGACTGGCATAATATTAGTTTATAACTAAAAATAATGTTAGTTTTGTCCTATTTGTATATCATCCAATTATTTTTGGAAAAATGATTTCCTGCGGCCGGACGGTCAGTCGTAAGAGGCGATAAAACAACTCACAGCCAGATGGTAGGGAGGGCCCGTCTGAATGGCTACCACTCTAGGTGTAGAGTATGGCGACATAACAACCTTGACTTGTGTTCCGGCATTTGTAGCCAGGTCCCAGTCTCCCCTTAGAGAGCGGCAGCATATTGTTAACATCTTTGGTGTTAACAATATGCTGCCAATATTTATATCTTTCAATTTATATGAATTAAATAAACTGAACCATATAAACATAAACTTGAATCATTTAATGTCATCGAATACTGTCGAGTCCTTTCAGTTCTGAGCTTTTCAATGAAACTGATTTAATTTGGTTGTTCAGTCTAATATCACCATGACGGATCTAAAGCTGCATGTAAATCTTCTGTAAAGACCAATTTAGTAATTCATATTAATAAAATTAGATACATGTATTGTTTTCCAGAACGTAACAATCGACTATGTGATAGCCCACCCGGGTTACACCCCAGAAAATCGGAGTGATGATATAGCACTGATCAGACTCTCGGAGCCTGCTGATTTTAACTTAGGTATGAATTATATTTATTAGAAGTAATTCGATGAAGAAGGATACGAGGAATCCTAATACAAATACTATAATATAGTGTCTTGATAGCTAGTTCCATTGTGCTCTGTTCAGTATTTTACGCACTATGTAACATTTTAAATCTATCTTTCGGAACACCTTCGCAATAATTAAACGAATTTAAAGATATATTATACAGTACCAAATCAATACGGTCTCTGTGACTGAGACTGGCGGCCTAAGCGGTGCTTAGCTTAGAGGTATGTAGGTAGGTGTATGTATGAATGTATATATATATATAATGCGCGTATTTGTCTGTCTTTATGGTAAATTAAGTGGTTTATAACCTAATGTTTATTAGGTTATAAACCACTTAATTTACTTTTATAATTATTGTTACATCTATATATTCTACTTTAGTATATTTAACTCTGTTTAATTATTACCTATTCTTTGGTTTTGTAATTGTCCATTACTCTAATCATTATATTAAGTACTTATGCCATTATTATTGTGAAACATCTGTGGATACCTTATCTATTTCTGATAGTCTGTTTAAAATTATAATATTTAACTCATTTAGTTCTAAAAATATAAAAAAAAAGCATAAAGCAAAAGCGAAACAAGACTGACTTGTACTGCGATCTTGTAATGTTGCTTTTATTATAGATGCTTTTAAGAGTTAGACTATATAATTCCTTGTATTATTTTTCAAAGCTTAAACATCTACATCCACTTGTATGTTAGAGCAGATATTTTAATTGAGAAACCTAAATATTCAACAGCTTCAATGAAGCCAATATGTTTGCCAATATCAAGAGACTTGCAAAAAGAGAGTCTGGAAAACAAAAAAGCTGTGGTGGCTGGTTGGGGAGTCACAGAAGAAGGCATGCAGTCCCCAGTTTTGATGAGCGTAGCTTTGCCCATCGTCTCTAACAGTGACTGCGCAAAGGATTATAAAGAGTAAGTTAACCTTTGCTAATCGTTTCTCTCCCACTCTAATGAATTGATTACCCAGAGCCCAGAACAAACAAACACGTGGCACGCAAATCCGTGCGAGCATTTTTTCTTGTTATAACGCAGAAGCAGCAGCTTACTTACCTCTCTCAAGGAATTAACCACGAGATGGTTTAGCCTCTAGCTACGCTCGTGCGCCAAACCATCTCGTGCCTAAATAGGTTACTTTCACCTTTCGTGTAACAAACAATCTACTAAATTTTAATTACTCTGCTAAGTGTCTTCGACAAAGTTTAATTCCTATGAAGGTTATAAGAACTAAAATTTAATGATGATGTGATCAAGCAGGAAAATGATTATGTAACTGTGATGCTTAAAAGGAAATACATCTTAAATATTGTTAATAATGTTAAAATGTCAGGTTTATCCTGTTATTATTATATTTTAATACTAGCGTTTACACTACGGCTATGCCGTGGGCTAAACCCTAGGTAATAGCTTTATTTTACTTACATAAAAACTTAATTTGGTTTTTTATATTAGATATAAACCGTCGGTGAAAATTTATCTAACTGATGGAGAAAATCGGTGTAAGAATAAGCCTGAATGGCGCTCTGTTGTTCGTGCCTACCCCTCAAGGGAACTGGCGTGAAGTTATGTATGTATGTATGGTGAAAATCGCTTAAAAATCCATTGCGTGGCATAGTAGGAGTTAGCAGACAAACAGACGCGGAAAGCGACTTTGTTTGGTACTGTAAAGAAGATAAAGGAGCACGAATAACCAGAGTAAATTAAGTAGACTAAAAGATTTGGTTAGAAACAGGAATTTGAGGACATTTATAAAATTATAGTGTAAAAAAACCATAACTATGAGCGTTTCTCATAGTGAATTTTTGATATTATGCGTACGTACCGGCGCGAGTGTACCTACTGTTTTCATGCCTGGCTGGACCAGTGTGCGTGTGTACTTCCGTTGGTAAATCGTGCGCCAACAACGATAAGTAAAACCTCAACCACACGATAAGATTTGATTGCCAATTAGATTTGCCAATTTTTTTTTTTTTCTATTGCATGAGTTCAGCAGACAGGCAGACGGCCCACTTGATGGAAAGCAGTTACCATCGCCTATGGACATTTGCAACACCAAAAGTACAAATGCGCTGCTGCTCTCTTAAGGGAGACTGGAACCTGGTCACTATTGCCGGAACATAACTCAAGGTTGTTTATGGCGACATATTTTAGACCAGGGGTGGTCGCCATCCAGTCGGGCAAATACCCTACCACCTGGCAAAATCAATTGGCTGCAATCTGATTGTCCGTCCACACGTACAAAAGAAGATCGCCAATTTTCATTTTATTTTGTTGCCTCTGCTGAAGGGTCTTGTCTCAAGCATGATGCCTCTTACTTAGCAAGAAGCAAAAATTTGGGTTGATTTTGTCTCAAAACTAGAAATGTAGAATAGGAAAAAATATAAGACTATGCCCAAAACAATGGTTGTTCAAGATTTAAAATCTCCTCCATTATTTGCTACATCATCGTTGCCGTTATCCTCATGATCCAACTTGAAACCACAATTATAACACAACAAAATACACAAAAACGCATTGCATACCGCTCTGCGCGCCGCTGTACTAATGACTATGTCAAAAAATTGGCTAACTAGCGTCCATATCACCAGATTCGATTGGATACAATCAAATCGAGCGGTCCCGACCAATTAATGACCTTGGATTTCATATGTCTATCCACACTACACAAATTGATTGTCAATTTAGTCAAATTGGTCGTAAATTGTATCGTATTCTGTAATTGTTTAGACCCAAAATTTTACAGTTTCTTGTTCAATTTAATACAATTACAGAGAATCTAAAGTCAATATAGTATAGACAACTGCACAGCAAAATATAAAGAAACATCGCAGCCAACCTGATTTGAAGTACCTAATACGTAATGAGTGACATGTGGGCAACCTGACAACGTATTTGTTACTGAATTACAGCGATGGTTGTCATCGCGTTTGCTGCGTCATCTTTTTTACTAATCCGTCTATTGCATGGAAATGACGTGACTTTTGGGATTAAAAGTATCCTAAGAATTAATTCGGGTTTTAAGTCAGCTCTGTATCGAATTTTATTCAGATATGTTCAGTAGTTTCCAAAAACAGATGCGACAACAGTGCCATCATATTCGCTATTTTCGTTTATCCCGTGGAAACGACGTCATTTATTGGAATAAAAAGTACCCTAAGTTACACGAGATATAAGATAGCTTCGTTTCGAGTTTCATTTAAATCCGTTCAGTAGTTTTCACGTGATGCTCTAACAGGCAGAGACACAAAAATTCTAAGAGTTTCATTTTCGGACTCTGCTGGTCCAAATTAGCCTGCCTGATTTTTTTCACATTTTTAAATGCATTGTACAAACTGGAAACATTTACAGATTTATTATAGCATAGATTGTGCGTGTTGAGGATTTTGAATAAAAAGTACTAGGGGAGCAAATAGTCAAATCAACTGAGAAACCTTTTATCATCCTACGTTAATATTAGACGATTCACTTCTATCTACCGACTTGAATGAATCAACCAAAATGATCCATATAATCATAAAGTCGAAACATTTAATATCATTTAATAACGTCGGGTCTTTTTGTTTTGGGCCTTTCATCCAAATTAATTCAATTTGTTTGAGCCATCTAGTATCAGCATTAGACGGCTCATTTCAACGAAAGTGATTCATACAATCATATAAATATACACTTGAATCATTCAATATCATTGAATACCGTAATGTGATTTTAGTTCTCTAGCTTTCAAAGAAATTAATTTAATTAGGTTGATTTCTTTAATATCATAATTACAAAACGATTATGACGTCATAAGTTCATAGAAGTTAAAGGAATCAAATAATTAACACCTGTTCTTTTCTTTATAATATACCTATTAGAGATGTTATATTATAATTTATTGTAACATAAGTCCACATTCCTATTGTCTTACAGAAGTAAAAATGTATATACTTACATAATATTGTATTTTATTTATCTTCATTAGTATGTATCGTCTTTTCAGCTTAGTCCGTTTATCAGACGGCCAAATGTGTGCTGGCGGTGAAGAAAATAAAGATTCCTGCAGCGGAGACTCCGGTGGACCTCTAATGTACCCTGGGAATGTCGCAGGACGAATCCAATATGTTCAGCGGGGAATTGTTTCTTATGGCTCAAAACGCTGCGCTCTCGATGGATTCCCTGGGATCTATACAAGAGTGGCTTATTATATGGATTGGATATTGAACAATATTCAAAGTTAAATAGATAAGTTGTTTGTTTACTTATAATTCGCGACGCGGAATTATGACAAGGCCGTGTTCACATTGGACCATTACATGATTGACATAGTTAAACGTCTTATCCGTGCAGGAACGGCGAAAGAATACAATTTCCTGCGGCCGGGCGGCCTGTCGTAAGAGGCGACTAAACAACCCACAGCCAGGTAGGTACTAGGGCATTTGCCCGACTGGATGGCTACCACCCCTAGTCTAGAGCATGCCGCTATAACAACTTTGAGCTGTGTACCGGCATTAGTGACCAGGTTCCAGACTCACTTAAGAGAGCAGCAGCGCATTTGTAGCACCTTTGGTGTTGCAAATGTCCATAGGCGATGGTAACCGCTTTCCATCCAGTGGGCCGTGTGCCTGTCTGCTGAACTTCTGCAAAAAAAAACGTACTAGTTTTAGCGACATTGACATAGCTAGGCCTAGGCGCATGAGTGCTGGCAGCAGGGTGCAAGGGGATGCACTGGCACCTACCGCCCTGATAGGAAAAAATACATAGAAAAAATTAGTTTATTTATTAAGTTACTGTTTGAATAAAAAATTAAGGCGTCTAGGATGCTGTTGAAATCTGTTTATCACCTTGTCAATAAATTCAGTATCCTCCTGTACTCTTTTCTTGTAAACGCTGAGTATGCACAGGCCGCGTAGCCTTGCTTCTTCTATCGTTGAGAGATTGCACGTCTTGACCCGTCGTAGTCGTGCTAAATATAGGTTGAATGCTACATGTTGTTGCTGGAATATAGTAGTTAATAGTATAATAATGATCTATAATGTTTAGTGCATCTCCTTGAGAGTAGGCGCCTAATTCTAGCGATGCTCATGCTTAAGCGCTCGGTATCTTATTTAGTTAAGGGGTCTTTTTACGAGCTAAGGCTGAAGTATAATTAATTGTCAGCCTAGTTTTAAATTTTATTCAATAAATTTAAACTAAATAAAACTATATATACAAGTTGAAATTAAACTGAAGGCTGAAGTTAATTTTAGTTTTCTACATTGATACGACTGATATAGCTTGCTGATTTGGTATTGCCGGTCTAATGTCCCTGCTCCACCTGGGATAATGTTAGTGACTGTGGCCAAATGCCTCTTGTGTATAGCGTTAAAAATGTCGTTAATTATAAGCTATATTAATGTATATACATAGGTTATCTATCAATGTTTAACGCCATTAACAGGAAATAAGAATGTCATATCACAAATAACGCATTAAACGCAGCGCTACATCTACGTGAAACATTCAGTAACACTAATATTATCTTAGATGAAGCGAAACATTACGTGAACACTTTAACAATATCAAGGAAGGCTGATGCTTCTTGCAAGAAGATAAGAATGAGATGGCACCATTGTCATGTATCGTTTAGGAGCTTTTTATAATAGTGTTCCAATTCTATCGTTAAACTGATCTTATATCTAGCACATTTCTCTGTTCTAAATGAAAACATAATTCCTTTGCATTTGTTTTAAGTTACGTCGGCACTTGGCATATTCGTCATATTAGTCTAAGAAGGTTGGCTGTTTTGAAGGCTGTTTTAAATGTGATTTCTTATAGAATTTTATAAATTCTGTGCAAAAAGTATAAGTTGGTATTTGTAGTTGTAAATTCGCTCGTAGATATGTAGCTATCTATCTACACCAACTTTTGATTAAATATTTCTGTAATGAATTTAGCTTTGTTTTTTCCTTATTTATTGTTTAATACACGCGCCGGTACAATTAGCGGAACAGAAAAAACCTTTCATTTAGGTAAATGCCTGTTTGCTTTTTTATTCAAACGAGAGTTAAATAAGAAATAATATATAACCAGCTAGTATTTTTTATTATTTTTCGAATTATAGCGTTCCGCTAATTTCGCCGATGTGTGTATTTATTTGTCACATTTGACAAAGTATAGTCTATACCTACTCAAAATGGAAATCCGTTTTTTCAACTTATTTCAAAATACTCTTAATTTCTTCGAGCTATCGTTTGAGTGTGACTGATGCAAAAATTCAAATTAATCAAATAATATTAGAGGAAAATATGCTGATTAACGGCCGGTTCCTATATCTTACTATCCATTCAATTGTCTTACCATCAGTAGAAATTTAAAATTACTTGTATGGACCTTATTTAAAATTGTAACCTCTCATAATACAAATGAACGGTTAGTAAAAATATAAGAAATGGCCATTAATAATGATTCCGTTGCTGTCAATATTTGTTTATATAAGTAAAATATTGCAAATTTAAATAAAAATCAATAAAATATGCAAATTTGGCATATTTCCATTTACTGTATCAAATAAGTAGTAGTAGTAGTATTTGATTAAATTCATAAGATTTTTTAATATTTTTTTTCATTTGTGGAGAGTTTTTAATAGTTCATCCTTACTTAGCTTTTTAGTCTATTTTCGACAACTTGTGGCTAAGTGGTCTAAACCGTTGTCTAGTTCACTGTGTTCTAGATCGATTCTTTTATGGTAAATTTCGTAATGATCTTTCCCTTATTTACTATGGTCTAGGTGTTTGAAGCCTGTTTGAACACAAGATTAATTGGTTTAGCTTAAGAATTACAATGTGTATAACTGACTGCTTATTGTCTAGCTACTAAAAATTTATGTATCGCTGTTATACCCATTTTTTAAAAAATAAATATTTAAAAATAAATCTATCATAAAATTTGCTTTAAGGTAAGTAAGGTAAGCAAAGCCATGGAAATTTTCCCATCGAAATCCTTATATCATTAATGAAGTCAGTACAGCGCTACCAAGTCAATAGCTAGATCAATGTAAATTAGGCTTTACATTTAACCGGGCATTATCCAAATCAGTACAAAGACGAATAATAATGGGTTCTATATTTTACAAGTTGCAAGAAAAAAGCGGTATATTTAAAATCATAATTCCAACCTTACTAGTTGGGATTTGGTTCGCGGGGAGGCTACCAGACGGTTGTCCACGCCTTACACATATTCTTCCATCACAATGGTGGAGATTTAGTATTGAAGGAGGATGTTAAGAATGCCTTCAATTCAGTTGATTGATCTGCCTTGCTGTCACAAATTAAAGACCAAATTCCCGATTGTTACCATTTTTTTTGGCAATGCTACAGTCAAAATTCAAAATTAATATTTCAGGACGATCTACTTTACTCTGAGGTTGGATGCCAGCAAGGCGATCTGTTAGGACCATCCATTTTTAGTTTAGCAATTCATCGTCTTCAAGACTTATAAGTAGAATACTGAGCTTAGGTCACCGTCTTCTATGGGTAAGATGCCCAGAAGGCTGGCTAAGTTTCCTCGCTGGATCGCCTTACCGATTAGTTGTCCGAGGCACCAGCCCTCTGATCACCTGAAGAGTCAATAAGTCGTTTTGATAAAAATTTCATTATATATATTATAGTTTATAAATTGTGAAATTTGATGTAAACAAAGCATTTATTAATAAAAAAATCTTGATCGTAATTCTTATTATTTTTTCTTGCATCCTCGATAATTGGTTGTCTTTATTCCTTCTTCTCGATCATGATAACTAACAAATTTCCTGAAATTTAATGTGATGTGTTATTTTGAGAATTGGTATGAATGTAGAAAATTTCACAAAATATAGGTTCAAAGTTGTGTATTAAATGTATATTTTAAAATATGTTTTAATGTAAAATAAATTGAGCGTTAGAAGAGCACGATAATATACTATAGGTTTTTACCTATTTTAGGTGTCAAAGCACTCCCATATTATTTTAAGTGCAAATGTTATTGTTTTTTAGGTATTCTATTACTTTTCAATAAATACATAATTATTATTCGTAATTTATATTAATATTATAAAGAGCAAAGATGTGATTGTTAGGTTGCATTGAATAGGCTCCGAAACTACTGAACCGATTTGAAAAATTCTTTCACTGTTGGCAAGCTTTTTTTTGAGGCAGGGGAAATGCATTTCGCACACTACCGGGTCCTTTAGGGATTAGACCAAAGCGACGAGAGGTGAGACCATAAATGGGCACCAGAGTCAAATCGCCGGCTTGTGTGGAGACTCGACTACTCAATACTCCACTAAAACCGACCCTCCTCCCATGTGCCCCGCGCTTATGGCAGGAAGAGCGAGAGACTTAGAACGTAGTTACGCCCACGCTGATCCTAGCGTATCAGGGCTTGAGAATGCTCCGGGAAAGGTAAACTCACTTCGTCAACAGGGGTGAAGACTCCTCTGCTCCCTAGATGCTAGAGGGGGGACGGAGGGGCGGCGGGGGGGCTGTTGGCAAGCTACACTATCCCCGGTTGGCTATAAAAAAATCTTCTTAGATACCCGTGCAAAGCCGAGGCGGGCCGCTAGTATTATAAATTTGGATTTCCTCGTGATGTCTTGGGTACAATTCAACTTAGATTCTTCACCTATCAGAACTCGCATTTCTAGGATGAAATTAGAATCTTCTTCGGTTTTCAATAATAAAATCTGTAAGAATACGTAATTAAATGTTCAAAATACGAAAAAATAACCTTTGAAGTTCATCAAACTCATTATTTTGTACAACTCAATAAAGTGTTATAATTTTGAAGAATAGCCTGCTGAAAGCAAAATGATTAATAAAAAATTTCAAAAACTCTACTTAGTTACAATAAAAACTTCCAAATAAACGTATGAGAAAATTAAATAAAATCCTAAGTATATACCTATGTATGGCAGGCATTATACAAACAAACTTTAGCGTCCACAAGCTTGCGTTTTGCTTTCTCCTTCTCGCTAGATGCCATAGGTTTGTTAGAAGAACACTTTTTAGGGCCCGCATTTGTACATATGTAGGTACATCATCATTATTTTGACTTTTACATCTAACTATTTTGTGTATAATAAGGAATATGTATACAATGAAAGAAAATTAACTTAGATTGTATTCGACCTGTAATCCTTTCAGACTTATAAGTAGAATATTGAAACTACGTCATCGCAGTCAGTGAGTAAGGTTCCCAGAAGTCTGTCTACGTTACTTTGTTGGATTGTCATACTGATCCGCTGTTCGATGTAGGAATCAGACTTTTAATCATCTGAAGAGTCAATGAGTCGATTTGATAGATTTTTGTAGACATTATTGTCCTTGTAGAAGCTTATAATATACATTGTTTTATGTTCACAGCTTTAAAGATAAATGTAGTCACCTAAATGCAACTCAACTCATGGTCAGTGACGGGTTATGTAATGGTGATAAAAGTCCACTGTTTTTATCATAAATGGGTACATATAAGAAATAGGTATATAAACCCAATATTTAAACTTCTCAACAGATCTTTCAGTTTTTTTCATTTAAAGTATAACATCAGTCTGGTCCTGCATCTCTCACCTGCAAAATGCTTGACCACTACTGAGTTTTCCTATTGGTTATCATCCTCATGTGGTATCCACGTCCCGGGTAACTGTGTGCAATTGAAACAGATTGAGACACTCTCTTTCTACAATATGATAAACCTTTAAATGGTTCGAGCTTTACAAAGCGTTAAAAAAAGGGAATAAAGTCAGGGCGGCTAATTTTGACCTGCAGATTCGAAAAAAATAACTTTTAGAATTCTCGTCTGTCTGACTATTGGAATATTGCGTGAAAATTACTAAACGGATTTAAATAAAATTCGAGACAGAGTTACCTTATATCCCGGGTATTCAGGATACTTTCATCTTTTTCATGGGATAGACGAGTCACGTTTTTTAGTGCTGTTGTTGCAATTCATTTATAAATACGGCGTCATATGGTACAAGCAAGTAGTAAATATATCGAATTAGGAAAATTAAAGAAAATAATTGAACGATAGTACAAATTTCACAGTGCTATATAATATGTATAGTATTTTTGATCCTGTTATCTCTGTTAACCTTTTATGAGATTAATATTCCGTGATCACAATGCCGCCAAACATTATTGTTCTGAGTAACGAGTGTAACGTAGTGATAACAATACAATATACGTATAGAATATTTTATAATAAGGGTTTTCCAATGATGTATTTATTATTTTAGTGTGTTCGATATGAATATAATATTTATGAAATTATTGTGTGATACCTTATTCCCGAGGTTTATTGTGTATTAAATTATATTGTTAGAAAATGTTAAAACTATTTATTCATGTGATCTTATGCAATATATTATTATTGCAAATAGAATGTCGTAAGTATTTTACTGTTTTATATTATGAAAATATCTTCTGTGTTATTTTTTTTCAATACGAATTGGATAAAAGTCTGTTCGTTTCTTCTCTGCAGAATGAGTGTTAACACTTTTTTCAATTGTATTAAATATTTTATAATACCTATACTCAAGCTTTTTTACGCAAATCCAGGCCGTAATACTTGCTGGGGTGGGCCCACGCCAGCCGGGGTCGCGGAAGAAAAGCTCACGCATATCCCGTGACCCCGGCTCATGGCATCAGGTAGCACCAAGGGGTTTTAGTGGGTATTCCGGCTCTTCTAGCCGGCGAGTCCTACACTCCTGCGCCGAAGTCTCCCCGGCGGGGGGTCCGCAAATGGATTTCCCCTTGTAAAAAAAAGAAAGGCCGTAATACTTGTATTTATTTACGTGTTAATAAAATAAGTAATTATTAAAATAAAATTAATCGCGTTCAAATAATCTGATTTCATTATTTGATGATTGAATGAGCCTTTTACTATAGTAGTATCATGCGTTCGCATGCGATTTGAACAGAAAAAAATAGCTACTTTTAACCAAATAATTGTTCTGTTAACTATCACAAGATGTTAAAACTCTTGCTTACAAAATTATAGTCATTTTTATTAAAGTAAACATCGTAAGCTATGTTGACAAAATACGTACGTCATAACTAAAGCAACTTCATACTTACACGATGTTTGATGTCGTACTAAAAATTACTGTTAAGTATCGAAATTACTCTTAACTTAATATTGGGGTTGGTAGAGTTTAGAAAAATTTGCGAAAGTCACTTCTATTATTGTCTACTTTATTTTGCCGGCCTGTATTATCATTGTTCAATATTATTGCAAGACCTAGCATTGGCAATAATATTGTGTGTGTGTGTGTGTGTGTGTGCGGGCAGCCTATTGAAATGCCATAATAATTATCTATAAATTTAGAATCACGTTTAAATATTACGATATGTAACTGTAGGCGTAGGTATATATAAATTGATGCATATAACTGAATTTGAGTAAAAAATTGGTTCAATAGTTAAACTGGGTGATAGCTGCAGTACACTCCAAAATCAATCAGGAATTTGCACACCTCTGTCATCATGTCAGCATTTAAGAGAGGAAATAGCAAGAGCTGGCAATCCAATGCCCAGATATATGATGAAGAAACTTGGAAAACCCGAGTGTGGGTTTGAAGGTTCAGAACCAATAGTAAGAATCTATTCATACAGTTTACTAATAAATTGCTTAATGAAGTTAAAATGTGACTATTACGTAAGCCTGAAACATACTTAGACTTTGTCTCACGATTTTAGTCCCACGGCAAAAAATAGTACTAATTAGTTACACAGATCGGCCCAGTCACGTTGCTATGTCATTTTTATCAAGTGTTGAATGCAAATGTTACATTATTATTCTATTTACTAATGGAAGAAGAATACTATATTTTTTCATACTAATACCATTAAATCTGAATCATTGTAAATTTTATTCCGTTGCGCGACAGTAGCTCCGCGTCTGCGGTTCTTAAGCCGTGAGACAGTCTATATACGAGGATTGTCTTTTTTTCTTTATTTTATTTTACAAGTTTTTAAAACAAAAAGATATAATTGTATACGGTTTATGCGTGGCCAGTTTTTCAATTGTCAACTTGTTAATTTATGCATCCCAATGGGATAAAACATGCTGTACTTTGTTTCTGGTTTAAGTTTCATCTATGTATCTATGCCTGACATTATTTTTTGTATAAATAAAGAATTTAAATTTAACAGATAAATATATTTCCAGGTAAGTAAGCATATTTCATTTCTATAACTTGACGAATTTCATTCCCAATGGCACCACCTTAATATAAATGATTATTTTTTGAAGAAATTCCATTACCGGGATCCTTCTTTATCCACACGAAGCTTAATTTCAATAAGATTGTATGTACTTAAATAGATTTGTTAAATTAATGTTTTGCATCCCAGTTTCATGGCAAAAACTGTGTCGTTCGTCACTTCTACTAGCATTGAATAAGAAAGTATTGTTCTATGCTTCTACAGGACCGTTTAATGTGCGTTGACTGGAACATATTAATAAAATAAAGAAATAATACACATTATTATATATCTTTTGCCACCAGCCATCGCCACCGGTGGTCGGTGGCCCGTTTGCGCCTAGCCTTAGTTGTAGCTGACAGCTAACATTAATTTTCGTGAATAATTTCTACGCATAGTGGATATTATTGGAATTTTTCCTGGTGTTAGTGACACGCACAAGAACGATAATGATTATTATAGCTAAACATTAGTTACTATATTTATCAAATTATCATAATATTTATTTATAGTATATTATGTTGTCATTATAGTAAAATTTTATATAACTATTTTGTAGTTGGGTCCTTTTTGTCATCGCTGTAGAAGAGTTTGCACTGAAAATCACCGTTGTTTCGGATAAAACTCCGGCACAGCAATAAGTTGAGTGCAAGCCACACTTGCTGAAAATGCTAAGAAAATCTTTGTTTAACAGGTTTGTTGTGTGGCCAATCAAATCGGTAACCCCTTTAACATATCGAGTCGTTTTAGAAATGTGACTAATAACGGAAATCCAAATGATATTTCACAACATCCAAATGTGAAGTTTTTGCCAACTTTATGTGGAACAACTCTTCATGGAAGGGTGTTTGGTGGAGCCCCGACGCAGATGAATGAAATGCCCTGGATGGTCCTTCTGTCATATGTAGAAGGTACGTAAATATTGCAACTTATCAAAGAACAAAAGGCTGCTCTATATCATGGGCAACGTATTGTTGCACTTCAAAGAGAGAATGCGGCCAGCCTTTAGGGAACGTTCCCACCTGATAGCGGCCTGGCACTGGTTTTTCTATACTAACTTTAACTTGCATATAAAGTTTATTTTTAATATTTTATTTATTCTAAGGTTTTATTTGAAAGTATGATTAGTTCGTCATTTAATTTCAATTATTATACATACATACATACATAACTTCACGCCAGTTCCCTTGCGGGGTAGGCACGAACAACAGAGTGCCATTTAGGCTTATTCTTACACACCTCACTTGCCTCTTTGACATTCATAACTCTTGTCATGCAAGCTCGTCTGTTCAATTATTATGCAATATATAAAACTACATTTTGATATAGAAGACAATTTGGATGTCTCCGACTTTTTCCATCCGTTCCAATTCCACTTTTCCACATATCCATTAGCACTTTTTACAAGCTTTTATTTAACTTGCAATGGATGTACCTATGTGTGTATGTAAGTTCGGATGGAATATTGCAAGTTAAATTTGACCAACTTACCGGTTTCCGATTGAGCTGAAATTTGGCACGCATATTTATATCGCGTGAAAATGCAATAATGGAGATGATCTGATGATGGACTCGAAAGGTGGCCATAGGAACTCCTGTACTAAACAAGATAGACCCGTCGTGTTTGGGCTCGTTTTGCTTGTTTTAGCTAGCACTCTGCTGCTACATGATATCCAGGATCTCAAAAACTTGTATTTAAAAAACTTATTCCTGAATTTAGACAATTTTTTGCAAGGTAAGAAATTAAATCACGACGAGGCAGTCCAAACCCCTTTCAAAGATTTGAATGATTCTCGCTACTACCTATAAAATGGCGAAAGTGAATAATAGATAACGATAGTACAACATACTTTGACTGATTAAATATACAGCAAAGCCTCGATAATTCGGACAGGCAAAAATAAGCTCCTTTGTGGATTATCAAGGCTTCCGGTTTGTGGTCTGTAATATTGTACTGGTAATATACTTGGCGCTGAAATCGGGTTCTAGATTTTTATTTTTTCAGCGCAGCACAACGTCTGCCGGGACCGCTAGTAATATTATAAACGAGTAAGATTGGATGGATGTTGGTTGTTCAATCACACCAGAACGGCTAAGCAGATCTGAATGAAATTTGGCAGATATATTGTAGTCTGGAATAGTATACAGGCCACTTTTTATACCGGAAAAATGTACGGTTTCCGAAGGATAACATTAACGCGAGTGAAGCCGCGGGCAAAGCTGAAAGTATCTGTATATAAGATTTCATGATGGAACGCATCTAGAATCTACGCCTTGAAGTTAGTATACAAGCCGACAGCTCTACTAAAAATTGACACAAATGAGTATAAATCACATTTTGACCCTCAGATTCTGGTCGCAAATTACGTTGTGCTGGTACTCTCATAAATGAATGGTACGTGTTGACTGCCGCTCATTGTGTAATAATCCCATTGGCAAACGACATGCTCAACGGCGTTATACTGGGAGAATACGACGTAACAACAGATCGGGACTGCAACAAAACATCGCCATTGCAATGTGCACTTCCAACACGGGTAAGAAATTGATTTGTATAATCTAGTGACGTCGTTAGTCCTGGGTCAATCGTTTATTACGGATCTCTCATTACGAACGCTGTCAGACAGAACGTGGTCACGCGTTCGAGCGTTCCTCGTTTAGGTACGTTCGAGCGTGCAATTATTAAACTTCGCTGTTGGACGGTCTACACTGTCTCACTACTGTTTCCCTGTTTTTTACGATAGTTCTTCATTAAAAGACTAACTATTGATTCTGGGGTAATTAGGAGTAACAAAATGGAAAAGGAAACACTGCATGCGCGCAGTAAATAAGCGTAGAGAAAAATATGGAGATTTTCATAGACTTACATTTCTCTGGCATTTCCCAACCATATTTCTGCTACTTTTCCTCGATTTTTATAGTTGGTATTAATTAATTTTTCGGTTTCCTTTTTCTTTTCAATCAATATGTCCATATTGATTGGAAGGAACTAAAATAGCAGTGAACGCGAGATCGCGTGCGTTCTGATTGACCGAAGGGATCAGAATATATATAAGATATAAGTACTAGAGTTTACCCCGCGGCCGTGTCGCGGTTCATAGTGTGTGCTTCTTGTTTAAAAAGCAGGCGTTAAATACAGGTTACATTGCCCAAAATTTTTATGTAAGTGCTATTAAAACCCAGAAGAATTTCATTTTATATCGCAAACTATCCCATCTCCTGGCATGAAAAGTATTTATGTCCATTTTCGATATTAAAACTACATTTAAACAAAATTACAACAAAACCGATCCAGTATTCTTAGTAGTTTTCCGTGAAAGCTTAATAGAAAGACATATCTAGTTACTGTCGCATTTTTATTGACGACTAGCTGATGCCCGCGACTTCGTCCGCGTGGTGCGGTTTTTTAACTACCCCATGGGAACTCTTTAATTTTTCAGAATCAAAAGTATCCTATATATTGATCAGGGATATAAGCAACCACCATACAAAATTTTATTTAAATCAGTCCAGTCGTTTCGGAGATTAGCCGGTACAGACAGACAGACAAATAGATAAACAGACAATATATATATTGAAGATAATAAGATAAGGTTTTTTTTAACAAAAACAGAACCGTCCTCAATCTGAAAAGCAAAAAACAAATATTTTCAACAACATCTTGAAGTCGGTGCCAAGTAAAACATAAAAAAATAACAACATAATTGCAAAATGCGCCGATTTCGAGATGTAGAAAGTACTCATTTTTTGCTTTTTAGTTCTTTCTGTTAAAAAAAATTATACCGACATAATTATGGGATAGTCTCCATAGATTACCAGTTCAAAAACTGCGTGTGGAACTCTGGCGAAGTGTAATTCATGTTAATAACTAAGAATATCATTTACATATATCGTTTTCTAGAAAGTGAACATCGATCGTGTGAAAGTTCACCCGAATTACACCATTAACAAGCAAACAGATGATATAGCATTGATCAAACTCTCCGAGCCTGTTAATCCTGACGTTGGTATGAATCAAGAAAAATTACAAATATGTTTACGTCACTGCTCCATCTGGGATAATGTTATAGTTAATGACCGTGTCACACAGATGTAGCGATGAGTTTAATGCGTTATTGCTATAATTGTTATGTTTATTTATTTATTTATTTTTTATTGCAGGAGACCAGCAGACAGGTAGACGGCCCACTTGATGGAAAGCGGTTACCATCGCTTATAGATATTTGCAACACCAAAGGTGCTACAAAGATGACGTTAAATATTGACATAAAACCAATGTATATACACTACTGTAGTTACTAAGTTAATTTTGAGTTATTTGGAATGCTATAAACAAGACGCATTTGGCCACAGTCGGTAACATTATTCCAGATGAAGAGAACATTATTCGAACAGCTAGTTCCAATAATGTTCAAATTTAACATCAAATATAAGATATCTTATAAAAGTCCATTATTATATCGCATATGATATATAAGGAAGGACATTATAGTATCCTTCGTTTCGGTGTCCATCTTACTTTCTGAGTAAAATACACTATATTTGCTAATAGCTTACATTAACCATGTACTGCGTTTTATTTATAATGATATAGCTCACTGGAACGCAGAGGTTCCGGGTTCGATTCCTGTCATGATAAATTTTGTAAACGAACATTACGTTCGTTTTTATATTAACACTAGAGTTTACCCCACGGCTGCGCCGCGGGTCAACCTCTAGTGCGTGCTTCGAGTTACTATCGCAGAGTTGATATCAAGTTATTATCGCATTTTTATAGACGATGAATTTTTATATCTATAAACTTGAGAAATGATTGGTCTCATTCTTCAACTTTCATCCTTTATTTCAAACTATCCTAGTTTTATTTATCTCTCTCCCGTTTATGAAAACTACATAAATGACAATAATGATAAAAAGGACAAAAAGGGCAAAAGGACAAAAAGGATTAAAAGGACAAAAATGGCCAATAACAAAAAATACTATCCTACTTTTGGGGATAACCTTTATATAAATCTATCCCAAAATCTATCCCTTATCCGGGATAAAAAGTATCCCTTGTCCACCCTTGATATTAAAATTATATATATACTGTATTTCAGCTAAATCCGTCTAGCAGTTTTTCTGTAAAAGCATAACAAACAGAGACAAATATATTTTTATCCCGGAAACTATCCTATTTTTTTGATAAAAAGTATCCCATGTTCACTCTCGGCATCGAAAATATATATCTCGTAGGATTCCCAGCATGAAAAGTAGCGCTGATTTTAAGTCTAGAAATTTGCTGTCTATCAGCAAAAAGTGTATCGAAATCGGCCCAGTAATTTTTACGTGAATCCCGGATAAACAGGCAAACAGACAAAAAATTGAAAGAAACTGCATCGGGTTCTCCGTCGTTTATATAGTCATTATATAGTCTATTCCAGTTGTTTTTTTAAATAGCATCAATGTACCGGTACGGAATGTTAAGAATTTTATAATATTATAGATAGATAAATATATGTTAAATTCACATGATATTTTTATTGAAAATTGTTCAACAGTAACTACAAAACCTATATGTTTGCCAATAACAAGAGAGATGCGAACCATGGATTTGAAAAACAAAACTACCGTGGTGGCTGGTTGGGGTATGATAAACGGCACGCAGCTGGCTTCTGTTCTGATGAGCGTCGAACTGCCCATCATCTCTAAACTGAATTGCGAAAAGAGTTACAAGACGTAAGTTACCTCTTGATAATCGCTTCTCTCCTACTCTACTGAATGGTGAAATCATCCCAGACCAAGCATTAAGGGACTGAATACCGATTGACAAAGTTCGTTTTTTACCCTCGGCTAAGCTCTCTCTCCCCCCTCTCTTTTAGATCGCAACGTTTAAAATAAACATAGCGGCGATCTGTCCTGCCACAGTATGTAAACTTTTGATAGAGTATGCAGTTCAACAACTTTTGTTTTTATTCTTTGAAAATACGTTGACAGCGATGAAAGGCGATATGAACGCGTAAATGACTATTCGTTTGGTCTTTAGAATTAAACGATTTCCATGAAATTCATTTTGAAAATGTATAATTAAAACAAAGAAAATAATCATAAGATACTTTTATTTCGGAAAATAGGATAATTATCATGGAATACCGATCTAGAGTTCACAAGCGCGAAATTGAATGAATCCATCATTAAGCAGGCTTATATGCATTTCGATCACTGTGAAGAGCAAAAATTAATTTTTAGTTATGAAAATTTTCTTTGATACTTACCCGAGCGAAACTGCCCAAATGAATTTAAAAGTAAATATATACAACAAAGGGCATTACAAAAATCATAGCAAAGATTATTCTGATTTTTGTGGTTAATTTAAAAAAAATAGTTAAAAACTAGTTTTCAGTTTATCAAATCAGTATTTTATTCTGTGCTTAGTTTAAATAGTAATATTATAGTCTGCTATTCATTTAATTAAAAATACAGATTTCTACTACAAAATTATACAAAACAATATCAAAAGAGTTATAAAAAAACTAACTATGCTATCTGCGAGTAAAAGTCAAATTAAATTTATTTACATACATACATACATAACTTCACGCCAGTTCCCTTGCGGGGTAGGCACGAACAACAGAGCGCCATTTAGGCCCATTCTTACACACCTCACTTGCTTCTTTGACATTCATAATTTATGTAATTCTCCTAATCCTTCTTCCGAGTGAGATAAATGTTTCATAAAAATGTTTCAAATATCGTAAATTCCTAATCGAAAATTGACACCGAATATTAAATCAAAATGAATATTGATATGTGTTATCTCATTTAAGTTACGCCAATGATATAATAGGACAAAGTGTTATATTCAGCACTTGACATCCTATGTTTGATGCCAACTGTTGGCGCCAATTATTTCCCAATTAGCAATTGTGCCTTGAGTTTATAGCGCCTTGCAACCCGGCATGATGCTGCTGCTCGCTCTGCGCGTGAGGTCAGTACGTTGCCAAACGCCACGCTACCGCAACGCACGTGGACTAGTATCGCACCCGCCTTTAAAACTACAAGCTAGTTTAGCTATCGAAGATTTCCGCGTCCGGTTAGATACTGAGACATCCGCCTCAACCAATTTAAAAACTTAAGTGGACAGTGTATCTGCGTCCCTTGCGCCTCGGGGCTCGTGTGGAATGACCTTGCCACCTGTATCGCCACGTGATAAGCAGCGGCAGATCCCCTGAACCAGCGCGGTCGTGAGCTGGTGGTTGACTGCAAGGTAAGTGCAAGATTCAATATTCTCAGGGCACCAATTCTTAATTGGGGAATAAGGGATGGCCATATATTGAGCACATAACCCCCTACCCGCGGAGATTGCCTGATTGCGTTTCCACCAACCTTATCCGTATCATAATTAGAAATTTCTGTTAATTGCAATCAAAATATCTAATTACGATAACTAATTCAAACAAAGCTAACTCCAAAGATACAGCTCAAAAGTGATGATTTTCCGACATCGGTTCTAATGTTCGTTTTTTTTTCAAATTTATATATTGTATAAGGTTAACTATCAATACTTATCTGAAATGTTTTGACTAACGAATTTTTATTAACTTTCCACATAAAAAGGCTACCTCATATAAGTTTGTATTTATATTTGCAACCGACAAAACTGTCTTAATTTGATCAAATATGCACCTGTATCAAAGTTAAAATATATTTTTATTAATATTACAAAATTTTAATAAATTAAATTAAGAGGTCTTCATAGTTAACCTTTATAATACTATATTTAGACCGCATTTAAAAACAATGGAAACCACATAACAGCCATTAAACCATATTTTGGACTCCTGTACTTAGAAATCGTTTATGGTGCACATGGCGACGTTTGATTTTCAAATTGACAAATATCATTGCTGAGAATGCGAAATATTATAAATTCAAATTAACTGAATATTAAAGTTCGTCGATTTTGCATTATATGTTTCTTTAAAAACAGATGTTCTAGAATAAAAATAAATATATTATTAAACTAGAGTTATCTTCGCGGCTTAGCCACGGGTCAAACCCTAGTACGCAACCCTTGTTTATAGCTAGCAAAATTTCACAGAGGTTTATAATACATTAATATTTTATATGATTTACTTAATATTTACTCAAATATATATCGCAAATATCCCATTTTTCTGGTTAAATAATATTCAATTTTGGGTATTGAAACTATACATATGCCAAATTTCAGCGTAATTTGTCTTGTAATTTATGCTTGAAAGCGTAACATACAGACGGAGTTACTTTCGCGTTTACAATATTACAGTATGAAAGTAGTATATTATTAAAATCAGTAAAAACCAGTAAAGTGGGGAAAGTCAAAACAATCAGAAAATTTTATAAAGTCAGTAAAAAGTCTTAATAATCTTATTAAAGAATTTTAAAAGTCACAAAACGTCTAAAATATGCTAAAAATATAAAGTCTCAAATAATACCGAGAAGTATCAAAAACTACCGAAAAAGGATAAAAAATCAATCAAAGAGCACTGAAAAATACCAAAAAGTTATTGAAAAGTATCAAAACTTACAATAAATATCAAAAAGTACCTAAAACTACCGAAAACGATCAAAAAGTACTGGAAAATCTAAAATAGCACCGAAAAGTCCGGAATCAAAACGTATCAAAAAGTACCAAAAGGTTCAAAAAGCCAAAAAGGTCCCAAAGATTCAAAAGCCTAAAAAAATCCAAAAGTCAGGATAGTCGCTTTATTAGTCATTAGCATTTAATAGTTGGAGTAATAGGCACTACCTTGAATCCATCTCATTTTTCGGGATAATATTTACTTAATTTTATCCCGGAAACTTTCTCATTTTTCGGGATGAAAAGTATCTTATGTCCATTCTCGGTGTTGAAATTAAACACAAATGTCAGCAAAACAGCCTAGTAGTTGTTTGTACTTGAAAGCGTAACAGACATAAAGACTTATCTGATAACTGATATAGAAAATATAGATGCAGGACCCTAAATATTATAACTGGTTAATAAATTTATAATACTTGTTTAAAACTGTTGAAATTATTTATATATCTAAAATGTTCATATGATGCAAAGCCATTTCAATACAAGTCGTTTAAGGTTAAATACGGTATGCAAATGGTCAGCCACCAGTGCTCTCGAAAAAGTTGCGACTATCACAAGAATCGTCATCTCCTGCTGATCGCCGCGGAATGCAAATGAATGTGACGTAAGTAAGTAGAAAGAAGATGGCGGCATTATGTTGACGCTGCTCCGAAGTAAATTTCACTTATATTTACATAAGCGCAGTTTAGAAAAATCGTGATTACATCTAAATAAAATCCCAATCGTAAAAATTAGCTAGGCCAAGTCTTTTATTATCATTTGAGTAATATGTATGCGAAACATCATATCGAAATACATTGTCATGTAGGATATCCATGTAAATTTAGAAATTTTCAGAGGCAAGTTCGGATTTTTTTCTATCGAGGCTTTTATATCCAATCGCGTTTCCATTTCAGCCAATTTCACAATTATATCCTCGAGTATCATACATTATAATTTCAGTACCGTACTGTTAGGATTATCTACATAACCGGAATTGCAATATCTGTCTGTATTCTCCCCGTTAACGCGCGGCACGCAAGTCCCGTCAAGTCCGTGCGAGACATTTTACTTATCATAATGTGATGCAAAAGCTGCGTGTCACGGGAATGAATATACTGCTGTGAATGCGTTGAGTTACTCGAAAAGACCGCGTCAGGAACTCCGACATCCGTGGCAGTCTTCATGTCCGTAATATAACAGACAAATAGCAAAAGAGTCGCATAAACTGGTACGGCTTCGTTTTACGGAAACCGGCTAGCTACGTGAGGAGCAAATGTATAGCTATGTCGCCTCCGCCAGCCCCGGTCGAAGGGGCAGGCCCAAGAAATACTGGCTTGATGTTGTGGTCTCAAAATAAGCAATACCGAATGCTGTGCAAAGCAGAGAAGTAAAAGTATGAGAGCGGACCCTGGGCATCGAAGCGAACGCTCCAAACGCTACACGGGTTTAACGCTGACTGAAGTTTACTCAGTGGCGGATTTATGAGTAGGCTGAGTAGGCCGAAGCCTAAGGCGGCTTTGAGGTAGATTTTTTTATGTATTACAAAAATTAAAATATTCCTATTTATATAATTAAATGTTAAGAAGACCATACAAATAAGGTTTTATTTAAATTTTTTATTACGGTCTTCAAAACTGTACACATTCAGAAACATGTTTAAATATATTAATAATGTAATATTTTGTACATTGTAGAACGTGATCCTTTATATGAAGAAACAGCTTAGTTTCACAACTAAGGTTGAAAATTTTCTACAATTTGCGTAACTATGAAAAATGCGATGTAATTAGGACAATATTGCACAAACCATAAAGTTTCAAAAGAACTGTAATTAATGTGACTGTGAACTAGGGTATCGAATTCTAGAGATCAATAGGGACGACAAAATTAGAATAGCCGACAAGAGGCAAATATTTAAATCCGCCACTGATAAGGGACACACTCACTATTCGGCATAGCAGTCCGTCGCGTAATGCAGTTTTATACCTAAATGCTGTTGCCTGCATTGCGTCCTGCAACACCAAGCAGAATATCTCTTGAGTCCTGCAAGCTCCACCCACTACATGACTGCACTGCAGGATAGTGAATGGGTCTCTGTACGGTAGCAGACGATATGTCGATATTTTTAAATATCTATATATCGTTTATGAAATATCGGTATTTATGAAAAATATATTTATCGGTCTTATGAGCCCATTGAGCTTACCAATATCTACGTACTACACATATTAAATTAACAAAAACGCATATTTTTCATTAGCAGCGTGTTTTCTTTTCAGCTCTTTTTCAAATGGCCAAATGTGTGCTGGCGGCGAGGAAAACAAGAATGTCTGTCTCGGAGACTCCGGCGGACCCCTAATGCTTAAGGCAGAACGAGACAAATATGTTCAGCACGGAATCGCGTCTTTTGGCATGAAGGATTGCCCATCCAACGGATACCCTGGAATCTTTACGAGAGTAGCTTATTATATGGATTGGATATTGACCAATATTCAAGATTAGATAATGTTATTCTTAAAATATACTAATATAAAAATAACAATACGGGTCACCAAAAAGCTTTGCATTTACATTGCATTACATACATTTAAATTGATATGTTCTAATGGTTTTATGTGTAATTTTCTTTAAATAGTATAAAACAAAGTTCTAACTATGTCCTCTTAAACTACGCAACGGATTTTCAAGCGGTTTTTACCACCAGTTTCGTAATTTTTCTCTAAAAGGTAAGGTAAAAGTTAATTAAAGTTTTTATATATATAAAATATATAAAAACATTAATTAAGTTTTATGTAAGTAAAATGGAGCTACTACATTCCAGCCGCGTGGCCGCAGGGAAAACTCTAGTAATAACTAAAATAATATGCATTTATTAACAACTTATGTAATGTATGTATGTAGTCCGTTTTGAAGTTTTTGAATTTGAAGTGCACTTTTTTGCAACATTGTATGTTTGTCTTGTTATAGACGCCACGCTCGTAAACTTGATTGCTGCTAAGACAACGGATGCTGAAATTAGAAACTTTAGTGACAATGATGGATCTTTTGTTTATATACCCGTTGTCAGTTTTAAATTACATCATTAGACATTATATATAAAATCACTAACAATGGAAACCATGATATTGATCTGCATTTTATAGTAGGTTTTTGGACCTGTTAGAAAGTGTGAAATTATGTTTTGCTAGCAAAAAAAAGTTTGTGCTAGCCGAGTAATACTAAAACAAACTGCAAAATTTTCGGTCTTTTTCAGTTTTTGCAGTATGACTTATAAATGATTAGCTGTACCCGGTAGACGTTGTCTTGCCCTTAAAAAAATAGAAAAACCTAGAAACCGATTGTAGCGCTATCAACCGGGACCAATTGTCAAGCTAAACTCTTCTAAACCATTCTCGAATCTATTTGTGTAGAAAAAAAGTAGGGTAAACAGAGGGACTAACCTTATTTCAAATATAGTTTATAGTTCGCTGTAATGTATATGTCGGGTTCACGCCGGGAGCGAACGAATGACGCTCCGAGAATAACACAATAATAATCTGAAATATTATAGTCAAAGTTTATTACACTAGAATTATCACAATTACGATATTAAATATTGCACAATAATACACATATATATTAGGACAACTCCAAGATTGGATCCACGCTTGTCAGGTGTCGAGCAGCAATTTACCGTTCAAGAATACTGCGATTATCAAGCAGTAATTATCGATCACATTATATTATGTGCTCCTCGTCCAAGACTACCCATGTAGACTGTCAGTGTAGATTGCCGATTGTAGATCGCCGGTTCAACACTGCCGGTTGAAGACTGCCCCTCCTCTGCCCGAACACCCAGTATTTATAAGGTCCTCGTATCGCGCTGCAGTGACAATATCCGGTAATACTGTGGCGCCACTTCACTTTCACTTCCTTCATAAAACCAACTTCCGCCATCCGTATTAACTTCCAACATCCGGTTACTCCATTTTCGATATCCGTTAGCTTAATAATAAATACTTCTACATTGACATCCGGTTAAATAACTTCCGATTACTACATGAAAGAATACTCTATCCGGTTATTGACTACTTCCGTCATATGGTTATTTTATAATAACAAATACTATTCCTACATATATAATAATAAATATGTTTAATAATAATAAATATGTGATTGTTGAGGTCGCTGTATTTGTTCTTCATACACTTTTTAAATCACATTTTCTAATAGAGTTTAAGAAAGGTTGGTACTGCTTATTTGATTCAATCATACGATGCCACGGCACGTTCGATCAGAGGTCAGTTGGCGCGGAGAGGAGCGGTGAGACAATGCATGGAATGGGAATGGAAAAAAGAGCGGGATTGAGTTGGTGCGACAGAGTAAATGTGAAGTATACATACAATTAGCTACTAAATAATAGATAGTGTTAATAACTCCCCCGGCCTAGAAGTTTTCCCTCTAGAAATGTTGAGTGAGTGAGTGAGCCAGAGAGTAAATGAGTTAGCAAGAGAGTGAGTGAGTGCATAAGCGAGACGTGAATGAGTTATTAAACAGAAACAAAATAAAACGAGAGTACGAGTAAATTAAAAATAGAGAGCAACAAAAAGTAAGTTTATTGAGATGGTGAAGGGCAAACCAGAACTACAGGTCGAATGTAAGTACCAGACTTGGTTCGTACCTTTATAGTTCTGGTTATATTGTCTTTTCCTGGATATACATTCTCTATAATGCCCAACGGCCAACAAAGCGGATGTGTACCTGAGTTTTTCAAAAGTACAATATGGCCTTTTTTTATAGGATTAGAAGGCGTATTCCATTTATGCCATTGTTGCAGAGAAGTTCTTGGCTCCAACGTTGCCAGAATGAATGAGTTAGTTTTGTGAGTATTTGGTAGCGAGTTAAGCGGTTGCCAGGAAAGTGTAACAAATCTTCATACATACATACATAACTTCACGCCAGTTCCTTTGCGGGGTAGGCACGAATAACAGAGCGCCATTCAGGCTTATTCTTACACACCTCACTAGCTTTATTGACAAATCTTCAGCGGGTAAATATTTTATTGGAGTTACATTAAGAAAGTGATTAGGGGTTAAAGCTGATATTTCTGAAGGCTCTAAACTTAACATTAATAAAGGTTTGCTAATAATGCTTAATAGCTAAGCAATCCTTCTATTGGAACAATAACAGTAGAGTATTCTTTGTAAGTTAAGATCTAAGCTTTATCCGTGCAGGAACGGAGAAAGAATACAATTTCCTGCGGCCTGTCGTAAGAGGCGACTAAACAACCCACAGCCAGGTGGTAGGGTATTTGCTCGACTGGATGGCGACCACCCCTGGTCTAGAGTATGCCGCCATAACAACCTTGTGTTTTGTTCCGGCATTAGTGACCAGGTTCCAGTCTCCTTTAAGAGAGCAGCAGCGCATTTGTAGCACCTTTGGTGTTGCAAATGTCCATAGGCGATGGTAACCGCTTTCCATTAAGTGGGCCGTCTACCTGTCTGCTGAACTCCTGCAATAAAAAAAAGCTGCAATAATTTTAAACAAAGAAGTTTTAACACAGAGAACGTTTTGTCGCTTAGACCGTTAAAATGAGACCCTTATAGCGGGCTATGTTTAAATTGAATTCGAGATTCTGCTGACTGTTGATCTATGTAATTATTATGAGGTTTGGACTCTATTAATGAATAAATTTTGTGTAATTTGTTGTAGCGCCAATGAAATTAGTGTTTCTATCACTATATATCATGTAATGGTCCTCGTCTAGAGATAAACTTTCAAAGGCGTCAAGAAATAAATCAGAACTTAAATCTGAGACTAGTTCTAAATGAATAAACAGCCTTTATGGATAAAGATAGAAAAAGACAAATGTATGCCTTTTGACTTTTAACACCCCGGCGGCGAGCATGCGTTATGAAAAATGGTCCTATATAATCTACGGCTGAGAAAACAAAAGCTTTAACTTGAGACGCTCTAAATTCGGGAAGGTCGCCCATGAGTGGTGTTTGATACTTGGGTTTAATCAAAAACATAAATTACATTTATGAACTCTTTGACGAACTTAATTTCTAGCTGCAATAATCCAAAAATTTTATCTGAGTAAAACCAGGAATAATGGGTTCAGTATGGAGATTATTTATATGATAATGATCTACTATTGCGTTATACGTTCTTTAGCGGGAAGAATAATAGGGTATTTTTGACCACAGATTAATCGAGAATTACTTAAACGTCCACCAACTCTTATTATGTCATTATCCAAAAAAATTATAATAATGAAAATTGTGTTTATTTTGGACATAGCGAATTATATTATATACGTAAACGAAACGGTAATTAAATCTTTAGAGTGCAAAACTTTACAAAATCGAAAAATATTTACCATAATGCGAAGTAACTCTGACCATCTAGAAACGCGATCAGTAAGAGTTTGAATGGGATGTAGATAGAATATCAGAAGTAACTTTACTTACTGTTAATGTGACGGGTTTGGCTTTCCTGCCGATTACAAGCAGTCGTACTTGGTGGATACAGATCAGACTTCATGAAAATTCTGACTGGAGTACCACAGGGCTTCCATTTAGGCCCATTTATACGACATTAATGATTGTTTGAAAAATTCAGAATACCTTATGTATGCTTATACCGACAAAATATTTTTTATAATTAAATCTGAAATTGACTGTTTAAGGATACAGTATGATCTCGACTGCTTGAGTGCCGATTATGCAGAAAATAATATTAATCTTAAAATACAAAAGTGTGAATGTATATATTTTACTAGAAAAACTAAACTTATTTTTAATAATTATAATTTTAGTGGAACGCCTATAAAAAGAGTGAGGTGCATACGCGGTCTAGGCGTTTATTCTGATGACAAAATTACTATGTCTAATCATATAGATATCATCGTAAACAAAGCTTTCAAACCTAGATTAGGTTTCGTATTACGCATTTGTAAGTAATTGTCATATATTTCAGTTATTAAATCTGTTTCCTATTCTTTTGTTAGGAGGATTTTTGAATACGCTAGTCATTACATTCATTAGTACATTTGGTCTCCACAATATGTTTAATTTCAAATTAACATTTGCTTTGTAAAATTGTTACTAAAGTGGTACTTTTTATTGTAAACGATTTTATATTATATTAGTGTATTCGATGTTGTTTTTCTCAATAAAATAAAATAAAAATTGATTATGTGTGTTTACTTGGAAATGTTGAATAGGCCATAAAGAAATAGGAAATGAAACCTATGAAGGGGCGTGAAACCAGAAATCACGAATTAATAATTCTTTAGAAGTTGTAGGACGAGAAATGATATCGGAAGGATTTTCCTGGGCATTGATTTGGAAGCAGTCTTTAGCGTAGAGTTTAAGTTAATATCAGTAATTCTATTTGCGACAAAAGTGTAGAATTTATAAGCGGGCGAATGAATCCAAGTGGGAGCCACTGTGGAATCTGAGAAAGCGTAAATGTTGGTTATTTTGCAGCGTTTAATAAATACGTACGTATAAATTTAATAAATAATATTAGCTGAACTTTTTTTACGTGACCAACAGCCTCCTGAGGTACGGGATAACTCCGTGTCATCGGAGTCCCGCCCTGGTCGTCTCATGAGGGGGAGGCTGTTAAACGCGTTCGCTAGGTTGAGCGATAGCGCCAGGACATTATCCTTCTCTTTGATGGCTTCGCCTATGATAGTTTGAGAGAATGTCAATGCCATCCAAAGTGGAACGCACCCGCCGGAACCCGAACTGTGTCTCAACGAACCGCGACTCCACCGTGTTTAGGTGCTGAACGAGGCGTTCTGCCAAGATCTTCTCGAAGACGTGGGGCCAACCACATGACAACCCTTTTTGTTATTAGAGAAGTCATTACAGTCGGTAGTAGGCAATGGCCTACACTGAGTAGAAAACAAATATCGTTCGCATTCCATTTGGACTCCAAAAGACCAGAAGTAATAACGTTGATAACGGTGAAGATAAATATTCTAATTTTGATGAGATTTAAAGTATTGATATCGGAGATTTTTTTCTGCATTCCATTTATACAGGTAATATAATTATAATAGGTACAGGGAATTCCACACAGGTGATGTATACTTTAACTGACTTCATATTATATATACTTAATGAATTAATGTTTGTAAATTATTTCTGTCAGTTTTAAATAGTGTTTGATGTAAAAAATTAACCAAGTATTTATGGAATGCCGAACTTTTTTCGTAAAATGAGGTAAACTTTAAATGATATAAAAAAATTAATAAAAATAAAATCACTTATCAACACAAACTCAAAAATAATACTAAAGGTAATTCGTATTATTCATTTTTGCACATCCGATAAATGTTTATTTATACTGAAATCAAATACTTTTATCCGTGAAAAATGAATCGCCCAGTAATTGAAACAAGATATAAGTGATTGACAGTCCATGCATAATAAAGGAAAGGTGATTACCGTCCACTGTTCGTCATCTGGGTATGGAAAAAACCAAACAAAAAACATTTAATCGAAAATACCCAAACAATATTATTTATATCTTAAAAAAACCCAATCCACGGATCTTGTTAAAATCAATTTTAAAAGTTAGAGGGAAGTAAGAGAGGTTATTTACACAACTATTGACTTTTATGTATAAAAAAATAATCGAAAATTAATTTATTTAGTTTTTTATATATAAATTACGAACTAGTTTGTACATTTTTTTTAATGCATAAGTTCAGCAGACAGGCAGACGGTCAACCTGATGGTAAAAGGTTACCATCGCCTATAGACATTTGTGACATCAAAGGTGCTGCCGCTCTCTAAAAGTAGACTGGAACCTGCCACTAAAACCGAAACATAACTCAGTGGTTATGGCGGCATACTCTAAACCACAGGTAGGAGTACCACATGACTGGGGAGTGTTTTGGTTGCCTTTTAAGACAGGTCGCCCGACTGCAGGTAATTGTATTATTTTTCCGTTCTTGCACGTCCGTGCAGAAACATGCGGGATATTCTTTAGAATATTATAAAATCCTAAACATGCTATGTTTGTACGATGAAGCTATTAAAAAAAAACTGGAATAGGCTATGTGTATAAACGGCGGAGAACACGATGCAACTTTCTTGTCTGTTTGTTCGGAATTCAGCAAATTCTTAGACTTAAAATATATGCTACTTTCTATCCTGGGAAGCCCGCGCGAATTTTCTGGGAATGATTTAAAATAGCCAGATTAAAAAAAATCGAATTCCTAAGTGATTTCACTATACGATACAAAATTTTATGTAATAAAATGTGTTATATTTTTTATCCCGGAAGTCCCGCGGGAATTTTCCCGGGAGCGGTTTGTAGGTGTTTGGATGCATAAAAATTAGCTTATTGCAACACAGTTTATACTAAAACGGTAGCTTACATTCTTTTTTAAATTCTGCGTTACTTTCTAATCCGGGAATTCTGCGGGAATTTCAAGTCAAGCGTGAATGAAGTCGCGGGCATATCCTAATACTACACATAATTTATAACTGTCAAAACTTTCAGTCAAATTTACATACCTACTCGTAACTAAACAGCTATCATATAAATTATGATTTTGACTTTTGGACATTTGCGTGAAGTCATTCTGCGAAACTGACCGTTCGACATCCTTAATTCGTATATTGTTAGAAGGCTGTGCCAGAATTACCATCCTAAATGTATATAAAATTGCCGTGGCCGGTTTATCTGGACTTTTAACAATCCAATTAATTATATATGACTGACATTATGCCAAGTCGGTACCGTATCGGTAGAAAGTAGTCGCTTCGCTTGTTATTCATCCAATACTCGTTAACAGCAGTGTAGTGTGAATGGTGTCATGGGTCTTTTTCAAAAAAAATTTGCAAGGTGAAAATGTTTTTTTTTAAATATCTTCAAAAAGAAGATGTCACCCAGAAGAAAATGTGAAAATGTTTTATGCACACTTTGCGAGACGTACATTAATCATTTTCATCAGAGCTGTTACTCAGGGATAGACCGTAAGGTACTGTGGGACACATGGTGACTGCTGGATACCTATAAAACCAGCCTGTTGTTCCTACGTATCTTAAGCCAGGATTAGGATCCTAGCTATATTATAGCAGCCCACAACTCTGGCAGATTTCTTCTAATTTACCGAGGACCTTTCTCTTAAAGAGTGAAAAGGGCGAGCGTGAAATACATGCCCACCTTCTCGGCAGCGTTGGTAGCGAGATACGGCTGATGCTGTGCCTGCTGTGCTTTGCATCTTCGGCAGCTGCAGATCGTTTGGTATCCTCTAACGGCGAAAATGAAAATATACATAAATAATAAATGAATATACTCGCGTTTCGAACTTAAAAGTCGAGGGTAAGAATGCTGGCCGAAAAAAACAACATAGGGACGGCCGGGCCTAGCAGTGGGACATTTTGGGTTGATATTATTATTATCATTATAATCTATATAGATAAATAAGTTTGAAGTGTCTGTTTGTAATGTCAAAATAACAGCTTTTTACTAAATGCATATGAAAGTATATATTATATATGACTGACATTATGCCAAGTCGGTACCGTATCGGTAGAAAGTAGTCGCTTCGCTTGTTATTCATCCAATACTCGTTAACAGCAGTGTAGTGTGAATGGTGTCATGGGTCTTTTTCAAAAAAAATTTGCAAGGTGAAAATGTTTTTTTTTAAATATCTTCAAAAAGAAGATGTCACCCAGAAGAAAATGTGAAAATGTTTTATGCACACTTTGCGAGACGTACATTAATCATTTTCATCAGAGCTGTTACTCAGGGATAGACCGTAAGGTACTGTGGGACACATGGTGACTGCTGGATACCTATAAAACCAGCCTGTTGTTCCTACGTATCTTAAGCCAGGATTAGGATCCTAGCTATATTATAGCAGCCCACAACTCTGGCAGATTTCTTCTAATTTACCGAGGACCTTTCTCTTAAAGAGTGAAAAGGGCGAGCGTGAAATACATGCCCACCTTCTCGGCAGCGTTGGTAGCGAGATACGGCTGATGCTGTGCCTGCTGTGCTTTGCATCTTCGGCAGCTGCAGATCGTTTGGTATCCTCTAACGGCGAAAATGAAAATATACATAAATAATAAATGAATATACTCGCGTTTCGAACTTAAAAGTCGAGGGTAAGAATGCTGGCCGAAAAAAACAACATAGGGACGGCCGGGCCTAGCAGTGGGACATTTTGGGTTGATATTATTATTATCATTATAATCTATATAGATAAATAAGTTTGAAGTGTCTGTTTGTAATGTCAAAATAACAGCTTTTTACTAAATGCATATGAAAGTATATACGGAACTTATATTAAAAAAAATATTTTTTTAGTCTGTCTGTCTGGATGCTCTGGCTTACCTCTGAAACGGCTGGACCGATTTTGATGTGACTTTCACTGACAAATAGCTAATGTTATAAGGAATAACTTAGATTGCATTTTTTAGCGCTCCGCGAAAGTAATTTCCACACGGACAAAGTCGCGGGCACAGCTAGTTTTATGTATATAAAATTCTTTTGTGCGTTTTTATGTCCCTGAACGGCCGAACCGATTTTGATGAAATATTTTGTGTTGAACACACACAAGTGGAATCCCAGGATGGTTTACATAAACACTTGAACCCGGTAGGAGGTACTGCAATTGGGTTCTAAATTTTTTTTTTAAGATAGGACAACGTCCGCTGGGCCCGCTAATCTACATGTATGTAGTTATATTCAATTTTTTTTTACATATATACAAAAAAACCATTATTTTATTTTAAAAAATATGATAAAATATTAATTAAAAATTATAAAGTCTTGATATCCGCTGGCAGCGAGGCCTGGGGTCCAAGCTACCAGTAGCTAGGGATTAGGGATCCAGAGACCGGAACCTCCTCACAATTTGGGCCATGTCGAGCACTGCTGCTTTCTGTTCCGGCCGTTCACCCAACAGAGCGAGAGTCTCTTATGATGTCGGTCGAGGCTTTTCGCTATAAGACACAATGATCGTTGACTCCAGACGCCACATGGCAGTAACCTTTGACCAAGATACTTAGATCTTGCTCACAAGCTCTAGCTATCTTGTAAAGATAAGAAGACAAAACCTGAGTAAATAATAATATTATATACTTATATATTTACTCAGTTTTTCTTTTTTTGTCTTCACAAGGTCATCTTCATGAAGCATACTGATGTCAACGAGCATTGCTTGTGGCGCAGATCGGTAAAGATCATCGATAAAGATCATCGATAAAGATCGATAAAGATATCAGGCTTGTTGATTATTTTTTCCGTGATATTGAGCCATCCCAGTAGAGCGTAGCACGACTGTTTTCAAGAACTGGTTCTGGCGAGTACTGGTAATAAGGCATCTGTTTCTACAAGACCGTATCGAAGGGCAAGTTGCTAGTGGAAAATCCTACCTACGAGATTATTATATCTAGAATACTATTATATTGGATACATGTTACAAAAACATTATGTTATCTGTGTAACAGTGAAACGATGGATGAATTTATGGGAAGGAACTGTTATGTGTGTTTTAAACAAGATTTTGAAATAAATACAACCAATAATCATTGAAATTATTAGTTGTATTTATTAGTAGTTGTATTAAGTTCAAATAAAAAATAAATAAAGCCCAAGCAGAAAAAACTAGACCAGCTCAGATAATTGTAACCTGTTTTCACAGATATAAAGAAAGCACTCGCTGAGGAAGCATTGTCATTTCCAGTGGTATAAGACTTACATTCATTTTTTGGTTTTCTTCATTCAGTTTATATTCATGTGTTTATGCTCGTGGGGAGCCGGAGGCTTTTCCAAGCTTAGCTTAGTCTAGGTAGTGTACTGTCAGCACATAAATAAAAAAAACTAATGCTTTTTATATATTATTTACTCCTAATAGTCCCCATTACCTTAAGGAACGTTCTAATTCCTTCGCTTATCCACTGCCCACATTTTGCGCACTGATACGTATCGAAAACTTATGACATGCACACACATCATCCTATTATGGTAATTCTTTTATAATGCTGGCTGTCAAACTTTGGAATATGCTGCCTCTTACTGTCAGAGAGGCCAAACCCTTACCGACATTTAGAAATTTACTCAGAAAACACTATTTGTCCACAAATAGCATCTGATTAACACAATATAATCATGCTAATACATTTATTATAATAACTTATGTATTTTGTAATATATTATTTTATATGTATTCTTTCTCCGTTCTTGCAGTTCTTTGTAGCACCTTTGGTGTTGCAAATATCCAGAGGCGATTGTAACCGCTTTCGATCAAGTGGGCCGTCGGCCTGTCTGCTGAACTCCTGCAATAAAATAAAATAAAAAACTATGCATATATATGACTATGTATATATCTATGTATTTGAATATGTCTTTCTTAAATTAGTTTGTATATTTATGTATCTATTGCCTTTTTCGTGCTCCACCTACAAAATTTCTTTGATTTAGGTTGTCTGGAGAGATCGCTTTGAGCAATAAGGCCGCCTATTGTATGGCCTATAAAATATTGTAAATATGGTCTGTTGCACACCAAAATTGTATATTTTGGCGTGCAATAAATTGTTATCTTTCTCTCTCTCTCTCTCTCTCTCTAATTTTATAGGCAGGTACTTAATATGAAACTAATAATATTAAACGGTATTAAAATAATAAATATTAATATTAAACATGATTTTAGTACTAAATTTCAAGGAAATTTAAATTACAAGGTTAGAAATCCTGTGAATATACAAATACTATACTACAAACGCGAAAATGTCTCAAAGCTAATTTACCTATACGTGCCTATAATATTTGAGAGGTAGGAGGGTCGTGGAGAGATGTCGCGTAAGAAACATACAGTCGAATGAATTTTTAAAATTTAAACATTTTATTATAATATTTTCTACAGCAATGTAATGTTGACAATGTGAACAAAACAACGAAAAATAAAACTGATCCAATCACTTAAGTTTAATTAATGCGCATTTATACGTAAACTTGTTTTGCTTATATAGCAGAATGCTACGATCGTAAGTGTCAAGGCAAGATTTGAACTTTGCGTCTGGCAGAACTTATTCAGTACTTAAATAGGATGAAAAGTAATAATGAAACGATTAAGAGTAATCTTCGTCGAATTTATCCGTGCAGGAACGGAGAAAAGATACAATTTCCTGCAGCCGGGCGGCCTGTCGTAGGAGGCGACAACACTACTCACAGCCGGGTAGAGTATTTTCCCGCTTGGAATGGCTTGGATAGCTACTACCCTTGATCTAGACTATGCCATTATAACAACCTTGAGTTGTGTTTCGGCATTGGGGGCCAGGTTCCAGTCTCGCTTTAGAGAGCTGCAGCACACTGGTCGCACCTCTGACGTTAGAAATGTCCATAGGCAATGGGAACCGTTTTCGTTCAAGTGGGCCCGTCTGCTTTTCTGCTGAGTTCATGCAATAAAATAAATCAATAAAAGTAATCATTATCGAAGATTTATTTTTAATAATATACATATTTTTGCGCCAGTTTCGCATGAGGGTAGGCAGAGACCTTACAAACAACTTTCGCTTCATCTACTTTCATTAATCTCTTCATAAATGTAATAAAGAAAGGTGTTTTTACGTGACCTTTCTTTAACACTTCTGCTATTTGATCACGGTGTGTATGTGCGTCGCGGTCTGCCGGCACCAACTCTACTCTTCACAATGCTGTCATACATTTGTTTAGTGATTGTATTGTCATCCAATTTCTCTACATGCCTAAACCACCTTAAAATTCCTGTTTCTACGTTTGTTATTACATCTTTAACGTTAATGGTAATTATATTATTATGAATATCTAGTAAATATTTTCAAATGAATTTTGTTATAACCGAGTCAAGAAAAGAAGAAAAAGTTTAGTTGTAAGGCTCTCTGCTGTCTTCGAGCGGTAGGGTGTGACGACTTATAACTCGACAAAAAATCGGCCAAACGCGTGAGGTCAATACACGCAGTAGGGTTCCGGCGCGAGGTAACAAACGTTCAAAATTTTTGTCATTTGGCTAAGGAATTAATTTATTAAAGAAGGTATTTTTAGAAAAAATCCTATTTCTAAAAAATAAATAACTGGTCTCATTTATATTAATAACTAGTCTTTGGGTCATTTGGCCACGGAACCATAAACACAATATTATTACAAAATACCCCAAATATTTTATTTAAAAGTATGTTTCACGGTCTACTCCTTTGATTTTTTTTATAATTTATCACACCTACTTCAAAAATTAGAGGGCATTACACGATTTTTAAAGCACGTCACTTAAAAAAAAATATGCAAGAAATATCATTATCATTTTTCAAGAACTATTTATTTGACGATGCTAGCTAGTGTGACCAACGATTATTTTTTTCCAAATTTCACAAAACAATTGTGAAATAGAATAAATACATCCTTCTGCCAAATTTTAAGGGTTTACAAAGTTCACAGGGGCTATTCACGTAATCAAAGAGCTTACTATCATCATCACGGCGATCATTTCTCAGAAATGTGACGAAAGAGAGGAAACCAATTCCTTGACTGAATTTTATCTTCTGATGTACAAAATTAAAGTTAATGATGTTAATATTGTGTCTGAAGCTACAAAAACCTTATGTCAATTAGAGAATCGACATCAGTACGCCATGGCAATCTAATAATATAAAAAAGTTAAAAACAAACTAAAAACACGCTTAAAAAACTCAAACTTGTAAGTAGAAAATAATTTTTAGAAAAGTTTGTTCTACCGTGTTGTTGTTAAATGCGTGGGCTACTTAACATCAACTATTAGGTTGAGGAAAAAGTTTCTTCGCATTTTATATAAAAATTCAAATGGTTTTTTTATAAAGTTTATTTACATTTGACTAAAGTATGTAGGTGCCATTTTGTTAGATAACTTTTTACTATCTTGTAGGTAGGGACGTGATCCCATTGCTATAAAAAATTTGGGGCTTCTGATCAAAAAACTGCGACAAGTGGTTTTGGCAGTCCTCTCGTGATGTTAACCTGACACTGCCTAAGGAATTCTGCAGAGACGAAAACAGGTGAAAATCTGAAGGTGCAAGGTCAGGACTATACGGCGGATGCATTAACACCTCCCAGCCAAACTCTCGTAATTTTTGCTGAGTGGCTAAAGATGTGTGAGGTCTAGCGTTATCATGGTGAAAAACCACACCCCTTCTGTTGATTAATTCCGGCCGCTTTCTCTCAACTTTTTGCTTTAATCTCATCAGTTGTTCGCAGTACAGTTCAGAATCGATGGTCCTGCCTGGCGGTAACAGCTCATAATGAATAATGCCCTTCCAATCCCACCATACACACAGCATCACCTTGTTGCGAGTTAACCCGGGTTTCGCCAGTCTGTGAAGCCTGACCGGCCTTTGACCACGATTTTTTTTGCACGTTCTTGTCGTACGTGATCCACTTTTCATCACCAGATATCAGCTTCTTCAAAAATGGTTCGGTTTCATTACGTCGTAATAAAGAATCACAAATGAGTACACGGTTCATTAGGTTTCTTTCAGTGAGCTCATGAGGCACCCAAATATCGAGCTTTTTTGTGTACCCAGCTTTTTTCAAATGCGCCAAAACCGTTTCGTGGTCAATTCCCAGTTCTCCAGCTACATCGTAACTACTAATATGCCGATCTTGCTCCACTTTTTCAAAAATGGCATCAATTTTGTCCGTAACAGGGCAACCAGAGCGACGTGCGTCTTTGATATCAAAATTCCGGATTGAAAACGCTTAAACCAAATTTGCGCTACTCTCACAGATACTGCATTAGGTCCATAAACATCACAAATTTTTTCGCGGCTTGTGTTGCATTTTTACCTTTTTTGTAGTAAAATTTTAAATCCTATCGAATTTCTTCATTAGATTCTCTCATTTTAACAATAAGAAAAATAAATGAAAATCACACATTTTCCTAATTTGAATTTGGAATTGTCTTCTTTAAAATTAAAACTTTTCAAGGATACCAAAACCAGCCAGATACAAATGATATAGCCAAAGAGATCTTATTACAAGTTCTATGTATGAACTTGTAATAAGATCTCTTATGCGAAAAGACTTTTTCCCCAACCTATTATTACGAATATTTCACTAATACCTATTTGCAAAAGTAGAGTTATTTAGAGCATATGACTACATAGTAAAACGCACCCTACGCTTTTCAAAATAACACTAGAACAAACTTTTCATACTAAAAATTATTTTTGTTCGTTTCACACGTTTTCACAAATTTTATTTCCTAATTTTTTAGTCTCGAAACTAACTAAAAACCAACCGAGCAACCGATCGCGATGATCGGAGGTGTGTATCAAAGTATCAAAGTTGTAAGATTATTGTATTGTCCTTGGTCCTTACCACGTGTGCAGAATTTCAAACTAATCAGACATTTAGAAATTGATGAAAATGACGTCGAAAGTGTCCGTTATATACATATTTAGATAATAACATCGTGTTAAAAACAAAAAAAAAGGCAACGTTACCGTGATTATAAATGACATATGTACATGTATAAGAGTATATACTTATAATTATATTGTACGAATAAATAATCGATGTGTTAAATAGAATAATTACTATGCATGATACAAGACAGCATTGCCGACTCGACGAACGGTCATCTGAACTATAAGTATAGTCATATCAGAACAGGTATTTTCAGTAAGTCAATGGTTGGCTGTTTTAATACATCTGCGCCACCGTTCTCGCAAATTGTGATTCGTATTTTCCCGCGAACTAGTATGGTAATGATCGTCGAATTAATTGTACCAAAAATCTTACTGTAACACGACCGACGCCATTTTTACGAAAATAAAAAAAATATAAGTTCCTGTGTGAATACGTTCGCTCGCGCACTGTGTTATTTGAAATTGCGAGTCTCGTCTTTGATACAGCTTCGGTCAACCGGTCTCAAGATTTGTATAAATAAATGCATAAAATTAAAGTCACCGCAAATACTTAAATGTTTCCAGTCGATAAGACAAACTGTTAATTTTGAATTCTAAACAGGGAAACATAAGTGCATTGTGGCATGTGGACAGAGACAGTCGTATATAGAAAAACACTTTTGGCCACAACGATGTATAAACAAACTGTGTTTCTTGTTTTATGCAATATATTGCTACTACAAGTGGAATGTTGTAAGTATTTGATCATTTTATAGCAATATTTCGAACGTTTTGTTTTATGGTACGATTAAGCTATTGTATTTTTTTTTAATTTAGTATTATTGATTTTATGTATTCAGGATATAAATTGTAATATTTAAAATTATAATTCGGTTAAACGCGCAATATAACCTACGTTTTTTACGATTCGGAACGTTTTAAATTATATTTTAAAACTTGTCGTGAAAACTTATGTTTTGTAGGCTTTCTTAAATGTCTTTGATTTATTTTGGAGCTCTTTCTTGTAAATTTCTAATTCACCTAAGACCATAGATACATTAATGGTCTAAGTTATTAGCCATTATTTTATTATAGTTATTATTTTATTATTCTAACACGATTTCTTATCATCTTGTCTATCCTTCTTCTACTTCAGTAGTTTATTAATTTACCTCTTATACTTTCATAATATAGAACGTTTTAAATTGTACAGGTTTTTACCACATTTTATATTAGTAGTATCTATACTTAACAATCTTAATATAGGAAACAGGTATATATATATAAAGAACCTGATAATTCGAAACGTTATGGAGAAGTTTCCACGGTAGACAACTCAAAAGAGTAGAGTCCGTATTTTCTTTGAGCCATGCGGCCAGGATTTATAAATTTTCCTTATCATCGCCTAAAGTTTGCAACTATGTATCAATCTCCACCGCCAATAGATACCGCACAAGGATTTTATTTCGAACCCAAGTTATTCAAGTTTGAGCAAGGCGCGACTTGCGAGGACAGAAACAAATCGTCGGCGTCAGTGCAAAACCTTGTACTTAGCAAAAAAAAATGGTGACATTATTTTTTCTTAATATTTAGGTATCACCTACTACATGTACATATACGTATCATAATTTTGACGGAAAAAAAACGTCACCAAAAATGTGGTTACAAATTAATTGACTACTGGGTTACATAAGAGATGGAACATTAATAGAAACAAATGCGTGTGTTTGGATTTCATTCTTATCTGGAACTGTTTTTATCGGTTTTAAGACTCGTACTATTTGTAGATACAGTCTTATTTGATCCTCTATTATTATATTACGTATGTGTTAAATAACTAATAGAATATAAATAAACGGCTTGTGAAGCTGTAATATGTAATAAATACTAGAAATAATTGTTATTATACGTTCAGGTACTTCCATCCAATCCATCCAATAATGATTTAGAAAATCTAGTTTGTGATAGAATGTTAAACCCGGAAAGCATTAATTAAAGTTTTTACAAATTATTTGTATCTGGATTATCGAATATGTCATTTATGGTATTGATTGCTTTCATACAAGCATTGTGTGTTAGTGTACAAAATTTGTTAAGTGAAATATGAATTTTCGATTTACCACAATAACTGCGTTATTTGACATCATAGAAGACCTATCTATATAGGCCGAGGACAGGGGGACTATGAGGTCTATATGAGTCGGTATCTTACACATGACCTATTTTACTTAAACTTCATTAAATGTTAGAACTTAGATAATAACAATATCGCGTCCCAAATAACGTATTAGTGTTCATTCACGTTAACTCGCGGGCACGGTGGCGGGCGCGGGCGCGGTAGACGTAGCGAGTTCGTGTTCACATTGGCCGCCAGGCGTTTGCGCGAGTTTTTGTGTTTTCAGAGATAGAAACTTTTCGATCTTTTATTTTTAATTGAAAATTCATATCTAAAGTGGGAGATGATAAAAATTAGAATTGGTGTGCACGAAATTAATAAAGAAAGAGAACGGTATGGTAAATTTCATACTTTATATAGTAATTTGAGAGATCATCCTTCAATATTTTTTGGATATACCAGAATGACTGTTAACTGTTTTGATTACGTATTGGATTCAATAAGGAGTGAGATTTTAAAAGAAAACACAAATTTTCATAAAAGCATAAAGCCCGAAGAATGACTATTTGTAACTATAAGGTGAGTTTAAAAAAATATAGTTAATTATCATTTTTTTATCAGGATACATAATAACAGTAATTCAAATTCAAACAAGGTTCGTTAACATTTTTTGAAAAGGCTTTTGGGACTAGCAGGAGTTAAATTATTAACTCGCGCAATTTCCAAAAATCTAATATAAAAATCTAAATAATACTGGACGCCCTGGACGGTTTTTGCCGTTGTATTGTGTAAAGTGCGTTAAATACCGATAAAGTGCGTTAGTATATATATTATGACTGTTGACTCTATACCCGTATATATAAAGTACTCTGTCGTTTATACTGGTTGAACTTACCTGACGTCGCGAGTGAATCGCGCGCTTCGCCGCTAGTTCAACGTGAACACACGCATACAACTCATGCGTTTGATATTGTCGCGAGCGAAACGCGCGCGCCAGTCGCTAGCTTGCCCGCTACTTACACCGCGCGTGCATTTCGCAACGTGAACACTTGCATATTACGCCATATGTTTGTTATTTCGCGACCGCGCCCGCTACCGCGCCCGCGAGTCAACGTGTTTGAACACTTAAACCCATTGCTACATCGGTCCAAAACGGTCAATAACTACAACTTTGTCCCAGATCTACCGCATTCAAATTCAATAACAAAATAATATTAAAATGAACTAGAAATTAATAACTAGAATAGCGGATTTTAGGCTTATGCGGTATTTCATCCACGCTTCCTCGACACTTGGAAGTCATCCACTGCACTTGGCACACGCTCTTTCCATGCCAAATGTGAGCAACCTGTGTGGAATGAATTTCCCGCGGTTTTCCAATATGGGGCTCTTCAAAAAGGGTGTAAACAGATATTCAAAGCATCAACGAGGTAGGCAACGCATGGGCTTCCTTATTGTTGCAGATGTTGATAAGCTAGGGTTAGGGTATCCACTTGTCATCATGTGGATAAACAAATCATCCATTCCCGATACTTTATTAACAAAATGTAAATATGTCTATTTTCAGCATTCAACCCCAAATATATAAAACATTGAGATTTCAATTTACTTAATTTCATTAGCATTAAATTTTTGTGTCTCGATCCAGGGCCGGTCCTAGCTTTTTCGCTGCCGTAGGTAAACTCGAAAAATACCGCCCCCACCCAAGTTTAGGAAAACTAAGAGAAGTCTTCTATCTAGCTTACTTCTCCCAAAACCGTGTCTATTCGTGTTGTATGTACGTGAGCATGTAGAGAGGATGGGTGAAAATAGAATCACAAAAGAAGTGTATGACAGTATTGTCAATGGTAGAGTTGGTACCGGTAGACCACGATGTACACACCATCATCAAATAACAGAAGTTTTAAAAGTCAGGTAAACGTGCATGTATGAAGAGGTTCATGAAAGTAGATGAAGCGAAAGTTGTTTGTCAGGATCGTCACAAGTGGAGATCTATAGTTTCTGCCTACCTCCATGGGAAACAGGCGTAATAATATGTATGTATGTTATTGTGGATTTCACTAATCATATATTTTTTATTTTTTATTGAACGAATTGAAATATGTTTTTGGGTGTTTTGTTTGTATTTATTTTTTTGAGCTTTAGTAGTTCAAGAGTTTTTGCAAACATCTTTGCAGGCATTTTTGCAAAATTTTGCCGCTGTAGGCAGTTGCTTACCGTGTCTATTGTCTCGAGCCACCCCCGCTCAAACTAAACAACATCAACATGAGTTTTAGAAATCACTTCTTTAAAATATCAATAATAATAATTAAATGTCATGTTTCAATAAGAAATTATATTATGTATGCCTTCGGTTTTTGAAGTGAAACTTCTTTAGAAGCGTTATGATGTTGACGAAACAATAAAGCGACATTAAACAAAAGATAAACACATATATCTATAGCACTAAGCCTACGAGAGAATGAAATAAGAGTTTTACATTATGCAGTACAGATTAGAGAGTCATATATTAAACATAGGTTCAATTTGAACCTAATAAACTGATAATAATAATTTGTAGGCAAAAACTGTGAAAAATTGAAAGTGATACTTAAGAAGTTTGTTTTGAATTACAATATGTTGACGGGTGTAGGCTAAAGAAATTATATTCATACTAGCTGTCCCGGCAGACGTTGTCCTGGCCTGAAATAATAAAATCTAGGCCCTGATTCTAGTGCCACTTACCGGTTCCAATTGTGAATCTAAACCATCCGGGGATCCACCCAAACACACAAAAAAGTTTAATCAAAATCGGTAAAGTCGTTCTCAAGTTATGTGCGTACATACATTTCTACGATTCATTTTTATATGTATATAAGAAGATTAATAAAAGTTTTAGAAGTTCTCTGAAGTTTCACTTCTACTGCATGTGAACTGCAAACACACACACAGTTTTTTAATTATCTGATTTTTTTATAATAATGATTATAATTGTTAGTATTATCTATTAATATGCCTTACTATAGGTTAAAAAATTCTAAGAAAGGTAAAGGTGAATTATTGACGAAGACAGAAATAGGAACAAAAGCAAACAAACTTAGGAGCTACAAAACATTGATTCTTAATAGTTACATAATTAAAGTACCTACGTAGGATCATAACTTTATATCGCAGTCGTAATATTAACTGGTTTTCCGCATAACAACCTGAATTTATAACATTAATTAGTAATATTATAATAAAATATGTACAAATTGATTGCATTGTAATAAAAACTTAAATTATTGTTATGCCCCTTTTTTGTCGATGAGAAATCCACTTACGGACATCTTACAGTGTGAGGATCACAGTGAGGTCAGATGGAGACTCATCGGTCTATTCTCGGAATACCCACTAAAACTCCTCGTGTTCCATTTCCATTGCTAGGGCCGCGGGAATTGGCTATCGCTCGCCCGCATGAGCTCTGGCAGGCGCAGGCCAAAGAGTCTTCATATATTGTCACCGCAGAGTGCAAAGTACCCCGCGCCGTCAGAACTCCGCTCCCCCATCCAGCCGCCTTAGGGCGGGCAGACTCTCCCCAGGGTTTTGCCCGTGGCCCCCTGCTTACGGCACTAGAAGTCATCCAGGCATCATTATGGCCCTGCTCTAACTGGTTTCGTATTAGTGATTGTGTCCAAATGCGTCTTATTTAGAGCGTTAAAACATAACGCGTTGATGATGATTAGCTTTATTACTGAAAATACATAATGGTGCGGCTTTATTTGCGATAATGTTAAAGATTTACTATTTTACTCATAATAGTTTAAAGTAAGTTTTTTAGCTTACTTATGAGATTTAAAATAATTTTATTAATTAACTAATACAATGTTAATCTTAACACTAATATGTGGTGCTATGCAGTGACATGTTTACCGCAGTTTTATTATTTTATAATGTAGTCTTTGTCTTCTTAGTATGCACTGTTTGCTACAACTCCATTAATTCTTCGAAAAGTAATTTTGTGTAAGATAATTCTGTGTAAAAAAAGTTTAATTTAATGAACTTTTAGCTAGACGTGTTGCTGGGGAGTTTCTTGCTGCTTCTTCTCCTTAACAGCAATAATACGTTGCGAAGCGGTGTACATAGACTAAGAATTAAAATTAAATTTTAACTTATATGCATGACGTTCAAAAAGTGTTCTCCGTTGGAACTAAATTTAAATAAAAACTTTTGAATTTGTATTTATTTATTTAATAAAAGGTTTTTGACTTTAATATTGAAAAGGTTTATATTTTTACATTTTTGAAACTCGTTTGACAATTTATTAAATAACTGCACAACTTCAAACATGGTTTTTTTCACGTAATTTGTTCGTGGTAGACTTGATATAAATTGTTTTTTTTTTTCCGGATATTATGATATTCTGGATATGTTTTAGTAATAAAGAGTAGCTTGGAGTGTATACTTTTATTAGTATGCAGGTGTATACTTGTGAAATATTTAATAAGTTAATTTTAGTAGTCTTTTATTATACCTAAGTTAATACCGTGATGCCCTATTGGTATTTGGTATCATGGAATCCTAAGTTGGATTTCCGTCTAGTTTCTTAACTTTGTTGCTTTAGGTCTTGTAGCCAAAGGGGAAACATTTTGTTTTCATAGCATTTACTTAAGTTACCGCGACCCCTATGTTCACATAATTAAAACTACATTTTAATGGCTTTAAGCACAGCATTGAATTTGATTTTTTATTTCGACCTTTCGGCCACTGTTCAGTAACCGCTGTCTAAAAAGAAAGGAAAAAAAGAAAAAAAAAGTATTTGAAGAAATAGCGACGTATTTACAATACTTACATGTATCGTAAAAAATAAAAGCATATTTTGAGAATTTTTACGCCACATTTTCAGCAAACAAGGTGTGCACTCGGCTTATTGCTGTGCCAGCATAATATACAACGCAACGCTGATTTTTATTGCAAACCTTTTTGGCGTGATACTAAAACGACTCAAATATTTTGTGAATATAATTTATATTTATCTAAATATTTCTTCCATTTAATTGAGGTTAATGTTAGATAAGCACGAAAACAAAACCTTCCATGTACTTAGGGTATAAAAGTTCAATTTTTACTATTTTCAAGTCCTAGAAAGCGGTGACAGTTGCCTCCGAATCAAAAAAACTGGAATATGCATGCCTTTAGCAATATGCAAGCCACTCAGGGACGAAATGAAAAAGGCAGGGAACCCCATCCCCAGCCACATGTCAAAAAAACTCCATAAGCTCATCTGTGGCTACGATGCTAAGGAACCTTTGGTAATGTATATAATCTACATATTATAACATTCTAAAAATGGCGTATCTGTTTATCAAAGCAATTTAAGAATAACAACTGGTATAGACTGCATGAACGATGGAGAACGTTGCAATTTGATGCAAACGGAACACATCTGGCTGATGTCTTGCATAAGGCGGTCTCCCATGTTATTTACTTAAATGTATTTATGCCGTCGGTAAAACAGCCAGATGTGTTCCGTTTCACGCGGCGATCCATATTTTCGAACAAACACACGAAATTTAGCTTTGATGTTAGTTATTTCTTGCGTAAAAAGGGATTTTAGTTGGCCAATGTCAACTTGACATTTGAAATTTCGTTCGTTTGGTTAGGTTTACTTCGGAATTTTTGGCGGCAACCTGAAGAATGATTTTCTGCTGTGTTGTTTTATTTTCGATTTTATGGGTATTTATCATTGAGATAAATAATTAAAGCAAATAATACACGAGTGACAATATGTAAATGACTTTTTAATAACTTACAATTTCATAAAGAATAATAAATATTAATTTATGAAAACAGTTGTTGAAATGTTCTTTAATGCAGATATATGCTTTCCCATCTCTTGTTCAGGGTCCTTTTTATAATCAAAGAATTTTAGATAAAGATCACAGGTTTGTGTTCGTTGCTTCCATTATATAGGCGTTCTTGCTCATCACATACTTCTTTAGCGCTTTTATATCGTATAACTTGTTCTAGAATCTCATCCGTCATGTTTGTTGTCATCAGAGTTAAAAGGACACAGTCAATTTTTAGAAATTGTTGTAAATTTAATTCATATTTTGCTTTAGCATCTGCATCATCAGATGCTACAGGATCGTCGAGCTTTTGAAGTTTTCCTTGCAAAATTTCTTCAGCGCCGGGTATTGCCCTACACGCTGTCTCAATACGATACCACCAATGCTTATAGTTTTTACCATCTAGGTGCATTATTTGTACCTTAGAAGCCTTTGCGATCGTCTTATCCATGGTGAACGTGAGGCCGAGTACAATGCTAGAATATTGTATTTATTCTCTCCAAGTTAAAATATCTTTACCGCATCCAAATCCTTAACTTTATTACTCTGCTACCATGTTAAAGTTTGTACGAATAATGGGTATTTAGAATTGAGAAAAAATAATGAAAGCAAATAATATACGAGTGACAATCTGTAATTGACTTTTTAATAAGTGACAATTTCATAAAGAATAGTAAATATTAATTTATGAAAAGAGGTTACTCTAATTTTTTTGTCCTTAAACGCGTTTATTGGATGATTAACTTTGACAGTTCTTTAAACATATTACCAGTAAATTTTGCGTTGTGCAAGACGCTAATCGTATTTAAGGGTGTTAAAAGCGTTTAGTGTTTCTTAAATAAATTTAAGGAACGTTATGCAAGCGGCCCTTAATTGATGAAAAAGGCAATCATTTTAGCGCCGGTTCCTTTCATTCATTCATTTGCCCTATAATCGATTGAATTTTGACATTACTTGTCAAACCTTATGCCAAATTTTAACCGATAGTAAAGCAAATGAATAGTCAGTAACCCTTAGGAAGCAACCATTACGCTAGTAATGTGACTTAATAACAAAATGTTACACATTGTTCTAAACTTCTTCAATTAATTACAAGATTTCTCTAGGTGTGTTGTAATACTGAAAATAACATAGATGAAAATCGCAATGGATCTAACGAAGAAGGGTCTAATAATAATAATAATTCTATCGACAAAGGAAATAACGCTGTAGATAAAAACGAGACAGTTACTGATTCTCGACTTGGTGGCATTAAAGCCCATCGTAACTTTCACCTATTACCCAGAGACTGTGGTATTTCAAATGGTGATAGAATATCAGGAGGAGATATTACTGCATTGTATGAAATGCCTTGGATGGTATTGCTTTCTTATGAACATATAGGTTGGTACATTTACTAATACTAAAATTTACTAAAATCCTCCATAACTTTATTACAATTTTGAATAATTGTCTAACGATTGGTACCTCATTTTCCTATGTATTCCATTTTTGTTTTCCTTATTCACACATATACCTAATATATTACAGATTTTATTAAGACCATTAATTTTTTAGAAAATATTTCTATGATTTACGTGGACAGACAAATGAAACACAGACAATGAAAATTATGATGACATGAAACTTCCATTAGTGTCAGATGCTATGGAACATAAAAATAGCGTACCTAAGTACAATAGTGACAAAAAGAATTCATTGTCTTCTATTAACTAGACGCCCTGAACAATAAAGTGTCAGTGTCCGGAAAGTAAACGAAAGTTTATCAACCTATAATATGTACCATGTTTTTAAACAAATAAATAAATTGATTGACACATTTCAATTTTAGAACTGGGACCGTACTATGCCTGTGCCGGTACATTAATCAGCGAATGGTATGTTTTAACTGCTGCCCACTGCATCGAACTATTATCAACGTCGTTGACACTCAACGGTGTGATACTTGGTGAACACGACACCAGACAGGACCCAGACTGCCTCGCGCCTGACAACTGCGCACCGCCAGTGAGGGTAAGAAAATTAGCATTAGCTATAACATGGCTTCGTTAACATCTGTATTATTTTGGTTTTTGAGCGTACCGGAGACAAACAGTGAAGTAATGTGGTAGGGACAAACACCGTTTCAGTCGCTGGACTGTAACTAAGTCGACGCACGTCACGCACCTGGCAGATGTGTGCCCTTCGCATTGTGGATTATTTATGTTAGAACGTGGTGGACGGTAGGCGTATCATATACCTACATCGATGTGTAGGCGCCAGGAACCGCTGAGGCCCGACCGACCGTCGAATGGTATAGCATGGATTGCTTTATAAAATGTTCTTGAAATTTTAAATCATGCTTGCTTGCCTGCACTCGCACAATATAGAATAATTCATTCCTTAGTTTACATTAAGCAGGCTTGAGCCTTACAGTAAGATCAGCGCCACCGACGTGACTTCACGTGTAAGTGAGGAGGGAGCGCGCGGAGCGCTTTCACACCTCCGCCCTTCCGGCCTTGGTACTCTGATAGCTGCTGTAGTATTATATATAAGTACATTAAATTACGCGATCATCATAATAGGGCAACGATGATCGCATGGACCAAAATTAAATATGTGCGTAAGTTCTGCATTAAGAACCTTCAGCCCACTTATCGCGACGATATTATAGCATACAAATAGCGGGCACAACATACAAATCAAGCATACGTTCCATAACTTAACCTTCTTGGAATTTAATAACACAAATACGGAAATATATGAGCCGCGTGTAGAAGGTTTGCCGACTTCGTACTATTATTGTATTGTATTACTTACTATTATTATATATACTTATGTAAAGTATATACAACAATAAATTTATGGCAACAACTATTTATATAACCTTTTTTGTCAACACTACTGACTGACCATCGACGCGTAACATCATGAGGCTATCGGCAAACCTTCTGCGCACGGGTTATTAGATTATTTAAATTACCTAATGTAAATCAAGTACAGAATAATAATACCTCTGATGCATTATGATAGCTAGAATAAATGACTTTATGAGGCAGTTAAAAAGTTGTATAATTTGAACTATAACAAATAAGGCGTTATTTTATTTATTTAGGTTTATGTCTTGGCAACTAGGCTTTTAAGCCAGATGTTAAATTACAATATAGTTTCTTTATTTTTTTAAGCCTATATATAGCCCAGCTGAACTGTAGGTTATCCACTGACGCCTTTCAACGGAGTTATTGCGATAACTCGAAAGCCCACATTTGACTACACATTTCACATTTCTCACAAAAACGCATAATTACTACCCAAAAGCTATCAATATCTTACAACTACTGTTCATTTAAGAGTAATTTTACACATTTTTAGAAAATAAAACTGCAAAGCACAACGTATCCTTTCAAGTCCCGCCCAAAACTCCCCAGATAAGGCGTTAGTTTTGGATGTAATTTGAGTGATGGAGAGGCCTACCTCTGTAATGTAACGCCAGTGAATCTCCACATCTTACAGGTTCGCGGCGTTTGCTCATCTTAAAGCGGTAATCACCCTATGAAGATTTGGTAACTTTTCTTTAAATCAGTGTGATGTTATAAAAAAACAACATTGGAAATTTTAGCTAGGGCAAGACCACTCGCTGTATCAGTGTAGTTAAATAAGGGTTTAAAGCCCGCACTTCCGATTCACGTGGAAGGTTTTTTAAAGCTGGAGTACATGAGGCAGGTTGACGGCCCACCTGAAAAACAGTGCATTATGGTCGCCTATGGACATTTGCAACACCGAAAATGCTGCCAATGCGCTGTCGGCCTCGAAGGAACCTACTAATGCCAGAATACAACTCAAGGTTGTTTAAAGGCGGCCAACACTAGACCAGGGGTGGTAGTCATTCAGATAGATTTTTATTGCACATGAAGTAGAAATATCGTTATTGATTTAAATTTCCGCAACTTTTCCCTATATGAATCACACCTATTTCATAACTTTTGTTAATTCCCATGGTCAATAATAGCTTTATTAGGCATCGATATCATAATTTCCTTATGCATGACAAATCGATAAACCTTTTTATTGTATTAGGTTTGCCAAACAAACGTATGATTCATATCGTGGTAAATGACCGTTGCCATCTATAGGCATCTGCACAATTAATGCTACCCACGCATTAGGGAACTTGACCGCGGAATCTGAAATATTGACCACCCAATTGTAGCAGTTTCGACATCAGGGTGAACAGATTTAGCAGAATTATGCTATTTTTTACAGACAATTGAGTCTTAATTTCGGGTTTAGCAGATCATGTCGCAAAAATATCGTAGTTTTTGACACTCTTACAAAATCTCGGCAGGAAATCTGCAGGGTATTAACCGTGGAATTATGCAGTAATTCTTGGCCGCCTAGTGCGCGGGCAGCTTCAAAATCAAAGCCTGTGTTACCCACCTAATGAAGTAGTTTTGATCGATGAGAAGGAGGTTTAAGGATATAGTGAAATGTCTTTTGATGACGGTGACCACTTGCCATCACATAAGCTGTATGCCTGTTTCAGGCCATACAAATCTATATTCTAAAATACAAATCTGACAAAGCTATTAATTCAGTGCTAGTGGTGTTATTTTGATTATAAAAAAGTTTCCTTTTTTCTAGAATGTGACTATAAGCGAAACTGTAGTTCATGAAAATTACAATAAGCAAGAGAAATTAGCTGAAATTAAATTATACGACATCGCATTAATTAGACTTTCAGAACCTGCTAATTTTTCATTAAGTAAGTAACATTCATTTATTTCAATAATCCTAATCGTCCCCGGCACGTAACTTGAGCGGTCACTTTTTCCTACAAATAGTGAAATTTCGATCCTTTTTCAAAGTATGAGGTATTGTCCTTTTCAAATAAGATGACAAAAACTCAAGATTCGTGCCGGGAACTATACAAATGTTATTTTTATAGTTAGATTATTTGGTTAGATATTGTAATGTTGTCGCTGAAACCAAGTTTTGGTGAAATACTAAGAGAATTTTATTGCAAGTGAAAACTTAAGGAATATAACAAATGTAGTATTTAACATTACACATTGCATTTTCATTTTTGACTAGACAATTGGGTTTTCATTTTCTCATAATAACTTATCACAGCTTCGGAGTGCGGTAGCACATCAGCTGCGTGCTACAAAGATACGTGAGAAGAAATTACCAGAGTGACATTACACGCGCGCTCGGATTTGTTCGGGAATTGTCGGCGTGTTTTCGGTACTCGTGTACACTGGTTCAATAATTTATTTTTAATTTCATATCGTCCGTATTATTCTGAATTTTTAATATATTATTATTACGTATTTTTATCCGCGCAGGAACGGAGAAAGAATACAATTTCCTGCGGCCTGGCGGCCTGTCGTAAGAGGCGACTAAACAACCCACAGCCAGGTGGTAAGGTATTTGCTCGACTGGATGGCGACCACCCCTGGTCTAGAGTATGCCGCCATAACAACCTTGTGTTGTGTTCCGGCATTAGTGACCAGGTTCCAGTCTCCTTTAAGAGAGCAGCAGCGCATTTGTAGCACTTTTGGTGTTGCAAATGTAACGTAATGTAATGTAAGGCAATAGTAACCGCTTTCCATCAAGGTGGCCGTCTGCCTGTCTGCTGAACTCCAGCAATAAAAAAAAAAAAATATATATATATATAACTTTTTAATTATAGCGAAAAGAATAAAAAAACTGTTTTGTTATAAAAGTTATTTATGATCTTTCAATTTATTCAAAACAAAAATCAAAAATTCAAGTTTTGTTACATTCTTCTTCCGTGCTACTATTTAACTAAAAACAATTTTCTCGAACTCCAAAGCCTTTACTCACGTTTTATCCAATACCTTGCATAGTATGTAAGAATTATTTAAATATATTAATTACCTTGACAGGTTCAATGAAACCGATCTGCTTACCGGCCACTACTGAATTGAAACAAGAAGAATCGATGCGAACGATAGGTGAGGCTGCAGGATGGGGGATCACAGAAAAAGAAATACAGTCTCCAATTTTGAAATCTGTTATAGTTCCCATTGTTCCAAGAGACAAATGCATTGAGACGTATAAAAAGTAAGAATCTGTTTTATCAATTCCTTTTATTATTTTAAGTATTAACATGGAAGTTTTTTAATATCCTTTTATTATTGTAAATAAGGAAGGCGTGTAGGCACCCAAATTTACTTCATTAAAGATCTCGGTTTTATATTCCGAAAACGGGAAAATGACTTTATTCCAACATTAGGAACTTACGATATAAATTTACTGTATATTATGTAAGAAATCACTGCCAGAGGGAATCTTACCAGAATGCTTGCTGTATTACCACGCTTTATGTGAATGTTCGTTTGAACACAAATATAATTTTAAATGAGGAAATCAGAACGATAAACAACTTAAAGTCGGTGCCAAGTAACCACCGTAGAAAATGTTATTTTTGATTTTTAATTAAAGTCGATTTCTTTTTTGTTAGAAATTTTTACAAGTTACATATATGATATCCCTAATAAGGTACCTTCTCGAATTCGAAAACGAAAGCTATATGAAATAAAAGCGTATTTAGAACTGGTTATGGCTGAACATACATAATATATATATATATATTTATATATATATATCCTAGAATATGCCCGCGATTTCGTCTACGCTTGCATTGAAATTCCCGCGGGATATCCGGTACACGAAATACCGCAGTATTTGAAATAGAATGTAATCTACCGTTTTAGTGAAACCTATGTCAAAATAAGTTAATTTTTAAGCACCCGAAAAAATACAAACTGCTCCCAGAAAAATTTTATAACATTAAATTGGCTATATTGAAGCCCGATAAAACAGATAAAACTACAAACATATAAGAAAAAAAATTGCATCGTGTTCTCCATCGTTTGTATAATCTACTCCAGCTGTTTTTTTTATAGCTTTAATACAGACACAACAACTGACATAGCATGCGTAGAATTTTATAATAATATAAATTTACACGCTATAGTCCGCATATTCCCAGACCCCCAGTACCACTAGCAATTCACCCCAATAGCCCGGTACTTTTTGTCCTCATTTCCCACAATAGTCCTACACTGGCCGGGGCTTGTCCTTGGATGCATTATTATAGGTATGGTGTACACATGGATAATCGCCGGTCAGTGTCACGCCACATTTACATTAAATTTGTCAAGGGGCCTCTACATGTTAGCCTTCCCATGGCCCTACGTAAGCCCTCCAAATGTCCGGGCCATTTTTATGGCCCGTGGTCTTGAAAGACATACAATAAATTTACACGACTAATTGAGAACCTCCTCCTTTTTTGGTTTATAGAAGTAGTTGTAGTTGAAACTACAACTACTGCTATAAACCGATATGTTCAGTGTAAAATAAATCATATCTTTATTTTTCACTGGATAGGCTCTGTAATAAATGCTCCATTATAAGACTATGAGCGACGGCGGACGGGTGCTTGCCCGCTCCCCGCGTGTAACCCCCGGGCGCGGAGCAGTAAGAGGCTCCTCCCAAACTTTCATGGTCGTTAGCACTATTACAAGCCTTAACCATATTGGGCGTTAGACATTTTTAGCAGTATGTAGCCATAGAACCCAAATAGAAGCCAGTAAAGTGAAGTATTTTTAAGTAGGAACTAAAAGTTTCAGTTCGGTTGTCGGCGCGTCGGTACCCTCGGTCCCCAAGACAAAACTCAGTGTGACAAGCTCCAACGGTTCCAATTCGCTACTGTTTTTAAATACTTACGGGCAATATTATTTGCGCTTTTGGGTGTCAGAGCAAAATAAGTGCATGGCGCTCACGCACACATCGATTGCTTTAGTGCTTCAACGCTGAAAGTAATTTTGTAGGGAACTATCTCTCTAGGTATTATTACTCTAATGTGATGTTGGTTAAGTAATAACCAAAATTAATAGATTACGTGTATCCGGGTGCCTCGCACCTCTTGCACCTCCGGCAATAACGGCCCTGAGCGGAACTCTTATACAATCGTCATGTCCGTCTGTAATACATGTTACAACTATTTTTCTCTAAAACTCCCGAGTCTATAAGGGTAATGATATTTTATTTGATGTTGTATACTCTATATGCCGCTATATAATAACACTATTTTATTTGCAATAAATTGGGGTAGCTTCAAAGTCGCTTCCATAGAACATATTATATTTTTTTTTAACAAAAACAAAACTGACTTCAAACTAAACAGCAAAATATAAATATTTTTACAAAATCTTGAAGTAGTTGCCTTTTGTAGTCTTGTTGTTGTTTTTTATGTTTTGCCGTTTAGTTGCATGAATAGCTTTAGAAATAATATTTTAAGCGCCTGTAGAGATATAGTGGCACTACGAAGAGTTTAGGCGCTCGGCGATTTTCGACAAGGGTTGCTCTAAATTTCTTTGGAATCCACACATCAGGTCCTGATTTGGCGACTATGGAACCACTTCAGGAATGTACTTTTTTGAATAAAGAAAAGTTTTCAAAATCGGCTCACAATTGACGGAGAAATCACGTGCAACATACAGAAACAAAACAGTCGAATTGAGAACCTCCTTAGAATAGAATATAATAAAATATATTTTATTGCACAAAATGTTACAAAATAAATTAATACATAAAATCATAATAATAGTTAGGATGGGCGGTCTTATCGCTGAAAGCGATTTCTTCCAAACAACCTTTGCATGGGACGAAAACTCGTTATGGATGGGGGTAGATATGCAATAGATATAATATACTAATATAAACGTAAATATAAAGGAAAATAATAATTTGAATAAAAGTACATAATACAATATAAACATACATTACCTATATTTATCTAAATGTATATGTTGTGTGTCGTCAAAGAACACCATACCAATCATATTATAACTCTAAATAACATTATTATTCAGTTTGAAATAGTGTTGTTTCACGAGGTAAATAAAGACTTGGCTTCTTTTATATTTTGAGGTAGTGAGTTCCAAAGCCTTACAGCTTGCGTAGTAACTGAGTTCTCTCCATCTTTTACAAGTCCGATAAAAAATGAAAAAAAATCAAGGTTTCTATATATACATATAACAGTAGTGAACTGGTGGGCTAGTGTTCAAACGGCTAGGGTTAAAATGAAATGTATGTAATGTAATAATACAACACGTGAAAGTTCAGTAAAATAAATAAAAAAGATTTTTTTTTAAGGATATTTCCTTGTTTTTAGTTCTCTACTACTACACGCAAGTCAGATGTGTGCCGGAGGTCAAAAAGGTGAAGACACTTGCATCGGCGACTCCGGTGGACCCCTGTTATATGCAAGTCATATTGCCAAAAGACAAAGATATATGCAACAAGGCATTGTCTCCTTGGGTACAAAAGATTGTGCGATAGGTTTTCCTACTCTATACACAAGAGTTACCTATTACATAGACTGGATATTAGATAATATGCATAGTTAACGCTTTGTATATAAATATTATTTAGTTCAGATTTACTTAATTGTAAAGCCGATATCAGACGGATCAACCAAATCAATCAATTTAGTTGAAAGATACAGAATGAAAGGACACGACTGTGCTCTATAACTTTGGTCGCAGGCTAGAAATGAACCGTCTAATACCGACTTAACTAACTTTAACAAGTCTTTTTAAATCAGCTTGAAACACGAGTATTGTTTAAATTGTGTCTTTCGTGTAATATGTCATTTTAAAATTATACTTTTTTATTTTTAACTAGGATATGCCTGCGACTTTGTCCACGCTTGACTTGAAATTCCCGCGGGATTCCCGGGACATAAAGTATCACAGCATTAAAAAAATAATATAAGCTACCGTTTTAGTATAAACTGTGGCGGAATAAGCTAATTTTTATACACTTGAATAATTAAAAACCGCTCGCAGAAAAATTCCCGCGTCATTCCCGGGATAAAAAATATCCCCCATTTTATCACATAACACTCACTTGCTATTGATAAGTGAAAAATCATATTGGAATTCGATTTTTTAAATTTGGTCATTTTAATTAATTCCCAGGACAAAAAGTAGCGGAGATTATAAGTCTAAGAATTTGCTGTAGATGAGCAAAAACTGCATTGTAATCGGCCCGGTAGTTTTCACGTGAATCCCGAACAAATCGACAAACAGACAAGAAATCTAAAAAAAGTGCATTGTGTTCTCCGTCGTTTATATAGTCTATTCCAGTTGTTTTTCTTAAATAGCTTCAATGTATAGGACAGGGCATGTTTAGAATGTTATAATATTATAGATAATAAAAACAATACAAGTGGATGATTTAAGTAAAATAATATTAGGTTGGGGAAAAAGTTTCTTCGCATTTTATATAAAAATTCAAAAGGTTTTTTATAAAGTTTATTTACATTTGACTAAAGTATATATGTGCCATTTTGTTGGATAACTTTTTGCCACCTTGTAGGTAGGGACATGATCCCATTGATATAAAAGTTTTGGGGCTTCTGATAAAAAAATGCGTCAAGTGGTTTTGGCAGTCCTCTCGTGATGTTAACCTGACACTGCCTAAGGAATTCTGCAGAGACCGAAACAGGTGAAAATCTGAAGGTGCAAGGTCAGGACTATACGGCGGATGCATTAACACCTCCCAGCCAAACTCTCGTAATTTTTGCTGAGTGGCTAAAGATGTGTGAGGTCTAACGTTATCATGGTGAAAAACCACACCCCTTCTGTTAATTAATTCTGGCCGCTTTCTTTCAACTTTTTGGTTTAATCTCATCAGTTGTTCGCAGTACAGTTCAGAATCGATGGTCCTGCGTGGCGGTAACAGCTCATAATCAATAATGCCCTTCCAATCCCACCATACACATAGCATCACCTTGTTGCGAGGTAACCTGGGTTTCGCCACAGTCTGTGAAGCCTGACCGGCCTTTGAGCACGATCTTTTTCACACGTTCTTGTCGTACGTGATCCACTTTTCATCACCAGGTATCAGCTTCTTTAAAAATGGTTCGGTTTCATTACGTCGTAATAAAGAATCAGAAATGAGTACACGGTTCATTAGGTTTCTTTCCGTGAGCTCATGAGGCACCCAAATATCGAGCTTTTTTGTGTACCCAGCTTTTTTCAAATGCACCAAAATCGTTTTGCGGTCAATTCCCAGTTCTCCAGCTACATCGTAACTACTAATATGCCGATCTGGCTCCACTTTTTAAAAAATGGCATCAATTTTGTCCGTAACAGGGCGACCAGAGCGACGTGCATCTTTGATATTAACATTTCTGGATTGAAAACGCTTAAACCAAATTTACGCTACTCTCACAGATACTGCATTAGGTCCATAAACATCACAAATTTTTTCGCGGCTTGTGTTGCATTTTTACCTTTTTTGTAGTAAAATTTTAAAATATATCGAATTTCTTCATTAGATTCACTCATTTTAACAATAAGAAAAACAAATGAAAATCACACATTTTCCTAATTTGAATTTGGAATAGTCTTCTTTAAAATTAAAACTTTTTAATGATACCAAAACCAGCCAGATACAAATGGTATAGCCAAAGAGATCTTATTACAAGTTCATACATACTATATGCGAAAAAGGTTTTTCCCCAACCTATTATGTAAGAATATTTTGTCTTTCCATTTTTAATTCAAATTCATAAGCTTTTAATAAAATTGCGATTTAACGGTTTTAAGCGTGGTATTTTATTTAATTTTTATTCTGAAGTTTCTGCCACTTCAGTAGCCATGATCACGGAAAGATAAGATGTTTAATATTTATGAGTAATGTTAAAGTTTTTATGTAGCCTACCATCAACTTTTTAAATTTAATTATTTAATTTAATTTTTGCTTACGGTTATTATTTAATTTTACTCTATGGGACCCTAATTTAATTTACCATCGCTTCGCAACATGTTGTAGCTTGAAGAAAATTATATATTAAATATTTAAATTAGAAATAAATTAGATTAGGCTCTCATAGAGTATAATAAAATAATAACCCTAAACAAAAATTAAAACTAAATAATTAAAACGAACAAGTTGGCGGTAGGCTAAAAAAACTTGAAACGTTACTCATTGACACTTGACATCTTTGTGTTCTGTGATCGCTGCTACTGAAAAGGGGCCGAAACGTCGGAATAAGATACCGCGCTAAAATTGTTAAAAGGTAGTTTTACTCTGTGTACTAGTCGCGCAAACTTAACAAAATACCATAAGCATTTATCCAAACTAAGTGCCACTGGCGAATATTTTTTGAAGGTCCATGATATTAAGTTACAGAAGTAGTTAATTCATATAATGTATCTGTGTAAATGAGAAAATAAGATTTGGTAAAAGTGTGTACTGAAGCAACGTCAAATTTTATAATCACTGTTGGTTAATAACAAAGAGCTGTTCAATAGACGACTTTTTATATAAAATTAGGTATTACACTGTTTTATAAAGCTAATATAAGGATTGGTATAAAATAAGTCTAGAAGTCAGTTTCTTTAAATAATATTTGTATTGGTGTACAATAAAGAGTTATCTATCTATCTATTTATTCCTCAAATATTTATTGCTCTAAAAAATAAAAATATAGATCCCATTCCAGCGCCACCTACCGGATCTAATTGTGAATCTAAACCACACCAGGACCTACTCAAACACACATAAAATTTTAACAAAATTGTGGCACCCGATTCCGGCGCCAAGTATTTTGTTTAGATTGATTGTAACACCAAAGGTGTTCCCAGTGTGCTAGTACTCTCTAAAGGGAAACTGGCCTGGCCACTAGTTAATGCTGGAACACAACCCAAGGTGTTTATGGCGGCACAGCCTAAACCAGGGGCGGTAGCTATCTAGGCGGGCAAATACCCTACCACCTGACTGTGGTTTGTTTTGTCATCTCTCACTACAGGCCGCTCGGCCGCAGGAAATTGTATTTTTTCTCGTTCCTGCACGGATACAATTTTTGATAATTTTGATAATTAAGATTGAACAAAAGTTAGCTCCAGTATGGAATGGTTGTATTTTTTTTTGTGTTCCATGTAAGCGCTTTTATTGCGTGTAACGTCATGTTACTTGAACGTAGTTAAGCGAATTTTACTTAATCTACATTTAGTTACAAATTTTCGACATACTTGAGTTTAAAGTTTTCATCGCATTTTTTCATCGATGCCGTGTCCTAAGAAGATATTGAAATTATTAGATGGCACAGAAAACCTTTTTTTAATTTGACATTATTTGTAGGTAAGCTTATGTCAAATTCTTACCGATAAGGCAAACGAACTGTTGGTAAGTTATAGGAACCAGCCATAAATCTTTATGTTTAATATCTATAGTTAGGCTACATTCCATTTCATTTTATAGTACTCGCAATAAGACCAGCAGAAATTGACGTTTACAATGTGGCTTGGTAGCTCATGCTGATTACTATGTACCTACTCGTGACTGTATTAAATTTTACTGGAATCTCTTTCATAGACGAAAACTTCGACCTAGACGAACTTGTTTGTATAGTTAACTCGATTTTAGTAGTTTTGTTGATAAGTCCTTTGCGCTGAATTGCGTTTATATATGTATTCAAGGAGACGGATACACTTTCATACATTCTTGGGCCCAGATTGTAACAGAGTGCTTTTAAAATTTGTTTTTTATGTTGACATTTGTTTTACAATTGTAGTGGTGGTGTTATTATATTATTAACTAGCTGTCCCGGCAGACGTTGTCCTGCCTTTAAAAAATAAAATTCTAAAACCCGATTCCAGCGCCACCTACCGGGTCCAAATGTTAGCTATCCTATCTTTCAAGTCGGATCAAACTGCACACGGTGTGCAAATTTGATTAAAATCGGTCAAGTAGTTTAGGAGTCCATTGAGGACAAACATTGTGACACGAGATTTATATATATTAAGATTGTTGAAATTCAATCATATAACTCGATTATAGTAATCGGTTACTTATTTTATTTGTGACCTTATTTTCATCTTACAAGTAGAATTTAGGGTTGATATTTGCCATTTTGTAACAAAAATATAATGCTGTTTTTAAGCCATATCTCAGCGTATTACATTTCTTTGGCCCAAAAGTCGCCGTCTCCTTTCACATTAAAAATATTCATGATATAATTATGGACAAAACCGAATGTGGTTATTGCCTTTGAGGAATAAATAATCACTACTGACTCAAGGTTATTTTTTTTGTATTTTTCTTTACCTTTATGGCAATGATTATAATTATTTAGAACCCACACATGTAAAAGAACATCTAGTTTCATCGACCCATGCACATGGTACATATTTAAATGATTTTTATAACCGTTTTTCATTAACATATACATGTTAGAAACGATACACTGAATTAGACACGTAAATAATATTGCCAAAATTCTTGCCATTACTGTTCGGACGCCGAGACGTTGTCTATAATGAGTAATAAACACAAAATCCGGTTACTATACAAAAAAGAACTGCATGTTTTATAGTTTTGCTATTTATGACTAGTGGTCGCCCGTGGTCGAAATTCGATCATAATAATTAATGTCAAAGTCTATACTTCTATAATCACAGATTTCGGCAACACTGTTAATTTGACTTGAAAAATAAAGACAGGATGTTATATATGGGTGTGTGTGTCAAATACATGGTAGTGTGTGTGTAATGGTTTGTTTATTAATTTAATGTATTTTTTATGCATAATTTTAAAAAATATTAGCATTCGTCGCTTCTTCTCTATATAAACTATACGTGTGCGAAATTTCATACTCCTCCGTCAGTGCAATATTCGTTAAAAGGAGTACAAAGATTTTTCTTCACATATTAATATATAGATATTCGGCCGACAGACTTTTACGCTTCTATTGTCTTGTGAGATTAGTCAGTGAACTTTAGCAATTATTTATTTAAACATGTTTTTGTAAAGTTATTATAAAATTAAATAGGCAACGCCTTTATAAACTAATACATACATAATAATACAGTTATATTGTATTCTGCCCACAGTCCCTCAAGACTATAAGCAGAATACTGAGGCTAGGTCACCGTCTTATATGGGTAAGGTGCCCAGAAGGCTGGCTACGTTTTCTCGCTAAATCGCCACACTCATCCGCTGTCCAAAGATCACTTCAAGAATCAATGAGTCGTTTCGATAATTTCTTGTACAGGCCTCAGGACCTCATGGTCTTAGCGATTGCACAGCAAACCGCACAAATATATAACTCTCACTGAGGGTTACATATTTGCGCCGCCTGAGTGGTGATAAAAGGCAAAGTCTGCATTCTATAATAATTAAAAATGTATGTACAAACATAAAATGAAAACGTAACCTTTGATGACAAATAAACGGGTTGCATAATATTTTTAAATGATCTCCATAATTATGATAAATATATGACTAATCGAGTTGGCCACACTTTACCTCAAGGTATTTCCATTGGAATCTACAATATTATATATGTATATAATAAATATTCACACATTGTATTATGTTCTTTATATATTAATTAAAATTGAATTTCCTTCCTCTTAACGCTTACAGTTTGTAATTATTTATTATTATAAGTAAGCACAATATTTTAGCATTATTAATAAACATTCAGATTAAAACTATTCGATATAATTTGTTTTGTTATTAAATTTCCTGTTTGTCATTTACAGGTTCCTTATGTAATCTATTATAATTTTATTTTAATTTTTATTGCAGGAGTTCAGCAGACAGGCAGACGGCCCACTGGATGGAAAGCGGTTACCATCGCCTATGGACATTTGCAACACCAAAGGTGCTACAAATGCGCTGCTGCTCTCTTAAGGGAGACTGGAACCTGGTCACTAATGCCGGAACACAACTCAAAGTTGTTATGGCGGCATGCTCTAGACCAGGGGTGGTAGCCATCCAGTCGGGCAAATGCCCTACCGCCTGGCTGTGGGTTGTTTAGTCGCCTCTTACGACAGGCCGCCCGGCCGCAGGAAATTGTATTCTTTCTCCGTTCCTGCACGGATAAAATCAAGCTGTTCCTAAAAATTATTTTGAAATCTAATTTTGTTTGAATTTTTGAGTGATACTTAGCTTTGTCTCTAAATTGGCTATTGTTTCACAAGTATTTGTGATTGGTCATGCATCAGAGTCCAAGACACAGGTAAGCTTATTTTAAGAGTGACGATTATGAGAATGATACATTAAAAGGCCAATAAGACATGAAGTTCTAAAATCGTAGGTATAGGTGGGGGTTTATCTGGGTTAACATTAAAGATTTAGGCCGTTTCACGCAGATATGATGATGGGTATAAGGCGTTTTTGAGATGCGACACTATCAATGAAGTTAAATATTGACAGAGAACGTATGTAAGTACATTCACTAACAGTTATGCGTTAACGGTATTATTTTGTTACGTTTTAAATAAGCCTAACGGTCTTATTTATATTGAGTTACAGTGAGTTTGAAAGCTTCTTTGCGGTTCTTAAAAAATACTTCAAACTTTCTCTAACTCAATATAAGTTAGACCGTTAATCTTTAACAATATCGCAGATGAAGCCCCCAGCTTAAGAATGTTTAAATATTTTCACTAATGCTGATATCAACTAAATTGAATTAATCTGGTTGAAAATCACATAAATGAAAGGACACGACAATATTCAATGAAATCGAAAAAGAAATGTTTACATGGATCAGTTTAGTCGATTCACTCCAATTGGAAAATAGAAATTAACTCTGCCTGCTTTTTGAGATGTTTAAAATTTTAAAAATAAATCTAGAGCAGTAGAGTAATTTATGAGATATTGAGTATTTTTCATTAACTGCCTTGTTTTTTTTTATTGCAGATCAGCAGACAGGCAGACGGCCCACTTGATGGAAAGCGGTTACCATCGCCTATGGACATTTGTAACACCAAAGTTGCTACAAATGCGCTGCTGCTCTCTTAAGGGGGACTGGAACCTGGTCACTAATGCCGGAACACAACTCAAGGTTGTTATGGCGACATACTTTAGACCAGGGGTGGTAGCCATCCAGTCGGGCAAATGCCCTACCACCTGGCAAAGTTTAGGGCTCACGCCAAATTATCTTTATTGGATGTCGATGCAAGTTATTGCTTAGGATAGGGAGAGAGGTGCGCATGCGTGTCGCGGGTACCGACGTCAGTCGGGGTCCCGGAGACGCAGATATGCGCAAGATCTCCTCCCGTAAATTCCGCTGTAGGGGCCCGCCCTCCAGCATCTAGGGAGAGGAGGAGTCTTCACCCCTGTTGACGAAGTGAGTTTGCCTTGATTCCCGGGGCACTCTCAAGCACTGATGCGCTAGGATCAGCGTGGGCGTAACTACGTTCTAAGTCTTACGCTTTTCCTACCACGAGCGCGGGGCACATGGGAGGAGGGGGGTTTTAGTGGAGTTTTGATTAGTCGAGTCTCCACCCAAGCCGGCGATTGACTCTGGTAGCTATTCGTGGCTCACCCCTCGTCGCTTTGGTCTAATTCTTAGTAAAGGACCCGGTAGTATGCGAAATGCATTTCCCCTGCCTTAAAAAAAAGTTTTTGCTTAGGATTACTTGACATACTCCTAATAATTATATTTTTAAATTATTATTTTGCTAAAGTAGCTATTTTAAATAAACTGTTTCAACACGATATTAAATTAAAATGCGTACACGCTCTATAGTTTTTAGGGCATGAAATTAATTGGCAACTATTTTACTGAATTTACATCGCGCTTGTTGGTACAGACCTTAAAATACCTGCTCGATGAAAAATGATATTGATTCAAATAGTGTCCTGACATTGCAATGACATCAAATACCGACGAATGTTGACAAGTTTGTTTTTATGAAATGATTTCAAATTTAATCACAAACTTAATTAGATGATGATTATAAAATCAAAACTAATAAAATATTATGAGCAACAACAATTTTAACTTGTATAGAATAGCTAAAATTTATATTGTCAAATGTGTGCTTGTAACAGACCACCGTGTAGTAAGGGGAGAGATAAGTCAACAACCGAAACTAACGAAGCTGGAAAAACTAGTGTATCAGTATCCACAGAGAGTCGTGGACCAGATGGAGCGATTGTAGCTCCAGTGTCTAATGTTAGTATAAGGATATCTTACTAATCATGCACATTGGAGAGTGTTCCGAGTAACCGGTTAGAATGGTGCCTTCGTCTTCCTTTTACCTCCGAACCGCACGCCATCGGCTGGGGGTTCATTCCCACTTCCTAGAGCCGCTTCGCTCTTGTACGCAACGGTTCTCTAGAAAGTTTTTCTTGCGCACCGTGGGGATTTGGAATGAGCTCCCAGCCGTGGTTTTCCCACAGCGCTACAATATGGGGTTTGGTTAAACTTTACAATAGTGGTCACTGAATTTTAAGTAGTGGGGGAGCGTAGGGGGGTGGACGAGTACTGATCCTTTCTGCAACCCCCATGTCTAGGAGACATGTAGTTTTTGAGATATGATTTTTTTGTAAACATCGCTGTACTTATTTTTTTCAAAATGGTGTAATGCAGAAGAAAGATAGTGGTCAATGTAAAAAACATTTAAAACAGTCTAAAAACGCAGACTAAAGCCCACAAGCCGAGTGAGTGTGCATTGACAGCGGTCAGCGAATCTCACAACCGATTTTTAACCATCATTTAAATAGTTATCAATGAATAAATGGTGACGGTACCGGTAACGGTTCTGGCACTGGCCAGCCGCTGCCGCGGCACGCTCGCTTCGCTCGCTCGGCGCTTTGGTCTAGAGACTTTTTTATTTATTTTTTGGCCAGGGGAAATCCGTTTGAGGACTAAGCCGATGTTCGCGACCCGTGTGAGTGTGGGATTCGCCAGATCGGGGGTGGCACTAGCGTGCCCGGTCAGAACCGGTGCCACGCTATTGCCACTCCCCAGTTAGGGATACCCACTAAAACCCCTGGGTGTTCCGTCCTGCGCCTTATGCCAGGGCTACGTGAATGCGGGATTCCCAACTCCGCGTGCCCTGGCAGGCGTGGGCCCCCCTCACTGGGCCTCTTCCTATGCCGGAGGACGAATCCCCCGGCTACTACTGAATCTAGTCCATCCGTGTTGGTCTAGAGACTAACCCAACCTAACCCAACTCACCATTTTAGTTACTGGTCGCGACTTTCGATCATCCCTCACAACCTTAGTGACTATAAATAAACTGTAAGGATATCCCTAACTCAAATCACCATTAATTTATCTCCCGTTTATCTATATCACACCGAAAAATTCAGATAGAGGATTTCGCCAAAATCCAAAGTTAAGCAATGCAAACGAATTCCAGTGAGAAAGACACTTAATGTAAAAATAATCAATATAACCGAAACAGCGCAAGTGGTCGAAAAATCCATAACAAAACACAAATTAGATTCATATAACTAAAAGAGAAATGGAATAAAAAAGGCGGCAAATAGACTATAGCAAATTATACATTGATTTTTTTAATAAAAATAAATTGTTTAATAACATACTACTAATGGGGATTGTTCAAAAAAAATTACCCTCTGATTTTATATTTTTATTATGTAAAATAGGGTATTTTAAGATACTAATTTGAATATTTTTGTGTTTTAAGAGGTAGTTTTTTTTTAATTCGATTTTTAAACAAATTATCCGATGACGTCATTGGGGACAACTTTACATTAATTCCTTTGCCTATAAAAAGAAAATAATCATATTAATCTGTGCTACTATTTAAATGTTACTGTCATTATTCATTATGACACATCGTAATCATTTTAGTGTGGCCAGCCTAGCAATTTTATCGGTAGATTTATTTTATATATTTTGGTGTTCAACATTTATTATTTTCTAAAGTTACCGTTAAGTTATTTAAAGTGACCTTTAGTGAAAAATCAATATAATATAACTTAAACTGAATAATGTACAGTTTGACTGAATACCATTAATTGATAATCAGGCATAAATTACCTATTAGACACCATTGCGATGTCATTACTTTTCTTAATTTGTAATAAAGTATTCTTTCGGCGATTGCAACAGATAAAGCTCATTTGACCACTAAAATACTTTGATTTGGTATCACATTTGGGTTATCATTTTATGATGTCTGATACCTAGACATAGTCTCATTATCCAATGATGTTGTCAATCCAGTTAAAATAAAAAGGTTGTATTGTCAGTTTCAATTGAGGGGGAGGGGGGGGGGGGGGGAGTATTATTAGTCAGACCTTTAAAAAAAATATCAGTCGTTAGGACTGCACTTCAGAGATAAAAACTTGGTATCTGAGCGTGACGGTCGTGCGAATTCAGTGCATTTTCCCCATCCTAGAAGTATCTACCGAAGTTTTCAATTTAAAAATCATGGCGATGTTTGATAAGGTCTTTTTTAAGGCAATATGTTGGGAGTTACTTTCCTACACACACGTGTGTACCTACAAGAATTACAAATTTTAGTAATTTCACTATTATCAACCTGGCAACATTGGGTATTTAGGCTTTAGATCGGCGGTTAATGCAGCATTTCTAAATTCTAATATTATTCATTACAATTAGTTTCGTCCTTAGAAAAATCTTCTAGTCATCCGACAAAAAAGTGAACTGTTTTATTAATGAAAATGTATTAAATATTTTCTCTTTCTAAACATGGCCGGATCTTCAAATAGGAGTGTTAATTTTGCAAAGGCTGATACGCTAAACCTACCTAACATGTAATGTTGTTAGAGTACATAGCTATACTCGTAGTACATATTGGAGAAATAAGAGGAGCTAAAATCCTGATGTAAGTAGTTTTGTGAAGGTTTCTAAATTCAACATGTTCGTCCATAGATCTTCCTTCCTTCTTTCTTTTTATAACCTGTGTAGTATATTACTATTCCTGTCTGTAAATTTCATCCATATAAGAAATCAGTAATGTTAATTATTAGTTAATATATGATTGATGAAAGCATAATTTGTGTTGAAGTCAAAATTCATCTAAAATGTGCACCTATTTATAGAAAAATAGCTACATGTCTCACTCATTCATTAGAAACTGATTAAAATAATATTAATTACTTATTTGATAATTTGGTACAATCAATAAATCAGCAACCTATATTACTTTCTTAATAATCTATAATACAAGTAAAGTATCTCATATAAATACATACAAATAAAGGAACAGACATTGCACCACTGCCCTGGCGGTTAGATAGTGTGTTTGATTGCTAATGTATGTTATGGATCTGATCTTATACAACAAATTACCGGAAAATATGAAACTCTCCAGTAGTTTTAAATATATTCACTTGCCGGCTTAAAAGTGATTAATTAAGCACATCTATGGCTTGAAGGATTTCATGGAATATGAAGATTTGTGACAAATACCTTAATGATTGTAAATCTCTTAATAATATGATTTTGATGTGTAACATAGTTACTAATATGAAAAATTATGAGTTAAATAAGGACTATGCGAGTAATTAAATAGACACTTTATATCTTTTTTTTTCAGGTTCAGAAAAAATTAGCAACAACTTTTCTGCATAAGCAAGGGTTATGCTTGATCATAGAATTTTATGACTTATCCACTGCAGTTTACATGAAAACTTTATGTATAGAAAAAACCAAATGCTAGCCTGCAGAAAAAAGAAAAAGATAAAACTGAACATTTCTGAAAAGATTATATAATATGTCCTAAATTATTATTAATAAGTGTTTAAGTAAATAAACAAGTTTAACTACTAAAAGTTATTTATTATTTCATCTTGCAAAATAATAAGTCAAAAGATATATTTTATTAATCAATTCATATAAATATATGGCACATACAAATTTATAACTCACAATAGTTTGCTTTCAGTATAGAAACCATCTTATTCTTATAACTCGTAATGTGAACTCTTAAGACATCAGTCAAAGTAAAGCTAAAATATTTTTGGAGGAATGTTAAATATTCATATATTGTTTACACGAATTATAACTAATAACATCTAGATTTATGTATATATAAAAATAAGTTATTTCAAATAGCCATCCTTGTTTTCAATTAATTAGGCTTTAAAGATATAGGCCATTCTTCTATGGTGGTACTAATCTTTTCAATCAGTTTCCATTTATTGATTTGGGCTCGCTTGAGATAAATTCAGGTTCTGGTGAACTTTTTGTATGCCACTAGCTCCAATGCAGTTCATAAAGAATACTCCAAAGAATTCAAGTCAGAACTCGACGAAGGCCAACCTATGCTCTGAACAAAGTCTGACAAATTGGCTTGCAACCAATGTTGGATTGAATTAGCTTCATGGGAGGGTACAGAGCCCTGTTGGAAAATCCACTGCTATCCAGCGAATAAAGTATCACTTGATGCTTAAATCATTGTTTCCAATATGTGATTTTGGACGTCCTTCTAACTTCTGGCGCAAGGTGTATTGTTTTGCCAGTTAAATTTTCTTCCACCGTGATGATCTTCTCATCAGTAAACAGGTTATTTTTTGGATCGTATCTCTTGAAAAGATTTCGATATCGCTCCAATCACCATTTACGAAGACGCTCGTTTATATAATGCACTTTTCTTTGACTTTTAGTTAGAGACCATATGTAAGTATTCTCTTTACAGATATTTAAGAAATATTGGTCTGAAGAGATAATATATACATAATTTAATTCTGGAGTACGTCGAATAAAATGTTTGTTTATGTTGATGTTGTATGACATAACAATGACATAAAAAGGAAAATGTCGGTCCTTTTGTATTTTGAAACTGAATGGCTACGGGATTCATATGCATTTCACCACACGTAAATGACGTCATAGGATTTAGTAAGGTCAAATAAAGGTCAAACGCATTTCTTTCAAAATACAAGGGGATTGTACGTTTTTTGGAATTTTAACTAGACAGAAATGATTAGGAACACTATTCCTCGAAATGGTTTTTCAAAAAGCTAAATTGAAAAAAAGTGAACAATCCCCATTCAAACTCGCAATATTTAAGCAAAAAAAACTATTTTCGTATTTAAAAATCGATATTATTGACATATCAAATGATTTTCGTATTTATAAATTAATATTATTGATATATCGAATTGTTAACAATTTTTTTCTTTCTTATGCCTATTATCGTCGTAAAGTAAAAAAAAGTGACAGTACTGTGATTTATTATTATGAACTTTAAAATTATAATAACTAAAATTAAAAACTTGTTTACTAAATAAAAAAACAGTTTTAGTGTTTTATATCAGGTGTAAGTGTATTCCTAAACACAAATCAAACTTTTTTTCAACAAAAGTGACATAACCTTGTTTATCAAACGTATTCTTGTTTTTCCCATTATTCATTCAAAACTTGTTGGTGGACCCGAAAAACATGTTTCCTAGCCCAAATAACAGGCCTAGTGTCTATATATAAGGCGTATGTATACCCCTAAACTTAATTTCCGTTAATCTGGTGACACCCTCTGCAAAAGTTTAGCCTGGGGGTTTTTAAAAAGGGTGTTATAAAATTTCTTCGTGGCCGGCAGCGCATTGGTGACACCTCTGGTGTTGCAAGCGTCCATAGATGAAGGTAAGCGCTTTCCATCGGGTGGGCCGTCTGCCTGTCTGCTGTAACCCGCTATAAAAAAAAACAAATTGTAAGTAAGTAAGTTAGGTGACTAATACTTTTCTCTCTCAGGGAAAAAAATAGATAATTTTTTAGCTGCTACTCAGATATTCAATCCACGAATTTTAAATAGTGGGTAAGCGGAATGGGTAGGGGGGATGTATATTTACCCTCGTGCGAACATTTGTTTTATTAATCCGTTTAACACACGACTAGCAAGATGCTTTTTTAATACGTCAATGAATCGATATATTAATGATAACAATTTTTAAATACATTGCAGAACAAATATTTATTATTTTGTTTCTAATGGCCGCCATTGTGAACATTTTCATCGTTGCCCTTGTAATATGAGAATATAGTATGAAAGTGTATCTTTATGCTCATATTATCTCTAAATATCATACAAACCACAGCTAATTCAATACTTTCATGAATATATTCGCAAACTATGTACTTGCAAATATAACAATAATTTATTTTTCAATTCAGATATTACATCCATTTGTTAGTAACAAATATCACATCTATGTTAGTAGGACAGACACAACAGAACAAATAACACAAAAGCAGAAAGAATGGCCCCACCCCTGTTTCGATACTAGATAAGGAGCCTCATCCAGCCTCGAAGGAAAGGGGAATTCTGCCTGCGAACACAGTCAGGATACTGCTGGTGCTAGCCCGGACTCTGAACAGTAAAGACATGTCTTTATTACGCCTAATGGTGTAAACGTCATCAGTCATCATCTGGCTCGAAGGACCATTGTTCGGGACGTCACTTAGTGGGAATATAAACACGATATTTTTGACGACGTATTTATTTCACGATAAGATAAAATATGCTAGCGTGATAAATGAATGTGATGTGGCGTCCGCTGATGCACACTGAAGTCGCGGCAAGTCATATCCTGCAAACACAATATTCAATACGCATAGAACAGTGCGCCTCCGCGAATGGTGGATACACTTCAGAATCTAGGCAGCCCCAGTAGCATCGAACAGCATAGAACAATAATGGCGCTAACAGCTCTCAGGGTATAGTTGATCCAGAGGCTGATATTACCCCGAACTGCCAGCGCCTCCGCTCCGCATAATATCATCAATAATAATTATAAAAGCTACAGAATAAACCAGGGCGATAATTTTTTATTAAGTTATGTAATGTATTAACCTAATTATTTTTATCGGCCTGCTTACAGTTTTGGGACCAATTGAATAATTTCAAAAACAAGCTCTTCAAGATGGGGCGTGACATTTTGAAATATTGCAAGGGAGTTAAGGAAGACCCATACAAGTGGCACCTTTTTAAAAGTGTTTGCTACTTTTCTTTGGGTGTGAAACTTTTTGATGACTTGGCTAAACATATGGCGAAAAATTCAAGCCCTAAGCCTTGTGGGAGTCAAGCTGTATAGTTGTTGATATTTGTATTAGTTATTGCTGTCTATTGCAATATATATATATATATATATATATATATATATATATATATATATATATATATATATATATATTAGGGTGGTCCTTATTTAGGGTTTGTCCGAATTTTTTTTCACGATAGTCCTAAATCGGTTCTAAATCTATTAAAAAAAATTCATGCCAAGTTATAGCTCTTAATTTTAATTTTAAGCCGGCCCCCCCGATAACCAAACTTTTAAATGGTAATAACAGGGGAAAAAATCTGTTATTACTTTGGAATTTTTTACGTCATGAATGGATGAACAGATCATGTCGACAAACAATAATTCTTGTAGAAAATTTAACGCTCTCTAAAAAAGGTCTCTTATGATTTATTGCTAACTCTAACGCTTTCTAAGTTATTAGTATATATATATATATATATATATATATATATATATATATATATATATATATATATAGTATATATATATATATATATATAGTATATATATATATATATATTGTATATATATATATATATTGTATATATATATATATATTGTATATATATATATAGTATATATATATATATATATATATATATATATATATATATATATATATATATAGTGTCCAAAATAAAGGACCTAAAATTGGCAGTTCCGCTATCTGATAGAATTTTGTTCGTAACATAATAACCTTAAACATTGACAGATAACTTATATAATTATACACTAATGTAGTGAATTGTTAACGCGTTATTTTTTAACGCTATAAGTCGCGTTTGGTTGCAGTAACTAAGACTAACGCATGTGGAGTAGGGGCATTACACAATGAGTGAAATTTTCGATTACAATTTAAACAAAATATGTTTAAAAATACGATAAATGCATATTTTCATTTCCCTCATTGGTTCAATATTCACAGACACACGCACACACACAAACACGTTAATTAATATCTATTATAAAAATAATTTAATTCTAGATATTAAAATTGTAAGTTAATCACACACGTACTTGGTGTCCCGCGATATAAGCTAGTCCGAGTGCGGGAACCTATGTAAACATTATTTCTGTAACATTTTTTGACAATAAATTGATTTTGATTTCATTCTAAATGGAACAACTATGCAGTTAATTTCTTCCTTAAAAGCTTATCTACTACTAAGTATAACATAGTTAACTATGTAACATCAACAGTTATAATCACCAATAAAACAAATGTATTTACACTAACGTAAACTATTTACGTAAAATAATTTAAATTAAAAAGAAAACATCATTTAATTAGAATTCCCATGTAAAAAAGATAAAAGGCAGTATTCCTACGAATGTGTATGTGAAATTAAGTTTGCCTGTTTTTTTCTTTAGAGAAACATGTCTCTCTACGCTAATTAATAGGATTATAAGTTTTGACTAAAGTATTTTACGAAATAACTTATATACAAGCTTACATTAGAAAATACTATAAAAAAAATTTGCAATAAGGAAGCGACTTTAAGAGTAACTGAAAAGAAAAAAAAAATTCTACAGCAACTTGAAGTCAGTGCGAAAACAGAAAAAATACTAAGTACGAGTATGTTTTGCAAAGTTGTTATTTTTTATGTAAATGGCACCAACTTCAAGATACTGTAGAAAATATTTCTTGTGGGTTTTAGTGATTCTTGAGGTCGGTTTCTTCTTGACAGAATTTTTTTATTTTCTACTTTTATGTTACGTATCTATATGGTATCCAATTACAATGGAATATATACGAAACGTGTCTTGAAACTATACAGAACCAACTGAAAGAACAATAGTTTCTAAAGATGACTGGCAGTGCAGGTTACAAGCTTGTTTTACCAATTACCGAAGACCTACAAGTATTACATTTTGCGCTATATGGTTTTCGATTTCTTCGAAGCCTGCGAAGTTTTCGGTGTTTTTTTATTGCGCTGTGCATGTGAAGTGGTTACCGCCGCCTATATATAGATATACATGTGCAAGACCAGGGGCGAAGCTGATACTATATACTGATACTACTTCAGAAATAGGTAAATTAAATTATTATTTTTTATTTATTTTCCAGTATGTTTACATGGTGCCTGTGGCACAGAAACCCTCATGGGTTTATTCGTGCCGCAGAGAGTCGTGTAAAATGCATCAAAGTTTATTATACCTACATTAATTTTGAAATAGAATATACAGAATATTAATTTTATATCAAAAATAGGAGCAGGCAAGGAATTGTTATTATAATTCAAGTGTTTATTTCTGATTTGATAATAATAAGCGGAGTTCTAATCATGCTAGTAAATGGTTCTGATTTAATCCCAGGTCTGCACATGTGAGTCCGATGGTCCTCTTTGGGAATTGATATAGAATCTTTTCAGATTATATTTGGTCGATATGTGGTTATTTTTGTACACTGATTGCAAGTCCTCTAGGAGATCATTTACAATGATTGCTGTTATATATTCGTCGACCGTTGTTTATTATACGTTATTGTATTTGGATGTAATCTATATACTATATATTAATATGTGAAGCAAAAACAACTATTATCCAGTAAAAAAATTGAAAATTATTAACATATTTACTAGCTGTACAGACGAGGAAAACCACAGTATGAACTCGCAATACTGGTATTTATGAAGAATATAATTTAAATGAAAACAGGTTTGTAAAAACACTTTGTGAGAACAGGTCAATTGGTCTCTTGTTTTTTTTTTTGTAAATATTTAGCTCAACTTCATTATTTCGTATTAATAATGCTCATGGGATTAGGGATAAAGTTGTGGAGCTATAAGAACTAACATACATTCTGTCAAAAAAGTATCGGGAATGGATGACTTGCTTATGGGTCTAAATTAAATTGTTTTTTTTGTTTGTTGTTAGATTGGCCCAACTGTTTTTCATATTGGCGCGGAGTTTGAGTTGCATCGGTCATTTAGATTAAATACAGTGCTGTTTTTAGTTAAATTATTTCTAGTGTGTATTGCGAATTTTATAACGAACAAAAACATCGAGCAAAGGGTTTGTCTTAATTTTGCATCGCCAATGAAATTTCGTGTTCGAAGGCACTGAAAATGTTACAGAGGACTTACGGTAAATCGACTTTATCAAAAGCACATGCTTATGAGTCGTACAAAGCCTGTAAAAACGATCGAGATATGCTGAAAGATTTGCCTCGTCCTGGTAGGCTATCAACGTTTTCAACTGAATTTAACATCGCAAAAGTGAAGGAAATAGTGACTGAATCTCATCAATTAAGTTTGAGAGAAATAGCCGCTGAACTTTTGTGTCTCACGAGTCGATCCGTATCATTTAAAATAATCACTTGGCTATGAAACATTTTGCTACTCGGCTAGTCTCAAAAATGCTGAAGTTTCTCCAAAAACTCAATCATAATATCATAATCATAATCATAATTTGGGTTTACGAGTTTGATATGCATCGTTAATAAGCATCAATAATGCAAGTTAATAAGCATCGGAGTGGCGCCTTCCAACTGAACCGAAACCCAAAAAACCACAAACCACGTTAAAGTCGATCAAAAGTAAAATTTATGTTGACTGTTTTTTTTACTATCGCGTTGTTGTGCATTCGGAATTCTTGCCGGAAGGTCAAACGATTAATAAAGTATATTATAATAGAGATTCACGCGGCGTTTAAGGCCAAAAACTTAACAAATACCATCGAAGCAACCACTTTATTCACCAGATATGGCTCCAGCCGACTTCTTTCTTTTTCCTAAACTCAAATTACCACTTCGTGGCCCCCCCCTATTTTCATTCGGTAGAAGACATAAAGGAGAATTCGTGACGAGAACTAAACTGAATTCCGGAAAAAGCGTTTAAAAAATGTTTTGATGATTGGATTATTCATTGGCGTAAGTGTATCGTTTCTGAAGGAGCATATTTTGAAGGTGATAAAATAATTTTGATCGAATAACTAATATTTTGTGTATTATTGACCTTTACCCGGTACTTTTTTGACAGAGTAGTATGTACTTACGTACTAGAGAACCTATTCAAAACAAAAAAAGTTCGAACTTGATGAAAGCGGGAGCGAGCGCGAGGCGAGCATGCCTTGTACTCATGCGCTATAGATTATACATGGTAGAAGTGATGTGTCACAGCTTTCGTACCTACAAAACTTCATTAGAATTCATACTTTATTTCAAAATTTATTAATAGGTAGTTAAATCAATCAACAAATCGTAAAGTATAATAGAAAAAGAAAATCAATTGTTATACGTTTATTTAACCTTAAATTAAATAGAAAGTCAAATAAATTGGTACATTTAAAGAATTAAGTGTACACTTAATCGTCTATGAGTAAAATTGTAGTAATTAATGAATATCTCAGTTTCCTTCATATATTTACAATTTTTCAATTTACAGTTTTATTTATAGTTTTTTTTATAACTATCTAATGTGGACAAAGAGCGTAAAAAAATGAAGGTGGTTAAAAAAGTACAAAACTATCTTTAATATCCACTATTCCACATTAGCTTTGTTAGTTTCTTGTTGCAGTATTTTTTTAAAGTAAACTCGTCTTGTTTGTATTTATCGTCATCCTTAAAATGCACGGAACATTATGTGTATATGCTGAGAAGATAGTCACGCTCCTGAGATTCGTTTGGATGAATTTAATCCATTTCTCTCGCTTTTTATGGTCTGGCCGAGGAAACCTTTAAATCCAAACATCATAATGAAATAATACGTCATTACAAAAATATCCTATCGTTCACTTTGCATAGTCGGATAAAATGTGCATTTTATAAAACAACTCATGGGAATAAAAATAATTTCATTGCCTGTAAACATTTGTTAGAAATACATCAATACAGTAGTTTATCTTTTTTTATTGCACGAGTTCAGCAGACAGGCAGATGGCCCACCTGATGTAAGACGGTTACCATTCTCTATGTACATTTGCAACACTAATGGTGCTACAAATACGCTACTGCTCTCTTAAAGAAGAGTGGAACCTGGCCACTAATGCCGGAACACAACTCAAGGTTGTTATGGCGACATACACTAGACTAGGGGTGGTAGCCATCCAGACGGGTAAACACCCCCTACCACCTGGTTGTGGGTTGTTTTGTCGCTACTTATGACTGACCGGACGGCCACAGGAAATTGTAGTCTTTCTCCGTCCCTGCACGGATAGAACAAATAGACCTTATCTGCGTAGGCACAAATTGTTCGAACAACTTCGCTTGAACATGCCAACATGGCCGCAGCCATGACGCGTTGAAATGTATAAAATTGATTTAAAATAAGATGTTTTATTAAGACTACAACAAACTTACCGGTGAAAAGTCACCTCTTAGATATTTATTTGAAGTTCTTGAGTGGTTTAAACATTACCTTAGTACACTTGAAGGTATTTTTTAAATAGTTACTTTCCACTCAAACATGCAAAGTATCGACAGCAGCCTGGCGCAGATTAAACGAGTCATAGTCCATGGACCATAACAAGTGCTGAAATAAGCGAGTTATGGATGACATCTCTAGTACGTAGTATATTATACCTCAATGGCGTATACAAGCTTTTTTTGCCAAGAATGTAGCGCTCGGCGTTCTTTAATACGGGTTACCCTCGACTTCCCTGGGATCCACTCATCAGATCCTGAATTGGTGACTATGGGACCACCTCGGGAGTATACTCTTAATAATAAAGAAAAAAACATTAAAATCGCTCCACAATTTACGGAGATATGGTGTAATAAAGAAATCAGTTAACAATTATCGACGGTTTCTCTCGATTTCCCTGGGATCCACTCATCAGATCCTGATGTACTGACTACGGGACCAATTCGGGAGCATACCCTTTCGATTAAAAGAAAATTTTGAAAATCGGATCAATCTGTTTTATTTATTAACCGACGTCAAAAAGGAGGAGTTTTCTCCGTCAATTTTGATTGAACCGCTTTATATTTTCTTAAGTTTTCGCGACTTGTACATATAATAAAACTACGTTTTAAGGGTTTTCATTTGATTTTTATTATTCCGACGTTTCGGCCACTTCTAAGTAGCCATCTTGACATCTTTGTCTTTCGTGATCACGACTACTGAAAAGGGGCTGAAACGACGGAATAATAAAAATCGATGAGACTCCCAAGGCTGTGGAGCCAAAGGCCTGATACATAGTATGCGGCTAGCCTCAATCCAGTCAGCCGTCCGACTGACCGCAAAATGCGCCTAGCTTGCTTATAACGGTTGAGTACCAATCGCAAGCTGAACCGATGCGTTTAGCACCCATTCCGGCTAAGAAAGTCGCAACGGTTCGAGCGACCAGAACAGTTTCTGGCAGCCATCCCGTAGTGTGTATAAGATCTAAGCGAACTAATATTAATAAGCAAGGAAAATGTCTGGTGTCGATATAATGTGATTCGGTATACTTTGCGATTGTGAAAACTGTTCAAATCAAAAACCCGGGAAAAGTAAAAAATTGTAAAACACGTTTTCTAACGTTTTTGAACGATCTTAATTATAATTTGCCTTGTTGAAGTATTATTATGTATAAAGTTCGATTTAAAAATATCGCAATAGTTTGCTGATAACAATATTTAATGCATCAATTTAATAACAAAACGAATTCATACATTACCTACTCATTCATGTGAAATATTGCGTATTATGTGATTCAGTAATTAATTTAATTTATTCAAGATTACGTCTTTCTAGGCTTATTTTGTATTTCTCTCATATTTTTCGGGATAGAGAAATTATACCAACATTGAAACTCATCTTATAGGTATGCGACAAATATAAACAATCACATAAACATTAAGAAATTACTAAGTGCTAGCAGAAAATAATAGAATAGAGATGGAAAAATCTCGTAAAAATAACACAGATTAACTTTTGGAAGCATGTTCTCTACAGTACGTGCTGCTAATATTTTTCTCTTTTCTAAATGACCGACTTATAATACAAAGATGTCATTATAACAGAATTAAGGTATTTGCATATTAACTCTATGTCATAGACAAGCATAGCCATCGAGGCAAACTAGTTTATTATACAAAAAAACTTGTATGTACGTATAAACAATATTACACTAAAGAACGCTCAGAAACTGGCCAATAAGGAAAATTCTGAGTTCAGACGAGTAGTGTCTTTAATAATTACAGCACGCGTCACACACAGTGATGAACCCATCGCATTCTGTGTTTTCAAAAAGTATTTGTTGATAACCTTAACTTGTGGTCTGACGATAGGGTTGCTTTTACAATATCAATTGCGCAGTATATGATTACCATTTGTATACAGATCTTTGAAATAATTAAAATTGAATCATATAATGAAGAAACACGAGAAAACAGTTTTGGTGGTTTGTATATTCGTACAGACATTCGCAGCTATTACAACACGTGAGTACAATCTTTATATTGTAAAAAAATAGAAACTTGTCCTTACTGTTTACAGTTACTTGACTAAAGTTCATTATTAACTATCCGTGAGCGAATACATCCGCGTTCATTTAACTGGAAAATTTTAACCACACTTAATTTCATACAGTACAACTCTATGTGTGTACTCGTAAAGGCCAAAAAGTCAATTATGTCAATTCATAAACTTCTTATTGCTTGTCTCGAGCCTTCCCATTTTAAGGGATCTGATAGTACGTATAACTGCTTCACTTTCCCAGGTGGATTGGTGTATTTCATATACTTACCGGTTATCTCGACGTGCAGGTTACATCATGATCTTTTATGTGTATATGAATCTATATGTATATTTACAATAGATAATATTATTATATTACATATTATATAATAATATTTTAAAAATATTGTGCAACAAGACCCTGCCCTAGCTTTTGTCCCATATTTCTTTCTCCATCCCAAGGTTGTTTGGAAGAGATCGCGGTCAGCGATAAGACCACCATTATTTGTACCTAATTCTAAGCTGTTTTTGTGTATTGTTTTATTAATTTTATTCAATAAAGTATATTGAATTTATTATTATTATATATTATTGTATATTCTATTCTATTCTTTTCCTTTATCGTCAGCAACTTAGGCATAAATATTTATTTTATTTTATATTTGTGACTGCCAGTTGGTTCGGGTGAGATTTCAACTTTATATTAATTCATTTGAACTTTTCAAGATATCGAAAGAACATGTAGATACGACAACCTGTTTTATCTGTGATATATTCGTTGAAATCTGTTCTGACGTTTCGCAGTCTATTTGAGGTAATCTTTCAGACTAACACTCAGACAAAAATTATAAAAAGGGTTATTTATTGCTAATGTTATAAAGCTTTTGAATTGAAAAATATTGATATTTGAATCAACCTTGTTTCGATAAATATTTTTTAATAATAAGAAGAAAAAACAATGTGGCCAGTCTAAAGTACCTAATAGAACAAATATTTTCTCTTTTTTATGCAGTCAAGTATTGTATGATAATATTATAGGTTGTATGAACTTGTAATAAGATCTCTTTGGCTATACCATTTGTATCTGGCTGGTTTTGGTATCATTAAAAAGTTTTAATTTTAAAGAAAACAATTCCAAATTCAAATTAGGAAAATGTCTGATATTCATTTGTTTTTCTTATTGTTAAAATGAGTGAATCTAATGAAGAAATTCGATACATTTTAAAGCTTTACTACAAAAAAGGTAAAAATGCAACACAAGCCGCGAAAAAAATGTGTGATGTCTATGAAATGCAGTATCTGTGAGAGTAGCGCAAATTTGGTTTAAGCGTTTTCAATCCGGAATTGTTTATATCAAAGATGCACGTCGCTCTGGTCGCCCTGTTACGGACAAAATTGATGCCATTTTTGAAAAAGTGGAGCAAGTTCGGCATAGTAGTAGTTACGATGTAGCTGGAGAACTGAAAATTGACCACAAAACGGTTTTGGCGCATTTGAAAAAAGCTGGGTACACAAAAAGCTCGATATTTGGGTGCCTCATGAGCTCACTGAAAGAAACCTAATGAACCGTGTACTCATTTGTGATTCTTTATTACGACGTAATGAAACCGAACCATTTTTGAAGAAGCTGATAACGACAAGAACGTGCGAAAATGATCGTGGTCAAAGGCCGGTCAGGCTTCACAGACTGTAGCGAAACCCGGGTTAACTCGCAACAAGGTGATGCTGTGTGCATGGTGGGATTGGAAGGGCATTATTCATTATGAGCTGTTACCGCCAGGCAGGACCATCGATTCTGAATTGTACTGCGAACAACTGATGAGATTAAAGTAAAAAGTTGAGAGAAAGCGGTCGGAATTAATCAACAGAAGGGGTGGAGGTGTGGTTTTTCACCATGATAACGCTAGACTTCACACATCTTTAGCCACTCAGCAAAAACTACGAGTTTGGCTGGGAGGTGTTAATGCATCCACCGTATAGTCCTGACCTTGCGCCTTCAGATTTTCACCTGTTTCGGTCTCTGCAGAATTCCTTAGGCAGTGTCAGGTTAACATCACGAGAGGACTGCCAAAACTACTTGTCGCAGATTTTTGATCAGAAGCCCCGAAATTTTTATAGCAATGGGACCACGTCCCTACCTACAAGATGGCAAAAAGTTATCCAACAAAATGGCACCTACATACTTTAGTCAAATGTAAATAAACTTTATAAAAAAAACCTTTTGGATTTTTTATAAAATACGAAGAAACTTTTTCCCCAACCTTATATTTCTCTAACATTTATTATGAGGCATTATGTAAATAGTTGTTATCAGTTATATTTTCCATGTTATTTATTTGTATAGATATTCCATTTTCATAATCAAGATATAATTGTCTATAAGGTACATCCATATAGATATATAAATATACATAATTATGTTATGTTTTAATATTTTCGTTAGTTTAAGGGCCTGGTAGAGATCGCTTTAAGCGATAAGGACGCCCTTTGTTCAACATTTATTGTACCAAGTTTTTAAGAAAGTAGTTTTAATTTTTGGTGAACAATAAAGTGTTTTCATTCATTCATTTATAGTTTAACTTTTAGGTAATAATTTATTATCAGGTTCTATTGTAGGATATTTATGTCATAAAATAGATTTTAGCTATTGCATTGTACTATATAAAGATACATCTATGTATAGTAAAATTTTAAGCAGCTTCCCTTCTGTGAGTTAACTAACCTCAAGAACTAATAGCCCGATTTGGAAATTTGTGTAAGATAGCTGATTAAATAAAGGAGCTTATAAGATTTAAGATATTATACTTTTGCCCGAGGCTACGGTCGCGTTAATTTGGATTTTGTCAATCCATATACGTTATCAAACCCAACGCCATGCATCGAACGTGGAAGTAACCATGAGAGCAACACATTAATTAAAATTATATTATGTCGTTGCCATGATGACGTATTTGTTATTATAGTGAATTGTAGCGGTGGCGCCAATTAAACGCGATCGCAGTGTTATCTCTTCGGCTATATTCGTCTATCCTTCGGGAACAGTACTTTTTTCTGGATGCAAGGTACCCTGTGTCCTTATCTATACCCCTGCCAATGTGTGTGCAAAATTTCGAGACGATCAGTTGGTTTATAATATTAGTTAGGATAACGCTATGACCCAAAAGAGGAAAATTCAAAGTACCTACGTAATATAAGCGATGAGTATTATTTACGGAACTTATGAATCATGGATTTGGGTATTTCAACGAACACAAGCTACATTGTGCCTTAACTCACCTTATACTTAATATGCCTGTTTACCTTTGGGGTAGGCAGAGACAACGGATTTCCAATTTCTACAATCTTTGCATACATAGGTTCATATTTGATAGTGAGCTGTCCTGGAGATCCCATATAACGGAGTTGAGTCGGCGGTTGTTTCTCTCCTCCAGATCACTCTGGCGGCTAAAAACTTCCTGTCCATCGCCACCAAAATTAAGCTTGCAGAGTCGTTACTTTTGCCCATGCTTGATTATGCCGACGCCAGCTATCTAGGTTTGACTCAAGAGCAACTTAATAAACTTGAGCGCCTCCAAAACTTTTCCATAAGGTTCATATTTGGGTTACGCAAGTATGACCACGTTTCTGAATTTCGAAAAAAACTCAAGCGTTTGCTAATTCGTTTTCGCCGGAATACTCACATTCTTTCATTGCTTTATAGTATTTTATTCATCCCTAAAACTCCACAGTACCTTAAAGAACGCTTCGAATTTATTTCTTGCTCTCACAATTTACGCCCTTCCAGTCAACATAGACTTATTACTCCTATTCATAATACAACGTTCTTCAATAATTCTTTCACGGTTAAGGCTGTCCAACTTTGGAATTCATTGCCTTTGCTGTCAGACAAGCAAAATTCCTAATTTTCCTGACTAAGTTCTTAAATGTTTTAAGAACTTAGTCAGGAAATTCTATCTGCAATATAATGATATGTAATTTTATATATTTAGTAGATATTATATTGCATATAGTTATATCTTTATTATGTTTAAATAGTTGCATATTATCACCATATCTTGTATATGTATACAACTTATGTAACTTATGTATATATGGTGTGTATGTATGTAATAAAACAGTTTGCAAGCATCCACTGAGTGTTTATTACATGGTGGCAGCGGTGGGATATGGCACGACAATAATGGCACGATTTCGTTTTTTCACCCGTAATCAAGAAATAGGTGAGAATATAGATGCATATGTAACGGCACTGCGATTGCTCAGTCAGTTTTGTGAATTTGAGAATCTGGAGGACGGGTTGATTGGAGACAAAATAGTGTGTGGTGTCATTGACAGCACGTTACGTGACAGATTATTGAGAACGGATGACTTAACGCTAGAAAAAACTGTAAGAATCTGTCAGGCTTATGAGATATCTATAGAGGAAAATCGTCAAATAGAATGTTCAAAAACTACAACATTTTCGAATTCGGATTATGTCGATGTAATATATGGATCGCGTTCATCATTAAAACAATCCATGCAGAGGCAACGAGACACAGGCGAAGGGAGCGGAACGCGCGGCCGGAGTCTGCGGGCGGAGGGCGCATCGACCGGGAACGTGTGGCGCCCGGGCACGGGCGCGGGCGCGAGCGCAACGCGGGCGCAGAGGCGCAGCGCTGACTCGCCGCCGTGCGCAATGGATTGCGTTATCACCACAACTTAACAAATGAGTGTTGTGACTTTTGCGGTTTTATTTACAGTGAAATGTTTCAATGCTCAGCGCGTAATGCTAAATGTTACTTGTGTTACAATAAAGGTCATTTCCGTAAAATGTGCCCATTAAAGTTAAATAAAAGAGTGCATGAAGTGATACACGACGAAAATGACAAAAAGAGTAATTTATTTTGTATTGATTCGTTAGAGGAATATGTCTCTAACAAAGATAACAAATGGTTTGAAAAATTGACCTTATGCAAAAATGGAATGGTTGCACTTTTCAAACTGGATACAGGTTCTGACATAAACATATTATCTTTTAATCTATTTAAAAAGCTTATAGGTTATAACTCACAAAATATTAAATCCAGTAAGATAAAAGCGCAATCATTTTGTGGAAATTATATTCCTATTCTAAGGTCATGTGATATGCTATGGTGTTACAAAGATAATAATTATGTAATCAACTTCATTTTATCTAATGCCGATTGTCATAGTGTTCTTGGAAAATATACATGCGAAAAATTAGGTCTTATAAAAAGAATTTTTAGTATTAACATTAGTACGTATGCTGATTTATTTCAAGAGTTTGGAAAACTTCCTGGGAAATATAAAATTGTATTTGAAGATAATGCAAGTCCTTCGATCTGTCCTGTACGAAAAATTCCGATCGGTATCCGCGATAAATTAAAGGCGAAATTGAAGCGTATGGAAGACATGGGGATTATTAGAAAGGTAACGCATCCTACGCCATGGGTAAATGCCATTGTGCTGCCAGCTAAAAAGGATGGTAGTTTTCGGGTATGTCTGGATCCGCGTCTACTCAATCGTGCCATTCGTAGGGCCAATTACCCGCTTCCGACCTTAATGGAAATTGCAACAAAACTTCACGGGGCTAAATACTTTAGCAAACTGGATGCGCGCTCGGGATTTTGGATGGTCCAACTTGACGATCCAAGTGCAGATCTATGCACTTTTGGCACACCATTTGGTAGATTTTAGTTTTTGCGCTTGCCGTATGGTATAAACTGTGCTAGTAAGGTTTTTCATTTAAAAATTCGTCAACTTATTGAGGATATAGAAGGAGTCGACTCATTCGTTGAGACATAATCATTTGGGGCCAAACCAAGTCACAACATGATGATAGGCTGAGGACACTATTAGATAGGACGCGTGAGGTAGGCATTAAATTTAATCGCGAGAAATGCGTATTTGGTGTTGAACAAGTATCGTATTTGGGACATACTTTCAGTGAAAGGGGTATGGAAATAGACCAAGGTAAATTGAGAGCCATAAAAGATATGCCTGATCCGAAAGACCGCGCGTCTCTGGAGAGATTTCTTGGGATGGTAAATTACCTAGCTAAATTTATACCAAATTACTCAGAACTATCAAGCTCATTAAAGGGTCTTCTTAAAAAGAACGTAGAATGGTGTTGGGACGCAGTACACCACAAAGCAGTTGCTGAATTAAAACAAAAATTGTGCGAAGCACCAGTGTTGGCATTATATACCAGCGAGCTACCAGTTGTAGTCAGTGTGGACGCAAGTGCTGGTGCATTGGGTGCGGTGCTCCTGCAGGCGGGTCGGCCAGTCGAATTTGCGTCCGCAACACTCACCGACACTCAAGTAAGGTACGCGCAAATCGAAAAGGAGTTTCTTGCTATCGTTTTCGCGTTGGAAAGGTTTCATCAATATAATTATGGGCGTACTGACATTATGGTAGAAACCGACCACAAACCATTAGAAGCCATATTTAAAAAATCACTGGATGCTGTACCTGTACGTTTATAAAGGATGATGCTTCGTACGCAGCGTTATGACTTTACCGTAAAATATAAACCTGGCAAATGTATGCACTTAGCAGACACTCTTTCAAGAGCTGCACTTTCGGAACCTATGCGCGGTGAAGTGAGCAGTGACGTAGAATGGCAATCTCGTTTTGTTATAAATAATGTCAGATTTAGTAACCAAAAATTAGAATGCGTAAAAGAGTATACTTTAAAGGATAAAGAATGTCAAACCTTAATATACTATATACTAAATGGCTGGCCTAGGTATAAGAAAGACGTTGATCCGTTAGTTCAAATACATTGGTCCCATCAGGGAAGCTTGGCATATATTGAGGGTGTTATACTTAAAGACGACTTAGTATTTATACCTAAAGCTTTACGGCCTGAAATGATTGAAAAAGTTTACGAAGGCCACTTAGGCATGGACCGCTGTAAGCGTAGAGCGCGTGATTAGATGTTTTGGTAAGGTATGTGCAGTGAAATCGAACGCGCGGTGCGGGCGTGCATGGTTTGCACGCAGCACGCGTCCATGCCATGCAAGGAGCCCATGATAGTTCACCCGGTCTCGGACATTCCATGGAGAAAGGTAGGCTCCGATATTTTTACCTTCAATAAAAGAAACTTCCTTATTTTAGTTGATTATTTTTTAAACTTCATAGAAGTGAATCAATTACATAATATAACGTCCAAGTTTGTCATTACGGCTATGAAAGAACAATTTGCTAGACACGGTATTCCCGCTCAACTGGTCACAGATAACGGACCAGCTTTTGCATCAATGGAATTTCGGCGATTTTGTAATGATTGGAGTTTCAAGCACATTACGAGCTCACCTAATTATCCATAATCAAATGGACTCAGTGAACGAGCAGTTCGTACCGTAAATACCGTAATAAAAAAATCGCTCTGTTCGGGAACAGACTTTTATATCGGTTTAATGAATCTAAGATCAACGCCGCGCGATGGCATTTCATCACCATCACAGCTTTTGATGGGTCGTCGACTCAATACTCGCCTTCCAGTTCACAGTGACAGACTCTTGCCTGAACGTGACAATAAACGACATTTTTGTAACATAAATCGCAATCACAAGGCAAGCAAAAAATATTACGATCAGCATGCACAAAATCTTCCTGCGATAAATGCCGGCGAGCGTGTTATCGTCACAGACGGTGGTACACGGCGCCAAATGCGCGTGGAAGCATCCGCGCCGCAACCGCGGTCTTATTTCCTTAGAAATGACTCGGGTAGGATATATAGGCGCAATAGGCGTCATTTGATCAAAATTCCGGGCAGTTAGCAGGATGATTCACCTCTTTCTTTTCCACTCAGAAGAAAGCCGGTCGATACAGAACCCAGATCCAATAACTTGAACAATCGTTCGCCCGCTCAAAAAAGACACCGCGATGAGGGCTCGAGACAAACTTGCATTATTTTTCGATAAATAATACATAGCTTTCACTCAATGTTGTAATAATCAGGTAACTACTTAGATTATTCATAAACGTTTTTATAATATATATAAATATATGTTATTATATTTTTAAGGGGGAAGATGTAGTATATATGGTGTGTGCATTAGTCTATTAAAATATATATATGTGGGTAGTTCATAAAATTATATAATAAAACAGTTCGCAAGCAACCACTGAGTGTTTATTACAACTTATATGTATATTTGTATATATAGTATAGTTATATATTTATTATTAAAATGTAAGTAATCGTACAATAATTATGTATACCATCGTCGCCACTCCTAATCAGAATATTCTTGCCACGGGTTGTCTGAAAGAGATCGGTTTTTAGCGATAAGACCGCCCTTTGTACCCAACTAGACTAATTCTAGTTCGTAAGTTTTTCTGTAATGGTGTACAATAAAGTGTTATCTATCTATCTTTCGCTTCATCTACTATTACCAAACTCTTCATAGATGAACGTTAATGATAGGTATAGTAGTTTAAATATATTAAGCTACCACAATTAATTGTAGAAGATGTGAGAGATAAATTTGGATTAATTAATTAATTAGAAAACGTCTTATATTTATCGCAGACATAAGCGAAGTCGTGTCTTACATGACGTGACATTATACCTTTGTAAACGTTGGTAGAGGTTGACGCTGAGGAATGAAACCTCCGTGTTTTTTACCTAACCGTTTTTCAATAGATCTGCGATTTGATCATGGTAAATACGTCGCGGTCTACTGGCACCAATGTTTCATCCATTCTTTTTACTCTCGATCGCTTGGCAGATAGAAATTTCCACAGAAATAGACCTTTTTGAAAATATTTGTCTTCGAAATCTTAACGTGGGATAAAAACTTTATTTTTTAAGTTTTGTAAGCGCCTAGCAGTATACACACCCGGATAAATAATATGGCTTTTCTATTTTTCAAGTCCTTAAATATTTAATTCGAAAGTAATCAAAATTTCATAGCGCCTCTAGTGCCTTATTTGTGAATAAAATTTCACTACTGTATAAAGTTTTAAGGGTTTGTTAAATTCTACTATCCTTCAGCCAGTTGTATGTTTTTGTAATCAGCTATCATTAACGAAGTAAGTACCTATTGTACTACTTCTCATGAAGCCCTGATTACCTATTCGCAGATGTTTAACAGCTTTCCAGCTCTTTGTTATCATGCCATTCCCTTTTAAAGTCTTTGAAAGTTATCGTAGCAATGAACTAACAATATCTAGAGTTCATGACCTCAATGTCTCATTTCATATGAATAAGAATTTGTTTACTCGCTTCAAAGATTCGTCTTAAATTTAAAATACCTAGGTTTATAAGTCGCTGGATTTGTGTACAAAACGAATGCTCACACAAAAACAGTTTTAAAGGACAGTTTCTTATATATAGTTGTATATACTACTGAAGTAGAATACGAAAAATTACAATAGAGAGCTTATAATCCTAAACTGCTAACTGCTTGGACCAGATTTCAAACTTGACGTATACCTTCAGTTGGGCCATCTACCAGCTAGCCTTCAAATTGTTAAATGCAACAGACACTGTCAACCATAAACCCCGGAAATTTCCACTATTCCGTATAAATCGATCATTTGTAAAGTGTTTTTTTCATTGTTTTCTATAGTAATAGGTATTACAAAGAGGAAAGATTTGAGTTTTGTATTTTTGTAACGAATAAACCCAAAAGCTACCGAACCGATTTCAAAAATTCGTTCAGTCACCATTCGAATCCCTGATTAATATATATATAGGCTATATAAAAATTAGGGATCTCTACTAAAACTTCAATAATGTAACCCATCAATGTAAACAAAATACTTGGCGCTAGAATCGGGTTCTACGATTTTGATGAAATTTTATGTGTGTTTGAGTGGGTCCTGGAGTGGTTTAGACTTACAATTAGACCCGGTGGGTGGCGCTGGAATCGGGTTCTAGATTTTTATTTTTTCAAGGCCGGAGAACGTCTGCCGGGACCGCTAGTTATAAATAAAATTCGAACCTACAGCATTGAAAGGTGTTTTCATTAGCTGCTTAATTACCACGACTTACGTTATTACATAATGGTGACTGTAGACGAATGCGTCTTATTTAAAGTATTAAAAATAACGCTGTTATTGAATAGCGACATTAGTGTATGTACATACGTTATTTATCAATATTAAACGTCATTAAAAATTAAATACAAACAATCGCATCATAAATAATGCATTACACCAATCGCCACATCTGTGCTTCACACAGATACGGTCTATATCTATAACATTATCTCAGACGAAGAATTTAAATAAACACGATATACGCAAAACAAAACCATTTCAATTTCGTAATCAATGGTTTTTCTGACTATAATAAGGCAGTTAACGAACTAGCGAGTATAAAATAAAACTTATCAAAATGTTGGTAGGTAGGTATAATTACCTACACGTAGTTTGTAAACTTCAGCTAAGAATTTGCAAATGCTTATTACCTAACCAACTAAGGCTTCGGCCTCATAGTAATTGGCACGCTTGTAAGTTATCTAGGAGGCAAGCTGAATGGTCGAAATTTTTCGATACATAGTGGCCACACAGATGCTGTCATACGCGGTGATCTAGTCCGTTTGTAGATGTGTATTTTGTTGTAGTAAAAAGTCTCTCTCAAAGTTATCGAAAAAAATTGCTCTCAAATTTCTTTTACTTAACTAAAATTATCGAATATGCTGAGTATTTGGTATTATTATGTTTAAATAATGTAAAGTTTTTAAGCCATGGGAGGGATTCACAATTGCTCCCTTTTATATACAGAGTTTATTATCAATTTTTCCATTGCATTGCATGTCAACATTTATTAACTATCGGTAAACGTGAAGTCATGTTGTTACCAACAAATATTTTATGGGTAATGGGTATGGCCCTAATTAGAGTTTACTCAATCCTATGGTTTCGAGTTACAGGACTCGAATTAAAATGCCGTTGGAATTACTATAGAATATATTAGAACTGTACAAACACGTATAACACAGGTACAAATATAACTGAACACAATCAGTCCAAACGTAATGCGCGATTCAATAAAACGCGCAATCCGTCACTAAATAGACTATCGAATGTACACAAGTCTTGCCTTGATCGTGCTCGCTTGAGTGCCGATCTCTCCATTAGGTCGTTGCTTTATACTGCACCGATACAATAGGGCTGCCCGCCCGCGTAGATCGAATTTCTTAGTATCAGTTCGACACACCCGTCTAATGGCTGCCATAAAAGATTACAATACACAATAGGCTGTTTTTCTAATTACAATTTTTAAACACAAAGTATACAAAGACAGTCCAAATGCGGAAAGGTAATAAACTGCTGGTATGAATTGGTCTTTTGTCGATCGTAACACTATCTATGTTCTTGTATAATATCTTTATTAAACTATGAAAAAACATTTTTCCTTTCTTTCAAAATGGCAAGAAATACGGATTAAAACTGTTGTTCCTCTTTTGTTTTCAGAAGAGTGCAATGGAGGAGCAGAGTGCATCCTTTTACAGAACTGCACAGGTTTATACACGCAGCTATTAGATAGCAATACACCGATGTTGTCACGACTGCTGAAGACTTTACACTGTGGATTTGAAGATTACGACAAGCCGAAGGTACGCTTTTTCTTATCCCGGAAACGGTCCGATTCCTTTGATGCTACTGCCACGCCGTTGAAAACCAGCACCATTGAAAAAAAATATTTTTCAATGGGTAATCTAGAGCTTTTCTGACGCCACAAACTATCAAGATTGGTTTATATTTGGAAATAAAATACACGCACTTACGAATTCGAAATTTGTTTTTTAATCTTATGTTGTTATTCAGTCCACAAAACGATTTGATAAATAAAAAACACAAGTTGGAATTCTTATAAGATGTACGGGAAAAGAATTTTGCGATTTCCGACTCTTACGAGAGTAATCCAGAGTCGATTGTACCGATAGAAGTGTTTGATGAGACCTCTTAGAAATAGGATCGATTAACATAAAAAAAATGTTAAATTTTCATACAAAATGTACGGGTAAATGTAATGTACAAAACTTTTTTAGTACTCCAATTTGCATCGACTCCATAGAAGTTTTAGATCATTGTCAGAAATAGAATTAATTCGCATCATAAAAATAAATTGTGTAAAATAGCCATTTTCTTGCTAACAGTAAACTTTTTGAAAATTTGTTAGTGGGCATTAAAATTTCACGAAAAATTATGGATAGTCTCCTAAAGACCATTTTCGTATAGCTACAACGGTTAAGGTACTTCCCCTTATATTATTACTGCCCCACTGAAAATTTCCACTCTGTATATATAAAAGGTCAGGCGACCAAAATACACTTTTTATTTAATTAAGGCCAAAACGGCATTGCAGCCATACCAAGAATAAAAGTCATTAGGTGACAAAATTCGAATTTCGAAAATAATAGCCTCCCTCATTTCTAACTTTTTAACCACGGATAAGAAAAATATAAAGAAGATTATGAGGGAATGCATACAACACTTCACTAGATGACTCGGATAAGGTATTCATGGTTCCAGATTTGTTGTCCACCTGAATTCCGCAACGCACCAATATCAACGACCCCACTGGACCCATTAACGTTACTTCCTTCAAATTGCGGGGAGCCATCTGGTGATAACAGGATATATGGAGGAACGCTTACAAGTATCGACGAACATATTTGGTTGTCACTAATTAAGTATGAAAAACGTGAGTACTAATTATATACTTTTTTTTGAGCGACATGAACAATTTGTTTTAATGATGATGCTACTTATTTCATTTTATTAATTGCAATAACTTCTTCCTTTTAATAAATTGTTAAGTGCTTGGTACTCCGACTATAACGAAGGTTTCCATAGAAGTGACAAACGTCCCCAGTTTTCCTTTGAATATATAAAAGGATTTATTAAAAAATAACCCCTTTCCAACGGTTTGTCGTTTGACATTTCTTCACAGAAATTAGTCCTGACAAGCTACACTATTATTTGGTGTAATAATACAGTATCTGCTTTTTTGTCATTCGGTTTTCCAAAAATCTAATTGTACCACTATACCTAAGTAGTTTTCGTTAAAATCAGCCTCGAGATTATTTAGAGAATTTTTCGCTATTTCGTATAAATTTGCATTTCGCCCTGAAGGCCCACTTGAAATTTCACCTGTATAGACCAAACCTGTAGTCTGGCCATAAACACCGTAATATAAAAAAAAAACTGTGTTCAACTCTTGAATTATTTTGAATTTGGAACGCGTTAACTATATTAAAAATTTCCTTCGATTTCACATGTTTTTTCGTGTTTATCATTAAATTACTATTTAGAATGGGGTGTTAAAGAAAATATGATTGAAGTGATTGCCTTACACAATGTGTGTATGGACCCGTCAGTCATATTCAAGACATTTCCAAAGCTTGGTGTCAGATATATCAAAGACTCCCGCTACGACTGTCGGGTATAATAAAACAAGATTTGAAGCTCGGTGCATCTCAGTCTGGAATTATTGAATTTGAATTGCATTCTCGAATCTACTGGAATAAACACATAAAATTTCATCAAAATCGGTCCAACCGTTTAGGAGTTTAGTTTAGTTTGACATACACACGATGAGAAAAATTAAATATGTAAAATATTTTTTTTTGATAAACTAATTAAATAGTTGATAAGTAAAATTAGTTTAACAAAAAGTATGTATTGGATCGTTTTGGTATCACACCAAAAGGAAGTTTGAACTGAAAATCAGCATTGTGTCAGATATACTTAATTTCGACACAGCAATAAGCTGAATTCACACTTTGTTTGCTAAATATGCTATGTATAAGTAATTATATGTAAGAAATGTGATTACGTCGCTATATCTGCAAATAAAGTTTTATTTCTTTTTTACCTAAAAAAATGCATTTTCATTTGCAACAGAACTTATATCCGGCTATATGACTGTGAGTGTGTATTGTGCTTATTTATTTTTGTGAACAATAAAGTATTATGTAATATATCATTTCAGCTCACGGTTCAGGATTTTATTGTGGTGGCGTGTTAATATCTAAAAGATACGTGTTAACTGCAGCGCATTGTGTTAAAGGCGCCGATTTACCGCCTTCATGGAAAATGTAAGTTATTAATTTAACCAGTTTGAGAAATTTATTTATCTGACTTTTTCCCCTTGAACTGTTAATGTTACTACTGTAAATAATGGTTGTAATATTGGTGTTAACCTGTGCCGTAAATAGCCTTTTATACGTGCGAGCTTCTATAACTGCGCCCATGTTTTTTTTTAGATATTATAGGTACCCTAGCTAGAGCAATGCTATGTATAGGCCTACTTTATTTCATTCAGGGTGATAAAATAACGCACAAGGACCTTGGTGTTGATGAGCCGATTATGTAATATTTTGGAAGAAAAATTATTTTTTTAAAGAACTAGAACACAAATACGCTCGTGCGCTACCAAAAAAATGAGCGCGATGTTTTGTCTAATTTAACAGACGTTTTTGATGACACTGGCATGTGGTATGTATGTGTTGCAAGCGAGCACTAGGGGCGCAGCGGGAACTTATCAGGAGCAAACCGAAAAAATAATAGTCCTGCCTGGTCTAGCCATTCTTGCGCCCCCCAGAATCTACGCCCTGTGCCTGGGCACCGGTGTCACCGGCACTAGTGTTAACAAATAACAATATTAAATTGTATTCATATAGGTACTGACACGTACGTGGTACGTGACATTTAAACCACATTGAGATGATATACCTAAAATTTAGATACACATAAGTAAAAAACAAAAATAACAATCATAAATATGATGGGAATATCAAGTGACGACGATCTTGATTTACAGTAGGTCCACTTTTTTTGATGTAGGGAAATACCATTGACGGCTTTCCATCCTGGCCGAAACGCCGTGGGGATGTGTGAGATTTACCGCGTCGGAGTAGTAACAGCATCTTCGAAGAAATGCTACGCCCGCCCATGTCGTAGATACCCATTAAACCTGTATGTTCCTTCATTCGCTTTATGCCAGGACTACAGGAAAATTACCTAAGCAACTCTGCAAGCCTTGACAAGCGACGGCCCTGAGGGCCTCTTCCACTGCTGGGGGGAACCAAACCCCCGGAATCTTTAGTCTTAAGTCCTGCATGGGGCCTATGATCGCGTGTGTATTCGCTCCACGGAAGGTGATATGAATGCGCGCTAACACCGGCGCGCCCTCAGCTCGCCGACACTAACGTCGAACAAAACTCCTTCCCTAAGGGGCCCTCTACCCGACTATAGGTCCACTGCCTTAACTACCACTTCAACACAAGCGGCATAAGTTTATCTTAGAAATATAACCTCAATCTGAGGTAGGCATAATTAGCATTTTTCAAGGTTTGTTATATTTAAATAACCCAATTTACTTTTTTTTACCAAATTAAAACTCAAAATAGATCCCACGTTCGCCTCGGAGAATGGAACACCTCAAGCGCTGTGGACTGCTTTAAATTAGACTGCATCAACCAACCTGTTCAAGACATCCCAATAGAAGAGATAATTGCACACGAGGCGTACGATCCTGATGACCAGAATCAGCAAGCCGATATTGCGCTAATAAGGTTGTCGAGGGATGCACAATTTCATGGTAAGCCGTCTTTTTGTCAAGGTAGAGAGATACACTAGAAACACTGTACCTATAGTATTTCATTTCAGAAAGGTTTATGAAATTACATACATACATACATACATACATAGCTTCACGCCAGTTCCCTTGCGGGGTAGGCACGAACAACAGAGCGCCATTTAGGCTTATTCTTACACACCTCACTTGCTTCTGTTTATGAAATTACATTTATATAACTTTCCAAAACATTTCTTACAGCTACGAACGCGTTAATTTCAAACTACTATAGATACCATTTACCGGGATCAAATTTATACTATGATCATCCTTATTATCGAAAGTATATAAATACCAAATTTTATAATAATAATCGATGCATTCAACATTCCCCAAATTTAAGTTACCACGTTTCTAAATATGGAACAGTTGATCCATCCAATCCACCCGAGGTACATACGTGGTTACTAGCTATTAGTTGATGGATTGGTAGATATCGAACACATATCGCTAACATAGAGGTTTAGGTTTCCACAGATGATTCAGGTCACTGTCGCTCAATATAATTAAGTAATATGCTCATAATTTAGAAACCTTTCACACGGTATCCGTCAGAATTTGGAACCACGGTAATTTGAATGAGATGTGAGGTATTAGCTATTTTGGCACTGTTTACCGTTCACAAGGCTTCCCAATGTAAATTCTTCAACACTCACCAACATGACAACAAAATACGATAGCTTTGTACCTGTAGCAAAATCCAATAAGTGGATAAAAGTAAATTTAGTTTTCTTCCCACATGCCTTCATATCGCCGAAAGTCGTGGTAGCGTAATGGCTAGCGCACGCGTCCCAAATTCAAATAGCGCGGGTTTGAATCCTGACCGGAACGCATGCACCACATAGTCAGGTTTCTAACCTAATGTACATATTGTTACAATTACCACGTTCTAACATCGGCGAAGGAAAACATCGTGATGAAACCTGCAAATCTACCAAGCCGCCTTAAATAAGCGTCGTGATGTCCGTTCCTCCCTATAGTGGGAGGCCCGAGCCCAGCAGTGGGATTTTTATTATTATATATGTCTTCATATTAAAAAATATTTTTAGCGACCATACCAAATAATTGTTAAGTTTTAACAATTCCTAGCCGGATGTTTCTCGATAATATTGGTATCTATGGCAGAAGCATAATAATAATAATATATCGCTTATATCACAAAGCTGGAACGGATAAACTCAATTTTACTTCTTGAGACATACTAGCTGAATGACATTATTATTATTTGATTTTCAGAATTTACTAAACCCATTTGTCTGCCATTGAGCAACAACGCAAGAGGAGCTACATTTGCCAATGATGTATTTAATTTTGAAGTTGCTGGGTGGGGAAAAACAGAAAGTCGTATGTATCTACAGAATATTTTATAAAAATAGACTATTATAATAGAAAGTTAGTTTTGCTGTAAATAATAATACCTGATTCTGTAAAAAGACTTCATAATTTTTTTAAATTCATAACTAAGTTTTATCAGCCTTTCAGAACTCATTTTCATAAATGTTTAGATAATAATCAATTAGATATTGCCTTATTGGAATCATGATGTCATAACTTACGCTAATAATAAGTAAAATAAGTCTGTGAAATTTGTAGTGCAAATTGTCTCAGTTGATTCCTCTGTCGACTAACTTGATATTGAACATAACGTTGACTACGGCCATCCTTGTTCGTAAATTAACAATAAGGAGCTGGAGCCAAACGGCTCTAGCCTATAAAACTCGTACTGATGAGACAGACCAATTTGTGGATTTTATTAACTAAAACATCTTGATATTTGGCAGAAGCGACAGACAGTACACGTGTTCAGATTGGTCGCCTACTTACAGGTGGGAGAGATCATATCTTGCAAATACAATGCTTTATTTTTTTAATGATTATCCTACGCGTACAAGCTTTTCGCAAGTTTAAGGCTGCAATAGGGGCTTTCCTTGCAAGATCATGTGTTGCGCAGCCTTCTGCTGCCAATTTGCAGAGGTCTTAAACTTTGGCGTGCATTTTATACTATTTATATGTTATTAATTATAGCATGTGCTTTTAATTTTTTATTTATAAGTATATGCCAACTTAGGATTGTTTAATTTAATGTATGTTTTGGAATCTTTGTAAGCGACAGTAGACCTAGTTTTAACTGTCCCTTAATAATAACAATGCAAGCGCTTAAATCTTTACTCTGAACAGCTGGGTTGCCCAATTTCAAATAATAGTAAAATTCTAACTTTTTAAAAAGTTGTGTTCTAAAAAAGATCGTGCACTAGGTTTATCAAAAATTCGATTAGTAGATAAAATATATTTTAATAGAATAATTATTTATGACACAATGCATGACATTAGGTGCTATAAATATACAAGAGTGCAAGAATACGAAAAAACCCGTCTACAAATTTCTCAATTACTAAATTTTGAAATGAAGCAGCCGAGCTTCTGGTAAAGATAAAAATCTAGATTTCCTTACCTTGTAAATTTCCTGGAAAATGTGAATACAAATGTTAAATTGATGGTGTAACACAAGGTAATCCACTCATTACAAGCTTCGGGAACAGCGTACGAAATCATAAATAACTCTTCATTTCAGGTACAGAATCCGACGTAAAGTTGAAAGTCGATGTTCCTGTAGTGAACAACACTTATTGCTCAAGCGTATACAAAAAAGTAAACAGATTGATAACTAGCACACAATTATGCGCCGGAGGTATAAAGGGTAAAGATTCTTGCAGAGGTGATTCCGGTGGTCCATTAATGGGCCAACCATATGAAACGAACAAATGGATGGTGCTAGGCATTGTGTCCTATGGCCCTTCACCTTGTGGTACAGCAGGTTGGCCTGGCGTCTACACGAGGGTCGGCGCGTACGTCGATTGGATATTGGCAAATTTACGCCCGTGATTGTATGACTGATATTGAAACTAATTTTTAAGAACGAAAACACGAAAAGAAAACATCTATGCAGATCTATTTTAATGTTATCGTTGTGTATATGTATTTGTTAGTCACATACAAGTGCCATGATATTGTGCTCCGTTTGTTTGTACCTTCTCATTTCAACAGGGTCATAGAAATGTGTCTTGCCATTAAATAATGATTTCATTACTGTGATTGCAATAAAAAAACAACTTTACATGTATATTAAACGTTACATATTTAATAAAACTCATATTATTTATGCTTAAATCTATATATAATCCACATCCTATACTCCACTTTTCGCTCCTCCAGCACCTCTCTATCACACCAATATAAATTAAGAGCTGATTTTTCTATTACCAGATTAAACCTTTTCATATAATAATATAATAGAAAATCAAATAGATACTTAAAAATTATACAATGTTATGAATAAAATTGTCCAACTGTTTCAATTTTATATTGAATCACGATCAAGATCAAGATCTACATTTATCTGATTTCGATTTTTATCTGGTAAATGAAAAGTGAACCCTAACAAAACTTAGTATTATGAAAATATATTACTATGTTTATGATTTTTGATACTCTTTGAAGAAAAGATACTAAGAATAAAACCTTGGCACAATTATTATGTTTGTACTCCACACCTTTTCAATTTCATGCAGGTTCATAACTAGAAACCCTACCATCCCTCTCAATTAAAACTACCAAGGAATCGCTGCCAGAATAATATTTAATAATATTTTATACTTAATAACATTGACAATGAATTACCTAATCTAGAAATGTTATAAAATTTCATATGCAATATTTGAGCTCTCAGATCTAATAATCGATAAATATTGTTGATTGCCTTAAATACTGTTTTAATGAGATACCGATATTTATAAAATAAGTGCACAAAATCATACACAATAAACCAAACTTGAGATTCTTAATGTAAATAATACAAACTCTTCTTAATCAGAAATATCTCATACATAGTGCACTTGGAATGTTCTTTTTAAAATATTGAAAAATTATATTTTATTTACATAATCGAATACAATGCAAGAAAACTTAACTCATTTGTATTGTATTCTACTCATAGTCCCTCAAGACTATAAGTAGAATACTGAGCCTAGATCATGGTCTTCTATGGGTAAGGTGCCCAAACGGCTGGCTATGTTTCCTCGCTGTTGCTGGAATGTTCTTGTTGTAATTAATGTTTGTATTAATGAACGAACTACCAAACATAGCTTTGGAAAAATAATATTCTTTTAACATTCAATATTGTGTAATATGTATTTAATTTTAAAAGTAAGTTGTTGCCAATTTTATTATATGTTACAATTTTTGAAATAAATCTGAATAAAATCGCTTATATATAATAATTATATTCAAAATGAATTATTATGGCCTTAATGTATCACCAAAAACTTTAATAATTAGTTCTTCAATTCTTAATTCAGAGGTTAGATGGCCTTTTGTTTTTTTTTCTTCTTAACAAATTTATATAAAATATACATTCAAATAGGCAGTTGTATGGCAATGATATGCAACACAAAGTTGTCTATGCTACAATATTTTAGGTTACTGAATAATTTCCAGTAATTGTAAATACTTTAAAAATTTGAGACTTCTCTTAATAAATCAAATACTGGCTTATATTTTAAAGCAACTCTTAATTGTGATTCGAATTTGAGACTATATATACTGCTTCCAAGTGTTTATTTTACTTTGACGTTTTCACGTCTGTCAAGTTACATATTTTTTGACAGTAAAGCCCACACGAAATAAATGACAATTGCCGTACTTTATTGTTGTGGGTGACGTAACAGTGACGTTCTGTAAGTCATATAACGCACAGACTGTTAAACCATTAACACTATACGGAAATAAATCGAAAGTAATCGAATTGAAAATTAAACAAAATTATACTTTAAAGGAAAATAATACCACAATCATTATAAGTGCCGTTTTGGTTATTCAATATGTGTAAAATATATTTATTGAAATGTGGGAGAATTTTGAACGAAAATATAAGTTACATTGATTAAAATTTAATTATAAATATTAAAATTTAAATATAATATATAAATTATAAATAAATAAATTATAACATATAAAAAAGATTTTTGAATAACGATTACTGGGCACTGACAATGACATTATGGTTTTAATTAAAACTACGTGTTAAACGGTTTTAAGCACGGCATTTTATTTGATTGTTTTTTCTACGTTTCGGCCACTTTCAGAAGCCACGATCACGGAATCAAATCAAATAACGCCTACTGAAAAGTGGCCGAAACGTCGAAATAAAATCAAAAAGCCGCGCTTAAAACCGTTAAAACGTAGTTCTAATTATGTGTACTAGTCGCGAAAATTTATTTAATTGCTGTTATGGTTTTAACCAATTCTACCCTTTACCTCGTGACAGATTTTTATTTTATTCGCGACTATGAACTTAAGACTCACTGTAAGATAGAAGATATGTTGCATGTCTCTATGGCCGAAAATACTTCTTCGTTAGCACATATTATCGAATCTTGATTTGAAGGTAAAACCTAAAATGTGTAAAAGTTAAATAACACTGCAGAAATTTACTTAATTTGATCGCACATTTTTAAAATTTTGCAATTCACCACTAAGTATTGAATAATAAATACAAGCTTTGAGGATACCGATTTCCCGCTTAAACTAGATGACATTGTAGACTACGTTGCTTACGCTGCAGTGCAGTCAAGATCTATCTGCAGTAAATTCACAGCTATTTAATTACTTTATAACCTACTCCCGCACTTAGACAATTTAAAGGTACTCCTTTTAATTCTTCTTTAATACTTAAAGAGCAGTTAAATATTATTACCTTAGAAAGAAAATAATTAATTGTTTTAATTTGGACAAATAAACTCTTTAGCAAGACTGAGAGAAAAAAGAGAAACAATATAAGTCCTAAAATTGGTTCCAGACTCAAAATAACGCTGAAAACGTATTACTAAATTGATGATAAAATTGCCAACTTAAAAACTTAAATGGATATGAGTAATTTTCAAAATTTATTTGTTACTTTTCTGTCCAACAGTTCCAGAGCATTATATTAAAGACAATAATAATAATAAAGGCATCCTGGTTCACAACCAATATGGAAGCCCATAATTACTCTGCAGTGCCCACGATAAGGGAGGAGCCAACACCTGCACAAAATATAAGGAAGATCTAGCGCACATCCTCGACCTGAACGCAAAATATAGTTCCAATTATATTAAAGAAAGCTAATAATTGGATGTTGCTTTCTTACAAGATTTTTTAAATTATCAAATCATCTGCTTATGGAACAGTTTCAGATTGCAAATACAAGAACCCAGAAATAGAAACGCTATGGAATGATGTCAATTATGGGCAGAAAAAAGTAAATAATGCAATCACCTTTCTTTAAATTAAACAGATTTTAAATGTGTGAAAGTTTTTGTAAAATAAACAGCTTTAAACTCATATTCATCAACTTCAACACTTCCTTATTACAATACAAGCAAAACTTAAATCTGTCCTTGAAGTTCATACATGTAGTTGCATAGTACACAATCATAAGGTGCACGAGGCAGGACAGATAGTGCTGAGAAGGGAGTGTTGCACTGTCACTTGGCCAATAGCTAGATTTCGCACTACACACTGTCAGACCTTGTAATAAAAGTTAACATTGAACTGTGCCTGTGTAAACTGACGAAAATAGGTTTATGCACACAGGACTTTACAAATACAATTAAAACATTAATCACCAATTTTTTGTCTGAACCTGACTGAATATGTCACGTTCGAAAGTATCAATACTTTATATCAGATTCATGATATTTTAAAGTTCCATTAAATTTATTGTTTTCAAACTCTACATAAAAATTACATTTGACTTTTTGACAGGAATGCCATCTAGTTGAGACAGGAACTCAGACAATTATTAAAAATATTACTATTTACGATGCAGCTGCTATTTCCACCGGAATATTATCCTGAGGGACATTTTGTCCTTCATTTTCTTCAACAGAGTCGTGGTTTTCATCTGAATGTTCGTTAACATTTGGTACAATCTCAACAATCTCAAAGACATCACCATTAACTTGTGGACCATTTGTAATGATATCTTGGAGTTTTGTACCAAATTCTGGATCAGCTTCTGAGACTGCCTTAACAAACCTGTCTTGATCTTCTTCTACCCATGTTGGATACCATTCATTGAATAGTTTTATCTGGAAACAAATTCAGCTTTGTCAGTTTAAACAAATTCATAGAACGCATTACATGATTGATCATATAAATGATAGAGATTCAATTCCTGATTATGAAATAAAGTAAGATCCAGTTTATTTTTTTTCCAATGTTTAAATGCCTTATGTACAATTGTGGTATGAAAATGTGACCTTTTCAAACTAAGTCACAGAACAGATGTTCCACAGAAATTTATGTTTAACTATTTGATAATAAAGTTTAAAATTACTTAGATCAAAGTTGTTCGATTTTCTATCTTGTGTAAGAAGATTTTTTGACATGTAAAACCTTTTTATTGGTTTTAATATATATGTTAAGTGTAGTGATTATATGCTCTGTTTCTTATTATTAATCTCAGCATCTGTCATTGTCAACTTTTAAATTTTCTACATTTTAGAAACGTAACATTTATTAAAATGTTGGAGGTATTGTTTCATGTACTTGTGCAAGCAAAAGTCGACTTTAAAGTGAAGAACATTTTCATTCTGCGACTGTACACTACATTGCTATGGAACAACCAGTGAGTTAGTGTAGGACTGTAGTCATTAGTGAATGATCCACTAAAGCAACTCTAGTGTTTAATTTGTATCTAACACTTCATGTTTATCGTCATCAGAATGAGAAGGAGGTGTGCAGAACATCTAGTCAATCTTGTCTCAACAGTTTTGATAAGGCTGATGAATCATTTTTTTTAATTTTAGCTCTAATAAGATAAACTGATTTTCTGTAGTCTCTTCAACTTATTTAAAAGTAGCAATAAGTGCTCTTTGTTGAGAATAAAAGCATTCCTGAATTAATGAATATGTAATCACCAAGTCTGATTTTGATACTAATTAATTCTTTGAATACAATTATTATAAAGAATGACTAAACAGATATACAATGCAAAAGTGGATGGACGCAGAAGTCGTGGTAGGCCACGACACACTTTCCATGATCAAATTGATCGTGTACTAGCAGAAGGTGATGTCAGGAGCCTTAAGAACAGACGAGCTTGCATGACAAGAGTTATGAATGTCAAAGAGGCAAGTGAGGTGTGTAAGAATAAGCCTAAATGGCACTCTGTTGTTCGTGCCCACCCCGCAAGGGAATTGGCGTGAAGTTATGTATGTATGTATGTACAATTATTATTGATAAAAATAAATCGAAATAATAAAATAATCCTTTTCAAATTGTATATTGTAGGTACATATTTAGAAGAACTATTAGGTGACCTTATTACTTAATAATCAATCTTTTTATATATAGACACAATTCTTATCAAGCAACCAAACTTAAGATATTCTTGGCCACAAATTTTATAAATATAAATATCTACTATATTTTATAACATACTAGCGTCCCCGGAAGACATTGTCCTACATGTCATGAAATAAAACATTATAAAAATGTTATATAAAAAAAATGTCGTTATCAAGATTTGATTTTATAATACGACAGGTTGACATTTATTTTGATTAATCGACAAAATAATGCATATAGTAAAGGTAAATAAATGTAATAAATGGAAAGTGAACTCTTGATGTCTTATTATTAAAAACAAATTCATCATGATCAGCAGAATATACTTTATATATAAATCAAGGTCTTTTTTTGATTTCACAGCCTACTGGACTCAATAAAGCCATCTTGGTATTTTTTCAATCACTCGAATCCGCGCTACTAGATATGCTTATCTAGGACCCGATCCCAGCGCCACCTACCGGTTCCAATTGTGGGTTTAAACCATCCAGGGACCCACCCACTCAAACAACAAAACAAAATCACCAAAATCGGTCCAGGTGATTAGGAGGATTCTAGAACCCGATCGCAGCGCCACCTACCGGTTCCAACGGGATAAAAAGCATCATATGTCCATCTCCTGGTTCTAAGCTACCTCCCCACCAATTTTCAGCCGAATCGGTACAGCCATTCTTGAGTTATAAATAGAGTAACTAACACAACTTTCTTCTATATATATATATATATATATATATGCTAGATGTTGCTTATATATCTTATCTTATACTAATATAATTATAAAGCTAAAGAGTTTGTTTGTTTGATTGAATGCGTTAATCTCAGGAAGTACCGGTCTGATTTGAAAAATTCTTTCATTGTTAGATAGCCCATTTATCGAGGAAGGCTAGGCTATATATCATCAGGCTAAGACCAATAGGAGCGGAGCACCAATGAAGAATGTTTCAAAATCGAAGGTTTTGAAAATAAATTCCACATGGCCATTGAAGGCACAGCTAGTATAAAATATATGCATAAATATTCATTGACTTCATGTTCTTTGGAAAAAACATTTCTAAGATATTTCTTTATATCAAACTAGCTGCGCCCCGCGGTCTCACCCGCGTGGTCATGGAAAATCGTTATATTTTGGATAATTCACACTATCACATTATATCTTTATAAATTATAGCCTATGTGCAGTGTTATTCTGATGTGTAAGCTATATTATTGTAAAGTTTCATCAAAATCCACTCAGCAGTTTTTGTGTGAAAGAATCACAAACATACATCCATACATACAAACTTTCGAGTCTATAATATTAGTAGGATACTTACACGGCACTGAAATAGGCTCATTGGCTTATCCTGACAAGAGAGATTGGCCAATGTAGCTGCCAGTTGATCAGGATTATCACCTCTAGCTGCTGCCAATATAGAAAGAAAATCCTCTCTTTGAAGTTCACTGAATTCTCCGAACCATTGAAGCATGTACCTTAATTGGGCTTCTGAAGTTAGACCGGAAGATGACATTCTGGGTGCTAAAGGACGATGTTCCACTGAAATAGTTCATATATTATATAAGATAAATGTATTTATTACTTATTTTCTTAATAAAATAATTAATAAATGATTGCTGCAAGCAATATAAACTGAGTAGACATAGGGCATGATGATTTGTTATTACATTTGTTTTTGATGCCTGTTACATTGCAGTTAACTGTGGCTTGCAGTGACAAGTTCCTGGCCAGAATGTAAATGTGCTCATGAGTTTGTTTAATAACGACTAATATTTATTGTGATAAAAACTTTCACACATAAATATTTGAAAAAATTGAGTAATTTATGATAAGGTGTCTTATAAATGAAAATAACCCCTTTATTGTATCCCTCCTAACATACTCTTCCTATAGCATCCCAAAAGCTGGCACAGTATTGGCTTCGTCCCTAGTGTTGTAAGACTATAGAAGGTGGTAACCACTTTCTATGAGCTGGGCCAGCTGCCAATAAAATAGCAGTTTCCACTTAAATTGTATTTTTATTTTGAAATGACACTCCTGATTACCTTAAAGAACGTTTTGAACTTCTTTCATGCTCTTATAATTTATGCCCTTCTACTAAACTTAAATTGAACACTCTTGCGCATAACTCGGCTTTCTACAACAATTCTTTTATTGTTAAGGCTATACAGCTTTGGAACTACTTCCTGTTGCTATCAGACAAGCAAAATCTCTACCAATATTTAAAACTATGACCAAAAACTACTTCCTCTCCTTAGAATATGATATTTAAATTCATCTATACATATTTATATATTTTGTAGGTGTGTATATTAAGTACATATCTATTTAATATATAAAATTCCATAACTAGATATAATTTTAGTTTTTAAGTTCATTTTTGTATTTGTGTATAATAAAGTGTTATCTATCTATCTGTAACAGACAGAGAGTTCAATTTTATTTGATATACATTGTGATAGAATCAGAATATCTAATTACTCTGCCTGTCTTTTAATTGATAAATTTGAACTGCTGTGGTTCAACCAAAAATGAGTTCTGGCTTCTGAAGCCAGAATACTTCACTCCTTTTTGTACAACAATATCACCTGCCAGTCATAGACTGGCAGGTGGTATTGTTGATATTGTAAAGCTCAAGGCCACTCAGCATCAGCCCAGCTCATTTGATGGTTTCTGTGGTTTAGTGGTCTGAGTTTTGGCCAAGTTTATTGAAGTACAGTATACTGAAGAAGTACAATGATTTCCAGCAGGTTAATTTTTTCAAACAAATTGTCATTATTACTCTTGTCTATGTATCAGAGATCAGCACCAGGGATATACTTGGTAATTCTCTATGTTACTGTGACATTGGTGGAATCAGCGCCAGTAGTAGCCAGTAGTGTTGAAGCCTAATCACCAAAAATAGCATAAAATATACCTAACATATTATATAACTTGAGAACATAAAATAGACAATACTATAATGTTCACTAAAACAAGAATTGCAAAATAAAAATAAAATGTATGCACAAAGGACACCTCCATGAATCCATCATTAAACCCTTTATAAACTAACTTGTCATTTAGTACTGCTATGAAGTATGCACTGGATGAGTAATCACACAGAACTTCATTAGAAACTCCCTATATCTATAACAACTTTTAAATCTGTGACATAGCAGACAAATTGCAAGAGACTTGCCTGTGCTGGTAAGGTCCAATTTATGTATAAAACAGAATTAGTAAAAAGAATAATAATATCAGACTACAAACAACCCAATACAGGACTCAAACCTCCTGATTTTTGAAGAATCAATAGTATATTCTTGTCTACAGAGAGATTTCACAAAACCATAATCTTAATGTGCAGGTTTCTACATGACATTTTACTTCACTATTAGTTCTACTTGAAACAACTAACACACATTACACCAGAAATACTGTCTAATTGTTACATGTTTTTGTCCTGAATTCACATACAGACAGATATAATAATATGAAAAGATGGTAAGAACAATCACAATAATAAAAAGATTGATAACTTACATTCAGAAGTTGGCAAACAAACAATGGAACTAAACAAAAAACTCATTGTAAATAAATTTAAGTTTCAACTACAAAGATTGTAGAGAGTGAATAACAGCAACGCGTAATGGATGAATGGTTATAAAACTAAACTTTCTAAGCAAATTGGCTACTCACACAACGAAGACAAGGTTACCAAGTTTCACCTTTCAACCTGTTATATCATCCGCGACATTTCACTTTCTATTTTATAATTACTTATTATGACCAAAACATTCATATACGTAAGTTTTAATTGTTTACCATTGATAATCGGGCGATGAACTTAAATTTTAACTAAGGCCGAGCTAATTGCATTAATTACTTACCTTCAACTCTATTTTAACCTTCTATTAAAACTTTAGGTAAATTAGAGCTTGAAGTGCCGTTAGTATTTGTTAGATGATTAATGTGATAATTTATTTATAAATAAAAACAAGTTTTATCGCTGTCAATTTAGTCCACTTCACGTTCACAAAACAAAAACCAAATTTTCAATTTTTGACAACATAAGAACATAGATAATACTATTTACAAATTGACAAGGAAAAAAGGAAATAGTAAATACAAAGGCAGGCAAAGGAATCCTAGACCATACAGTCAATACTGATGTATGTCTTCGTATAGTAGCGCTTGTTATATTCATAGATAATACTATATTATTTATTATATATAACTAGTCTTGCCATAAATATTGTAACAAAGAATTTTTTTTTCTATTGCAAATAACATTTATAAGTTTTACAGTGTGTTAGTTTAATACATAAATATAAAACAATTTAAAATATAAAAAACTTATTTGAAGTGGTCTCCATTGGCTGCAATACAGTCCTTTAAACGTTGAGGCCAGTTATCAATAGAAGTACGCACTCTTTCATGGGAAAATTCTTCACTGCCAATCGTATGGATTATTTAGGGACTCCAAATTATCATGGCGTTTAGACAAGCCGTACTCTCTAAAACTGACCATAAATCTTAATCCAGCGGATTAAGATCGGGACTAGACGACGGCCAGTCTTCAGTTCTGATGAAGTCCGAAACGTTCGTTTCCAACCAAGACTGCGTGGACCGAGCTTTATAACCCGACGCCAAGTCTTGCTGGAAGGATCATTCTTGGTTATTGAACATGGTGTTGTTAAGGGGCTTAACTACCTTCTCAAGAATGGTATGTTGATACACTTGTGCCCATGTTTTGATACCTTTTTCACAAAAATATGGCTCAGTCACTCCATCATAGCTAACACCCCACCAAACCATCACTGAAGACGTATAATGCCCATGTTGCACTCTGTCGACTAATTGAGAAGCTTCCTTGGAGCTTTGAGCATAAATACCTTATCCATAACACATAATAATTTATCCGTGCAGGAACGGAGAAAGACTACAATTTCCTGCGGCCGGGCGGCCTGTCGTAAGAGGCGACAAAACAACCCACAGCCAGGTGGTAGGGCGTTTGCCCGACTGGATGGCTACCACCCCTGGTCTAAAGTATGTCGCCATAACAACCTTGAGTTGTGTTCCGGCATTAGTGACCAGGTTCCAGTCTCCCTTAAGAGAGCAGCAGCGCATTTGTAGCACCTTTGGTGTTGCAAATGTTCATAGGCGATGGTAACCGCTTTCCATCAAGTGGGCCCTCTGCCTGTCTGCTGAACTCCTGCAATAAAAAGAAATAAAAAAAAATACGGTCATTCTGTTTATTAAAATGTTGCTCAATTGTAAACATTTTGTCATCAGTAAACAAAATTTTTCTGTGACCTCCCTTTGCGTACCGCTTCAGTAGTTGTTTCAATTTTACCACCCTATTCTTTTTTAAATTATGAGTTAAGAAATGACCATTGCGTTTCTTATAGGTCGCAAGTCCTAAGTCATCTTTTAAAATACGCGACATGGTTCTAGGTGATATCTTCATCTCCCGAGATAAAATCTTTTGCTTTCGGACAGGATTTCTTCGAATTCTTTCCCTTACTGCTTTGACTACCTTTTTCATACGAACACTACGTGGACGGCCAGATCTTTTTCTGTCACAAACAGAGGAGGTCTCATTGTACCTGTACACAAACATTTGACTAATACCAAGCGTATGGAGAGTTTTAAAAATTGCATTTGGCTCTATACCTACTTTGTGTAATGAAATCACAGCGATTCGGTTCTCTTTATCGCCCCACTCCATTTTAATATCTCAAAATGTTGTACAATGTATTGGCGCCAAAATGAGAAAACACAATGAACAATCATATAAAAATGACAGATTCCAAATTGAAATGTAATATTTTGTTTCTTTTTAATTGTAACAGTATTTATGGCCAGACTAAGTATATATGAAAAGGCCAACACGTAGAGGCCCCTTGACAAATTCAATGTAAATGTGGCGTGACACTAACCGGCGATAATCCTTGTTTACACGATATTATTATATTAATGCACCCAAGAACAAGCCCCAGCCCGTGTAGGACTCTTGTGGAAAATGAGAACAAAAAGTACCGGGCTATTGGAGTGAACGGCTAGTGGTACTAGAGGTCTGGGAATGTGGGGACTTTATTTTTATTATTTTGTATTGTGAGTTTATTGTATATTATGAGCAGTCTGCCTGTTTATCTGCTTCAGGCAATAATAAAAAATCATACGTCGGGACGCCCGACAGAAGTGATTTGTGAAAAGTGTTGTGAAAAGTGAAAAGTTAAATCCAAACGTTGTATCACCTTTTGAATTAATTTTAATTGTCACGACGAATTGAGAACCTTCAATTTTTTGGCGAATTTTTTTATATTTTTTATTGCAGGAATTCAGCAGACAAGCAGACGTCCCACTTGATGGAAAGCGGTTACCATCGTCTATAGACATTTGCAACACCAAAGGTGCTACAAATGCGCTGCTGCTCTCTTAAGGGTGACTGAAACCTGGTCACTAATGCTGGAACACAACTCAAGGTTGTTATGGCGACATACTCTAGATCAGGGGTATGGTAGGAATATGGGGAATTTTCGTAAATTCAAACAGGCCGGGCAGTTATTAAATAAAAAGCTAGTGAAGGTAGTGGTAATGGCTATCTGTGTATATGAAGAAGTGTCCATCGAAATGTATTAAACTAGGGTGGCTACACATAAGTACGAGGGTGAATTTTAAAAAAAGCGCCATAAGTTATTAGAGTAGTATTATAAAATATTTTAGTTTTAGGTATAAAATTAAATGTAGGCTAACGTAGGCTACTAGAGGAAGATTACACCAGTCTCCAAGATAGGAATCTTGGAGACTGGTGTAATCTTCCTCAGATTGAATTTGATTGCGTGGTAGTCGATATTATTGAAACTGTAAAAAATCATGGGATTTTTATTGACAGAGAGCTGTCTTGGAGGCCTCACTTGACCAATATCAGCCGAAGAAATTTTGCGTCGCCAGCTTCGCTTAGAAGACTTGAAAATTTCCTCCCTACTGCTACTAAACTAATGCTTGCTCAATCTGTGCTATTACCCATACTTGATTATGCTGATGCCAGTTATATCGACTTAACACAAGAACAACTGAACAAGCTCGATCCACTTAAAAATGTCTGTATACGGTTTATATTTGGGTTGCGCAAATATGACCATGATTCCGAATATCGCAAGAAGCTTAAATGGTTACCTATTCGCCTTCAGTGGAATGTTCACTTACTCTCTCTTTTGTACAATATTCTTTTTGATCCTCGTACCCCTCCGTATTTAAAGGAACGTTTCGATTTCCTACATCTTTCTCATTCCCATTATTTGCGCTCTAGTAATAATCTCTCGTTAATGAGACCTGTACACACTTCTTTCTTCGTTGATAACTCTTTAACGGTACAGGCTGTCCGTTTATGCAACTCACTGCCACTCAACATCAGACAAGCTAAATCCATATTGTCTTTTAAATTGATGGTTACTAAATATCTTTGGTACTCGCAAGTCTAAAACATGCTTCTGATTCTATATATAGTATGATATATCTTATTTTTGTATAGTATATAAAGTATATTAGGTATTTACTTTTTACTTATTTTTGGAAAGTTTATTATTTTTTATTGTCTTCACCGCCACTGTTGTCTTACTAATTTCCTTAGTTTAGGGGGTTGCCTGGAAGAGATCGCTTCAAGCGATAAGGCCGCCCTTTGTTCAACATTTACTGTACTTAGTTTTAATTTTTGGTGAACAATAAAGTGTTTTCATTCATTCATTAAATATTAAAAAATTGCTAAGCATATTATTCTAAGTTCACAAAATTAAATCATTCTTCACGTTTTCACATAACAATATTAAATTATTTTGTTCTGTATAAATAGGTGACGTTTTTATTAATGTATTATCAACAACTATTCTAGTCACTAAAAAGAAAAAAATCTAACTCGGAATACTTTAATCCGTTAACAACTACTACATTCATACCACACCATTTGTATACGCTACCGCCATTTCGGAGGGTTTTTGAACTATTATTTACTGTTTATAGCTGGACAGTATAAATTTTCCACCCGTAGACACGGCTCTCCTTACCTCTACCCTCCATACGAAAAGCACTTATAACTTGTATAATACTTATAAATTATACAAGATAAGATGATCCATTTAGGCGCCTTTCTTTTCAACCAACCAACCCACTGTTGGGACACAACAATGGGGTAGTGTGGGGGTGATCGGCTAGTTGCCAAAGTAGTCTCCTTGCGCCGGGGATAAATAGTCCCACGCCGTCTTCTCCTTCTGCGAGCAAGTCATATTTGTGAAGGAGGAGGCGGAGCGGGAGCGTGAGCGTCCTCCTTGCTCCGCTCCCGCCAAAGGAGGACGCGCCGAGGCCGGAGGTCGGATATCGATCTTCGGCCGCCGTAAGCGGGCGGCGCAGGTGGGGCCCCTTGGGGTATAGGGGTTTCCACTCACCCGCACATGCCGTCGAGATGAGAGCTCGAGTGTTCCGCGAGCGTTCATCTCTCTTCCCGTGGGGCGCGCTATAGACGGCCGCATATACCTGGCCTACGCAAATAGACCTGGAAGACGGCGGGGGAGAAGCTCCCCCGGCATTGGAAGAGGTCTAGTGAGGGGGGCCCGCGCCTGCCAGGGCACGCGAAGTTGGGAATCCCGCTGTCCCGTAACCCTGGCATAAGGCGCAGGACGGAACACGCAGGGGTTTTAGTGGGTATCCCTAACTGGGGAGTGGCAATGTGGCAATAGCGTGGCACCAGTTCTGACTGGGCACGCTAGTGCCACCCTCGATCTGGCGAATCCCACACTCACGGGTCGCGAATTATCCCCCAGGCTTCTGTGTGCAACAGTGTGCTCACGATTTCGGCCACCAGAGATGGAAGGAGACTTTGGGTCAGCGGAGGGATCCATGGACGCCATCCATCATCAATCAATCATGAAACAGGACTAGCATTAGCCTCTTTGTTAGAAATAAATATATTTAAGTTATTAATTCCGGGCTCTCGTCACCGCCGGGGTACCTGCCGTTCTGGAACCAAACGGCTTGTGCCGTGACGATGGCAGGAGACCGGATGGGATGACGTTAGTACCTTGGAAGATGGGCTGCCCCTTAGTGTGGGATGCTACTTGCGTTGACACTCTGGCGACGGCCCATCTTTCAAGTACGTCCGCTACCGCCGGTTCTGCTGCAGCCGAACAGGAGGCCCTCAAGCGCCGCAAGTACGCCGCTATCGGAAATAGTTATACATTTGCGGCGTTTGGGGTGGAAACTCTGGGTCCGTGGGGTCCTAACGCTCTAAAACTATATCGAGATGTCGCCGACCGTTTAGTAGACTTCTCACGCGACCAAAAGGCTGGCGTCTATTTTGCTCAAAGGCTAAGTATTGATTCAACGCGGTAACGCCGCCAGCCTTTTGGGAACGTTCCCGGTAAGTGACAGTGGTTTGTGACCAATATTTTATCTATAATTTTTTATTTAGTTCTAGTTTTTAATTTTAGGTTTATTTTTCATACTATAGTTTAGTTTTAGTATTTAATTGTATTTTTCTTTTAATATTCTTTAGAATAAAAATTGTTATTTGTCTCAGTTATTAATAATATTTTTTCATGATTATGATCACGCCACAAAGTATGTTAATATAATAGGAGAGATCAAATAAGAATCTCTGGCCATAACAGAGAAGCCCAGCGAAAAAAAAAAATAGGAGAGATCACGCCTTCCATAAGGATATTTTTATCGTTGTCTATATCTATCATTACTATTTCTAATTTATGTGTATAAAACGAATTTATTTCCGAAAGTGAATATGAAATCAATCGAAAGATCATACTTCATTTGTATTACCTACATTGTATTAATTACACTGTACATTATATCCACTTCTAAAGCAGCAAGCAGGAATGTGGCGACGCGCGGAAATGGGCAGTGAGTAGGTATTTAAACACATCTGTCTAACACAGCATACTCGCACTGTCCACTTCCTTTGCAACTTTCATGCTTACTGACGTGGAAATTGGTATAATGTAAACGAGGAGTAAGAAGTAACAGATTATCATGAAATCGCGTTATCGCATAGGGGGAATATCGCCACCGGTGTGTGAGGATTCGCCACGTCGGGCTAGAACTAACACCTCTATGCAGAACTAAAGATGCTATTGCCAAACCACAGTTAAAGATGCCTACTATAACCCTTCGGTATTCTGCCCTTCGCCCCTAATGCCAGGGCCACGGGTATATACATCCACTGTTAGAAATGTAAATGTAAATATTATCTCCAGAAGGTTGTCTGGAAGAAAACGCTGTCAGCGATAAGACCGCCGATTGTATTTGTACTAGTTATATGATTGTTAACTCACGTCTATTATTGTCTTGTGTGCAATAAAGAATATTCTATTCTATTCTATATGGTCCAGTCACTCCGTTGGCACTGGTAGGCGGCGGCCTGGGTAAATTGTACCTACTGTAACAGTGGCACGAGTCTTTTCTCGTGCCCCTATTAGAGCAGAATTTAACAAATACTTGCAATAAACTATCTTCTTAGAGAGCTCTATGGTGATAGTTTATTAATATTATTAGGTACTATAATAAAAGTAACGAAATCAATTTAATATTTTTCATTTTATTTACAAACAGGTAAAAAAATATACTTAATAATAAATATTTTTACACATTTTGTGTCGATTTGAATTTTAGCAATTTAAAAAAATATATTTTTAAAACTTTTCACTTTCAATTCTACTTAACTCGACTTTAATGTATAAGTAGTTACAAATATTTTAATCTGCAATTTTGTACTTTTAAAATACCTACTAAAATACTAGACACAATTAATTAATTTAATAATATTATGGCTTAACCAAATCCACCTGCTTCTTCTGCTTTATGATATCACAGATAGATTAAATAAATATAAATATAGTTAGTTAAACTATATGGTCCCTCTTAATTAGACATGTTAAAAATTTCTGAAAAATGATTAAACTGTGTGAAGAATTATATTGAATGAAAAAGACACAAAGAGACTGTGCACTTGTACAGCCAACCAGAAATATCTTCGTTGCAGCCAATACCCGTCTCTTTTCTCCAGGTTTGCAGCAAATAAAAGCTTCTTACTCAAAGGATACATTTACAACTATAGATTCTAGAAAAAGACTACTATTGGCTGCACCATATTCTATCTTAAAATTTTCTACTGAAATTCAAAATTCCACAGCCGCATATTAAAGGGTTAGTCCATTTCTATTTTTTTATGTCTATGGTTAGCGACATCTCTCCGATCACCTACTGGGGAAACGATAAAGATTAGCACGGTAAATTCTTATCCATTTCTCATATTCTGAAAGTACTCTTGGAGTTGCCTGATCACAGAGATGAAAACAGTACTATTAGCCCCTAGGAAACGATTTTTCCTGCAGTCAAAAAATGTAATTATTTTATGTTTAAGGCTTGGCAACTAGGCCTTTAAGCCAGGCGCAGTTGTATTGTAGGCTACAATCCACACCATTCAACGGAGTTCTTGTGAAAATTCGAAAGGCCACATTTGGCTATATAGTTCACATTTCTCGCAAAAACACGTAATTACTACTCAAAAACTATCAATATCCTACAACTATTGTTCATTTTAGAGTAATTTTACACATTTTTAGAAAATAAAACTGCACAGCACAACATCTCCTTTCAGTTCCCGCCAAAAACTCTTCAAAAAATTTAAAAATTATGCGCACCATAGATAATACATGCGACTCATATCCCAACTTTTTAAAATAAAATTATTTTATACTTATAAATTACTCGAATTATTAGCGCCATTGCTACGCTCATGAGCCAAATCATCTCATGCCTAAATAGGTAATTTTCACCTCTTGTGTAACAATCTACTGTTCATTTCGCATATTCGGAAAGTACGCTTGAAGTTGTACCTGATCACATGGATGAAAACAGTACTTTTAGTCTCTGGGAAACAATGTTTTCTACGGTCAAAAAATTTAAAAACTATGCGAGCCCTGTCCGAACATTTTATACAGCCACTGATATCATGGCATAAATTTGTAATTAAAAAATATCAACTTTGTAAGATGATTTTATACTTATAAATTACTTTTCACAAAATTATTATTTACATTTTGACCTAAATATTTACTATCACTAGGTACCACAAATACTTTCTGGTACAATGCCACAGAAAAAGGAATTTACTGAACGTATCATAATTATGTGACGTATTAAATAAGTTCATCATATTTGGATATGGTTTTAACTACTGTTAAAACTTATCGTCTGATTTCATTAGAAAAGTACTTAGTTGTTTGTGTAACTATAAATTTTTATTTACCTTCCATAAATTCGAAATGAAAAGCAGAGTGTTTATTTCGGGTGAAAGACATAATTATGATAATCTTATTGTACTCTTCTGTTTATCAAACACTACCTATAGTAGTAATACATAAGACATATGGGTTGCATATAGCGTAGCATAATCGGCCCGAACACTATGATAAAATTACTCTTACTATAATTATTTTAAAAATCCGATGACTAGATTTTACAATCCTGTTTCGGAGTATTACTGCAACCGATATTGTTTTACTAATTCAAAATAATAGCATATTATTATGAGCTTTATTACTCTCTCTACTACTCATAACTTAATTTATAACTATACAAAAAGCTAAGAGTAAAATTCATGGCCTCTCTGGACAACTACACAAGACTGCGTAATAATTGATTTCGTAGAAAAACCATCAATTACGCAGTGAACTGTTAACAAAGAGTGACCATAAAATTTAGCGCGAAACATAAGAGACGGATTAATCTGACATACCTATTTGATATTTTTTTCCTTCATCGTAATTCTAAATTCAGTTGCAGTACGCAGACAACCTAATACGCTTCGAGTGAATTTAGTCCTGTGAATTAGCAGAGGTCCAGTCAAATGTTATACTTCTAATAGACCTTACGAATAACAGCCGAATGAGAGCAGAGCACAATATTCTTCCATCTCCGCTCTGTCAGTAACTGTGTATTGCGCAGTGACGCGTAAGAACTTCAAGAACGCATTTAAGTTTTGCTCGTACTATACAAATTGTAATAATTATTATTAACACTGGAATATATGCCAGGAAGAACATATTTATAAAAAACAATATTTAAAATACAATTGGTACATAATGACACGTCTTCCACGTAAAAAACACTATGAAGTTTGACTTCTTATACTGCGAGGGTCTTTTTACAGCGTTTTTAAAAGTTATTACGTCTATTTATTATGAGAATGACCGTGGTCACCGTCGCCGCCGCCCGATCCTGGACCGTGGGTGTGAGTGTGTGTGTGAGGAGCTGAAACAAAAATAAGCCTGTTTTAGCAGAGGGTGGAGACTTGCGGGGTAACTTTTGTTTTGCTATTTTATTTAAAAAAGTATGTTTAAATTGAACAATAATTTGTAGGATACTATTTTTTCATTTTTAAGTAACATTGCGAGTTCATGCAAAATTAGCAATGTGAACTGGAAATGAGAATTACATCTGCCATAAGAAAGATGGCCGATGGAGTTAACAAGTTCTGGAGTTTTTCGATGAACATAATAACCTGCCAAATATGTATCGGTAAGTATTGGATTAGGAATGCGAAGAATAGGAATATGACTGAGGCGTAAACTTGGAAAGGCCTCGGTCAAATGTACGTCATTACGTTGTATTTAGGAACTTTACGTTTTTTCTGGTCTGTGCATTGCTGTAATATAATCAACCCCAGGATTCTATGCTACATTATATAAAAGATACCTTATTTGCTAAGGTTTGAAATGAATAAATATGTATGTTTGTTTATTGACATTGTAGCGGCCAGCAGGCTGCCTAAGCGATATAACCGTGGCAAGCCGCCTTTACGCCCCACGTTGGGCGCCAGATGTGGTGTATGGTTGCCGGTTTGTGTAATGAAACTATACTTTTTGCAGCACATTTTATATTTGAAAAAAAAGGTACAACAGCTGCTGCGCGTAAAAGTCCTACCGCATTCAAAGTAACCGCGACAAGACTGCTCTCGCGTGCTGACCGAGACAGACTCTCTGTCGACAGCGTTTAGCTGTCGGAGGAAGAGGGGCGACGTAAGTGCGGCGCGGGCGGCGAATAACGTAAAGGCGGCTTGCCACGGTTATATCGCTTAGGCAGCTTGCTGGCCGCTACATCATTTATTTGTTTACCTATTAACCTGCTGGAAAGTATAAAATACTTACTAAGTACTTGTAGTCCGAACATAAGGAAGAAACCGACGATGGAGGCGCAGTATTGTAGCATGCCAGTCCTGTCTCCCTTCCAGATTTCAAAGAAGATCACATAAAGCAGGGTTCCTGAGGCCAAACCCTGAAGGACAACAGAGTAGACGCCAGAAGCCGTAGCACCTTCACCTCCGACCAAGAGTAGACCGATTCCGATACCCAAAGGCGATACAATCGCGAACGTGGTGATGTACACAATCATCAGCCAAGTCTTGGTGCGCGTGGCGATCAATTCCACACCAATGCAGAAAGCGATGACCAGTTTGTGGGCTGAAATTGCTCCTAACATGTACCTGTAATTGTAAAACAAATATTTTAAGTATATTGATATTTTGATGGGGTAGAATGGAGGCCAAAATGTAAATAACATATTAACACCAATTATTACCCAGTCGTCGATATAATAGTAGGTTTTTTATATTAAATTTAATATCTACATAAAATAACTCTTTGAAAATTTTTGGTAGTCAAAAAATCAATAAAAATCGGCCAGACATACACAGAGAATGGTTTCATAGATATGACTAAGAACCATTATTTTTTCAGTTAATTACGGAATCTTAATAAGTATCACAAAATCTAAAATAACCTATGTCTCAAAAACTGCATAAGTAACGCCATAAAAAATCTCGATGTAACTAATTTTCTTTAAAATATTTTTCACCACATCGTATTTTTTCAAAATTTGCCACCTGTAACACAAAATATGTACCCAGGTATGTTGTGTACAAACTCTTCACTAGTCTGCAAGTGGAGGTAAGCCCAGACTTCAATAATAAAGTCGATTTTATAAAGGTTTTGTTTGGCTAAAACAGCTAAGGGAATTCATTCAAATCATTAAAAATATACACTTTAGATTAGTTAGTTTCTTGTTATTAATAAACGATTAATATTTAAATTGAACACTGCCACCTAGCGTCGAATTGCATAAATATGAAAGTTCGTTTTACTGCTACTTGATAATAGAGGTGCTAGTTAATTTAAAATTTTACCAAACATTTGATGTGCTCGATTCCAAACCCACAGCCAGCCCTTCAAAGAGTTCATGGATAGATAGAGCTAACACGATGAGCAGACCACGAAGAGCGGATGTGACGTCATCACCCATCTCCATAGGCATGTGGCTGTGGTGGTGTGAGTGGCCGTTATGGTGGTGTGAATGATTGTTTTCGGGATCCTACGGAAATAGAAATCAAAGCTTCGTGAGTACTTTCACTTCAAGAAAAGTTAACAGATATAGTTATAATGTGGATTAAAAAAATGTTTATGCTTTTTGTTCTGTACATGATAAAGTAATGTACTAATTTGAAAAATATTAGGTACTAAGATTACCTACGTTAAAGAGAAAGTGAGTTTAAAACATTACAGCTCATGTATAGACTAACGGTCTTATTCATAGAGAGCTAGAGTAAGTCTAAATGCTTCTTTATGATTCTTACTTCCTATGAATAAGGCCGTTATATTATATAATCTATCTCACAAAAGTAACGATTTACGTAAAAAATAATTAAGTTACTTTATTGCAAAAGTTCTTTTTACGAGTTAATTAAATTACCTACTTTACGCGATAAAATTGACCTTGATTGAATGTGTCAGACTCTTCGCATCGATATTGGCTATATACGCTAAGATTCACATCTACGTTATATGTGACCGTAGCATTAATCACTTGTAGAAAGTAGCGTGTGCCTTAAAACTGAAAAAGTTCCCCCACCTTACTCTTCTTAATGGAGTCCGGGTCAATCAAGTCAGCAGTAGAATTGTTGACACTTTCGCCATTCCCGGGACTGCCCCCAGGTCCGCTTTTCCTGATGCTCAGGTTCCTGACAAGCGGGGCTCTTTTTCCAATCTTCTTCTCTCTATGGTGGATGTACATGTGGACCAATTCCTCCACCAGGTACATAATGAAGAAACCGCAACATGTCAGAAGCGGAGCGAGAGAAAAGTCAAATTCTCGAAGTAAATTCCAACCTGAAAAAAGAAATGAGGAAATATTAAATAACTGCTATAAAGAGAACATTATGTTTACCTACTTAAAACAGAGAAAAAAGAGAAAATGTCCATAAAGAAGGTAAAAAATAAAACCATAAAAAAGGTTTTAATGGGAAATACCTTGCCTCAATAACTACTCAAATAAATAAATCATTATGAAAAACATAATTGTAATATTTCTTTCATATTTTGTATTTACGATACCCCACTCAGCTGTTTCATTTATTTTTTTCTCAATTTCAGCACAACATTGTGTCACGGCATAACTGCGTTACACATTCCTCCCAAACAAACAGCCATGTAGACCCAGTAGTTTTTGGAAGAAATGACTGTGACATGTCATTGTAAGTATATATAATAAATACTCAGAGGGCCGGATAAGACAATTTTTAAGGGTTTCGTTGTTTCCAAAATGGACACTGTACCCTGAGACGAGTTTAATCAATTATCATATTGCTACCTTCGTGGTATCTTTAGGAAGGTAAAAATATCTACTACGTAGCCCATAAGTGCACAAGTAGTTTTGCAAGAAGCTTGTGCAATGTGTATGGATACATTTGATACCGCAATATAGTAATGAGCACAGTTTACATGTATTCATTAGGGAATATACTTAAATACTTTGAAAAGTTATAACATATTGTAGTCTCTTGCATAACGCGTACCTAGTTATGCCAATTTGTACGAAACATGATGTCTTCTATGGGTCTCATACAGATTGTATGAATATTAACAGAAAATTAAAATTGTTTTTATATTGAATTCATCGCATTTTTAGCAAAATAATCGAGAAACTTGTAAACTTATAATGCTTTGCAATATACAGAAAAAATGCAATTCAATTATGTAAACAGGTACATAATAATAATGGTTACGTGGCGAACAAAATTGTCATGCCAACTTCGACAAGTCACGTTAGAAATGGCAGGCCTAAGGAACACTATTTTGACGTTTTCAGGGATGATATGCGTGCCAATGATTTCATGATAAAAGATGCCGAAGACCACGCGAAACAAACAGAAACAAAAGATTGGACAGTAAACGCTTCGAGTGTAATTGTAATTTTCCACCAGTATGATGTACCACTGGCAAGAAAATTCTTTCAGGTTTTTCATGTCAATTTGAAATAATACTAAATTAAGTTTTATTAGTTTATAAAGTCACAATTTTTTATTAATAAAAATCTTTAAAAAAATCTTACAAAGCCTACAATGGTACAAAGCTATTATAATGAGAATTGGCATAGCGATGTTGATAATATCTTAATTACCTATCATTATACCGTTTAACTCGTTGTTCCTTTTATCTGTTCTTTTATCTGCCATTGCAACACATTTATATCCATCTAACCAAGTATATTTACTGGCTTAGATTAGCGTGTATGAATGCTTATTAAATTAATTCATTTAATAATTTACTTAGCCTAATATGTTCGACTTAGTATTTTTGTAGAGTTTATTCTACTATTACGGTCTTAATCATATTGAGTTAAAGTAAGTGTGTAGGCATCTTAAAGATTCTTAAAGAAAAGTAGATATTATATTAATGATATATTTTTTCCGTTTTTCGTCCCGGTTTCTCTTCTTTTTATTCACCTGCTGCCAATCATTCGGGGTTAGCACAATAAGTCTTTTTCTTCAATATTCCTCCTATATTCTGGCAAACGTACCCTGTCACGCCACAAATCAACTGCTTTATACAATCGCCTGCTATCACGTAGTATATGCTATTACAGTATAATGTTTCGTCTATTGTATTGGCAGTGATTAATTTGTATTCTGACCCGTGCTATCTTAATTATAAAAATGTTCTTTATTTCCTTACGAGTCGATTTAATCTAAGATTATAGTTGCTAACTTATTATCTACAAAGTGTCGACAAGTAGTAAAAAATCAGTACCTATCTAACCTATAGTGCAAGCTAAATCTTTTATAAATAATTTTCAGTTATTTTCAGATCAAAATCTATGAAAAGATCAGCTATGTTTTTTTAAAAGAGCTGATCTACAAAAGTACTTTGAAAAATGTGGTTTTTGAAATAATAATAATAATGTTCTTGACTCTTTGTAAAAAGTATTTTTGCTTAAATATATAATTATGTAATTTAGTTTATTTTTAAGCTCCTTAACAACTAATAGTATTAAATTTTTTAGTTGTTTTATGTAGTTTAGTTTAATTTTTAAGATGGTTTAGTATAATTTAGTTTTAGTTTTTAAGTTAGATTCAACGTATTAAGATTTCTGACCGTTTGTATTGTGACGACCGAGGGTAGAACTTTCTGGCTGCGTAAGCCGGTTTCAAGACTTCTAGAAAAAGGTAGAAGATTCTGGAATGAAAAGACAAGGACGATATATTTTAGAAAGGGATAAACGATGAACGAAAGTTCTAGAATAGAAAGTTCGGGAAGGAAAAGGCAGAGATAGATAGATTTTAGTAAGGGATAGATGTATAAACGAAAGTTCTCGAATAGAAGGTTCGGGAAGGAAAAGACAGAGATAGATAGATGTTTAGAAAGGGACAAATAGTAAATAAAAGAATAACGAAATTATGGGTTAATCAGCGTAAGGCGCGCCTACCGGGCAGTTTAGAGTCGAGTTCAGTTCAAGACAGCGAAGCGACAAGTGCGGTACGGAAGAGTTGGAAGAGAAGTTGAAGAAGAGGACAGTAACGAGTTAAGTGGTGAATTTTAGTGACAAGTTTAGTGGACAGTTAAGTAAAGGAGAAGGGTAGCGTAGTTCGAGGGACGAACCAAAAGCGAGCTACAGGCGACAAATTCGGAATTAAACACTGCAGCAGCAGGAGGTGGTCTACGCAATTACTTCTACGTATTGTGAGTGAGACAACATATTGTCGGGACAGTAACAAGCCGGGCGTGTAGGGGCGACCCTGCGGACGGGAATCGCGTACGACTGTGTAAGTCAATAAAAGCGTTTATTTAAAAACTGGTGTTTCCTTCCAAACCTAAGTGCGAACCCCGCTCGCACGTAACAGTATTATGTATTATAATAGGATTTTGTAGCTAAATAAATAATTCAAATGATAGGCGTAAGACGCGTATGTTACCTTTACAAGATCTTTGAGGTTGGGTGGATTGATATATACTGACGGCTTTAAATTTTTTATCTGTTTTAGTTCTGTTTTATGGCTACTTAAAAATACTTGTCAATACTTAAATATACATGTATTACATTACACACATATATATATATATATATATATATATATATATATATATATGTATATATATGTATGTATATATATATTTATATATATATATATATATATATATATATATATATATATATATATATATATACATGCACATTTACCAAGCCATCTAATTTAAAAGAGAAGTTCTCTGAAAATTCATATTTAAATATTTTTAATAACTTTCTTTATTGCACACAAGCGGTTCCTGCCCTGAAAAAAATAAGAATCTGGAACCCGATTCCAGCGCCACCTACCGAGTCTAATTGTGAATCTAAATCATCTCCGGACCCACTCAAACAAAACTTTTCTACACCTTGGGTTACACAATACTGAAGTTTTAGTAGGGAGCCCTAGTTTTTTTATTAATAAATATAGCCTATATAATCTGGGATAATGTAGCATTCTAATGGACAAAGAGTTTTTCAAATTGGTCCGAAAGTTTTTGAGTTTATTCGTTACAAACATACAAAAATATAAATCATTCCTCTTTATAATATTAGTATACATAACAAATTACAAATAAGTGGTATTGTCGCCACGGACAGTATTCTCCAGATGACCTTACATCATGTACAATATTTTATAAGAAAAAAAAAATCACTTAAAACCAGGTGAAATATGTAAATATACCAAACACAACATAAATGTCAGAATTCGAGTTGCATACACATTATGCCATTCAAATAATGTTATGCCATCCCTTTCCGTGGCCTTTAGTAAATGTGATATCTATTTTTGTATAAAAATGTTGTATAAATATTGGTGTAATAGCTGCACCCGGCATCTGTTCCAATGCCACGCAAAGCAAAAAATTGTTTGACTGTATGTATATTCAGTTTTTTTTTGGCAAGAAATCCTCGACGACATCCTCTAAATACCCTACCAGTTTCATCACAATCTGACCAATGGTTTATAAACGCATCGACGACAAACACACAAACATTTATTGAAGCGAAACTTCTAAAACGGGGTAAGACCACGTTTTATTCGTTGCCATTCGTTTTTCCACTTGTCCGTTGCGATTCGTTTTTCCACCTATCCGTTGCCATTCGCTTTTTCCACTCATCCGTTGCCATTCGTTTTTCAACTTGTCCGTTGCGATTCTTTTTTCCACTCGTCCGTTGAAGTTTCACTTCTAATGTGTCCCAGCACACATTTCGTTTTTTTATTTATGTAGACGGCAGATTGCAGATGAATAGGGTTTTTATCCAGGAGAATACGAAAACTCCAGTATGAAACGAAATTTTTTTTTTTAAGCTGCTTGAAAACAAAGTATTTTTTTTATTTGTACTTGTATTTCTTCTGGACTGGGTGTTCGGAATTAGTCAAATCAAGTAAAATACTTTTTAACATCATACAAAATATCGCAGCCTCAGATTTTGTACGAGCGTACCTACATACTTATGACGTCATAAGTATGCACAAGTAAAAGGAGTCTTATTTAAATAGCAATTAAATTAAATTTCAACAAAATATATACAATATAACTAAGTTTTCATTTATTCTATTAGTTTATGATGTCTTAGTCTAATTAATATATGTATATTTTGATGAAAATAAATTATTTTTGTCACATTTTATGAGAGGATATATAAATATGATAATATTTTATTTTAACGTCTGTTCTTTTATATGTGAATAATGTTTGAATTTATTGTAACAAAACAAACCCTGCGGACATGCACCCCTATCGGCTTGGTTTGAGCGCATACAAAAATGTAGTTATTGCGTAATACTTTATTTTTTTAAACCATATTTTTTGTCTAACTGCTTAAAGTAAGATAATTTTGCACAAAGTGGAAAGAGCGTAAGAATTATAAACTTATACTCAGGGCCTGATTTACCTTAAGTGCCGCCCTGGGGCACCGTGAAAAATACCACCCTATTATCTATGCACTGTAACTAGAATTCAAAACGTAAATATCCAATAAGAACACGATTTTTAAGATTGAGCATGAAACCCATAACTTCCCAATTTTTGAAAATCATTGATTTTGTAGCAGCAAGTTGAAATTTTTCTTTACTGACACTCCAAATTTTGCAGCCCCCGAAAATTTCGCCGCCCCGGGCACTAGCCTCTAGTGCCCCTAGTGTAAATCCATCACTCCTTAAACTCAATAATACAAAGACGTAAATATAATACGAGCGATATATTTCCTGGCTTGGTTTTTTCATGATAAAATTGCCAATAAAATCATGTTGCCTGTTAGTTATGGCAGACGACAGTTATGAAAAGACACGATATGGGAAGCAAATTGAGAAGAAGAGAACCATTACATCTGTATTTTTTTTCCAAAATCTCAATTCAAGTATTCAGTGTAATTGTTCCCGAAAATTCCTAAAGGATTTAAAAATATATTTAACAACCAGTCAGTAAAATAAGAAAGAAGCAAAAGCAGACGACCTCGGCCGTGTTTTGCGCAGTAACCCAGCGAGTTTACTTTCCATTGATCGCATTGTTTAACCTTGGCCAACGCACTTTGTATGTTCATTCCTTTAAATTTAAAGCAAAGGTTAAATATAATATGCGTTGCCATCCAGCCTGGGAGTGAGGCAAGCCAGCATTTTAGGACCGTTCCCAATGGAAAGGGAGCTCGAACCCATATTTTCTATATAATTTTTTTGTATCAAATGTCGTTATTTTGAAATAAAAGACTATACATATATATATATATATATATATATATATATATATATTTGCATTGGTAACATCACATTTTCATGAACGACGTAACAAATTTCTACCAAGTATGCCGTCAGCCAATTAGCTGTGTGATCTAGCAGGTAGTAAAAAAAAACAACAAAACCGACTTCAAAAGAAAGACTACGAAGTAAAGCATAAAAGCATATCTTTAGAAAATTTAAAAAATACTAAACACATAACATTCGAGGGTTGCTCCCGATTTTCTTGGGATCCACTCATCATATCTTGGTGACAATGGGACCACCTCATAAAAAATTGAAAATCGGTGTAGAATTGACGAAGAAATCGCGTAACAAACATACTAAAAAATCATACAGTCGAATTGAGACCCTTCTTTTTGAAGTAGGTTAATAAATAATGTTTTGATCCGTGGCACCTCATCTAATAAGTCCATGTGACCCCTTTAAAAAAAGCAGACAGGCAGACGGCCCACCTAAGGGTAAACGGTTATCATCGCCTATAGACATTTGCAACAACAAAGACGTTACAAATTCACTGCTGCTCTCTTGAGGGAGTCTGGAACCTGCCACTAACTGGGCAACTGGGCAAATGGCAAATGGCAACTGGGCACTGGGCAAATGCCCTACCACCTAGTTGTGGGTTGTTTTGTCGCCTCTTACGACAAGCCGCCCGGCCGCAGGAAATTGTATTCTTTCTCCCCTCCTGCACGTACAATAGCTTTTATAAGTTAGGTACATCTACTATATTAAAGTACTCTGCGAGTTACATTTATTATGAAGGTTATTATTTCTAGTATTTATCTTTCATGAGTACAGAATGCCAATACCTAATAGCGTGAGATTAAATATTGTTTCAATATATTCATACAAATTATGAATGAATAGGGTATTATAAATATAATTTAATGCGTAAAGATTTCCTTTTATTTGTTTCATAAATTCTGTAATAAATTTTAAACAAAACATATTGTTCTATTTGCACAATATTTGTTATTATAATATTTTTTATTTGTACAATTGTTTTCTAATGCCTAATGAGCATTAATACTTCTGCATTATGAATACGTGTATGTAAGTGATTTTTATTTATATATTATATTATTATTAAGACCGTGGTATATGTAATATACCTACATCCTATAAGGGAAGTGTAGGTCTATGCCTACCAGGCGACAAGGGTTCGCGGTGTTTTCTCGCGATCATGGAAAAAGGCGAAAGACCGCTATGTTTTAGTAGAAATTCTAGCAATATGTGCCGGTCTCCGCCACAGCGATTCTCGGGGGGCAGGCACTCAGTAAACAAAATTCCTCTTGGAAAAAAACCTTTTTGGTCATAGTTTCGAACCCCAGTATTGGGTATTGGCACGTTACTGTCATGTTGTAGATGTTCTAATTATTGTAATGGCTATTTATTTATACAGCCCATTCACATGAAAAAAAATCGACACTATCAAGTTGGCAGCCAACGTTGACCACCAATGAGCGAAGTTGTCCCAATAGGCCCAATTGGCACAGTAGCCCAACGTGTACAACGGGAATTGTATTTAAAAAGGTATTTTAAAAGATAATAATAATAAGTAGGGTGAAAGTAAGGAAAGGAATGCTCCGGTGGTTCGGGCATGTGGAAAGAATGCATGATGAAAGAATGACTAAACAGATATACAATGCAAAAGTGGATGGATGCAGAAGTCGTGGAAGGCCACGACACACCTTCCATGATCAAATTGATCGTGTACTAGCAGAAGGTGATGTCAGGAGCCTTAAGAACAGACGAGCTTGCATGACAAGAGTTATGAATGTCAAAGAGGCAAGTGAGGTGTGTAAGAATAAGCCAAAATGGCACTCTGTTGTTCGTGCCTAACCCGCAAGGGAACTGGCGTGAAGTTATGTATGTATGTATGTATGTAATAATAATAAGTAATATATATATATATATATATAGATATATAGATATATATATATATATATATATATATATATATATATATATATATATATAGATATATATATATATATATAATGTTATGTTATGATGGCTTACGACTATGTCATGATTCGGTTATGCATATTGAAACGTCTTATATATTTATAAAAAATATTTGCTATCTTTTATAACCAGTATTTAAATTAAAAAGTCTCGCAAGCACATTATGTCGCCAAGGGCCATGAAACTTGGAAAGATCATTGATTCCATTCGCTTGTCTATTATGTGTTTAAAGACTTAAAAATTTAAAAAAATAAACAGGTTTTCAATAGTTATTGCACGATATAACGATTAATACGGCAACCACAATATCTTTTTTATTTAATTGTTTTAGGCCTAGCACGTTTGTTCCATTTAACAATGTTAAAGTTGTATATATAGTATGTATACTTATATACTAAAAGGAAAAACTGAATAGTCCAAGACCGTTACCCATCTTTTGTCGGATATTACGATCCTGAATTATATTATAAACAAGGAGGTCTTTTAAAATCTTTATATAATTTATGAAGATGGGGACTATGGCGTCTGCCCGTCGCAATGTTCGGGGAACTTGAAAAAATGGGCAGACGGTGACTCGCCACTCCCTGCATGGGCCCCAAAAAATGCCATAGAAGACAGGGGCAATATGGGTGTGAGTGGCTAAGGGGTGTCGAGAGGTGGGCTGCAGGTTCACCGCAGCTACTTCTGACGTGATGCCATTTATCACTTCCACCCCTGGAGCTTGAGTCTCATCTCTAGCGATCTCCACTCCATGCCGGCTGGTGAAGGCAAGCACGGAGGCGGCCTTGCCTTGGCCCCCAGAGTCAGGTACGAGGTGTCGCTAGTCACCTAAGGCTTCGCCTCAAAGCCCCTCTGCGGGCTATTATTATTATATTTAATTATGATTGATAATTGAATTGCTTTATACCTCTCACATCTTTTTTTTGATAACGCAGGGGAATGTCTTTTCTTGCGACATACACTGGGACTTACTGCAGCGCCTAGTGCCGCTTTCACGAGTGCGTGTGGGATTCTCGTATGGTATCGGTACTTCAATTCCGCAAAGAGACTCGATGAACTACCCATTAAACCTACCTGCGTCCCGACGAAAATACACAGTGTGATATCGCCACGGGATCTGCCACGGGATCTAGAACAGAGTTAGTGCACCGTGACGCCACAGTGTGCAAGTTTTTTTTTTAAGGCGGGGAAATGCATTTCGCACAATACTGGGTCCTTTGCTATGGATTAGACCATAGTCGATTATGGAGGCATTCCCAAGGGGGCAATCCAGACACTAATCGACCGGCTTGTGTGGAGTCTCGAGTACTCAATACTCCACTAAATCCACCCTCTTCCCATGTGCCCCGTGCTTATGGCAGGAAGAGCGCGAGACTTAGAACGTAGTTACGCCCACGCTGATCCTAGCGCATCAGTGCTTGAGAATGCTCCGGGAAGCAGTGCAAACTCACTTCGTCAACAGGGGTGAAGACTCCTCTGCTCCCTAGATACTAGAGGGCCCCTGCAGCGGTATTTTCAAGAAGGGAAGTCATGCGCATATCTGCGCCTCCGGGACCCCGACTGACGTCGGTACCCCTGAGGCGCATGGTGCGCACTTGTACCTTTCTCCCTATTTTGTTCTGCGGCTACAGTCTCGCAGAAATTGGACGCACCCACCCAATGACCATCGCTCTGCAGCATGACTTGCACCAAACTACCGAGCGAATCGATCGGACCTACTATTGTCTCGAGTTCAAACCTCTGTGGTGCCCATGCTGCGCGCTCGACTAGCCGTATGAAACGCCGTGTCTTGTGCGCCACACTGGCGACATTGGGGTGAAGGCAGGCAGCCCACGATATGATTCAGATGCTTATCGAAGCACCCATGCCCGGTAAGTATCTGCGTCATCCTGAAGGTCAGGGTCCCACGTTTGCGCGAGACCCATCGCAACAGGTGTGAGCGCACCGCTTCCACCGTATCAAAACCAGCCACAGCGTTTTCCAACTCTACTGACCAAGATTGGATCATGGTCGCGGTTTCCCGCTTCCTGATCGCCTGAAGCTCGGCCTGGCAGTAGACCAGGCCACGTGCGAGGACATTCTGTCGGGAGCGCCGAACTTTGGCAAGTACGTCCACCTGGAGAAGCCAGGGCGGATCGCCTGCCAAGAGTGTCGACGCCGTCCACGACACTGTACGATATCCACGAATGGTCCTCACCGCCAGGACCCGTTGTGCGAGGCACAACAGAGTCGTATTGTGGTGGTGAAGTGCAGTGGACCAAACGGGTGTACCGTACAGGGCCACCATACTCCTAAGGATGCCCGAGTAGAGTTTCTTAGTCGTCCCCCTCGGTCCCCCCACGTTGGGAAGAAGCCGAAAGAGGGCGCCTGCGGACCTCACGAGGTTGGGAACTAGCTGCTCAAAGTGCGCTTTAAACAATCATTTCCCGTCGAGAGACTTAGCCCCAGATATTTCATCTGGAGACCTACGCGAATGTCCACCCCTTGAACTGTAACGTTCAAGTCCGCGGGGGGATTACGAAACTGCCTATGGAACATAACGGCCTCCGTTTTCGCGGGGGAGACCTTCAAGCCCAACCTACCTATTCTTTGGACCACGATCGCCAACCCGTCATTGGCGAGGTCCACGGATTCCGCGTAAGACGCAGCGTGCGCCGGGAGTAGGGTGTCATCCTCAAAGCAGATTAGCCCTATTTCGAGCAGGACCGGAACCCGAAGGATCCAGTCATAACCGACGTTCCAAAGAACCGGCCCGAGGACCGACCCCTGTGGAACGCGCGGTTCTCGAACTCACCGCCCTCCCAAAGGATGTACCTGTCCTGGAGGTACGCGTCCAACAGGCTCGTGAGGTACGGGGGAACTCCGTGTGCACGGAGATTGATTTGATTGATCGTCTGATCGTCTCGTGAGGGAGGCTGTTAAAGGCGTTCGCTATATCAAGCGACACCGCCAGGACAGTATCCTTCACTTGGACGGCTTCGTCCGTTACTGTCCGCAGTATCTCGAAGGCGTCCAACGTGGAGCGCCTCCGCCGAAACCCGAACTGCGTCTGTGCTAGCCCCGGCTCCAAAGTGTCGAGATGCTTTACGAGACGTTCCGCTAAGACCTTCTCGAAGACCTTGGCGATCTCTTTGAGCAAAACAATGGGCCTGTAGGCGGACGGATCGTTGGGAGGCCGACCTCCCTTAGGAATCAGGCATAATCGGCCCTCTTTCCATTGCGACGGAAACTGACCTGCGCGAATACAGGCATCGAACAATTCCCGCAGCTTGCTGCGTAGATGTTTAGCAGCCAGGAAGAGGAGCTGACCCGGAACCCCGTCGGGCCCCGGGGCCGTCTTCCTGATAGTGTGCAAGTTTAGTACAACCCAGGGAAACAGGGTTGCACCACTACATACAGCAGAGGTAAAGGTCCACTGTTACCCCCGTATACATGTGGCCCTCTGCTACGAAATTATGAGAGTAGATTTTGTGCGTAACGGTGTCTCTGAGCCCCCATCTGTCGAGTGCGGACGAAGGCCGCTTGCACCGTCTTCTCGCTCTCTCTCTCTCGGCCGCCTCCTTTTGTGTCATTACCGACTTACAGAAGGAGGAAACCGCTTGCCTGGTGCACCGCACTCATGACATAGGCGGGTAGAATATCGCCTACAATTTGATGCAGACAGTCCCGTGTTTCCGCGAGACCCATCTAGATAGTTGGGGACGAATAGTTTCCACCGTCTCCACGCCAGATTCTTGGTACATCTCACATCTGTGGTAGCCACCCGTAACCTATTGGCGATTTCACTACATTATTGTGCATCTCAATATATACTGGAAATACACCCTGAGAGTAAATTTTATCCTAAATCCCAGAAAAATATTTGTGTGTGATAGATACATGTAGACGGACTAAAATGAATATTTTAAAAGGGTTTTATTAAATTTTAATTTATTTACCAATTTCCTATTGAGAAATGTTATTGGTATAAAACTCTTATGATTTACAAATATTTACATGTTTCATAAGTAAAGTATAAACTTCTTATAAAGTCGTTTAATGGAATCTAAATTTGAAATTCAAAAAATACTTTTATTATTTACTTAGAATCATGATAATTTATTATTCATATCATACTTCGTAATAATAGCATAGCATATAAATGATGAGTTACTTATGACAAGTTATATGTAAGGAATTTAATTCTCGAGGTAATTCAACATACCGTCTGTATAACAAGGCGTGTTCCGAGTGTGTTTCTCGCTCCTTACAAGCTAGAAGTAACTTCTACTTCCTTGTACATCTACTAACCCCATAGACTAGTATTATATATTATACAATAACAAATATCCTTACTGTTTTATATAAATATGTATGTTTTTCAATAACGCTTTCTTGCACACTACAGCGATTTGGAATCTACTTCTAGTAAAGGTTTTCCCTTATGGTGTTTTAAAAAATTCTTTCAAGCCTGCAGCATGTTAATAACAGCTCTGTTTTTACAATGCCCGTATTAAATGGTAACCACTTCCCACCATTCTTCTTCCTTTTTTTTCTGCATTTCTGGAGTAAAAATATCTCCTGCTCATATACCCATTATCGAAATGTATATGTAAATCAAAATCAGTTCATTCCCAAAGCTTACGAGGCACAAAGAAACACTCAAAATTAATACCTACGGATTGAACTTAATTTGACAATTTTCATGCCCAATAAATTCACACACACAAATTCACATCAGTATGCCGAACGCATCGATATCTTATTTACCTAACCTACACGACTATTACATCACAATCTTTCTTTTAGCGTGCCGCTAACCCAGATACGAGAAACAACAACTTACCAAAAAAAAGATACGCCATAATCTTGTCTATTGGTTCCGCTGTTCATAATTATAATCACGATCAAGGAAGGACGTGAAACAAGTTTAACTAAAAAGTGTTATGTTTTCCGTGTCTTTATTTGGTGGTAATTACTACCCAAAATTATTTTTTCTAATGAGTATCGTCTCAATGACACTGTGATAAAAGAGAAAGTCTTAGAATAATAAATCTATACTAATAATATTATAAAGAGGTAAAGTTTGTGAGTTTGTGACGTTGTAGGGGGTAATCTGTGGATTTACTAAACCGATTTTAAAAATTCTTTTACTGTTGGAAAGCTACGTTAACAGAGAGTATCATAGGCTATATAACATGACGCTATATACCACGGGAGCGGGACAGAGCGCGGGTGAAACCGCACCGGGCCGCTAGTAGGCTATATAAGCCACATACGAAAATACGACCAGTTATCAGAGACTTAATGCTCAATTAATCTGTAGAATAGGCTGAAGGAATTCGCCTATGGCAAGAAGACCGCCCATTGTACTCTTATGTATATTCAATAAAGTTATTCATTCATTCCAAATACGTAGCGGTCATTGTGAATGAAAACATTTTATAGTTCTAATATTTCTTCGTCTGATGTGAAAAATACGGGCTTAATTAAAAAAAAATAGTTGTAAAAGTATCTGAGAATAGTATTTAGTTTGTTGGGGACTACTTGCTTGCACAATTGTGCTTCGTTGTTAACAGTCACACCAGAGTTTAAAATAGTGAAAAAACAGCGCGTAAGTTTTATTAAACGGCTTTATTCCTAATTATTATTTTTACTTTGGCTGAAGATTTAATAGAAATTAAATTTCGTAAGTACAAACATTGCAGTATTTTAAAATCACAAGGACGCCGAAAATATAAGCTTTCGATATATCTGAAATATACGTAGATAAAAATCTTAAACAAAATTCATTTAGTATCTTTAGAGTTTGAAGAATCAAACCTGTGGAACTCTAAAGAGTTGTTTATTTTTTAAAGCAACGAGGTTACCGCGCCGCGTCGTGAGAGGTGCCCGAAATGTAGCGGAAGCTGGACATTCATGATTAAGTAATCGGAAATAACATCGATCTATTTGGAAACAAAAAAAAACTGGATCCAATTTATTATATTATATATTATTGTAAATTTTATTTATTAAAGTTTCTAACAAAAATTATTTTACCGCTTCGACAAGTTTTCTAAGGAAATACACATTAGACTTCCGCAAGAACAGAATACCTATAAGCCAATAAACGTTGAGATATAATCAATTAATAAAAATGTTATTACGCAAGAATTTTAATGTTTGCAATGTTATGGTTAATCCAACAGGCAATATGTTGTTATTGCTCCTACCATTATAAGCTTATTAATACTTTCAGCTCTGTCAGGTTTGATCTAAAAATAGTCTAAAATAATAAATCGTAAAAAAACAAGAGAAATAATTATAAATTGTAGCACCATCTATAATTGTGTAGGATTTAGGGCCTTTCCTCGTTACGTTTTTACCAATCCATAGTGGATATTAGGAAAGGCCATAATGTTTGCCTAACTTATTGTCCTACATGATTAATCTTTCATTTCAGCAATCCACCAAAATTCATACCATATCCAAATTACAAAATAATTGATGCTGGGTTGACACTAATAATGGGGTGTGGACAGCATTATGATGAATTGCCAACCTTATTTATTAAAAATGCGGATTTAATTTTTAAAATAATAATAATCGGTAGATAAACAAATCATATAAATCAAAGTTAAACAAATTACGCTTGTGTTGTGGGTAATACACAACATACACCTCTGTAACTCATAATAATAGTAAATAACGTAATGATCTTTTACGAAATTTACAATGCCAGGAATCGAACCCGGAGTCTCAGTCTTGTAGCGAGGTAGGCCGGCCAAGGCTTACATTGTCCATTCAACCACAGTGCCCATTATTACCAATATTTGAACTGTATTTTATTTATAACTAGCTGTCCCAGCAGACGTCGTCCCGCCCGGAAAGCTTCAAGCGATATGCCGACAGCAGCGCCACCTACCGGGTCCAATTGTGAACCAACTCAGAAACCTTCTTTGGCTCATGCACAACAACTTTGCTAAAGATCATCACATGATCAAATGTATAGTTTACGATTCTATAAAGGAAATACAGACAAACATTCATGATGTTGCTTTCTAGAAAAATAAATCTATATATATATATAATAAAACTGTAGAGGTCGAGTTTCTGTACAATGAAAAAAAAATGCTAAAAACCGAGCGAGGTGAGAAGTGAAACAAAACTAATTTAAATTTTTTAAATTTTTTTGTTTCTCTGTTTGTATGTCTATTTGTACGGGCTAATCTCCAAAAGGACTGGATCGATTTAAATTAATTTTTGTATGGTGGTAGCTTATATCCCTGGTCAACATATAGGATACTTTTGATCCCGAAAAATTAAAGAGATCTCGTGGGATAATTAAAAACTTTAATTACTTAAACAGCTTTGAAGGAATAATAAATACCACGCGGACGAAGTCGCGGGCATCAGCTAGTTAACTCTATTTACTTACTTGGATGAGCTTTTGACTCGCTGTAAAATATTATGTGCCAGCATGAAGTATATTAGATCGTAAATTTACATAATATCCACACTCCACTTTCAGTGTCTCGTTTATACGCACGCACGTGAAGGACCACGTATAATGCTTAACGTTTACAAAAACTATGACAAATTAACCACTGAATAACAAAAACATTTGTAATTACACTACATTGAGATAATTTACATTTAACAAAAAATACGAGACTAGTGAATATAATTTCTTGTTTACGATTATGTACCGCATAATCAGGGTTCATTGCCAAAACATTATAACTTACAGGCTTTTCCATATTTAGTTAAGCTGTATTTATATGGTTACTTTAAAACATTTTCTACTTTAATATAGTACCCGGCACATATCTTGAGCAGTCGACAGAATATTAGAAATCGCTTTACGCATTAAGTGTAGCCAATGTGATGGTATTTATCGACATATCGAAACCATTATGTTTTTTTCCTTTACTCGAAAGTACTGCGAAAAAGAACCCAACATCACTGTGCGTAGGCCAAGGTGACCGCTCAAGATCCGTGCCGGGAACTATATCTAACTTTAGAAGTTGACAAAGACATTTTAACATCGTTAAATAATATAATGAATTGCAAAAATCGTGTTTGTGATGTATCCAAAATATCTTCTAATGTCCCTGCTCCATCTGGGATAATTTTAATGTTAGTGACTGCGGCGTCTCGTTTATAGAATAAAAAATAACGCCATTAATGATTAGCTACATTAGTGTATACGTTTACTGTCAATTAACAGTTAATAATAATTACGCATCATAAATGACGCATTAAACCTATCAACAAATCTACGTGAATCGGCCTACATCTGTAACATTATCGCGGATGAAGCCCCTGTATAAGAAAATAATGTAATATACATAAATTCCTTGTGTTCGGCAAATTCTAACGGGGATAAAACGTATGCTCTCTATTTCCACTGGTTAAATAAGCCGCACGCCAAATTATGTCATATGAACAAGTTCGTGAGAGGTTACATTATATTCAGCGAACCAAACTCACTTTTGAATATATTATGTTACAAGGAGTATGAAAATAAAACCGTGAAATCAAGAGTACCTAGAGACTTATTTACAAAACCAGCGAGAACTGTGTTTTTTTATGTGTGCATAGAATAGGGTTGCTGGGCAGTTTCATATTATTAATAAAAACATTGTATAATTACAATTAATAGCGATCAGTATTTGTAATATTAAGCAAAAAGTGAGTTTTTTCCCATTTTTATTGCATGAGTTCAGCAGATAGGCAGACAGCTCACCAGATGAAAAGCTGTTACCATCGCCTATGGTCATTTGTAATACCATTGGTGCTACCAATGCACTGCCGCTCTCTAAAGAGAAATTGGAACCTGGCTACTAATGCCGGAACAGATGTGTTTTGGGAATCTCAACTTTTTAGTGAAATGTACTTTTTCGAACTTTTTAAGACCTCACGTTGGCGTCAGTCAAAGACCTACAATTTGGCTGAGCCGTCGGTTAAATAGCTCCGCGTTTCGCCTTCTGGCTTTTTGATTGAAATTTTAGCTAGATATGCAAACCGTGCAAAGGCATATTGAAAAAGATGAAAAAGAAATCTCACACAAACGAAACGGTGCAGTGCCGCGGTGCCAAGCTATCTTCACAAAATAAAATTATTATAAATATTATTCTATGAATGGTTTACGCTGCCTTTAATCGTAAATCAAAACTGATTAATTGTGTAACCGTCATTGCAGTTAAATATTTTGAATTGAATTAGTCTTATCTATGTTCTACATCGATAATATGAAACATTGTATTACTCCATATTATATTTGTTGACTTTTTAAAAGAAATACTTTAACATTTATTCAACTATACATTTTATCGTCAAAGTGACTTATGGCGAGTATTCTATATGTATCTATCCATCCTTCTGCTTAGGCTTTTGTAGAAAACTTGTATGGAATTTACGTCTTTTTAACTATTAACAAAAGCAAATGAATGGATGGACTAAATAATAAAATCCGGCATTAAACAGTCAGTAAGTAGAGTAAACGCGGTCGAGATGCGAGCACTGCGCAAAATCTGCGGAGTGACGTTCGCGGACCGTGTTCGTAATACCGATGTAAGAAAGAGAGTTGGGTCTGAAAGAGAGTGTCGGGGTGAAGGTAAGGAAAGGAATGCTCCGGTGGTTCGGGCATGTGGAAAGAATGCATGATGAAAGAATGACTAAACAGATATACAATGCAAAAGTGGATGGATGCAGAAGTCGTGGACGGCCACGACACACCTTCCATGATCAAATTGATCGTGTACTAGCAGAAGGTGATGTCAGGAGCCTTAAGAACAGACGAGCGTGCATGACAAGAGCTATGAATGTCAAAGAAGCAAGTGAGGTGTGTAAGAATAAGCCTGAATGGCGCTCTGTTGTCCGTGCCTACCCCGCAAGGGAACTGGCGTGAAGTTATGTATGTATGTATGTATTAAACAGTCATGTTTTATTTCTGCCACTTCATCTTAAATCTTTTGTTTTCTTGCAAAAAAATATTAAAGATATATTTCCCGTAGAAACCGACATAAATAGTCGTTGTACTGTGTCAAGTGCTTTACTTGTTATTAGATATATCTATTTACTCTACTAATTGGAACAGAACAAGTATGTTTGTTTTGTGTAATTTAATTTCTAGGTTATTATTAGCTTATTTTTAGCAGCATTATTTTAATCTCTATCTAACTGTCAAAAGTGTAGTATATATTTACAAAAAAATGCAGGCACATACAAATTCAAATTAAAACAATCAATATTCAATTATTTTAATCGAACTTTAATATGCAACTCGTATTAACTTTAATATACAACTAAATACTAATTACGTCCAGTTAAAAACGTTATTTATGATCACCTAGCCACCACAACATATTGTTTTGCTGAATTATAAGGCTTCGACTGACGCCAATCAACGGAGTACTTGTTCAGTTTTTACTTGCAACTCGAAAGGCCAGATATAAATATAAATACAGTGCATATTTCTCATAAAGACACGTCATTATTACATATTTTTAGAATATTAAACTGCAAAGTACAACGTCACCTTTCCGTTATTGCCAAAAACTCGTTATTTTATGACCGCCATATCAACGCACCATATTATTATTTTGTCTTTTTTGAGATGGTAATTTTCGGCCTTTTGGTGCACTCTATAAGTTTACTAATTGTCATTTTGACAGCATAAATTCACATTATAACCTCATGTTGTTTATTTAAGTTTATGGTTTGACAGCTAGGCCTTTAAGCCAGATCTTAGTTTACAATATAGTTTCTTCATTTTCTTAAGCCTATGTGTAGCACAGCTGAACTGTAGGTAATCAGCTAGTGCCATTCCACGCAGTTCTTGTGACAACTCGAAAGGCCACATTTGGCTATACAATTCACATTTCTCGCAAAAACACACAATTACTACTGAAAAACTATCAATATCCTACAACTATTGTTCACTTTAGAGTAATTTTACACTTTTTTAGAAAATAAAACTGCACAGCACAACGTTCCCTTACAGTTCCCGTCAAAAACTCCTAAAAACATCATATTTATTTATTTCGGTTTATGGCTTGGCAGCTAGGCCTTTAAGCCAGATCTTAGTTTACAATATAGTTTCTTCATTTTCTTAAGCCTATGTGTAGCACAGCTGAACTGTAGGTAATCAGCTAGTGTCATCCAACGGAGTTCTTGTGACAACTCAAAAAACCACATTTGACTATACAGTTCGTATTTCTCACAAAACACATAATTACTACTCAAAAACTATCAATATCCTACAACTATTGTTCATTTTAGAGTATTTTTACATATTTTTAGAAAATAAAACTGCACAGCACAACATCTCCTTTCAGTTCCCGCCAAAAACTGCTAAAAACCTCATACACTATTAAATACCACAGATTATCCTACTGACCACAGACAAATAATTCGAAATAACGCTAACACCGAACGCATTCCATATTCAGGTAATTGAATCTTTAAATATCTTATCTTGCCCAATTTAGATGTACAAATACGGCTACGCAATTGTTTACACTCGAGTCGGAAAACAAATCTAACCATACTCATGCATAATTTAAAGGCACTGTTTTGGACAGAACAAGGCACAAAGAACTGTGTCAATTCGATTCTATAATTAGATTCCGCATTGTTTATATATACGTATTATACAATTTATGTCTGTGTTTTACCGTTATTAATATTAAATTATACTTCTGTTTTGTTTTATGAGAAAACGTTAAATTTCATCCTTTCAAAGGCAGTTCTGACTTTATACACAGCTCAATGAACAAAGAATGAGGCAGTGTGCTACGAGTTAGTTTTGTATTGCTAGAGTGCAAATTATTTTCTAAAGTGAAACTTCTCTAGAATTGTTGTGATTTGAAACTCGATGAAACAAAAAAGCGACATTAGAAAGAGATAAACACATAAATCTATAGGACTAAGCCTGCGAGAGCACTATTTTTTATATTTTTTCATTAATATTATAAATATATAATATATGAAATATGACATCACGAAATTGGTTGCCGTCGCCTATAGACATTTGCAAAACCAGAAGAGTTACTAACCTGCTGCCAGCCTCAAATAAATTTATTGCTACCTTTTTTAAAAACCCGATATCATATTGCGCAGGGAAAATTTCAGTAAAGAGCTCATTCCAAGTGTGCGCAAGTGGAACGTTCTGGATAACCGTTGTGTATGTAAGCGTAAGCGTTAATGGCTTGAGCAAGTGAAGACGAACGTGCCCGTTGGATGTCTTATACGACCGCCCTGGTATTATTTGCATCATCCTAAGCCAGGGTCACCAACGCTGCAACCTTGGCAGTTGCCAACCAGTATTTGTACAGCAGGCACGCTCCGGAAAGGCAATCTAAATGACATGAAACTTCACGTACTAGATAGACTTATGCATAATTTATATGTATCACGTATTCTTCTTAATGATTGACAGTTTCTGTAATCTAGTAGATTAAGAAGAACACTACTTCTTCTTCTTCAATAGACTAACAAGCCCATTTTGATTACAGCTGTAAAGAAAATATTAATGTACTAACATATTATGCCCACGACTTCATCCACGTGTGATTTGAAATTCCCGCGCGATTCTCGGGACACAAAGTACCGCAGTATTTAAAAAAGAATGTAAGTTATCGTTTTAGTGAAAACTTTGCCCGAATAAGCAAATTTTTATGCACTAGAACAAGTACAAATCGCTCCAGAGAAAGTTTCCGCGGGATTATCGGGATAAAAAGTATCACACATTTTATTACATAAAAGCTATCGATCAGTGAAAAAAACACGTTGGAATTCGATTTTTTTTAAATCTGGCCACTTAAAATTTTTCCTAGGAAATTCCCGCAGAATAAAGGTAGCGCAGATTTTAAGTCTAAGAATTTGCTGTCGATCAGCAAAAACTGCATCGAAATCGACCTGGTAGTTTTTACGTGAATCCCAAACTGTTGCAATCTCATTAGTATAAAACCTATTTTTCTTATAGAATAGCATTTTGAATGTGATTTTTATTTTATATGTCAATTTTTTTCTTTGTTTTGTCAAGTGAAAATTATTTAGAGGAATACACGTATAAAAATCCATTGTTGTGTTTATTAAGTTTATATATTTGAAATAACACAAAAAGCAGGATATTTCTATATAAAATCACAATATCTCTCGTTCAATGACCACAACACAAACAAACAGATAAGAAATCTAAAAAAATAATTGAATCGTGTTCTGCATCGTTTATATTGTGATAAACAAATTATTTAGTTTATATAGTGATAAATAGAAATCGTAAAATTATCTAAAATTAAATGTTCAATTGTAACGTGGGAAAATTCTACATTCGTTTATTTTGTCTCACATCACCATTATAATACTTTGGATGTATTGCCGCTGATTATATAAAATTATATTAAAAATTAATCCGCTATAATAGTTATGACGACCCAATTATAATTATTATCATATGGTGGGACTGTACGAATACAATCATTATTTAAAGTAAATTTACATTTTTAAAAATATTTAAAGTAATAAAATATAATTTATGTTCACATCGCCAATAAAGTACTTAATAGTGTGATAAAATTTATATAGTCGACCATTCGACTGTAGCAAGCAGGTGATCAATTTGGCAAAAATATCTTACGTTTTTAAGGGATTTCAATATTTCCTGGCCACGTGAGGTTTTAATACCATTAACCGGTCAATGCCCAGACTTATCGCATACATCAAATATTATTATCTATTTGAATAATTTATTTAAGTTTAAAAAAGCACAATATTATTCATAAAACAAAATAATTTATTCAGATGATACAGTAACTACATTCGTAAAATATATTCGAATTCATTGTGGTATTTCTCTTAAGGAATTTTATAAAGAACTTACTTTAAGCTAAATTTGTAAGTAGAGAACAGCGCTATCCTTTATAACGTTAAAAAGATCTACCCTCCTAGACAAGTGGCATTAGCGGTAAATGAATAGAATAAAATTGTATGGAAATGACATAACTTAACGTAACAATATGTTATGTCCACACATTTTCTATTCTAGTGCCACCTGCCTAGAGGGCTGGAAATATTAATGGATATCGTAGTTTTGGATAGAAAAAAGCAATTAAGTATTTCTGCAATCAACCTCGAGAAACTTAACCGTAAATGACCAATTAGAAAATAATCAATTTCGAAAATGGAATATAATCGGCTCCGCAAACCGCTGGTGAACGGCTAATTCCACAGCAGCCATGCTGAATGCAATATTTAATTGGTGAAGGCAACGTGTCACCACAATACGACAGCTCTGCGTTTTGTCTTAATTTTTATAAAAAGTTTATAAAATTTCCATGATATTTAAACTGTGTAAAGTAACCGGAACGAAAATTGGCACTAGCCTCACTATTGGTCATCTAAATCTTAGAGTATAATCAAAAAGTGCAGTCATTTCCATTATTGAATTTAAAAAAATCTATACAATCGGTTTTATGTTCACATTATACAGAATTAATTTGTTAAATGGGCCTTCAGGTTCATATCCTAAGCTACACGAAATAGCGAAAAACTCGAAAGAGTCTCGAGGGCCATTTTGACGAAAACTAAAGTGATATTATTAGATTTTTGAAAAATCAGTTACCCTTGTCAGGAACCGAAATGGATTATTTTGAAAAAAAAAAATAACCACAGCCTGTATTTGTGAAGGAATATCAGACGGAAAACCAAGGGCAAGGGTTTTTTTAACAAAATGTTCTAATTTCGATACATTAATAATTACACCCATTATATTTTGATCAGGAGCCTTAAGAACAGACGAGCGTGCATGACAAGAGTTATGAATGTCAAAGAGGCAAGTGAGGTGTGTAAGAATAAGCCTAAATGGCAGTCCGTTGTTCGTGCGTACCCCGCAAGGGAACTGGCGTGAAGTTATGTATGTATGTATATTTTGATCAATATAAAAAGTAAAACAGAGCATGGTTTGACCCGCGGCATGGCCGCGAGGAAAACTTTATTTAGATTTAAAATTACAATATTTTATTTACATTACTCATAGAACATTATTATTATATGGGTATAGTTGGTTTTAAAGTAGGGCGTGAATAAAATATTTTTGTCTTGTATTGATTATTTAAAATTTATATAATAATATAAATATAGGGAAAATAATGTGATTCATGTTAGAATAAGACATTGGTACAAGTTAGTCTGGGATATCATTAAATATGTCGTCAGGTCGCCGGTCGGCAACCTTGGCTCCGTGGTTTCACCTTAGCTAATGGTTTCTCTAAGGACCATTAATGTGAATAGTCTTGGGCTAAATGACTCTCTCTGGGAATATTCCAAGTTGTGACTTCGAGCTTTGCGATGGAATTTGGTAGTATATAATTTGGATGTTTCAAAAATGTCTTTTCATAATATTCGCATTAATGTAGCACAGCTAAAGTGGAGACAGGTAACCGAGACCAAAACAAAGATAAACAAAAATAGAAAAATATCAGAGATAGTACGGGCGGCCTTATCGCTAAAAAGCAATCTCTTCCGGGCGACCCTTGGCAGGGATTAACACATTTTTAATACTGATGGTGGTGCAGTATATAAATAATGATAAATGATAATTATACACAATACTTATAAGTACAAAAACAACAAGTACAACGAAGATTAAAGTGGTATGGGCGTGTAATGAGGAGGGATGAAAGTTACGTGACTAAAAGAATGTTAAACTGCATGATTGAAGGGTACAAATGTAAAGGTAGACCAGAAAAGAAATGGATGGATTGTATGAGGAGTGACAGAGGATGTATGTCAGAATAAAGGAGTATGGAAGGAAAATATATATAGTTCCGACTCAAAGTAATTGGCAGAAGGTGAAAGAAAAGAGAAAAAGAGATTTGCGTAATGAAAGCCATCATCATCCAAATCCTGGTTGGGTTCGGAACGACCGTTTCCGCTTTTTTTTCTTCTCCATTTCATGAAGTCTGACTGGCATCTCATGTTGTGAGACTATTGGCATGAATATCGTCACCTACGACGTCAAGTCAGCCAGCCAAGTTTCATGGGTTTACCCTTTCCACCGAGACTAGGCGAAGGCGTCGTGACTAGATATATTTTCCCAACGTAAATCACCGGCGTTCGTAAAAGAGACATAAAGACTACCGGGGATACGGGACGTCACACGTCCTCAGCAGTATATTCATCTCCGTGACACACAGGTCTTGCTTGTGTCGCTAGAATATAGGTCACGCTTCAGTCATATAAACGAACACACGATTTAATTAATATGATTCTCATAATAAAAGTGTTTTGGTGAAATTACGTACACATCTAACTGTTTTCATAGTTCATTGACCGGTTAAACAAAAAAAGGATCACGTTATAAATTAAAATTATATTGCGAAATAAAGTGACAAAGAATATAATTTCTATATCTTGTCTTAGGTTAAATTAAGAACCGTACATTAAACAAAATACCTATATACTGAGCGCAACATCCACATAACGAAATAATATCAGGTTTTTGTGGGAATTTGAACTATAATATTTTTCTACCGTTAATTATAAAAAACTATTTTTTGTCAAAAATGAACAATTAACCGCACTTTAACCCTTTTATATATTAGTATGGATATATTGAACTTTTCATAGTTGCATGTTTGCAAAATAATAAATAATATAATCGCCAGCAATTCAGAATATGTTAATGTAACACTTCATTATCCAACTACATAGTTATTTATTGTATTTAAAGCAATAAAAGAATGAAATTCTTGAGATAAGCGTAAAAGTAACAGAGTTTCATACTTGTTTATAACTGAACACGTAATTGAAGCCCCAGACTGGTTTTAGAAGGTAATTATTTTTGCGAAAATCGTACATATGTAAAATTTGGCAAGTTATAAAGTTAAGTATAAGTTCTTCTTTTTAAATATGGTTTACTACGAAACGAACATATATATCATTATTGCTTGAATACAATATATATCGCAATATACATACATACATACATACATACATAACTTCACGCTAGTTCCCTTGCGGGGTAGGCACGAACAACAGAGTGCCATTTAGGCTTATTCTATCGCAATATATATTTTGTTTATATTCGAGAAAACGTTAGTATACGAATTCTGCACAGTTAAAATCACTTTTCGAGTTCCTAAACTACCAGTAAAACTACCAGTAGTTTTTGACGGGAATTAAAAATCTCGATATTTTTTATAATTATTAGTAAATTAGTAATTTTTCTCCGTTCCTGCACGGATAATTGGTAATTATTAAATTTAAAGATTAACTTACTGGTTTTGATTGTTGTACATTAGTTGATGTCTTCGTTCACGCTCTTGAGAATAGACAGGTTATTATGAAAATTTCACCTATATATTTCGGATTAGGCGGTTGCCAAAAAGGGATACTTTTCAATACTTTTGATACTTTTTCTCCGTGCAGGAACGAAAAAAGAATACTAGTTCTTGCGGTCTGTCGTAAGGGGCGACAAAATAACCCACAGTGAGTTGGTAGGGCATTTGCCGGATTGAATGGCTAACACCCCTGGTCTAGAGTATGCCGTTATAACAACATTTAGTTGTGTTCCGGCATCAGTGGCCAGGTTCCAGTGTTTCCTTCGAGGCTGGCAGAAAATTGGTAACACCTCTGGTATTGCTAATGTCCATAGGCAACGGTAACCATTTTCCATCACAGTTAGGCCGTCAGGCTGTCTGCTGTGCTTCAGTAATAAAAAAAATAAAAAAAGTTAGGTCAGCAAAAGTTAAGAATGATAGTTCCATTAGAATAGGATACAGATCAGGATATAGAATTACATAATTTAAAGTACTATAGGTATATTGCACATTTTTAATTTAATAATACAATAAATTAACATAAATATGAACAATATGAATAAATCTAATTCATTACATAAGTTTATTAATATCATGTACAAGTCATTTTTCTCAGAACAACATACTTAATCAATCTTTTTATAATCTTTTACCGTAAGAAGTAATTATGTCAATGTTCTTATGAATCTCACGATTCAATACAGAATGAGTGAGTACCTACTTAATGGTTTAATATTTCCTTTGCGGTATTGGTGCAATTAGTAAGCCCCTGACGCGTGAAATTGTCTAAAGTAGTATACACATTATTTTAAATATTCTAACAAATTCATACCAAATACGGAACCTCATTTGTTGGAAATGCTACATTTCAAATTTAACCATAGAAATGTATGAATTATTTTTTATTTCATTGTATTGTCGCTTTCCTAACCAATAAATTCTTTCTTTCTTTTCAATATCTGTGGTGCATTTATTACTTCATCATAACTTCGGAAATAAACCGATAAAACGAAATCTGGTATATATAATAGCTATATAATACTTTTGATAACGGAGATGAATATAATTTATTGCGGAAAATGGCCTATACATTATTTCTTATGTATTTGTACATGTATTTCGTATAAACTATCATACTTTTTGTTTTACGATTTTGTAGTGTACTTGATATAAAGAAAGTGCAGTTCCGTTAAATGACCCAATATTGTAAATACATACGTGATACACATTACAAAATGGTCGAATGCGGTCAATATTACAACTATTGTGTGTATCCAGCTTAACTGTCATTGACGTATTGGACCGTACATGTATTCGCGGTGCGGTGCAATGACTCGCCATTTACAATTATTATTTATAATACTGCGTCTACATCTATACCAATTTCGATAATCCGACCGTCTTGTAACGTTGCATATATTTGATGAAAATATTCACCCGATGAAACAGGATAAACAGGCTGTGCAAATGAACAGCTTGTTTCACCTGTTAATTATATAGGTACGCGATCGTGCAGCACTGTGAGGATCGGAAATACCTAATGATACAAGTGTAAATAATTTTATTATCGATGTTGAATGCAATATACAGACACGGCACTGCATGAGGATTCGACTGAGATAATGTAAAATTTTCTAGGTAATTGCTAGGTAAATAGATAATAGGCTCTACAAATATAAATACATACATACATAACTTCACGCCAGTTCCCTTGCGGGGTAGGCACGAACAACAGAGCGCCATTTAGGCCCATTCTTACACACCTCACTTGCTTCTTTGACATTCATCACCCCCTGCTAGTACACGATCAATAAATATAAATAGATTGAGGGAATAAAGGCATTGCCAACACCGTTACCCAGATGCTTATGCATAATAGAGGATCACTTCTTGGGCGGAAGGATTGAGAGCTTCCCGTCGTTTCAAATTTTATCCAAATAATTAAGAAATAGTTGATATAGTCACGTGGCAGCTCAGTATCAGGAACTGAACACGCATCCGAAATGGCGATGGTAGGATTGCTGGTAATGGATTGAAGGAAGACTAACCTGCGAGCCTCTGGGCTGCATTAACTATGCTTGCTATTACCAAGTCGTGAGCCTTGCAGCAAATCCTTTGGCTTGTATCCTTCTTGCTAACTTCGATATTATATGTACACACGCAGCGTGGAATAACTGCTCTTGTAAGCAATTGGTGGAATCAAAATTTACCCGTGAACCTAAAGCACCAGAAGCTTTGGGACGAGCCGCTCAGCCTTATAACGTATTACGTAACGTAAACTCTTTTCTTCATGTACGCAGCAGGCTGAGCGTGCTCGCCTCTTAGCTGTCTCACGTTGGGAGTCAGGTATCTGGCTACAGACACTGCCTTGGCGAATCTTGCCACACTTTTAGATGATACTACCTTTAGAATCTGTGCCAGCATTCGCCTGGGAGCAACCTGTGTGGTCCCTCACCTCCGTCAATGAGGGGATAAGGTGGACCGCTTAGGATACCATGGATTATCTTGCAGCAGAACCACTGGTAGAATTTCGCGTGATGCGGCACTCAACGGCATTATCCGCCGGGCTCTTGTCACCACCCGGGTACCTGTCGTTCTGGAACCAAACGGATTGTGCCGCAGCGATGGCAGGAGACCGGATGGGATGACGTTAGTACCTTGGAAGGTGGGCTGCCACTTAGTGTGGGATGCTACTTGCGTTGACACTTTACGCCGCTACCTCCGATTCTGCTGCATCCGAACAGGAGGCCCTCAAGCGCCGCAATCGGAAATAGTTACACATTTGCGGCGTTTCGGGTGGAAACTCTGGGTCCATGGGGTCCTAACATTCTAAAACTTTATCGAGATGTCGCCGAACGTTTAGTAGACCTCTCACGCGACCAAAAGGCTGGCGTATATTTTGCGCAAAGGTTAAGCATTATTATTCAACGAGGTAACGCCGCCAGCCTTTTAGGAACGTTCCCGGCAAGTGACAGTGTTTTGGGAACAATATTTTATCTATAATTATGCCCCCTCTTTTTTTTATTTAGTTCTAGTATTTAATTTTAAGTTTCTTTTTTATAGTGTAGTTTAATTTTAGAATATATTGTAATAAGTTTTGTTTAAGAGTTGTATGAATAAAGTGATAGTAACAGTTTATTACAAAAAATTTGCAACATTGTACTCAATGTACTCAATCAAAAAATTTTTTCACTACTGTGAAAAAATGACATTGGAATTCTTTTTTTATCTATTTTAAGTCAGAAAAATCCCAAGATAAAATGTAGCGCAGGGTTTAAGTCTAAGAATTTACTTTTGATCAGCGAAAACTGCATCGAAATCGGCCCAGTAGTTTTTACGTGAATTCCGAACAAACAGATAAGAAATCAAAAAATGTGTTCTCTAACGTTTATATAATGTATTCCATTTGTTTTTTTCTTAAATATCATCAATGTACAAACATAGCATGTTTAGAATTTTATAATATGATAGAAAAAATACAAGACACAAAAACAATTATTTAAATAAAAAAATCAATAATTAGAATTTTTCAAAAATGCTAAAAATACTTGAAAAAATTGTTTTTAAACCACTGTTTACATTTTACAGTCAAAACAAATTACATGAGCCTCTGAAATTTGTACAACAAAAAAGTTTAATTACATAGGTATTTAAATTACAAATTAACTTCGTAATTGTATCCTGCATTAATTCAAATTACATTAAAATACTTAATTATTTTTATCTTTGTCCATTCTATAGCAATAACTTTTTGCAGTTAGAAGATTTTGTATCCTGCCATTGTTGTATTTTAAATAGACTAGAATAATTGCTATCTTTTAAACATGCTTATTTCTTGCATACACTAAGGTACCATTGACTAATTAATTATAAATGACCGCGAATAAGTTTTTAGGATCCTATACTACTTTTGGAAAAAACGGAAAACAATTTGAGACCAAAAAAATATTTTTAATAAATTAATTTTATTGGTGTTAAAAGAATGCGCCGCAGTGGGATTTATTGTAATTTTTTTATTTATTATTTTGAATAATTTTTCACTCTACAAGATTCTTTATTGTAAAGTATAGAAAAGCGAAATACATATTTCTATGCCTACTTAAAAATGCTTAGCCTGAATGGCGCTCTGTTGTTCGTGCCTACCCCGCAAGGGGGGAACTGGCGTGAAGTTATGTGTGTATGTAAATAAAAATAAATTCAACAAACAAAACATTGAACGTTTAAAAGCACTTTGGAAAACAAGGATGTTGTTACGTCTTGCATAATATGTGATAAATGTACAACAAATATTTTGTTTATAAGAAGGCCGTGGCGGAAAAGAGGCAATTATTTTAAATTGGTGCCAATGCAATGCCATGACATTTAAATTGCCTATAGTGACCATTATCCGTTTTTCCATATACGTAAAAACTTCTTAAATAACTTTAAAATTAAATTAAAAATAAAAAAAATTATGGGATTCCCACTATTACGATTCCCAATACAATTATTTGCAAGTGTTATCTTGATGATTAGTTTCAACTCATTTGGTAGATGTCGCTTTTACGTTCTTCTACATATATGTACATGCATAGGTATAATCACATGTGGTAACTTATTTATTTAGATCTCTAATAAATTTACTGGTACAAAAATGTATTTTTATAAATATGATGAAATTTTAGTTGAAAGTAAGAAAAATATTTTTTAAGTCGTCTACAAATGTCGAGGCTTCTCATTTCGTTTGTCATTTCAAGTTTATCTATGCTTTTAATTGATTTATATTTAGATTTCTGTGCGACTTTGAAAACGTTGAAATAATTTAAAGATTAATGCAGAGATTGCCAATCATTTCAACTCGTCTCTCAATTTATATTTGTAGTAAGCACGTCTAATCGACTTCTTATATCGGCATACGATTAATTTCTACAAGTTTGCACTTCCTATATTACTAAAACTTTCTTAAAAATTTAGAAAGTAGACACAAAATATAATACAAAACAACAAGTTAATATTAAATTTGCAATACGTAATCCGAAAGCTATACACGTGTATAAAGTCCTTGTTTTCACTGTTTAAAACACAGTGGCTTATAAATAGTAGGTATGTCATTGTACATAGCTTTACGATGTACTAGTTATGATTCAGATGCCCTTATGTCGTAACTTAAATTAATCGGTGTGAAAACTTCTTTCGTGAGAATGGAAACCCATAGATTAATAACATCGTTTTAGGTAGAACCCCGATTAAAAATGTAGGTCCAAGAAAAGCTGGCTAGACGTCGTAAAGAATGATAAGTGATAAATAAATAATAATTGACTGACAAACACCAACATTGTATATCCCCAAGCTAAGCAAGTTACGTTTGTGTTATGGATAATATACAACGGACCACTCTGGGGCTGATCCCAGACACGCAGACCGTAGTAAATAACAGAAATATCGTTTCATAAATTTACCTTCCCTTGAATGGAACCCGGAGCCTCTGTATTTCAGAGAGTTCGGCAGGCTAATACTTAGCCCGCTCAATCACAGAGGTTGTTCTACTCGTAAGTATAGCAATGGTTTTACAATAAAGAATACCCAGGATCTCTTGAAGTGGAACAGAAATACGTACGAAAATGATCTCTTAACTCCAAAGCACCAATATTTAAAATTAGAATGATGATTTTGTATAAGGCAGTACAGGTTAAGATTTAAAAAAATAAGTATAAAATAAATTGATCGTATACTAGCAGAAGGTGATGTCAGGAGCCTTAAGAACAGACGAGCGTGCATGACAAGTCCAAACTGCACTGCGGCAAACTAAATGACGTCTGTAGAGTTGCAGGATGTTGCCCTGTAATTTATTTTGCTAAATTCGTCCATTGCACAATCCGTAAGCAAAATGGCGCGGGCTATAACATTATGCAGTAGATATGTATTTGAATAGTTTCTAAATGTGTCCATGTTCAACTATGTGACATTTAGCGAATTAACCAAGAATATTTTACTAATAAAATTTATTTAAAAGTTATACATTAACTTCTGTGTATCTGTGTCTCTCAAGATTGAAAGTAAAATACAGGCGAGCCTAAGTCAACTTCGTCTATTCGTAAGGAGCACAGAAGAATGTTACCTCAAATCATAGATTTAATTTAATATAGGATATACAACTAACTTCTGCTATCTATATTTTTCTGCATATACTTAAAATAAAGAATTTACCTCAACAGTTTATCAAATTAATCCTTATAATTCAAATGAGAAATGATAATGGAAATGTCTTCAAAATCTAGGTTTAAGTTATGGCGAACAATAAAGAGTTTTCATTCATTCATTCATGACTTGAGGTAAAGGTACTTGTATTATATAAGTAAGTTGATCCAGGATATAACCGACCCCAACACTATCGGTAATTTCCCACGTCTGTCGACAACCACACACCGAGTTATGACTCAGACTATGAGCCATCCAATCTTAATCTTGTAACTTTATGTGCCTAGAGTTAACGAGTTTTCTAAAGTTCATTGTTTATTACTCATGGTCTTCTTCCTAAGTACTACCATAGAAAGGACTCTAGTAATGGTAATCGCATAGAGTTTATTTATACAAAACATGAACTATGAAGTCAGATACATTTGGCAAGTCATGTGGTAACAGCAACTTCATCCAAATTGCCCATTGTTAATTTGCAAGTTTTTAAATTGGTTGATATTTGAGTTAGTGTATTGAATTTTTCCTGAAGTACAAGTATTAATCCTGGTTATTAATGGAACCTGCTTTCTTACTTAATCTATTTTGCATGATTTTAACAGCCTTTAACTTCGAGACTAAGTAGTCAAACTTTCAATTTTTAACTGTTTTATACTAGTTAAAATCAAAGATAAAAGAAAGTTTAGTTATAGAAAAATGTAAAAGCTTATTACAATTTGGGCGTGGTCCTTCTTTACAGACAGTAGATACGGTTGTATGAAATCAAAAAGCCTTCGTACAAAGAGTATTTTGGAGTAACTTCGCATAAATTCCAACTTTATGAGTCGCATTAAAAATTTAATGTCGTCATAATTGTATTAACAATAGGTCAAAATGAATAAATAGCTGTTAGTGATTTAATTGTATGGGGAATACACGTTTTTGTCATGCGCATCGCGTAATATGCTTGTACAAGAAGCTCGATTCGTTGCAACAATGAAACGTCTGCGTAGTTAGAATATTTTTGACACTTTCAATTATTAATGATCCAAATAATAGATGAACTGCTGAAGCTAAGTAAAGATGAAGTTAAAGATGTTGTCTATAAAGGAACCTAATTTCTTATAGTCTTTGATTTCGGTATAAGATGAGATGAATATATAACTTACTCATTGCCATATCGCCAATCAACCTCGATTACTGGGCAATGATGAGCAGTATTTTTAATTAGTACAATTGAAAAGTATCTACTAATAACATAATTAATAGGATTCCTTGTACATATTATCATTTATCTCATTAGTATTTATTTTTTTAACCTGAATACACAGAATCTACTACTGTATTATATTATGTTGTATTCTACTGTAATGTCTTACTTTAGATGTGGTTTAAGTTGTCTAAGATATTTAAACATGATTAAATAGTGTAATTCATTGCAAAAATCCTATTTATAATGTACGAAAATGATCTTCTAAGGAAAAACTGTGTATTTATTATCTATGGCGTAAGCAGTGATAGTGTTCTAGCTAGCCTGTAAGCAGCCTTATAGCAAATACAGTGTTTCCCTTCATTGACTTGTAAATAAGTTAATTGTTTTGAGCACGTCCGGTGCATTAAAGGCATGACGTAGCAGGAAAGTGTATTCAAAGATTGTAATCCTTTAATGCACGTTCTAACTCTTTGTGGATTTGGTAGATGATTGTGGATTTGATTAGTTCAATAGATGTTGCTATATCTATTATATATTGAATATGGTTTTTACATCTAGATATATGTTTATAATACGATTCCTAAGGTTTAAACACGCAATGAATGCGGCGGAATAAGAATTTGTATAAACTGAATAAAATGACAGCCTATATTAATAAATAATTAATATGAGATTTTATAGTAACTTTGTACATTTGTGTTTTTTTTATGTTTATTGTTTAATGCCATTATCACGAAATATGGTGTACATGTAGTTTCGATAACGGAGATGAACATAAGTTACTTTTATCCCAGAAAATAAATAAGCCCTCGCGAAATATAAACACGAAAATTAGCTAACTGATGTCTGAAATTTAGAGTACCGTATAAAATTTACACTCCTTTTCAGAAATCTATTGGAGTCGCTTCGACGGCCTGACGGCGGCCAGCGAGTATCAATTGAAACCATAATTTGATAATTGTGTAATCAATGTTTAAAAATTAATTTGTTAAGTCCGAAAACATAAGATATTTATAACGCTTATTTTATTTAACATTTTACCCTACATGCACTAGTCCAATTCGTAATAGTTGATAGTATGTAGTATTCTCCTCCCTATGGTATAATAAATTTTTATTTCTGTTTTCTATATCTTTTAAAGGTGCTCCCTTACCACGAGCGTTCGCCTGTAATGTAACGTTACAGATCCGAGCATTACATCAGTGAAGGAGGAGAACCAAGCATTACAGTGCGCAACCTGTAATGATACAATCTGTAATATTTTAATACAACTTGTAACACGAAGTAAAATTAAATTTTAACTTATATGTTATGACCTTCAAAAAGAGTTCTCCAGTGGAACTTATTTTGAATAAAAAAAAATGAATTTGAATTTAAATACAATGACCGCTTCGTCTGACATTGTGGAATCAACTAAATGCTCGAAATCGATTCATAAATGTTTCGTTACAGGCGAATGCTCATCAGTCAAGGAGGCATTATTCCAACGTAATGCTCGAAATCGATCATAAATCTTACATTACTGGTAAATAAAGCACATCCATTCATTCATGAAGTCCGTAAAGTAATGGAATTTTTTACTAATATTTAGGTATAGTGTAAGAGACGCCGAAAATGGACATTCACCCATCTGGTAATCAGATAAGACATATTTTTTATCATATATACATAGAAAAGTATTCATGGCTATTTTTGCAGTCTTCAAAGCATGGCATAAATATTCCATGAACGTCAAGCAAGCCTATACGGTTATTTTTGTAAATGAATTATCTTTCTTATGATACCAATTTTTATTGGTTAACAGAACGATGTAGTTACCTATCTATAGGCTATAGTGACTTACCTGTTCATACCGGCTTGCCAGGTAGCCATGAACAAAAATAAGTAGGTAGTCAAGCCTATGAGCCTCTCAAGAGATATTCTCCATGTTAAAAACTATCAGTTGAAACTAAATTTGTTTAGTTATCAAAAGAGTGTTATGTTTTTCTTTATTAAAATTAATTTAATTAATAATAGCCTTGAACACTTTTCGATTGGCAAGATAACATAGGCGTGTTTATAAATCAAAATAATTTGATAAAAAATATGTCTCATCTGGTTATCAGATGAAGATCGATCTACACCGTCTCCTCTACTAGTAGAAAAATATGTAAGTTATAAAAACCCTATATCAATCAATAAACATTTCTACGACCGGTGTTCTCGTTCTTCGTGCCAGTTCACTAGTTTGGGTAGACAATATCGGCAGACGACTGCGCTTACGTAACATTGTAATGTCTTATTAGATAATGACTGTTACAGTCGCACCTTCGACAGATCACGCATTCTAATGAATTTATCTATAGACGATTCACGTCAGTCTGCTTAAAAATACATACTAAAAATATGTATTATCTTTGTTCAATATTGACCGCATGTAAATTAAATAGACATTTTATGTAATTTTCGTATAATTGTAATTTTTTTGTAATTAACTGTTAGAGCCAATTTTTATTTTTATATATAAATTATTTTTTAGTGGAAACTTGATTGATATATGTATTAATTTTGTTATTTATATTTAAGAATATTAATTATTGTATGTTTCCCAATCAAATAAAATAAATATAAATCTAAGTATATATTTCATAAATAACTTTTGAAGAATTCTCGCATAAAATTAATTCAAATGAACTATAAATTTAAGATTATGTTAATACATATTGTCACAACACATAAAATACAATTATTTTCTTAAATTTCGTGACTAGTACACATAATTAAAACTACGTTTGAACAGTTTTAAGCGTGGCATTTTATTTAATTGATATTTATTCCGTCATCTTTCGTGATCACGGGTACTGAAAAGTAGCCGAAACGTCGAAATAAATATCAAATAAATAAAATACCGCACTTAAAACCGTTAAAACGTAGTATTCATTATGTGTGTTGTTTTAGACATTGATTGTGTTTCTGTGGAATCCCTCAAATGACATAAGGCTTGCCACAAAAACTACATTAGTACGAGTAAACGTCATTCAAAAATGTATAATTTAGCCGAAGCTGGGTTTTGCCAGGCGATTAAAGATTTTAAAAATGGCTTGAAGGCCTTTGTAACCAGGTGATAAATCCTTTAAAAATGGATTTAATAAAAAGATTTGTCGAAGTTATAAGTTTTTCAGGTTTTTAATTTTTACTAAGCAACTAGCATTTGCCCGCGACTTTCTCCATGTTGGACAGGTAATAACAATGTTTACAATTATTTTGCGAAACATACAATCAAAGGTTATTTTCAGCAGGGTAATGGATATTTCTGTATGAAAAAACGTGAATCCCGGAACTTCCTATAAAAACTCGGGATAAATAATGTTACTAAAGGCATACACAACTAAAATTGTTTACTAAAGATTTTATTGATCATTGAAAATTTCGCATCGGAGTCATATTTTTTCGACCTGGTCATTTTAAAACCTTTGCCAAGAAAATCCCCGTAAGATTCTCGGGATATAACGTAATGCAGATTTTAAGTCCGGGACTTTGCTATTGATCACCGCATCAAAATCAGCCCAGTAGTTTTTGCGTGAATCCCGAACAAACACACACAACTTTTTTTTTATAGCTGGAGTACAGCAAACAGGCTGACGGCCCACCTGGTGGAAAGCGGTTACCGTCGCCTATGGACGTTTGCAACATCAGAGATGTCACCAACGCGCTGCCGGCCTCGAAGAAATTTTATGACACCCTTTTTGAAGAACTCCATATCGTAGCGCTGTGGGAAAACCTCGGCTGGGAGCTCATTCAAAACTTTTACAATGTTATAATATTATATATGTTGTTAAGTTAAAATACCGTATTCCACAACATCATAAAATTAAGGTTTTTAATAATAACCTAAAAGCATAATCGTTATCTGTTTAGTGTATGATAGAATAGTAAAACTATGATTAACCAGTACATTATGTAAATACAAGCAGTAAAACTATTTAATATGTACTGTAATTCCTAAAAATACCAACTAAAATGATTATCATGTGATACATGTTGAAATGATTGCTGCTATGTATTTTCTTGAAAAAAAAAGAATACCTAACTAACACACAAAGTAATCAATATTGACCAAGCAAATCTTCGAAGCAGTAGCAGTACATTATCATGTTTGCCCACTGATTTCTCACGTATTATAATGTAAATAATAATATTATTTGGTCAACAACATAAATTGAATAGTTTAAGTTCCTATTTGTAATGTATGCCTGAGATAAAAACAAGTATTCATAAAAAATTATCTGTTTGATACTATAACAATTTATTATTTACACATGACATGTTCATCAATATTGAGGCTTTTATAGTAATATAAATCTTATGAATAATTGAAGCATGTATAAATAAAACAAGAATTTAAAGGTTTTATTCACTTTCTTCAATAGTTATTACTAGTGAATTATCGAAGCAGTAGGTAGGTTATAACACGCTTATAACCTGAGTAGTGCCAGTAAAGTGAAGCACTTCTAAGTAGGACCTTTTTTTTGTTTTCATTTTGTCAACGCTGGGGGAATACATTTGCGCATATCCTGGGGCCCCGGGGGATGCCACCTAAGGGTATGTGGGACTCCCGGCTGCTGGTTTTGCACACAAGCTTCAACGTTTGAACTTACAAACACCGACCGCCAGACTACCCACTAAACGCCGATGACGCACTACGGGACCGTAACCATGGGTATGACTGCCGTGACAGCTTCTAAGTAGGATCTAAAAGTCTCAGTTCATTTGTCGACGCTTCAGTCCTGTCTGCCTGCAAGACAAAGTCTCTGTGTGGCTAGCTCCAATAGTTCCAATTCCTTACTTTTTAGAAATACTCTTTTTACTTGTAACGTTATTTGTGACTTTGTGTGCGTGTGAGCGAAAATAATTACATGGCGTTCACACACACACACTTTGATTGGTTTTGTGCTTCAACTCTGAACGTAATTTTGTAGGAAACTATTTTGGTTTAATTGACTGTATTTCCACATAAGATAGGATATGTTTGAAAATTTGAATACCTATATTTATTAACCGGTACCCGTTTACTTCCTGTAAAACTTGATTTTCATACAAACTTCATGAATATTAAATGACTGAATCCGTAAGAAAAACTAATTCTGGCTCATTACAAATATTCATATAATAGCAGAGTGGTTAATTATAAGAAAAAAAGTAATTATATTATAGTGCATTTTCATCTGCGATAATGTTACAGATATAGGCTATTTCATGCAAATATGGCGATGTGTTTAACGCGTTGAGTTGCGACATTGTTAAGGACGTCAAATATTGACAGATAACGTATGTTACGTATGACACTAATAGCTATTTGTTACCAGCATTATTTTTAAACGCCTTAAATAAGACGCATTCGGCCACAGTTTAAATCTTTAACACTACTGCTGATGAAGCCACACCATTAGGAATAAATAGTAATTCAACCATTTTTATCTAAACGGACAAATTGAAGTCTGACAAAACCATTTGAATTATAAATTAGTTTATAAGGTTTTAAGTAAAGTGTTGCTTTTGTAAGAGTCATTGACCCTTATAAGAAATTTGCTTAATGTAACCCAACCAGGGCTTACTTATTGCTTAAACAAACAAGACTAAGCAATCCATATTGCGGGTATCGTATTTATTCATATTGAATAATACAAATGCATATTATGTATCAGATATTCAATCACCGGAAACCTGCACTAGCTAAATAAAACGAAGGTCGACTAGATACTGGTGTAGACATTGTTCATAAGCGCTTACTACGGTGTAAAAAAGTTTTTAGCTGACATGATTTACAAAAGCTTCGCGAGGTGATATGATATTAGTTGAAACTACCAAAATGTAATCGTATTATTTTTTATTATTCTATTAATAAAAAAAATAAGATCTACCTACAATAATTGGTTATTAATACATACATACATACATACATAACTTCACGCCAGTTCCCTTGCGGGGTAGGCACGAACAACAGAGTGCCATTTAGGCACTCTGTTGTTATTAATGATACTTATAATGTCATTTATTTTGTCATTATAATGTTTCAAAAGTTACCTAACACAAGTTAGACTTTTTAATCAACAAATACAATGACTATAAATAATTTAATTTTTATTTTGAATAAAGTAGCACTATTATTTGTGAAACCTCACACACTTTAGAAAAGTAACGCTAACTTATAAGAGTTATAAGTAGCACTCAGCGAGCCTTATAAACAACAACCTAACTTTAAGAAAGATCTACTTTTTGGTAACGTTATAATTACTTTTTGGTAACGTTGTAATGTAAATTATGTTGGCAAGTAATTCTTTTCTGTTTGCTGAGTTAGAAAAAATCGTGGCATTCAATCACGCTTGTTAATGGAACGGATATTAATGACACCACAGTTAATATAACATATAAATGAAAGCTTTATTTATTAGTATTGAATTAAATAAGCAATAAGAGTACAGGATATAAGATTAAAAAACTTATTAATAAACATCAATTAATTGGATTTTAAGATTAAATCAAATTAAAATATTTTACCTGAATATAAATCATTGACGATTAAAGCTCTATATATAAATATTTGTAACTATTTTCTATGTCCTAAGACTTGTATCCTAATAACATTATATTTAAGTTATGCTATGTATCCATAACCTATATTTATAATATTTATTTATATATTTGGTGTTTTTTAAATGATTGGGTTTGGTAATTGGCCATATCAACGAAAATCAATACACAATAGCTTAAAAGAAATATTACGGTGATTGTATATTCTTTTTGATGCAAATTATATTTTTACGAAAAGATGTGGTGAATAATATCTGTTATTTTACATTACATTGCTTAAGAAAAGAAAATTCTTAATTACCTCGACCGATGCATTGAAAACTGTCCTGGCAATTAGGTTATATTGTAAGCGGTACAGTAGCGAATTTTAGCAGTTACAAACTTACATTTACAAATTCAATGCATTAATTAATGACAAAAATGTATACATGTATAAAATTTGCATAAGCCTGTTATATGTTTTAAGAGTTAAATTATATGTTAACGACCCGATCTTTATACTGCCTCTTACTGACGCAGAACCAATAATAAATCACTATTTAAAGTTAACAAAGCTTTATCTAACTCCTAGTGTGGGGTAATTTCCTAGATAATAAATACGCTACATATGGTAAATCTTTTGAAAAGGAATAATGCGATCGCTACCAAGCTCTATCAATAATTAATCATACAAATTACTTTGTTAAACGTAGTGTTCATCCAAAATCTATTAAAAAAAGGACCACGAATCTATTTATATACGTGAATAATAGTGAAGCATAGATATGATGCTAGGAAATTTATTACGCCGGTTCTTCTCCTTTAACAGTAACTAAAATCGCTTTGAAAACAGCGGTAGATTCATAACTTTCAATAAGTAATCTGTAAGGTTCTATTTTGAAATAAATACAAAAGAAGAATTTTCCGACAACTGCTAAAATAAGAAAACTTCACTTACTTTGTAGGTATAAGATGTTGTGGTCGACTTCGGGTATTAAGTGCATGAATGTTGTAGAGAGCAGAACACCGCCACCAAACGACAGCAAGGTCATCACCACCCTGTTAGTAGACTTAAGATTCCCAGCATCTTCTACTGAGAGCCATTGGAACTTCCTGGACAAAACGAGGGGCGTGAGACCACAGATCATAGAGGCAACAAACAGCACCGCCATAGCGACTCCTTTGGCCAGAATAACTCCTTCTGTGTCATTTTCATGATCATCATGACGATGCACGTGGTTCACTAAGTCTTCTACGGACATATTGACACTTGGTTTCTTTTACTAAGACTGGTCCTACTACCGGCTGAAGGGAGAACCGAATGGGTTGCGTCCTATACGCGCACCCTTATATACCTTAAGACGATATCAGCAACTTGCGCGTGCGCTACCTGAGACCGACGCGCGAGGACTATACACGCGCCGCGCCGCTACGTGCCGGCCGGCTGCAGCCGCAGTTCACTCCACTCCCTCACAGGCTTCACTCACTACGCTGCAAGCCTTAAATTTGGTGCGCTTTCTCGTGGACTATCAAATAGTCTCGATCCATTGGTTGCAAAACTTCACAACAATGTCGGTCTACCTTAGGCTGATACTGAAATAATATAGTCCCGTATTCTAGAATGATAACCAGTTTTAAGTAAATCCTGGGCATGGCATTACCATATTTTAAATTACAGTCTTCTCTGTTGGCAGTTTATGCCTTCGTAACTTATTTTTAACTTGACTTTTTATTTTTATTGGTTTTTTGCTTAATGTGCATAGAACCTTTATCTCGCCATTGCAAGCGATATAAAGAAAATGTATTTAAATTTATTTTGACACCTTGTTTGGAACGATATAAAAAAACTTTCATTACATTTCCCTCAAACAAAAGCATAATATTATAATACCATACATAATATTATACTATGGTTACTTATATTTTTTTCAATTTATTTCTTTAATAATAATTCAAACGTTCGTACTAAACGCCAGGTTATATGTAAAGGATATTCTTAATTTACAATGGACCCAGCGTAAAAGAAAAATCCTTTAAACGTACTTGAAACTTTTGGCAAGGTATTTTATTATCCTCGTTTATAAGTGTTCAAACGTCCTATTACAGCATAGATTGTCACAATTGGAAGTTAGAACAAAGTAAAATAAGTTTAAGTTATTTTTCATACACTTGAGTTATTTTGTTCGGTTGCGTGTAAGGCTTTTAACGATCGAAATAATCGCAATTTTTCATTGATATTACATCGTGGATTTTTTTATTGCATATTTCGTTTCTTTCCAAGACATATGAAGATATTTTGGGGGCTAATGGCACGAAAATACTAAACGGATCATCGATTAGAGTAACTATGGACGGCCTTAATTTTTTCGAGTCTACCACGCTCAATCATGGTTTCAATCAATGGTTTTCACGAAAATTTATTCCGCGTTTATAAATAATAATATAGACTCTAGAGGGCACTTTCCATCTGGGTTATTCCTTTGCTCTAAGATATGCAGATATTTAAGAAGGTCAACATAAAATTTCCCAGAGGTCAGCAAAGAGTTCAACAGCTCTCATGTTGCAAACATCCACAAGCTGTGATTCCTATTCATCAAGTGATTTGTATGTTTGCACGCTTCAGGCAATAAGAAGAATAACTATTCATATAATACGAAAAGTTTCTAGATTTCCAAAAATTTTCCAGAAGTGGGTAAAGAAAAAAAAATTTAACGCAAAACGTAGAGAACTTTTTATCTAGCTACTGTAATCTTTGTTTTGCTTACTAGTTTACTATGCATTTCAATTTAATTAAAGTGTAATGACTGATTAGAAATGTTAGGACATTGCTTATAAATAAGAGACTTTTAAACAAGCCCAAAATATTATAAATGATTATTTTAGAGTTTTTCAAATATCTCTACTGTTATTTAAATTTGCAAATTGTATCTTGTATACAAATTTATAAATAATCTCATTAAAGTCCCGCCGAGTGCATAAGCCTTCGAATATATCTATCGAATGAATATGTGAACAAATAATTCTTATTTAATTTTGTTACTTATACCTTATACTACATATTTTGTCACATCCTAGGATTATTGAAACCGTAAGCCTGGTTCCCCCAGGATTAAAAGATATCCGAAGAACAGGTAGTATTACTAATATACTTATATAGTAAAACTTTCCATCAATATCTGAACATTGATTCCGAGTAAGTGTCAAGTTCGGACTTCTCATGATGTCAGTTATGGCCCGCCAAACATATCTTACAACTTTAATGCTGTATGGCTAGAGTTTTTAGGTCCCGTAGTGTAATAGCAAAAACGAAATTTCGTCATATCTGATGTTGTAGACTCATTAGTTTGAAATCTATTTTTCTTATGGAATAGAATTTTGAAATTTTTTTTTTCTGTCAAAATGTTTTTTGTCGAGTGAAAATTATTGACAGATACACATGTATAAATATCCATTGTTGTGTTTATTAAGTTTATATATAGAAATAACATAAAAAGCAGGATATTTCTATTAAAAAACACAATATCCCTCCTTCAATGACCACAACACTGACTGTGTGCATAAAATACATAAAAGTTCTTAAATGGTACCCAAGGGATGGAAAAAGAATCAGGGATCGGAAATCCCAAAGACAACATAAAATGGATAATAAAACCGCTCGGAAAGCCTAAGATGGGAGGAGATGGGCGTCTTTTGAGGAGGCCTATATCGAGGGCAAGCTGCCAGATAGGCTATAGATATAGTTTTTAATATGAACAAAATATTTTATTTATTACTAACTACTAACGGCAAAATAAAGGCTTATTTTATTTTTATATGTACATATATGTCATAACCTTATAAGAATAAGGAATTGATTTTAGTCCAGTTTGGCTAAAGTCTAGACCGGCTAGGTTTAATATGTAACTCTAAAAATATAATTTCCAAAATATAATAATGATAACAAAAGACCGTGAGAAAGTAATTGCATAATTCAATTTTACGCCAAGTAACAAACAGACCGCAGAACTATGTCAAGTGGACACACTTGGTTTCTGTAAATATTGTAAAATTTTGCTAAGTTCTCTAATAACACGTAAGTAAATACATGTTAAAGGTTAAAATGCATTAAATTCTGTGAGTTAAGAAATAACATTGTCTATATTTACTTTTTTATTTATATAACAAGATAAATAAGTTGTCATGTTTATCATTTATCCAAGAAAAGAGACAAAAAAGTAAATTCGTGATTATAAATAAACTCACACAAGCAGACAAACTTGAATAATCTTACACATTTGTACAATCACACTAAAACATATAGGCACACACAGCTAGTTGTCATGTTTATTATTTATCCAAAAAGAGACAAAAAGTATTCTTGAAATCACAAACTATTCAAATACGGCATAACTGATATCAGTTGTGGAATAATAACATCCTCACAAAAGCAGACAAAGTTGAATAATCTTACACATATGTACAATCACACTTAAACACATACATACATCTTTTCTTTATATTGTAATTAATATAAATGATAGTGGTTAGTGTAGTTAGTAATCGGAGGCGAGAGCCAGAAAGACCAACCATGACAGCGGACCTTACCTAGTTTGGACTCCTGTCTTTTCTACATTTAATCCAGTTTACTTGTTTTTGAAATTATTTGTTTAGTTTTTGTGGAAAATAAATAAATAAACAGTGAAAAAAGAACTAATATTGTATTGTATTTGAATTTTTATTATTGTGATTCAACCAAACATACTGAATAGAATTCTTTCACAATAACAAACTTGTCTATCTATTCTCATTCCATACTCCATATTTCATAGCCCAGACTTAATATATAAATGTGTAATTAACTGGTTCTGAGAATCAATAAATTATCGTGTTTGGTGTATTCGTACTTTAAATAACAGGAATGACCATAGGATTCTTTTTATCACGGAAAATGGGCTAATTTGTTTACAGCTCCCTATTTTCGGAGGTATACGGGTCTTGACTAAATAACTCTAAATACGAGGTAAAGATAAATAACACTTTGTTCTCTAGAAGTGTAAGTATTATTGTTAAAAAAATCCTTATCTCGGCAAAAATAATTAAAACCGTATCTAACATTTCATTTACATTTCCCTACCATTATTATATCTACCAGTCTTCATAGTTTACTAATTTCAAGAGCATTTATAAACTGATAAATTATATTGTGTAATTCAAGACCTACTAATAAATATTTTCAGATCTCCAAATCGATATTTGGAAAAACTCATAACGAAGGAACGTCACGCCGCTTTATTTTTATATATGTAAATAAAATACATGTTTAATGTTGAAACAAAAAGACCGAATGTTTTTACGTGCATTTATTTTTATTTGCATTTCCTCGTTCCTCATTCGATAATTTGCATGTCGTTTTACTTCTTGACAATAACTATTCATCAACAATTTGTTGTTGCATATCAATCTTGACGTGGTAGTAGAGCCATGCCGGGATCAATATCTTAGGGCTCTTAGGTGTAATACCACGCTCTCACAGTCTATTATATTATAATAACAGAAACGGACAATATATCCGGCATACGGCTGTCCAAGGCGGCTTAGCAGTTATGACACATCGGTTATCTCGATGTGCAGGTTGCATCACAATGTTTTCCTTCGCCGTTGTTAGCACGTAATAATTGTAAAAATATGCACATTTGGTCAGAAAACTGCCCACGTGGAAGTCAGGGAACCCATATACTGGTTTAAATAGAAATATATTAATAAACGTCCACACAGGAGTATACATTTATGATAGCCACATAATAGCACAACACTTTCGTATAGAACAATATAGAAAACATCTTATCTCGCTTCCATCAATATCCACATATTCTACATAAAGATAAGTTTTTCAAAATAATGATCTTAACATACAGAGACAGACATTACAGTTAAATTAAAATATAATGGCTTCGTTTTGGTGAAAATAACCATGGAGTCTACGGAGGCGTATTGACAGACCCGCACGCGTACATGCGGTTTATGTATAAGTACGTATGGTGTAACACTGCCTGTTTTTTGTTTATATAAAAATATCCACAAATGTATTACGTGACTTAAGCCGCTGATGCAGCTAAACAGAAAAACCGCTGTATAGATACCACTACCGGGAAGACTCTACTAGGTCTAAAATAATGTAATAAGGAGTATAGTTTTAAGTTAACACTACAACTAACTCAAGACAAAGAAGCTGAAGATCGCTGATGATGAAAAGCTTCAAGGTGCTGTACTGATGCAAGCTTCATAAACTCGCGCGAGACAACGACTTGTTGATTAATTATGATTTATTCGAATATGTCGTTAAATTAACGTAAGCTATGATAAACATATAGACCGCGTTATTATTTTTTTATAGCGTCATTGCTTGATTGAGAGTGTCATAAGTATGGCGGCTAAATCTATACGTATGTATTGTATGGGTGTGTGTGTGTGTGTGTGTGTGCGTGTGTGCGTGCGCGCGTGTGTGTGTGCGCGTCTCTCTCTGTGTGTCCGTGTGTGTGGATATGGATATGAGTTGTCCATAACATGCGGTATGGTGGCAGAAGTATACTTAGAGAGATTGTTGGAATCTCCAAAATTTTTTTTTATTAATTTCTATTGTTCCCTTCTAATGTTTTTTTCATCTGTATATTTTATCCCCCTATTAAAATCGTCATTATATCACGCACGTGCTGTTTTATTTTATAAAAAAATTACAGTCCACAAGAAATTAATATTTAAAGAAGTGTTTAACAAAGATTAAGCCGTAAAGTACCATAACTAAACTAAAATACCACAAATCTTAAAATGTTGATAAATTCATCAAAAATAGTAATATGCGAATATTCAAGGCACTGTCGTTAGTTCTCCCACGTCACCTCCCCGACTCGGTTCCGTCGTAGCACATAAGTATCAGTTATAATTAAAAGACAGATAATTTTCCAAGACCTGTATTTCATTTCATCTCTATCTGCCCGACACGTCAATAATTGGAGTCAGAAGAGAAAGCATATATCAAACCATACATAGAACATCATGTACCTCACATTTACCTCACACGGCCCATCTAATGGAAAGTCAAGTAAAAGTTACCCTCGCCTATAAACGTTTGTAATGCTAGGATATAGGGAACGGGATAGATGGATCAGACAGAAGGAATGGGATAGAGTCGCTAGAGGATAAGAAAAGGGGGATGGAATAGGGGAGGGGCTATGTGGATTATAGGAACTCACACTCACCCTACGAAACACGATTAGTTCAAGGCTATGCATTTTGCGCCAATACTCTGTGAGAGCATGATATAACACCAATCGAGCCGGGCTTGTCAGCAGTATTAAGATAATGATTCCAACATGACTACCACGTCGAAACTATTACTAGTGACACGTTCGATCAAAGTGAAACTCATCAAGGCAGCAGTCTCCTTCTTAATACTTTTTTCCTTAATATCAGTAATGTGCACAAATATATGAATGAATAAGGTCCTTTATTATCATATTTTGTTATCAAAAAGAAGCAAATAGAAAATGTCGTACTATGCGACTCGAAGGACAAAAATACTATTGCTTCATCGCCTCTTTTAAAGACATTAAAATATATTTGCGCATTACAAAATAATCGAGGCGTATTATCCAAGGCTGGATAGAAGGTCAATTTGAGATTTGAGAGTGTATCAGATTGCCATACAAATTGCTGTCGCAAAAAATCACAACGAAACTTTTTTTTTTAATTTATTGTCCAATATGCTTACATTCATATACATACATTAGAAACACATTTGACAATGGCACAGAAACCTCATGGATTTATTCGTGCCGCAGAGAGTCGTGTATATACAATATTGTTATATCAAAAATAAGAGCAGAGGCGAATAATTGTTATCATCATTCTAATGTTTAGTTCTGATTTAATAATAAAAGCTGGGTTATTATCATCCTAGTGTTTAGTTCTGATTTAATAATAAAAGCGGGGTTATCATCATTCTAGTATATGGTTCTCTTTTAGTCCCAGGTCTGCACATGTGAGCCTGACGGTCCGCTTTGGGAATCAATATAGAATCTTTTCAGATTACATTTGATCGATTTATGGTTGTTTTTGTACTTTAACTGCAGGTCTTCTGGGAGATCATTTACGATGATTAGTATCAAATATTCAAATATATTTGTATTGCAAGATTTCAGCAGACAGGCAGACGGCTCACTTGGTGGAAGGCGGTTAACATCGCCTATGGACATTTTCCACACCAAAGGTGCTACAAATGCGCTGCTGCTCTGTTAAGGGAGACTGGAACCTGGTCACTAATGCCTGAACACAACTCAAGGTTGTTATGGCGACATAATCTAGACCAGGGGTGGTAGTCATCCAGTCGGGCAAATGCCCTACCACCTGGCTGAGGGTTGTTTTGTCGGCTCTTACGACAAGCCGCCCGGCCGCAGGAAATTGTATTCTTTCTCCGTTCCTGTACGGATAAATAATATTGTCCCAACCATTATTATATTCAGGAATAATATATTTACATGCGTCAGATCTCGGTCTCATGTTGTCTAGTCTTTTTAACTAATAGTTCTGGTTTGTTACATTCAGTTAGTATTAAAAAATTAACCTTGTCAAATATACTCATAATATTACAATATTTGAATAATTCTTTATAATTAGAGTCTTTATGTTTAGATTTAATATTCTTGGGTACTATGGTATTTTTTCCTGTTTTGTTCAATTTAAACCTATTATGCCCAGGTTGTAATTTTTTAGTGTTGATTCCATAAATCAATATGATCATCAAGTTAAAAACAACAGCTTCAATGAAGAAATTTTGACGTAACTAGACCTAATTCATTAAAATTAGTTACGTATTCTAATAAAACTACGTTTTAACGGTTTTAAGCGCGGTAATTTTATTTGATTTTGGTTTTTCCGACGTTTCGGCCACTTTTCAGTGGCCGTGATCACGGAAGACAAAGATGTCAAGTGTCAACGAGTATTGTTAAAGTTTTATTTAGCCTACCGCCAACTTATTAATTTTAATTATTTAATTTTTAATTTTGTTTATGGTTATTATTTAATCTATGGGAGCCTAATCTAATTTACTACCGCTTCGCAACATGTTATGGCTTGAAGAGAAGAAGCGGCGCAAGAAACTCTTCAGCAAACATGCCTAGCTCTAATAATTTTATATAATATTAAAATGGGTGGAAGGAAAAATAAAAGTAATTATCAGTCAAGTTGGTTTGTGTTCCGTTGTACGCAGAAAGAGCTCACAGTGTCTTGAGGTCTGGCAGCTGGTTTTTGCTGGGTTTGGGTCTTAATAGTTTTGATAATTGGATCCCAAACAGGTGGTACTTGCCAACCATCTTCTCTATTGAAATTTGGGTGTTTTTTGATTTCAATAGCCTCACGCATCATTCTAGGTATGAAACGATTCTCTTTCGCGAGGATTTGTGGGTTATCGAATCTGATGTAGTGGTTGGGTTTATCCAGCGTGTGTTCACTGATCGCAGACTTCGTAGAATATGTTTTGATTGAAGCTCGCCTGAGGATGTGACCAATTCTGTCTGTGACCCCCTTGATGTAGGGTAGGGTAGCAGGGCACCGCTCAACTGAAGGTGGTTTGGGGCCTTTGTGACGTTGGTGTGGAGTCTTCAGCTGATTGCGTTGTAGAACTCGCTTGACATGCTGAAGCTCTCCAGCTATGTGGTTCTCGTCACAAATTTTCTGTGCTCTCTGAAACAAAGATTTGCCCACGGTAGCTAACTGACTAGGATGGTGGTGAGACGAACCATTAAGGTATTTATCTGTATGGGTAGGTTTCCTATACACCGTATGACCAAGAGTATTGTCAGGGTTCCTTAGGATGAGCACATCCAGAAAAGCTAATTTATTATTTGCCTCTAGTTCCATAGTAAATTTAATATTACTGCTAATGGAATTGAGATGATCTAGAAATGCAGAGACTTTATCGTTTGGGAGGACGGCAAAAGTATCGTCTACGTACCTTTTATACATCTTCGGCTTAGCCGGAGCGGTATCCAGTGCCTTCTGCTCGAAGTCTTCCATAAAAATGTCAGCTACGACAGGAGACACCGGTGAGCCCATGGCTACACCGTTGATTTGGTCGTAGAAGCCGTAGTCCCACACGAAATAGCCAGATGTGAGGCAATGTTTTAGTAGATCTGCATATTCCTCAGGCATGTTATTATCTATTAGCTTCCTTTTGACAATCTCAATGCAGTCTTCCACTGGTAAACTGGTAAATAAGGACTGGACATCAAAACTGACTAGTACTTCATCCTCAGCCAATGTCAAATTTTCAATTGCGCTGATGAAGTCGAAGGAATCCTTGACATGGTAGGGTGTGTTGCCGCGGAGATTGTTGAGTGTCTTCGCGAGATGTTGTGCCAGTCTGTATGTTGGTGAGTCAAGCTGGCTAACTATAGGGCGCAAGGGGATGTTGTTTTTGTGAATTTTAGGTAACCCATACAGTTTAGGCGCTTTGGCGCAAGATGGTGTGAGTGCGGATACGTCTATGCTTAATTTATATAAAGCTCTTCAAAAACGGCAATAGATATTTAAAATCTCAACATAGTAGGAAACGCATTGACAAGTAATGCCTATCGGTAAATATTTACACAAATATTGTAAAAAAACATAAAATATTTAAAATTTTGGTAAATTTAGAATGTAAGGAAACATGTATTAAATTTAAGAAACTTTGTATAAAATTTTGGAAATAAAATAAAAAGAAAACAAAAGAGCAAAAAGATTAAAAGAGCATAAGAAATAAAAGACAAAAAAGAGAAATAGAAAAATTCTTAAAAACAGCAAAAAGCCCGGGCAGTTCTTATCTGTGCAGGAACGGAGAAAGAATACAATTTCCTGCGGCCGGGCGGCTTGTCGTAAGAGCCGACAAAACAACCCTCAGCCAGGTGGTAGGGCATTTGCCCGACTGGATGGCTACCACCCCTGGTCTAGATTATGTCGCCATAACAACCTTGAGTTGTGTTCCGGCATTAGTGACCAGGTTCCAGTCTCCCTTAACAGAGCAGCAGCGCATTTGTAGCACCTTTGGTGTGGAAAATGTCCGCAGGCGATAGTAACCGCTTTTCATCAAGTGGGCCGTCTGCCTGTCTGCTGAACTCCTGCAATAAAAAAATAAATATAAAAAAAACAATCCCGTTCGTTCGGAGGGAGTAACAAAAAAAACGCTTCGGCTGCTTTGGTGCTGCAGAAATGGTCCATCTGCCAGTTTGCTTAAATCATAAAAATAACGTAACTAAATCAATGTAATTCGTTAATATTAGACCTGTAGTCTTAAAAGTACGAGTAAAATAGTGAACCTGATTACAGTACTCTATGGATAAGACCTAAATAATGCATACAAAACTAGTTTATACCGCGTTTTAAAGTAATTCTGATCCGAGCTCTTTATATGTAGAACCTCAGGACTTAATAAGATTATTTTACTTTTAATAATAGAGTCATCGTGTCATAGGCTGAAATTGCGGGTATTTTCGATACCTTCGAAATGATTTTTTTATAATAAAAAAAATACTGACTTCAAACTAAAACACAAAAAATACTATATTTTGTCAAATTGTTGTTTTTTATGTTTTACTTAGCACCGACTTAAGTGCTTGTAGAAAATATTTATTTTTGCTCTTTAGTTGGAAATCAGTTAGTTTTCTTTTTGCTAATATTTTTATTTTCTACTTTTTAGTTTCGTGTACTAGCAGAAGGTAATGTCAGGAGCCTTAAGAACAGACGAGCGAGCATGACAAGAGCTATGAATGTCAAAGAAGCAAGTGATGTGTGTAAGAATAAGCCTGAATGGCGCTCTGTTGTTCGTGCCGACCCCGCAAGGGAACTGGCGTGAAGTTATGTATGTATGTACTTTTTAGTTACGCAAATACTTGAATAGCTTATTCATAAAATATATATGAAACACGTTTTATGTCTATAAATATCGTGAGCAGTTGCTCTCGATTTCCATGGGATCCACTCATTAGATCCTGACTTGATGACAATGAGACCACCTCACCAGTAAAAAAATTTTAATAATAAGGATAAATATTAATAAGATTAAGAAAAAATCGAAATAGATCCATAATTGACGGAGAAACCGCGTAACAAAAATAACGTAAAAAAACACAGACAAATTAAGAATTTCCACATTTTTGAAGTTGGTTAAAAATTATACTTAATTTGCACCCATGTTTCTTGTATTGATTTTGTGTGTGTTAATTAGTATAGGTCCTTACATCCCTATTAATTAATATTATAAATGCGAAAGTAACTCTGTCTGTCTGTCTGTCTGTCTGTCTGTCTGTCTGTCTGTCTGTCTGTCTGTTCCGTTTTCACGTAAAAACTACTGGACCGATTTGGCTGAAACTCAGTATATATATATTTTCGATGCCGAGAATGAACATAGGATAGTTTTTATCCCGGAAAATGGGATAGTTTCCGGGATAAAAGTATATTTGTCTCTCTGTTTGTTATCCTTTTATGGAAAGACTATTGGACCGATTTGGCTGATACTCGGTACATATGTAATTTGAATACCGAGGGTGGCCAAGGGATACTTTTCATCCCGGATACTGGAATAGATTTTGGGATAGATTTATGTAAAGTTTATCCCGGAAACTAGGTTAGGTTTTTTATTTGTGGTTGGCCATTTTCGTCATTTTGTTTATTTTGGTCAATTTGGTCGTTTAGGTAGTTTTGTTTAGTTTAGTTGTTTTGGTAGTTGTGGTAGTTTTGGTTGGTAGTTTTGCTATTTTCGGTAGTTTATGCTGGTAGTTTTGGTAGTTTCGGTTGTTTTGGTAGTCGTGATAGTTTTGGTAGTTGTGGTAGTTTTGTTTTGTAGATTTGGGAGTTTCGGTAGATTTGGTAGTGGTGGTAGTTTTGATTGGTAGATTTAGTAATTGTGGTAGTTTAGGTAGTTGTGGTAGTTTAGGTAGTTGTGGTAGTTTTGGTTTGTAGATTTGGTAGTTATGGTAGTTTTGGTTATTTTGGTGGTTGTGGTAGTTTTGGTTTGTAGATTTGGTAGTTTTGGTTGGTCGATTTGGTATATTCAGTTGTTTTGGTAGTTGCGGTAGTTTTGATAGTTGTGGTAGTTTTGGTAGTTGTGGTAGTTTTGGTAGTTTTGATAGTTGTGGTAGTTTTGGTAGTTTTGATAGTTGTGGTAGTTTTGGTAGTTTTGATAGTTGTAGTAGTTTTGGTAGTTTTGATAGTTGTGGTAGTTTTGATAGTTGTGGTAGTTTTGATAGTTGTGTTAGTTTTGATAGTTGTGGTAGTTTTGGTAGTTGTGGTAGTTTTGGTAGTTTTGATAGTTGTGGTAATTTTGGTAGTTTTGATAGTTGTGGTAGTTTTGGTAGTTTTGATAGTTGTGGCAGTTTAGGTAGTTGTGGTAGTTTTAATTGGTGGATTTGGTAGTTTTGGTTGGTAATTTGGTAGTTTCGGTAGTTTTAGTACGTTTGGTAGTTTTGGTCGTTTGTGTAGTTTACACAATATTTAGTTATATAAATAAAACTAGAACGGGTTGAAATAATGTATTAAAGTTTGTATGGGGGACCAATCATTTATCAAGTTTATAGATATAAAAATTCATAATCTTTAAAAAAATGCGACTCACTCGATCTGTCTGTCTGAATACCGAAAATGGACATAGATACTATTCATCCCGGTAGATGGGACAGTTTGCGATATAAAATGAAGTAAATCTTCCGAGGGCAAATAACACCAACATAAAAATACAATACAATATATCCTGTATTAACGCCTGTTCTTAAAACAAGAGGTACGCACTAGAGTTTGACGCGCGGCGGAGCCGCGGGGTAAACTCTAGTATAATAATAATAATAACCCCGCAGGGGGGGCTTTGTGGCGAAGCCTTAGGTGAGTAGCGACACCTCCTACCTGACTCCGGGGGCCAAGGCAAGGCCCCTGCCTCCGTGCTTGCCTTAGCTGGTCGGCACGGAGTGGAGATCGCTAGAGCTAAGACTCAAGTTCCAGGGGTGGAAGTGATAAATGGCATCATGGTTTTGTCGTACTGGCCACTTTGATCTCAAATATCTCCTCTTTGGTTAGGAATTCCAATTTCAAATTTATACAGCTATTTACTTATGCTTTTGTGTTTTGAAAACCGTAATTCATTTGTTTTTTCCTCTTTTGGTTTTTTCTTTGCGTCACTCAGTTTACAAAATGGAAAACTTGAAATATCGCATTATTTACGAGTACGAGTTCCATCGTGGCACCAGTGCTGCCGAAACGGCTCGAAGGATTAATGATGTGTATGGCGGCGGTGTCGCAAAAGAAAACACAGTGCGTTTTTGGTTCCAACGTTTTCGTTCTGGAAATTTCGACCTGCAGAACAAGCCCCGTGGACGGCCGGAGACCAAAGTTGATAATGCAGAATTGAAGGCTATTGTGGAAGCGGATCCATCGCAAACCACGTCCGAGATAGCTGCAGGCTGCGGTGTTAGTGATAAAACTGTTTTAATCCACTTGAAGCAAATTGGGAAGGTGAAAAAGCTTGAAAGGTGGGTACCTCATGAATTGAGTGCAGCAAACCGACAAACGCGCGTCGACTGCTGCGTTACATTACTCAACCGGCACAATAATGAAGGGATTTTAAATCGAATCATTACCTGTGATGAAAAGTGGATCCTGTACGATAATCGGAAACGCTCATCGCAATGGCTGAACCCTGGCGAACCAGCCAAATCCTGCCCCAAGCGAAAATTGACTCAAAAAAAATTACTTGTGAGCGTTTGGTGGACTAGTGCCGGTGTCGTTCACTACAGCTTTCTTAAATCTGGCCAGACGATTACGGCGGATGTCTATTGTCAGCAACTGCAAACCATGATGGAAAAGCTAGCTGCTAAACAACCGAGGCTGGTCAATCGCTCTAGGCCACTGCTGCTTCAGGACAACGCTAGACCACACACTGCACAACAGACGGCTACCAAATTAGAGGAGCTTCAATTGGAATGTCTAAGACATCCACCGTACTCCCCGGACCTTGCTCCAACAGATTACCATTTTTTTCGAAATTTGGATAACTTCTTGCAAGGGAAAAAATTCAACTCCGATGGGGCAGTCCAAAGCGCCTTCAAAGATTTTATTGATTCCCGTCCGAATGGTTTTTTTAGTAAAGGGATCAATGAACTACCTATGAGATGGCAGAAGTGCATAGATAGCAATGGTACATACTTTGATTAAATAAATATATTATATTTAAAAAAAATCGACTTTATGTTCCTCCCTTACAAAACGCCAATTTCATATACAAATTTACAAAATTATTTTTTATGTTTTACTTGACACCGACTTCGAGATGTTGTAAAAAGAAGGTTAAATATTTATTATTTGGTTTTTAGTGTGAATTAAATTGTGAAATTATTGTTTTTGTTAAAAATATATATGTATTACTTGCGCAAAGACTTCAATAGCTTTAGAAATAATATATTAAGCACTTGTAGAAATTGTACAACCGGCACGCGTATACAAATTTGCCATTGCACTTTTCAGTGTATATACTATTCTAGAAGGGTTGCTCTAAATTCCTTATGATCCACAAATTAGATCCTGAAAATCGGTCTACAATTGACGGAGCAATCGCGTAACATGCCTACAAAAAATTTAACCGCCTGTAGAAAGTGTATATTATAGCACGCGTATACAAGCATTTTTTGGAAAAATGTAGGCTCTCGGCGTTTTTTAATAAGGGTTACTCTCTGGAATTTCTCTGGGACTTACTCATCAGATCCTGACTTGGTGACCATGGAACTGCCTCGGGAATATACACACTTACGAATAAGGAAAAAAATCAAAATCGATCCACAACAGTTGACGGAGAATTCGCGTAACATGCATATAAAAAATTAAGCGCTTGTAGAAAATGTATTACCTACACGCATATACAAGCTTTTTTTCCAAGAATTTAGGCGCACGGCGTTCTTTAATAAGGGTTACGCTTGATATCCCTGGGATCCGATCCACTCATCAGATCCTGACTTAGTGACCATGGCACTATCTCGGGAGTGTTACACACTTACGAGTAATGAAAACAATTTGAACATCGGTTTACAATTGACGGAGATATCATGTTACGAAAAAGCTGATAACAGTTTTCGTAAATTTCTCTATTCCTTGGAATCCACTAATCAGATCCTGACATAGTAACAATGGGACCAATTCGGGAGTATAACATTTCGATTAAAAGAAACATTTTGAAAATCGGTCTACAGTTGACGGAGAAATCGAGTAAGGAACATACAGACGAATTGAAAACCTCCGCCTTTTTGAAGTCCGCTAATTATAAAATATAATAATAAAAATAAATTCCGGTCAATTAATTATCAGCGTGGCCAGAATATGTCAAAAGGCCAAAAACTCTTCAAGTTCAATTTTTAACTGTTTCTTCAATTTCTTAAATATAAAAATGTTTTTTTTCCACTGTTTAATATGATTATTTTATAAGTTTAAGTATCAATGTACCTACTAGTATTGTTTGCGTAAAAGATTCGGATTTGCCCCACCAGCTGGCAGATCCTTCGTCGTGCACAATCCCTATTAGTCATCAATGTGGTATCTGCTGATACACCTTTTTTTTTTTTTTGGCCAGGGGAAATCCGTTTGAGGACTAAGCCGCGACAGGCACAGAAGCCTGGGGGGATGTTCGCGACCGGTGTGAGTGTGGGATTCGCCAGATCGGGGGTGGCACTAGCGTGCCCGGTCAAAACCGGTGCCATGCTATTGCCACGCCCCAGTTAGGGATACCCACTAAAACCCCTGGGTGTTCCGTCCTGCGCCTTATGCCAGGGCTACGTGTAACGGGCTTCCCAACTCCGCGTGCCCTGGCAGGCGTGGGCCCCCCTCACTGGGCCTCTTCCTATGCCAGGGGACGTATCCCCCGGCTACATACCTAGGTCTATTCCACGCGTGGGGCGGTCTGTAACGCGCCCCACGGGAAGAGAGATGAGCGCGCGCGGAACACTCGCACTCTCATCTCGACGGCATGTGCGGGTGAGTGAGAACCCCTATACCCCTAGGGGCCCCACCCGCGCCGCCCGCTTACGGCGGCCGAAGGTCACTATCCGACCTCCGGCGTCGGCGCGTCCTCCTTTGGCGGGAGCGGAGCAGGGAATTACGCTCACGCTCCCGTTCCGCCTCCTCCTTCGCGAACATGACTTGCTCGCAGAAGGAGGAGACGGCGTCCCATCCGGTGGAGCTCCCGACCATGGTGCGTACCACGGCCGGGAGCGAGGTGTCGAATCCGGTATGGGCGACGAGCTCCCGGCGCTGCTCCATCCAAGAGGGACACTCCTGGAGTGTGTGCAGCGCCGTGTCCTCGTCGCCCGTGTCACAATGATGGCACCCTGACGTGGCCTCGCGGCCGAGGCGACACAGGTACCTTCCGAAGCAACCATGCCCCGTCAGGACCTGCGTCAGCCTGAACGTCAGGGTGCCGTGACGTCGTCCTAGCCATTCGTGCAGGACGGGCCTCACCGCCTCAATGGTGGCGGGGCCCGCACTGGGGCGTCGTAGGCGATCTTCCCAGACCCCCACGGCTACCTGGCGGAGCTCCGACCTGCACGCCTCGATCTCGCGAGGCGCGGGTCTGGTGCCCCTGGCCAGGGCCTCTTTGCGCCACACATACAGTGACGCCAGGACCCTGGCTTCCAGGTCCCATGGGGGGGATCCGGCGAGTAGCGAGGCCACTTCGAAGGACACCGTACGGTATCCTCTTATTGCTCTGACGGCCAATATGCGTTGCGCTTGACGCAGTAGCGCCGCGTTTTTGGCCGTCAGGCGGTTCGACCAGACTGGGGCCCCGTAAAGGGCCATCGAACGTACGATGCCTTCGAAGAGTTTCCGGCACGTGGCGTTAGGCCCCCCGACGTTGGGGAGCAGGCGCGAGAGCGCACCGGCTGCCCCCTTGAGTCTGGGGAGCAGCTGCCGAAAGTGTGCCGAAAAATCCCATCGGCTATCGAGGACCAATCCCAGGTATCTGCTGATACACCTGGGTTAATGCTAGTGTTAGTAACTGTGACCAAAGGCGATTACTTATAGCATTAAAAATAACGCGTTAACGATTAGCCACATTAGCGTATGAATATATAAGTTATCTGGAATAGTAAGATATAGAAAGCCGGCAAGAGCTGTCTGTCTATGAAGCGAAACCTCCTGGGCGGTACTAAGAAATGATAGACGTCGTAAAGTAGGACAAACGAGCCAATAAACTGAAAACTAAAGCCGTAGAAGGTCGCACAAAGTAAAAAACATTAATTAAGAAGGCAAATCCTAGCCACAAATTAATTATTGCCTGACAGAAAAAAGACTAAATAACCACCCAGATTTTTTTTATTTTTTAAATTCCATGTGTGTAGGTACTTAAAAGTGTTTCATCCTAGTTCACATCTTAAATTAACATTAGGTGAGATCCTGGTCTAAAGTATAGAATATCTATTTTAAACTTCATTTCCTAGTATTTATTTAAAAGCATCAAAAATCATCGCATAGTAAACACGTTTAATGCAAAGTTTTCCTTATTTAGATAACGAGTTCTGCCTACCAAGATTCCAAATATGCGTGGAGTTGCAATCCGAACGGCATATATTGATTTGTATATAAGGAAGTCGTGTATACATTTCAATAAAATGTAAGGCCTGGTTTACACTTAGCCGCTGTCACTGCTGCTCACGCTACCGAAAATAATTATCAACATACATCTGTAGCATCATCGCAAGCAGTGAGTGTTTTCTTTCTCCTCCTAAACTCACTTCGCGGTCGCCTGTGGGCAATGAGAGACGTTAAAATAGTTGAAGTTTATCAGATTATTTAAGTGTTTTAAATAGTTATAACATTACTAAAAAGAAAAACCACTATTGTGGAAGATAGTGGAGAGTATCAATTAATCGTAATAAAGCGTTGTAAGTAGTTGTCGAGTGTCCAAGCGCTTTGCAACAAGTGAGCTTGAAAGCAGTATGTAAACACGTAATCGCGCTCGCACTGCCTGTCGTTTCACTTCCACAAGAAATGAACAACGAGTTGAGCGTCGGGCAGCAACAGCGGTAGAATTAGTAGCAGGATGAGTGATTTGTATACATCCTCGCTCTGCCCATTTTCCTCGCGAAAGTAGGCATTAGGCGTTACTCAAACGTATACGATATACATATTTTATCCTTGTAAATGAACGCACGGGGGATTTGGGCATGTACAGTGGATTTTGGAGTTAGAGGCCGTAGACTGTGACGCTTGTACCACTACCAAGTGGCATAAATCCAACATGCCGAGGAAAATAAATAGATTGTTCTTATTTCGGAGACTACGAAATACTGTACTTAAGTTATCCAACTTATTTTATACACATATTAAGTTTTATACTCACCTAACTTGAATTTTTTTAATCTAAAGATTTGAAAGTTAGAATCTGACAACATAAAAATCTCGCAAGATGAAAAAATAATCAGAATTGTATAATGACACATTCAAAATCAACACATCGATTGGCAATTTTATCAAATAGCTTCCGAGAAATTATTCCAATCTCCGAGAACGACCGGTTTTTCTTCTCGACAGACAATCCGGTTGGCATTTTTTTACGAATTTCTGGAATGGAATATAATGTAAATTTTGTCGTTCAATAGTATTTTAATATTTATTTCTTAAGTTTATGACAGAAATGTAGTATTCTTGGATCAACTTTTGTATTTCCCGAAATAAAAAATAAGCGTTTGTATTTGTTCATTTCACATAATCGTAAGAACTTTTATTCGAATCCCATAAAATTTGATTCCTATACAAATAAATTTATTTATGTTTTATTTGCTTTTCTGTCCTTAGTTTATAATATTGTGGACCTCTAAGTGGCTTTGAGGTCCCATACTTGGCTGACGCCAGCAACACATGCTCTTTAGCATGCCCGAGTCAAAATTAGCCAATAGAGCCCAGATCACAGAAGCTTTGGGACGGGACAAATCAGGCGAAATCTCTTCTCTTAAAAGGAGAAATCTCTTGTCTTCTAAGCGAGACGCCTCTTAGTAATCTCAAAATGTGAGTCAGGCTTCTGTGACTTCAGGCGCTACCCTCATCGATTTTAGGCATACTCCTGGATGACACTACATTTAGGATTGTTGCCTCTATTCGACTGGAAGCAGCGGCTGCAGTCCCTCCTTACTGTCAGTGCAGAGATAAAGTTGGTGATTTAGGTCATCCTGGCTTGTCGTGTGTCAGAAGCGCCGGCAGAATGCCTAGCATGCTACAATAAATGACATTATTCGCCGGGCTCTTATCACCGCTGGGATCCTAGCCATTCTAGAGCCGAATGGACTGTCTCGCGACGTTGGCAAGAGACCGGACGGGATGTCTTTGGTGCCAAGGAAGATGGGACGACCATTAGTGTGGCACGCCACGTGCGTTGACACTTTGGCAGCGTCCCATCTTCCCGACACGGCTGAAGTAACTGGTGAAACTGCCGCCCGGCCAGAGGACCTAAAACGCCACAAATATGCATCCATTAATTAGTAGGGGATACATATTTGTGGCTTTTGATGTCGTAACTCTGGGGCATGGAGCCCAAAAGCCAACCGCCTGTATCGAGACCTATCAAAACGGTTGATAGATGTCTCAGGGGACTGAAACGCTGACCTATATACTATGGACAACGCAGCAACGCATAAGCGTTGCTATACAACGTGGTAACGTGTCTAGCGTTTTAGGAACGTTCCCAACCGATAATGATTTGGTACCCATTTACTATTTGAAATTTTTCTTATTTTTTTTGTAAGTTAAGCTGTATATAAATAATATTAGTATTTTTTTTTTATTTTTTTATTTATTGCAGGAGATCAGCAGACAGGTAGACGGCCCACTTGATGGAAAGCGGTTACCATCGCCTATGGACATTTGCAACACCAAAGTTGCTACAAATGCGCTGCTGCTCTCTTAAGGGAGACTGGAACCTGGTTACTACTGCCGGAACACAACTCAAGGTTGTTATGGCGACATACTTTAGTCCAGGGGTGGTAGCCATCCAGTCGGGCAAATGCCCTACCACCTGGCTGTGGGTTGTTTGGTCGCTTCTTACGACAGGCCGCCCGGCCGCAGGAAATTGTATTCTTTCTCCGTTCCTGCACGGATAATGATTGTAAATGATTATTGTAAATATTAAAAATAAAAACACCAGTTTTGTTTATTCATAAAATATAAAATATGATCATATAAATACTAAAAAACAAGAAGGCCAATGACGGGTTCATTGTGGCGAAAACAGTTATTTGACTTCTGAACCGTTATTTAAAGCCTAATTAGATTATTTGAGAGCAGACGACTTGATATCAGTACATAATACTTTGGATAAGCCCATAACATGTCTATTTTTGCCATAATTTTAAATTTTTGGTCACGTTAGGTTTAAATTTTAATATTTTCATAATATTAAATTATGTTATTTTGTTAGTAAATGTATAAATACACATGGAATATTATGTATATTGTTACAATCGTGCCGAACATATCGTCTGTTTTTTTAAATTGAGAAGACCTCTGCTCAGCTGTAGCTATTTTGATACATTATAATAATACCAATATAGAACCAAAGAGTTTAGAATTTTCTTCGGTAAGTTTTAGTAAACAGATGAAGGCTAACATCTAGGCCTCGCTGTTTAATTTAAACAGAATGTAGTGTCGGTTAGCCTCATTCCAAAATATAGCGACAGGGCCACCTAGTCACCTTTAAATTGGATACATGTGAAATAAATGTATTTTTATTAGGGGTTTCCACCTGACTTAATTCGCATAAATTCCGAATACAATTGTCGCAGAAATATCTAAGAGTATTTTCCGAGATAAAACGTAATATATATTTTTTCCCATTATCAGAAGAACATAGGGGGACCTATACGGTTATTGGTACCCTTAATACTTATTATTTTATAATGGTATAGCTACAAAATAATAAAATATGAAAATGGTGCGTATTTACAAATGGAGCCACGTGGGCGTGTTGAAAATTAGAACTACATCTTTCGTCTCGTTTTCTCCTTAATACTAAAGTAAGATAAACGTATTGATCGCTTGACAGCTTGATATGATTGAGTGCTTCCAAGGAGGTTCGATTGTTCAGCTTATTTATTTTCTTAGTGTGAAATTCCTTGGTGGAATTCTTATTTTTTCTCCAAAATATCTATTTACCGTACATCCTGTTGTATGATGCGTAATTTTTTAACTTTCGAACAATGTATATAGGCTTCGTAAATCCATTGTTTAAGAAAATGTGTTGAAATAGTAGATTGCTACACGAGAGGTGAAAGTGACCTAATTAGGCACAAGATGGTTTGGTGTACGAGCGTAGCAACTGCGCTAATAATTCGAGTGCCTAAATAGGCCTTTCACCCGAGGTTAACCCTCTGCTTTTCATTTTGAATATGAGGAAAGTAAATAAAAAGTGATTAGTTAAACAAAAAACTACTTCTCTAATGAAATCAGGCGTTAAATCCGTTTCTAAATATGAAGAAACGTCATCACGTACATCACATATGAAATGTCCAATAAATTTCTTTTTCTGTGACATTCTGTGGGCCAGTAATTTTTTGTTACTGATGATAGTAAATATTTAGCTCCAATTTATGTAAGTTAAATAATTTAATAAAAAGTAATTTATAAGTATAAAATGATGTTACAAAATTGTTGTTTTTTTTAAATACATTTTATGCCGCGATTTAACAGTGTCTGTAAACAAAGTTGGGTCATGAGTCGCTTATATTATATATAGTAGTAGTAGTTCGCATAGTTTTAAAAATATTTCACAGCAGGGAAAATCGTTTCCCAGGGACAAAAAGTACTATTTTTATTCCTGTAATCAGGTAACTCCAAGCGTGCTTTCAGAATATGAAAAATTGAAAAATTACTTATATCAAATTTCCTTAAGGTTTTTAAATAAATTAAAAGGCTGCCAATTATTTAGAGGCGTGCCAACATAGTTTCCCTAGATAGGAATCTAATAAACATGTGAGAACGAGCTTATTTCCCAAGACGAAAATAAGCCGTAACAGTCTTCGGACTACTCGATCAGCCGTCATTAGCATCGAAGTTTGGCGTTCTCATGCGCTCCTCCTTCCTACTTCCTCGTTGCTACTCTTTTGTTCTAAACTGGACTCGTATAAGTAAGAGCTTACTAGATAACCGCCCATGTCCCGGCAACATGAAAGGTACCTGCCCTAGTAAGACGCGAGTGGTCCTACACCTAACAGGGTTGTAGCGCTAAGTTGTTATCTCATTACCCTAGCTTAGGGCGATAAAAGAAATGCTGGTGTAGTTTTAGTGGGAATCGAGCAGGCGCTGAGCAAATTTTCAAGTGGGGAAAAATCTAAACCATCTTGAAGAATTATAATTTAGTTACAATTATAACTATAAGTTATCTCCAGGTAGGAAGCAAGTGAGGTGTGTAAGAATAAGCCTAAATGGCACTCTGTTGTTCGTGCCTACCCCGCAAGGGAACTGGCGTGAAGTTATGTATGTATGTATGTATCTCCAGGTATTCAAATCAAATACTAAAAATGATTATTATCTGTTTATTATATTACTAGCGGTCTCGGCAGACGTTGTCCTGTCTAGAAAAATAAAAATCTAGAACCCGATTCCAGTGCTCCCTACCGGGTCTAACTGTGAATCTAACACACATAAAATTTCTTCAAAATCGTAGAACCCGATTCCAGCGCCAAGTATTTTATTTAGATTTATGGGTTAAAGTATAGAAGTTTTAATAGGGATCCCTATTTTTTATGTAGCCTAAATTAATCAGAGATAATGTAGCATTCAAATGGTGAAAGTATTTTTGAAATCGGTCCAGTAGTTTTTGAGTTTATTCGTTACAAACATACAAAAATACAAATCTTTCCGCTTTATAATATTAGTATAGACATAAGTTTAGAAATTGGAAAATATATAAAAAGTGGAAAATACTGGATTTCATATTAAAAATGTTACACAAAACAAAACAATTGTTTTTGTGAAATAAATAAAAATAATTTAAAAATGAAACCCACAGATGTATACACGGTTCCAGAAAGAGAAAGATCTTTTAGCGTATTTATTTAAACAAACATTTGAACGCATCAATCCGTTATGAGGATTACGTGACGAGAATCTTGTACTTTTTCCTCACTTGTACATGCCCGCATTAGAATGCATCGTGTAAACGTCACGGCTTCAAGACGCAATGGGTATTCCCTTCTTAACCGTGTGAACGGAGTGTTCGTCATGCAGCCTCATGAATATCTATCATTTTTTTAGCTTTTTCTGCCAAATAGCAAGAAAGAAAAATATTGTTACGTGCGAGTGGGGGTACTCGTTTGGGATTGGAAGGAAACACCAGTCCTTTTAAGTAACGCTATTGACTTACACAGCCGTACGTAATATTTCTCCGCAGGGTTGCCCCTATACGCACGACTAACGATGCACTGTTCCGACGACAAGGTGTCTGTCTCACTCACAATACCGTCGCCGATATTGCGTAGACCACCTCCTGCTACTGCAGTACTCACCTCCGATATTACCGCGTGTAGCTCGCTTCTGGTTCGTCTCTCGAACTACGCTATACTCCTCCTTCACTTAACTGTCCAATAAACTTGTCACTAAATTCACCACTTAACTCGTCCCTGTCTTCTATTAAACTTCTCTTCCAACTCTTCCATATCGCACTTGTCGCTTCGCTGTCTTGAACTGAACTTAACTCTAAACTGTCCGGTAGGCGCGCCTTACGCTGCTTATATACCCGGAAGAATCTTCTGGAATCCATAATTTCGATCTTCTTTTCGTTATTTTTTTATTTGCTATCCATCCCTTTCTATACATCTATCTATCTCTGTGTTTTTCTTCCCGAACCTTCTAACATAGAACTTTCGTTTATGCATCTATCCCTTTCTAACATCTATCTATCTCTGTCTTTTCCTTTCCGAACTTTCTATTCTAGAACATTCGTTCATCGTCTATCCCTTTCTAAAATATATCCGTCCTTGTCTTTTCATTCTAGAATCTTTTACCTTTTTCTAGAAGTGTTGAGACCGGCTTACGCTGCCAGAAAGTTTTATCCTCGGTCGCCACAATATTTATTTCTAATAGCGAAACAAATAGTAACATAACAAAATATAAAATATATGCAAAAATTATATGCCGCAATTAAGAAATGAAATTGGCACTCAACATTTTTCTGTGTCGAAGCTTAGTCTATATACATAGTCGGGCCATAAATGTTACAATTAAAAAGAAACTAAATATATTACATTTGAATTTGGAATCTGTCATTTTTATATGATTGTTCATTATGTTTTCTCATTTTGGCGCCAATACATTGTACAACATTTTGTGATATTAAAATGGAGTGGGGCGATAAAGAGAACCGAATCGCTGTGATTTCATTACACAAAGTATGTACAGAGCCAAATCCAATTTTTAAAACTCTCCATACGCTTGGTATTAGTCAAAAGTTTGTGTACAGGTACAATGAGACCTCCTCTGTTTGTGACAGAAAAAGATCTGGCCGTCCACGTAGTGTTCGTACGAAAAAGGTAGTCGAAGCAGTAAGGGAAAGAATTCGAAGAAATCCTGTCCGAAAGCAAAATATTTTATCTCGGGAGATGAAGATATCACCTAGAACCATGTCGCGTATTTTAAAAGATGACTTAGGACTTGCAGCCTATAAGAGATGCATTGGTCATTTCTTAACTCATAATTAGTCATAATGTAAAAAAGAATAGGGTGGTAAAATCGAAACAATTACTAAAGCGGTACGCAAAGGGAGGTCACAGAAAATTTTTGTTTACGGATGAGAAAATTTTTACAATTGAGCAACATTTTAACAAACAAAATGACCGTATTTATGCTTAAAACTCTAAGGAAGCTTCTCAATTAGTCGACAGAGTGCAACGTGGGCATTATCCATCTTTAGTGATGGTTTGGTGGAGTATTAGCTATGAAGGAGTGACTGAGCCATATTTTTGTGAAAAATGTATCAAAATATCGGCACAAGTGTATCAAGATACCATTCTTGAAAAGGTTGTTAAGCCCCTTAACAACACCATGTTCAATAACCAAGAATGGTCCTTCCAGCAAGACTCGGCGCCGGGTCATAAAGCTCGGTCCACGCAGTCTTGGTTGGAAACAAACGTTTCGGACTTCATCAGCACTGAAGACTGGCCGTCGTCTAGTCCCGATCTTAATCCGCTGGATTATGATTTATGGTCAGTTATAGAGAGTACGGCTTGCTCTAAACGCCATGATAATTTGGAGTCCCTAAAACAATCCAGACGATTGGCAGTGAAGAATTTTTCCATGGAAAGAGTGCGTGCTTCTATTGATAACTGGCCTCAACGTTTAAAGGACTGTATTGCAGCCAATGGAGACCACTTCGAATAAGCTTTTTATATTTCAAATTGTTTTATATTTATGTGTTAAACTAACACACTGTAAAATTTATAAATGTTATTTGCAACAGAAAAAAATCTTTGTTACAATATTTATGGCAAGACTAGGTATATAGTTGTAGTTAATTATGTATATAATCACATTTTAGTAACGTAATATTTATAGATTATTTAACCGAATACCGATAAAATATTAATAAATACATGTAACAAAGCTGTATGAATTTAGCTCCTTTGCCTGCCATTATGGCGTAGCTAAAAATACATGTATGCCTACATTCATATGAGACCACATCGCTCAAAATTTATCATATTCCTACTTAACCGACAACTTAATGGTGAAGAAAGCCTTCTTTCCGCACGCATCAAATTACTGTACTTATTTACCATCAATGAAGAATACTAACAATTATAATTGCTCAGGAAAATTCAGCTAAATGCGTGACGGGACAAACACATTGCCAGCCACCACTATCACCGTTTACAATCTAATTTATTTCTGCCACTGAGATTACTTTATAACGACTGCCCTTTGTATGCCATTAAAATCGTACTCCTAGTTTTCAAGCTTTTCTGTGATAATGTACAATGAAGAGTAAACTATCCATTGGAAGATTCCGTAAAAGCGATGAAAGTCTAAACCTTTTACACACCTCACCAATGTACTCTTAACGCTTAGGTCACTGAAAAAAAATCTCAGTTACATATATAATGGCTACCCCTAAATATTATTTTTAATTTCACTAAAACACCGCATAACTGCATAAATAATAATTAGGTATACAACTTTATACACGTATAGACAGTGGTTTTAAAAAATGCCTATGAAATTATATGTACGTACAATTGTACATACATTTAAATATAGTGAATTAAAATTAAATACTTATAAATAAACTAAGTTGTAAACAAATTACGTTATAAAAAAAACTTAGAAATTAAATACTATTGTAAACATATTTACAAGTAAAAGGTGTAGTCCAGATCGCTGTCGCTGGGGAGCGTTCCCAAAATGCTGGCCGCGTTCCCACGTTGTATGGCAACGCTTATCCGTAGCCCTAAATATAGGCCAGCCCTTTAGTCACGTGAGATTTGTACATACATAATTATGTACTACAAAAACAGAAACTCATGAATATTTTATAAGAGTTTGGGTATATCCCAATGATTACGGAACCTCATAGTAAAACAACCACATAGTTTCACAATAATATTTTCTGTATTATAATATCATCTAAATAATAAGGTTATTTACATGAGAAATAACGGCCCAGCCAGGACCTTGTCGCAATGAGCGATAGTTAAGCACATCGCGACAAGCGGCTAACGCAAAATTATTAACGTGTATGGAGCATACTACGATCGTTGAGACGCGGAAGTGCGGGGGTAAATTACTTTTTCGGTGCACCTGCCTTGGTGGCGAGACAAACGAAAACACAAAAGTAGCCTTTGAGAAGTTTGGCATTGCCTAGAGTACTTGATTTAATTAGGAATGGTCCGGCAAAATCCGTGGACACTTGACTAAACACCGGTTGTGGGGCTGACTCGATCAGGCCGGTAGGTCGGCCATAAAAGGGGGATTCGGCTGGGCTCGATGCCTAAGACAGCGTACACATTTAATGACACGGTGACGAATGACTCGCCTTCCAGATAAAATCCAGTATTGTTGACGGAGTAGTGCGTGTAGTGTATCTGCGCCCGGGTGGCAGTGTATAGTGTGGAAATGATCTATAATTAGGTCCACAAGGGGGCTTGAACTGGGTAAGATGAGGGGATGTTGTGTGTCATATCTAAGGGCTGAGTTGGACAAGCGCCCCTCCTACTCTAAGAAGGACCCATCCTTGAGAAAGAGGGCGAGAGGCGTTGTATTCGCACTGTACATAATTTGTTAGTTTGCAGTCGGTGGATGTTACCATTTTTCTGGGTTTTAGACCAGGCAGTACGTGATGACCCAAAGCAGGGGGCATCGTGGGCCAGGTATCAGGTGGGGCCTTGAGCCAAGTAGGCGACCACCATAGGTCATAGGCTAAGAGTTCCTGTGCTGATATTCCCCTGCTAGCACAGTCGGCAGGGTTAAGAGCTGAGGGTACATGTCTCCAAGTAGGGTTACATGGATTGGCTGCAATGGCAGAGACTCGATTGGCCTCAAAGACCTGTAGGGATTGAGAAGGAGTTTTAAGCCAGGCGAGTACGATAGTACTGTCTGACCAACAAAAGTGTTGCTGAATGGTAATGTGGGCAGAAAGTTGAACAGAGACGCGAGAAATGAGCAGCGAAGTGAGGTGTGCAGCTGAAAGTTCCAGCTTTGGTATAGTCTGTCGGGTTTTAATGGGGGCTACCTTGGATTTAGAAACAAGTAGTCTGACGTGTACCTGACCCGTGATATTCGTTTCATGAAGATAGACTGCGGCTGCATATCCGGATTCGGATGCATCGGCAAAACCGTGTAGGGTGTAGGTGGAATCTTTGCTGGTGCAAATTGTTCTGGGGAGTCGAAGAGCAGAGAGTAGAGGTAAGTCTTCAAAAATGTGCTGAAATTGAAATGTGACATCATTGGGAGCCGATTCATCCCAGTCTAACTTTAGAGTCCATAGGTGCTGAATGAGCAGTTTTGCGCGGAAAATAACTGGGCTGATCCATCCACTAGGATCGTATAAACGAGCGATGGTACTGAGTATTGACCTTTTGGTAAATTTTTCCAGTGTAGGTACCGAAATGTGATATGTAAATTCGTCCGTTTGTGGTATCCATTGCATACCAAGTACCTTGATTGCATTGGAGTCGGGTACAACATCAAAATCCTTGGGTATGTCACATTGATCATCCGGGAAGCGTTCTAAAAGCTGACGAGAGTTTGAGGTCCACTTTCGCAAATGAAATCCCCCTAGGGCTAGTAACTCAATGAGTTCAGTCTGCAGAGCTATTGCCTTGTCAACTGAATCATGCCCAGTCAGAATGTCATCCACGAATATGGAGTGCGTAAGAACCTGTGCAGCCTGGGGAAAACGGTGACCTTCATCAGTGACCAGCTGTATAATAGATCGATTGGCGAGGAAGGGGCTGGGTCGTAGGCCATACGTGACAGTGGACAGGGCGTAAGTGAGCAGAGGTTGATCTGGAGAAGAGCGCCATAGAATGAGTTGGAACCGTCTGTGGTCTGGGTGAACTAGTATATTTCTAAACATCATCTGGATGTCTGTACTAAAGACCACTTTGTGAGTACGAAAATTTAGAATGATGTCAGTAATATCACGTTGGAGCGGTGGGCCAGTGTGCAGACAGTCATTAAGACTGACACCATTAGAGCTCTTACAGCTGCCATCAAAAACCGTGCGAAGTTTTTCAGAGTTGGCTTTGAAGATGCCATGATGCGGGACGTAAAAATGGTCTTTTCCTTTGAATGTGCTGGGGTGACAAAGAGCCATGTGGCCCATGTCAATGTATTCCTTCATGAAGTCGATATATTTTGAGCGGAGGGTAGGATCTCTTTGGAGTTTGCGCTCCAAATTAAGGAATCGTCGTAGTGCAATAGCGTGGGTTGCACCGAGCTTAGGTGCCTTTGTAAGAAAGGGAAGGGATACTATGTATCGCCCTGTGGGATCACGTGTGGTGGTAGAACGAAAGTTCTCCTCACACTCGTCAGAGGTTGAGTTGTCCTTTGATTGCACTTCTTCGACTTCCCAGAATCTCTCCAGAGCGGAGTGTATTTCTTTATTTGAGTGTTGGGGTTGTAAACAGTCAATATTTACTAGTGCTGAATTAACTTGAGGCTCAGGCTTTGTGTAGTTTGGATTGATAGGACCTAAAAGAGCGAAATTGAAGATCGTGCCGAAGGCTATTGGCCTGCCGGGGCCCAAAAAAATTTTGTTACCATCCAAAATTTGGCCCAAGACATCAGAACCCATAATCAAGTCAATAGCGGCTGGAAAACGATAAGACGAGTCTGCTAGGGGAAGCTGTGTCGAGTCGAGGAGTGGAACAACGTCAGGTAACATTGTTAATGGTAAAAGACCTGTCAAATCTGGTAGAATGTATGCCTTTGCGCTAATTACTGGGACTTCGGTGTGAATAGGGCGGAATGTGATGGTAGTTGAAGAACTAGAGTTTTGAGTCTGCTGATTACCGACTCCTGTAATTTTTAGTTCTGTGTGCTCGACAGGCAAACGTAATTTTTGTGTCATAGTTTTAGTTAACAAGGTTAGCATGGAACCGCTGTCTAATAATGCTCTTGCCTTATGAAATTCTCCAGCGTTGTCTGCTAGTTCTAGGGACACAGTGGGTAATAAAACTGGTGGATCGTGTACTGTAATGTGCTGAGTATGTGCTGAAATATGACTGTCATTTTGGTTAGCTTTATCAGAGGAAGTAACAGGGCTGCCGGGCAAGTGATTATTATGATAAACTTTATTATCATAGTGCTGAGTATGAAACTGGGATTTATTTTGTTTACGTGATGTAGTGGATGGTGTATATTGTAGCGATGGTATGGGTGGGTGTAGTGTAGTATTGTGTAAGTGAGTAGCAGGTAGTCATTGTTGTGAATTAATAGGTGAATTACGACGAGAAGAGTTTCTTGATTCCGTGGTTGGGCGGGTGTGTTCTTGTCCTCTTAGTTGTGGGGGCAAGAGGTGAGAATTGTCATATGTGGGTGATTCAAAGCCACTGCGATGTAAGGTGGTATGGTGTTTCTCGCTATCACATTCTCTACACCGTCCTGTGGATCTGCACTCGTCAGAGTAATGGGGTCCTAGACACTTACGGCACCGTTCATGAGCTTGGATAAAATCCCAGCGCCCTTGCGTAGGCTGTCTTAGGTATTCACCGCAGTTCAGCAACCTGTGTCCTCTAACGTGACACCAAGGGCAGTAATAATTATTGGTCGGTGCTGGTGGGTGGGCGGAATCTTGTGCTATGGGCTCGAAATATTGTGTAGACTGTGGGTATCCTTGAGCGTACTGTACAGGGTACGCTTGACTTTGTAGAGGATATGCAGGGCGCGTTAAAGGTGGGCGGACGGAAGTAGTGGGCTGAAAACGAACGTGCCGAATTTCTGGTCTGGGTGCAGAAGCGCGTGGTTGGTACCGTGCTGAGGGAGAAGCACGTTCAGTTTGTCTGTATGTCGGGCTGAGGGGAGGGGGGGGTGGGTTATATGTCTCAGTTTCTGTGCAACGTGCATGGTCTTCTAAGAATGTGATTACATCCTTTAAGGTGGGCAGAGTGTCTGAAGACCCATGCGTTCGTTCAAATAATGTGCGAAGCTCGCCCTTTAACTTCCGCACTACTATTGACACTAGGACGTAGTCTGAGTCATGTAGTGGTAAGTTTAGGTTTTTAAGCGCCGATTGGGTTGAAATAAGAGGGGCTAAAAATAACTGTCTGATTTGTGAGCGGGTGGTGATGTGGGGTAACTCTAGTATCATATCTATAAACCTATCAATGAGAACTCGGCGATTTTCGTAGCGATTGGCAAGTGTTGTCATCGCTACATCGTAGTTCTCATCGGTAACCTTGAGGTGTGATACCATACTGAGAGCTTCTCCGGAGAGGCAAGAAAATAAATAGTGTAATTTAACTGCACCTGACAAATTACCGGCAGTGTCCGTAAGGCTTTTGAAAATAGTTATGAAAGATGGCCAATCCTCAAGCTTGGAAGAAAATTTGGGTAGATCTATTTTGGGCAGAACAGTAGACGTGGAGAATGTGGGCGAGCTTGGTTTGATGCTTGAGCTGATGGTGATGTTTGCCACCAAAATTTTTTCATATGCTTCTATAGCCGAGGTGTAGTAGTCAAAGTACCATTTTTCCACTTTGTCGTCAAGGTCTTTAGAGTCCAAGATCTCATAATATACTGTATCCAACTTGCCCTTTATATCGTCCAATTTTGTAAAGCGCCCTATGAAATCGTTTACACTATACTTTTTGTCTCCTTTTAATATAAGGTTAGCTATCTCTAATAGGAAAGTTATGTACTTATGGGTTTGCATAAAGATGGCAGATTGCGATTTGGTAGGCATGACGATGAGAAGTGCACAATAAGAAAAGGAAAAGCAAACGAAAAAAAAAATAATATTTTTTTTATTTTTTTTTTTTTTTTTTTTTCTTTTTTTTTTTTATTTTTTTTTTTTTTTTTCTTTTTTTTTTTTTACTAATGCTAATAAAGAACACGCAAGAAAGCAGCCAGAGAAACGTAAGAAATACGAAATAAATAAAAATGATTAGGAAAAAAAATATATATCAAACTGTCGTGTGCGCTGAGTCTTAATAAACACGAAGCTATATATGAAAGGAATATAATATTCAATATTATTATATCGATCCGATATCACGTTTAGTGCAAGTATTCGAGAATAGGTGTGCTGAATAAAGTACAGAATACGTACTCGAGGTTATATTAACCTACCTACGTACCAAAAAATAGTTATCGTGTAGCAATTTGCGTAATTATCTGAGGAATGTGGAATGGGTATTCAAATATATAAGGGCAGAAGTAATATGTTTATAAGAAAACAAAAAAGAAAAAACAAGGGCAGAAAACGGGTAAATGGGCAGATTGATAATGATTGTTTATTTAACTTTTTAGGTATGCGAAAATTTACAATTTGGTTTGAATTAACCATAAAATGGCAAAATACGGTTGTTGCAGACTGTATAAATAGGTCGCCAGTTGGAATATTCGGTTCGAAAGACCATATGATCTGGCCGATTGCCAGATTTCAAGGGTGCAAGGGTAAGAGGGAATGGAGATAAATGGACTCACCCGTAATAATATGAGCTGAGTAACCGGAGCGTCTGCGATACAGGAGCAGCAGTGCGTGTTCTCTTGTTATATATCTCCCGCTTCACAACTAGATTCACTTGCCACTTATCACCAAGCTCTTGGAACCCGGTTAGTATTGCAATTGGGTGGATATCTCAAATGCGCGCGCGATGCGTGAATGTTTTTACGAATACAGTGGACCCTTGGTAATCTGACAAACGTTTTGCAGGGCGGTGTCGGACTATCGAATTTGTCGGATTATAGAGTACTGCTACAGACCACTTATAGTCCGGATTTTTTTAAAGAGTATTTTGTAATCCGATAAATTACCAATCAAAGTGATAAAATTCCATCTGAACTACAAATCATACTACATATTTTTGGAATTTAGTAAATTAAACAGCACAATAGAGAGCATTACATTTTATTATAAAATTAACATCAATAAAGCTGTAGAACTTACAAAAAATAATATATATTATTTTAGGTTACTAAACGGAAATTAATTTTATGTAGAGTGATAGGCATGTCGGATTACAGAGGGTGCCGGATTAGAAAGGGGCCAGATTACCGGAGGTTCACTCTAATAAATATAGAATAATTATATCTAGCTAAACATAATTCATTAATATTTCTTTCATATTCTACCTATTTTTCCATAAATATAACATCTTAAACAGGTAAAGTAGAGTAGATATCATCAACAAAATTGCATCTAAAAATAATGCTCAACCCGTCTAAAATCAACATCATACAACTGTATTGATGAGGTTCCATATTTCTACGTACCCACCAATAAGCGCGCCGAAAACTCCACCAAACACTCAATACTTCCACGATGTTATGAGAAGACCCTTAGGTTTATATCCGTACTCTCTATACTGGTATCACAAATATAACCGAGGCACTTTTTTTTTTGAGGCGGGTGAAATGCCTTTCGCACACTACCAACTCCTTTGCTAGCGATTAGACCAAAGCGAAGCCACTGAAGATAGCGTAGCCACCAGAGTCATTCGCCGGTATGTGTGGAGACTCGGCAAGGTACCTCCCTCTATGTGGAGAGGTAACCCATAGGCAATACTCTACTAAAACCACCCTCCTCCCATGTGCCCCGCGCTTATGGCAGGAAGAGCATGAAACTTAGAACGTAGTTACGCCTACGCTGATCCTAGCGCATACGTGCTTGAGAATGCCCCGGGAAGCAGTGCAAACTCACTTCGTTAACAGGGGGATGACGCCTCCGCTCCCTAGATGCTGAAGGGCCCCTGCAGCGGTATTACGGGAGGAGATTTTGCGTACATCTGCGTCTCCGGGACCCCGACTGACGTCCTGATGAAAAATTACAAGAGTACTGGATCGGTTTTGCTATAATTTTATACATATTATGTAGTTTTAATACCGCAAATGGACATAGATACTTTCATCCCGCGAGATGGGATAATTTACGATTTAAAATGAAGTGAACCTTCCGGAGGCAAAGAGTACTAACTAACTAAATTTAATACAATGCAATCTGTGTTAATGCTTTAAACTAGAGGCACGCACTAGGGTTTGACAAAAACCATCGCGATAAACAAAATATTAATACTTATGTATTTCGTTGTACATTATACTATGTAATACATAATACCACTTAATCTTTATTTATTGGTCTGTATCAATAATTGCTGCTGATTATACTTATCTAAATAGCATCGGCTCTAAGTACACCTTTATGCCAGCGATTAACGAATAGCGATAACGAATTTAACGCCTAACAATTAGCGTCGTAGCGGCCGTTACCTTCAGAACGACTTATATAACGACGTGGACTGATAATACGTATTTTGTAGAATGTATTTTTTATCTAGCAACGCAATTTGTGCTGAAATATTACGATTTCTTTGTGTGGTGAAAATCTATACCGTATTTCTTTAAGTTTTCGCGACTAGTACAAATAGGTAATTACTACTACTACTACTAACAAGTTGCTACTGAAAAGTGGCTGAAACGTCGAAATAAAAATCAAATAAAATGCCGCGCTTAAAACCGTAGTTTTAATTATATATATACTGATTTTTTAGATATATCAAGTAAAAACGCTGTATCACAATTTTATTACAAACATACAAATAATATTAACAAGCAAACAAATTACACTTGGTACGAATACATATTTGTTTGAGCTGAGCTGAGATGGATATAAACAGGTCTGCGCAAGGCCACTATTAGCTATTTTAAATGGAGAACGAATCAAATCAGGTTTTAAATTCAAAAATCTAAAAAAAGTCAAACCTACGATTGAGACTGTCATGTCCGGAGATTTTGACGAGATAGTATTAGCATTGGATCACTGTTAGAGCCGGATCAATCGATGTGATACCACGCTATCTGAGTATATCGGCGTGAATCAATTAGTGTTGCGTACGACGAGTGAGAATTCCCATGGCCCATTCTTCCGCCTCCGCTAAACACTGGTAACGTCTTGACGTCACCCCTGTTGTTGCAAAGTTTTACAGCCGACGGTAACCACTGTCCAATAGGTAGGCCATCTACCCGTCAACCAGCTACGGAAAAAAAAACCATTTCACAGATGTACTGAATCTATAATAATTATTATAAAATTCTAAAAATGCCGTATCTACATTGAAGGTATTAAAAAAAACAATTAGAATAGACCATATAAACGATGGAGAACACAATCCATTTTTTTTAGATTTCTTGTCTGTTTGTTCGGGATTCACGTAAAAACTACTGGGCCGATTTCGATGCGTTTTTCACTGATTGACAAAAAATCCCCGGAAACTCCGCGATAATTTGTCTGGGCATTATTAGAAATGCCCAGTAATGTAAGTACGAAAGTAAGTAAGAGTAAAAACAAATTGAATTCCAATGCGGTTTTTTTTCACTAATCGATAGCCAATTTTATGTAATAAAATGTGTGATATTTTTTATCCTAGGAACCAAGTGTGATTATTTTATCAATTTCCAAAATGTTGCAGTCCCACAGATTTTATACAAACGTATGACGACATTAGGTACAAGGAGTCAAATAGGGCATTAATTATTTATTATTTAAACAGTAGACAATAAAAATTATTTATTCATATTCATATATTTTTCAAATCATGATATTTAAATGATATCTAATGAACATGATAAGATCTTAAATGAACGCCTATCCTTGTAACTATATGTAAATAATTTTAGAATTTATTGTAACTTGTGTCCACGTTTCTCTCTTTGGCAGGGCCGGATCTAGGAGAGGACAAGCCGTGGCTCATCCCCCGGGCGGCCCATTCAGAGTGCGGCAAATTCAAACTTCGCAGACAAATACGCAACTCATCATTAACGCAACTCTGACCACTGAGACGTTCAGTACTTTCAGCACATGAATTACATTTCGCGGGGCGCGTAGGCTTAGGTTAAAAACCGGAGGCGCACGCGTGTTTCTCAGTGGGCGACAGATAGCTGAAATGATGATTAAGGTAAAATGTAGGCGAGCGGGGACGGCATTTTTCAGTTTCTGTCCCTCTCAAAAAAATTCAAGATTCGGGGCTGATTCTTGGGCCTATTTCTACCGGTTTCCGGGAGGCGCAGTAAGAAAGTTATTCCCCAAATAGCAGTTAGATTTCTTTAAAACATACCTGTACCAGGGTTAACGAAACGACTAAAACGGATGCGGGAGTTCCTCACGCGGTCCTTCCCCATGACTCCATATAAGGACCGCATCGTATTATTTATTCCCCGCATAACACGTCGGTTTCTTTAAAACACGATTGTCTTTTTCAGGTATATTATAAACGAATACTTTGTTTATGGAATAACTAGAGTTTTCCACGCGGCTACGCCGCAAGTGTATCTATCTCTAGGGGGTGATTCTGTTTTACTTACATAATTGTTTAATTAGGTTCTTTATATATTGCGAGCGAATACACGTGCAAAAACTACGATACAAATAAACCATTCTTGAAAAACTATATAACTGATAGTGAAAACCGCTTAAAATCTGTTGCGTGCTTTAGAAGGAGTTAGCGAATATACAAACAGACGCGGAAAGCGACTGTTTTATATCTACTATGTAAAGAAGACTTGTACAACTTACAAATTCATCATCATTAATTGGGGAGCGTTTCTTAGAACTGCACGAGCTGATTCCTCCATCCCCATTTTACCTTCGGGCTACCAGACGCACCGGTTTGCGCCACCGTTACATGGTGGAAACACCACCAGTCAGAACCAAGCGTTTCGTTTCATCTTTTCTAGTGCGCACTGACGAAGAGTGGAATAATTTGCCGGAGTCTGTTTTTTTCTGACAAATACAATCTTGAGGTCTTCAAGTCACGAGTGAATACGTATCTTCTACGTAAGCGTGCTCCATCCTAGACTGCGTCACCACTCAACATCAGGTGAGTCAGTGGTCAAACACAAACCTATACTACCATAAAAAAATTATTATAAAGACTTCCATGTTTTCTAATATCATAAACTAAACTTTTCTATTATATTAATGTACTCTGTGGACTAAACCCACTACTTTAGTGTTGCTTAGTTGAGCTATAGACCAAATAGAATCTTACAATAAGCTCTACTAGTGTAATTGAATCTATTACAATCCATCAACTACATCAGGGACATAAAGACTATTGTGGTGCGGGGTTCCTTACACGATCCTTTCCTTCCATATTCAAGACCCAGCTATTCATCGCTGATCGCAGCTATTTGGTTTCGCCCAAGCACAGGCTACGTTTCACTGCCACACATAATAATACATACATACATACATAACTTCACGCCAGTTCCCTTGCGGGGTAGGCACGAACAACAGAGCGCCATTCAGGCTTATTGACATTTATAGCTCTTGGTAATAATAGATTTATAATATCCTATAGGAACATGTATCTATACATATGCCACACTTAATATGTAGATATTAAATTACGTTTGCCAAAACATATCGAAGTATATAATATACGTTCTGTGTCGACCTCATATACTAATTTATCAGCAGAGGATCAAGGTAAACTGAATACTAAAGGAATGCGCTTAGATCATATCAACGTTTATATCTCAATGGGAATACGTTAAAATGAATATATATACCTAGTCTTGCCATAAATATTGTGACAGAGAAATAATTTTTTTTCTGTTGCAAATAACATTTATGAGTTTTACAGTATGTTAGTTTAATAAATAAATATAAAACAATTTAAAATGTAAAAAGCTTATTCGAAGTGGTCTCCATTGGCTGCAATACAGTCCTTTAAATGTTGAGGCCAGTTATCAATAGAAGCACGCACTCTTTCCATGGGAAAATTCTTCACTGCCAATCGCAGAGATTGTTTTAGGGAGTCCAAATCATCATGGCGTTTAGAGCAAGCCGTACTCTCTAAAACTGACCATAAATCATAATCCAGCGGATTAAGATCGGGACTAGACGACGGCCAGTCTTTAGTGCTGATGAAGTCCGAAACGTTCGTTTCCAACCAAGACTGCGTGGACCGAGCTTTATGACCCGGCGCCGAGTCTTGCTGGAAGGACCATTTTTGGTTATTGAACATGGTGTTGTTAAGGGGCTTAACTACCTTTTCAAGAATGGTATCTTGATACACTTGTGCCGATATTTTGATACATTTTTCACAAAAATATGGCTCAGTCACTCCTTCATAGCTAACACCCTACCAAACCATCACTGAAGACGGATAATGCCCATGTTGCACTCTGTCGACTAATTGAGAAGCTTCCTTAGAGTTTTGAGCATAAATACGGTCATTCATTTTGTTTGTTAAAATGTTGCTCAATTGTAAAAATTTTCTCATCCGTAAACAAAATTTTTCTGTGACCTCCCTTTGCGTACCGCTTCAGTAGTTGTTTCGATTTTACCACCCTATTCTTTTTTAAATTGTGAGTTAAGAAATGACCAGTGCGTCTCTTATAGGCAGCAAGTCCTAAGTCATCTTTTAAAATACGCGACATGGCTCTAGGTGATATCTTCATCTCCCGAGATAAAATCTTTTGCTTTCGGACAGGATTTCTTCGAATTCTTTCCCTTACTGCTCTGACTACCTTTTTCGTACGAACACTACGTGGACGGCCAGATCTTTTTCTGTCACAAACAGAGGAGGTCTCATTGTACCTGTACACAAACTTTTGACTAATACCAAGCGTATGGAGAGTTTTAAAAATTGCATTTGGCTCCATACCTACTTTGTGTAATGAAATCTACTCCACTCACTCCATTTTAATGTCACAAAATGTTGTACAATGTATTAGCGCCAAAATGAGAAAACACAATGAACAATCATATAAAAATAACAGATTCCAAATTCAAATGCAATATTTTGTTTCTTTTTAATTGTAACAGTATTTATGGCCAGACTAAGTAGAGTTGTTACGCCTACTTCTATAGAACCCGGGCTGGATTCCCGGCTAAATAAATTTCGTAAACAAATTTATTCATGATTTGCTCTGGTCTGTGTGTGTGTGTGGAATTAGCCTCAGTGTTGTTGGTTGTATGTTATCCATCATAAAAGCGTAATTTATTTAGCTTAAGCATGTACAACGTATATCATGTGTTAGCCTGTCATTTATAAAATTAATTAAATTAAATATTCTTAGCAACTTTAAAATTCCGGAATTGAAAGATGCAAAAGCCATTTTGTAAACTAAATAATAGGCAACTATAAAGTTTTAACACAATAAACAAGCAATTAAGAACGTACGTAAATACCAAGAAAATAGGTTTTATTTTATAATCTTCTGATAACAAGCTTAAGGCTCGATGTTAAGGCTCTATTTTAAAGATAAGCGGCTGTCATTGTTATTATCGATCATTATTAAGCCATTTATTTGTTTCATTCCAGAAATAAAAACGATTCGAACGATTGATTGAATGAACATTCACAGGATAACAAAGGCTGGCAAAGGAATCTTAGTCCATACAGCCAATTCTGATGTGTACATTTTCGTATAAGTAGCGTAGTTAAATTGTAGGCTAAAACTTTCGCCATGCAACGGAGTTCTTGTTAGAAAACACAGTTCACATTTCTCATAAAAATACTTTACTACACAAAAACTATCAATATCTTACAAATATTATATAATATTACATATTTTTAGAAAATAAAACTGCACAGCACAACATACCCTTTCAGTTCCCGCCAAAAACTCTCTTAGGTATGTATTTCGATTAAATGCTTTCTTATAATTCTGCATATCTAAATAACGAAACAGTCGACATCTAGCACCTCTACGGAACCATTCATTACGTCTGAACTTCCACGAATTTGCCCGATTTTCTTGAATATACATGTAATTGTATATTGTGGAAGCAAAACAAACGGTTTTATGGACTCAAAAATCTGTTAATAGTAGACCCAATAACAAATTTTTCAAATTTTCGTGGAAAGACATTGACATTCTCAATTTTTTTTAAAGCAATACAGTTTTCCTTGAGTAAATCAAAAACAAAGTTTTGCCTGATTTATTTAAAATATTATTCATACTGTTCAAAGCAGAAAATAGCACAATGACTTTTAAAATGAAAAAGATAAACGAGATATAGAGAACAAAGCATAAAACCACGTGTGACGTAAATAGCAATTTAATTTTACAACATGTCTGTAACGAAAATCCACATAACGGATTTTCGACAGCGATAATATCGAAACGATCGTTAACGATAATCGTTTATATCAATTACCTAATTAATAACGACAGATAACCTTCGCAAGATAAAACTATAGTTATTTCATATTTAGGTAAATAAAAAAACCTGGTATTAGAGAAAATTTGAGACGGTTTCAGAAAGATTGCAGCCTTATCTAAGAACATTAACTTCTTATTAAACGGTATAATTTGATTCTGATTTTTGTGTTTTAGTAGTCTAAATAATAAAAAATCTCAGTAAATGAAATACCTGTCTATACTCTGATTTTTAATTACCTGGACAGCTGCGATAGATCTACCTTTTTTATTCATAAGTAAGTTGTGGGCGTTGAATCCTACAGACTTTCCATAGAAATTGTAGGTATAGAATTTAACTCACAGCAGTGAGTTGTTTCAAGCTTGCAACATAAAACAGGTCGATTGCAGCTGTTATTTTAGTCCAGGTAATTAAAAATCAGAGTACAGTTTTATCTGGATGTAAAGCTGGCGGAGGTCTATTTGTTTCGCTTTTATCGCATCACCCCTTTAGACATCCTTCTGCGACCAAACATCTATAGACCTTTAAGACCGAAAATAATACAATACTATAGGTATTCTTTTGAAAAACAATTATAATGATGAAAAATCATAATCTAAATTCATCCTACTTATCATTTAATTACCTCTGTAGTCGGTACTTACGCTTTTTTTAAATAATGCTGTACCATCTAGCGGTTAATAGCACATTTAAACAGATTTTATAATTTTAGCTTAGTACAAAATAGTGCTGTATATTGGACACTAGATGACACTTATATAAATCCAAATAAAAGTGTAGATCTTTAGTGTAATAAATAGTCATTTTTAAAGTATCAACATGAAGTTACATGTCAATATTGATATTTTTAATGTTTATTATTAAACGCGCATGACATTTTACAACAAAGGTTAATGCGCATAGTCAAAGCATTGCGCATTTCGTAGCTAACCTCATCGACCAGGAACGGAGCAAGTTGAACGGGCAGACGAGTTGTCAGTGCAAAAGCCTTTCGGATCGTCATTGTGCCGTATTTTGGTGCTTAGTGGGTGTGGAAGTGTCTTCGAGCGCATTTTGTTTTGTTCAAGTGCTAGTTTAAAATAAATTGACAGGTCAGTAAATTTTATTTACTTATTAATTAATTACTAAAAACTGAGGCTCTTTAAATTTGCACATAATAATCCTACACACATGATCAGATTTCTCTTCCCACAGTTCCTAGAATACCTATACGTAGTACGTACAGACGTCATTAAAATTACCTACAGTTATTGCTAGACTAAGGTTTTATTCACCAATTCTAACTTACAAGCTCGATTTGTTGCTATTGATTCATTTGTATCTTGGTGATGTCATGTCTGACGCGTTACATACCAAATTTTCTTGGACTTATCTGTTTAGGGTCTTATTCATAGTGAGTAAAAATTTAACAGTAGTTTTGTGCCAATCATCTTTCAAGTCGTTGGAAACATGACTTCAATTAAATTTTACTATATTTTTTATATATAAAAACGAAATAAACTCACATATATATGTAAAGAATAGACTGTACAACATGTAATATTAAAATCTTGCAATATAAGAGGTACAGTACATGTATAAAAAGTATTAAGTGAATATCAAATTCTATAGCTTCCTGCCTATCCAATAAAAATATTGGATAAAATATGAATGTAATAAAAGACAGTATAGGTTCTTATCAGACTGACAATATAAGTATTCAGGATATCACAATTAAATTAATGAAACCATTTACAGAGGATTAAATTCAGAACTTTTAAATTCAATTAATTCTGCAGGATGCAGGATCTTTGCTGTCTCTCATAAAAAGTCTGGGTTTTGGTTCTAAGCTATCCCATCCTCAACATGGTACACGAATGGATAATCCTGGTACAATATAATAATGGTACATCCTTTTCTTTAGTCATAAACCTGCACCTAGGATCTTGCATGTGTGCACCACACAGATGCAACTTTGTGACAGGTAGTTGATACAGGGTAACACAGTCTTTCCTGCCATGATGATCACACTGCACCCCTTGAATGAAGTCTTAGAGAGGGTGCTTGCCACCACTAATGTGTCGGCTCTTTTAGAGCTGAACAGTATTGCATGTGACAATGGTAGGCGTCCTGACTAAATGACTCCAATAATATAATATGGTGATGTGGAAAACCTCTGGTAAGGGATGCGACCTGCATGGACATGTTGTCCATATCCCATTTACCAAACACATTTAGATCGGCCGGTTTGGCGGCAGAAACAGTTGAATCACTCAAGTGGTGTAATATGCAATCCTTGGTGAGAGTTATATGTTTGTCCTATTTACTGTTGAAATGCTCAAACCATGGGGTCTTGAAGCCATGCGCAAAGAGAGAACAAAGAGATTTCAAAATTACCTATTGACTCTTCGGGAGATGAAAGTGCTGGTTTCTACCTCGGACAATGGATCTGTATGGCGATCCGGGGAGGTACATGGTCAGCCTTCTAGTAACCGTACCCTATACTTCGATGACCTAGGCTCAATATTTTACTTATAGTCTTGAGGAATTATAGATACAAGTTTCCTTCACTGTACTAGTTTATAGTTATAATGGGTAAATTTATAGATATTTGATACACTAATTTTAAGTAGCTGGGTGGTGGAGTAGCAGGGAGGCATACTTACCCCTACTACAACCCCTATGCTCTGGAGTTCTCGAAATATTATTTTATAGTAATAAATAAATAAATTTTAATAATAATGAAAACAATTAAAAAAAAATTTTTTTTTTAAACATAACTTCGCTTATTTTTTTACTAATATTGCAATTATATCATAGCTTCAATGACTGTTTTCAATCATTTTCATTCAAAGGTGAACAATCCATTCAAAGTCCAAAAGAGCCACTAATCAACAGAAAAAGTATCAAAATCACTAAAGAACAGTGTAAGATGTTAAAAGTTGAATAAAAACACAATAGAGCACATTCACATACCTTACAAAACTAACCATGACAATCTTCAAAATGGCGGCCAATAAGAAGAAAATTATAACTTGGCGTTTTTTTAGATAGGTATTTATTATATGATATTTTTAACCCATATTAAAAAAAAGTAGATTTGTTCTGCAATGTATTTAAAATTGGTTATCATTAATATAATGATTCATTAACATATTAAAAAAGCATCTTGCTAGTTGTCCACTAAACTAATGAATAAAACACATGTTTCGTATGAGACATTGAGGCATCACAACTATTCCTGCATATAAAAAAAGGCGAAAGATTTATACGGTTTGAAGGGAAACCAGAGTTGCATATAAAATAAATAGTAAATTATTCTGGCTAGCATGCTGCTGTTGCGGCACGCGCTTTTCGCTCGCTCGGCTCATGCGCTTTTGTCTGAACATAACCTAGCCAGTCACTGGTCGCAACCTTCCCATCCCACTAATATTAGTGAAAAAATAGCTGAGGTTATGGATACAGGTGTGTACAAGCTCGATTGTGAGTGTGGATTGTCATACATTGGGCAAACAAAGAGGAGCATAAAAACAGGGGTAAAAGAACACATTGCTGATATGAAACACACAAGGTCTACGAAGTCTGCAATCAGTGAACACACGCTGGATAAACCCAACCACTACATCAGATTCGATAACCCACAAATCCTTGTGAAAGAGAATTGTTTCATACCTAGAATGATGCGTGAGGCTATTGAAATAAAAAAACACCCAAATTTCAATAGAGAAGATGGTTGGCAAGTATCACCTGCTTAGGATCCGATCATCAATACTATTAAGACCCAAACCAACTACCAGACCTCAAGACACTGTGAGCTCTTTCTGCGTGCAACGGAACACAAACCAACTTGACTGATAATTTTCTTTTATTTTTTGTTCCACCCATTTTAATTTTATATAAAATTATTAGTGTTAGGTATGTTTGCTGCAGAGTTTCTTGTGCCGCTTCTTCTCTTCAAGCCATAACATGTTGTGAAGCGGTGGTAAATTAGATTAGGCTCCCATAGAGTAAATAATAACCATAAACAAAATTAAAACTAAAGAATTAAAATGAACAAGTTGGCGGTAGGCTAAATAAAACTTTACCAAACTTTACCAATAGTCGTTGACACTTGACATCTTTGTCTTCCGTGATCACGAAACGAAACGTCGGAAAAACAAAAATCAAATAAATGACCGCGCTTAAAACCGTTAAAAAGTAGTTTTATTAGGTGAGGTTATGTTTACCAAAAATTAATATTTCAAGAACTCCGGGCCATAGGGTTTGCAGAAAGGGTAAGTGTACTTAGCATACCCTACCTCCTCCACACTTCGCCCATCAAAATTCGTGTATCGGATATTTCAGTGCAGCCTTATAATGTATTATAGTAAAAAAAAAATATATTGATGAACCATGTAATTGAGCAATTCAAACATTTTAAAATAATTAATAAGGTGCAATTGTCGTAATGAATTTTAGATTTCATTAAGTTTTATTTGATTTACAAACTAAAAATTCATACTCATTGTACTTTTATATATACAGTGGATCCTTGGTAATCTGACAAATATTCTGCAAGGCAGTGTCAGACTATCAAATTTGTTGGATTATAAATACTGGCACAGACTCATGTAGACCGGAATTTTTAGAAAAGAGTACCTTAAAAATGTGACAGCCTATCACTGTATAGTCTATTTTATATAGAGTTATACGTACATCAGATTAAGATTAGACAAGGGTGAAATTACTGGGGAAGGGGGATCACTGTATAGTTTATTTTCTGTATATATTAATTTTGATATCTACCTGTCTTTCATAAATATTTCTGATCTATTCTAACATTGTCTGGAAGAAAATCTCTGTACATGTTACCATGACAGTTTTTGACACTTTACGAGTCAAAGACAGTAAACCACACCACATTTCTCTAAAATTAATGGAAAAATGAATGAGTGGGAACATTTTCAAACATGTAAAACATGTTTTTCATTACTATCATACATAATATTAAATACTAGCTTCTGCCCGCGACATCGTCCGCGTGGAATAGTTTTAAAAAAATAAGTTAAAAAAACCCCCCGATTTAGAAACATTCTTCATTGCTGCTCCGCTCCTATTGGTCATAGCGTGGTGATGTATAGCCTATAGCCTTCCTTAATAAGTGGGCTGTCTAACACTGAAAGAATTTTTCAAATCAGAGCAGTAGTTTCTGAGATTAGCGCGTTCAAACAAACAAACTCTTCAGCTTTATATATTAGTAAGTATAAGATTATGCTTGGGATATCAACCTATCTATATTATTATAAAATTCTAAGCATGCCGTGTCTGTACATTGAAGCTATTTATGAAAAAAAAAACTGGAATAGACTATATATTATAGTCTATAGCCTACGGAGAACACAATCATTTTTTTTTATTTCTTGTCTGATGTTTGGGCTTCACGTAAAAGCTGCTGGGCCGATTTCGATTGCAGTGGGTATTATACATAAAAATTAGCTGATTCGGATCCAATTAATACTAAAACAATATAAACCGGAATTTTTTACACTCCCCGCGATTTCCTAAGTGTGAAAACACGTGATATTAGTAAGACTTGCTTGATATGACAGTTTCTATGTTTATTAGACATCTTTATTAGATTTAGATATGTATGCCTTTAGTAACATAACCAATCCCGAGTTTTACAGGAATCTTTGGAATTCATGTAAAAATCCGATGCCGCGCTGAAAATACACTTTGATTTTAAATACTGTCAAAATAACTGTAATCTACGTTACCTGTGAAGTGTGAACAAAGTTATGGGTAAATCCTAGTAATTCTATATATCTAAACATTTTTAAATTTTATTAAATAATTAGGACCACCTGGTCGGCAAGTAACTTATTCAGCTTGTCTTTTTCTACTTTTTTCAACTTACTGCATAGTATGGAGTGAAATATTTTGTCGTTTTGATTCCATTGGATATGTTTAATTCAGACATCAGATTGCGACCAGCAAATTAGTACAGTCTGAGTAATACTCGACCATTCAATTGACGCCATACAAAACTTCTCGTGTCCGGTGGTCGACTGGTTAGTTTACGACCATATGGAGTTAGAATCACTTATTTAAACTAAGTTTATTTTAATATTTAATCTTATTTTTAAAGTTAGTTTCAGATCACGTCTGCACACTAATAAAATCTCAATAGTTATTATGCCCAAAAAATTTAAAAATCGTTAATACACATTATTATAATTTTTATATGAATGTCAAAGAAGCAAGTGGGGTGTGTAAGAATAAGCCTGAATGGCGCTCTGTTGTTCGTGCCTACCCTGCATGGGAACTGGCGTGAAGATATGTATGTATTTATGTATAATTTTATCAATCCTCTCATAATACATACAAAATGTAAGAGGCAATGCCTTCCAATGTAAGAAAAAAGTTTCGCAGTTGATTTGACTGTCAACTACCCTATTCTATGTAGATTTTTAATGTATATAATTATCTAGAATGTCAGCAAAAGTTCATAGGTATCTGAGATAAAATAACATTACGTAGGAGTATTCGCTGGTAACTTTTAAAACTATCTTTAGAAAAGCAGCTTAGTGCATTCCCGTTGAGACGCCTACCAACCCAGTAATCCCTAGTCTCACGTCTGATACACCTACAAGGATTTTCCATTTGCTGACAAACGTCTGTGAGAAATACAGGAAAAATTCTGTGCATAAAATTCCGAACAAATATTTAGATTTGCATTTTAGAACAACGCTCTCATGTTAGATTTGAAATAATACGCGCGATGTTTTTAATTTTATCAGCTTTACGCCTAAGTTTCACTGAACACTCAATATTTTTCTTAATAACAATATTTCTAGGTACCTGTATAGCTAATTCTAAATAAATTTGAATATTATTTAAAACTAGAGTTTTCCCCGCGGCTCCGCCACGTGGAAAACCTAGGTAGTAGTAGCTCTATGTTACATAAAATTAGACGTTTTATATATATAAACCTTCAATACTTTAGTTTCTTGTTTAATTCACTTCAGTTACAAAGAAACTAAGTCAATATAGTGTAGACGACTGCACAGCAAAACATAAAGAAAAGTCGCAACCAACCTGATTTGAACTACCTAATACGTAATGAATGACATGTGGACAACCTGACAACCTGTTTGTTATTGAATTACAGCGATAGTTCTCTACATCGCAATTGCAGCGCCATCCATTTTGCTAATCCGTCTATTCCAAGTAAACGACGTCTTTTATCGGAATAAAACTTATCCAAAGTGTGGATTCGGGTTATAAGCCAGCCTTATGTCGAGTTTAATTCATACTTATACGTTCAGTAGTTTTTAAAAAAGATACGATCGCAGCGCCACCTTTTCTCTATTTTCGCCTATCCCACAGAAGCGACGTCATTTATCGGGATGAATAATATCCTAAGTTACGGCCCGGGATATAAACTAGCTCTATGTCGAGTTTTATTTAAATCCGTTCAGTGGTTTTTTCGTGATGCTCAGAGAACAGACTTGCCATCAAGTGGACCCGTCTGCCAGTTTGCCTATAAGCAAACATTATAAAAAAAACAGGCAAAAAATCTAAAAACTGCATTTTCGGAATCTTCTGGTCCGAATTATCCCTCCTGATTTTTTTCACATATTTAAATGCATTATACAAATTCGAACCATTTACAGATTTATTTTAGTATAGATAGATCGATATAGATTATTATTTTGAATACTTGTTATATAATATGATTATTTAAAAAACGGCCAAGTACGTGTGGAACGCACATCGAATGGTTACGTATTCCGTTTTCTACAACACTTATATACCCTACGAAATAATGATCAACTACTTAACTGATCTTGTTTAGATCGACCTTCATTGTTGTTCTTATCTTATGTTGTCTTTTTAAAATTTTCTGCCTCAATTCAAAAGTTTGTACAACACATGAAGCGAATGTCTCTCTTATTGACAAAAAGAAAAAATAATCGTTTATTTTAAGGTCTGACCGATTTACCGCATATGACCCATGTGTGTAAATGAAAAGAAATTGACACGCCATGAAAACTGACCAGCCCTAATCTTTTCTTTTGTTCCCCTAGATCGCCATAGTGTTTCTTAGGGGCTATAGGTTATATACTCCCACTAAATTCTATCTATATAGGCTCACAGTTTCCAAGAAAAATAACTGTAACCTACAAATACAGACGGATGAACATAGCGATTTCATAAGGAATCCATTTTTGCCAAAATGCCTACTGAACACTGACAATAGTGCAAAAATATTGAGTCTTAACGTTGGAGAACAACAAACATGCTCCAAAAATTGCATGTTTTAGTATTTTTGATGTAGATGTTTTTGGAATTGATAATTTAGGTTTTCCGGGACACCTCATATAAGAACCTAATATCCCTTCACGTTTGACGATTATCCAGATGCATAATTTCTTTCATTACGAAACCCATCTTTCCTTCCTAATACATTGGCAGTTATGAATTTGTCAACAAAATGTTACAATGGTTTCTTATCAATTTTATTCATTTATTATGAGCCATCAACAGGAGATGAATCCGTCTTAAATCTAAATAATATAATATCTCAATTTTATTCATAAATATTATACACTGTAAAAGCTGCCAGTTTGCTTAGCATAAGCATAAGGGGCAGTCAATGCCATTCCATTAACATATTGCAAACATTCCAACGCTGGTTCGTTGTACCCATGAAACTAGATCATATTCCTTAAACGTTCCAAATGACGTGTACCCAGACGTCATAACATTTTACGAGTTTGATAACGCCAACATATATGTATAAACTTTCGTTCATGCAAACTAAATTGAGCCGTAGATTAAATATGTACTCGACTGAAACGGTCGCATGTGACGTCAACCTCGCTTTCCCTGACAACTAAGCCCTTTTAAGATCTGGCGATAAAAACTGACACGAAAAAGGAAAGTAGTAACAAAGATTAATAAATACCTCGACTGAAGTAATCGCATGAAGTGAGGTGTGTAAGAATGGGCCTAAATGGCGCTCTGTTGTTCGTGCCTACCCCGCAAGGAAACTGGCGTGAAGTTATGTATGTATGTATCTATGTATGAAGTAATCACATGTTATTTTAATACATACAAAAATACGAGCACATCTGCCTTACTTAAATATTGGACACCAATACAACCCAGGATATTTAAAGAATGTCAATACAGTCCCTGTACTCCCATCGTCGGGCTCGGGCATCTTAATTTTTTTAGGAGTATGAAGAATATACACGTCGCGCTTGTCCGAGGCGGCTTAGCGATGATGCATGGCTTATCTCGATGTGCAGGTGTCATTACGAAGTTTTGCTTCATCGTCAGCCCAAAATAGTTATAGGATATCCATACACCTTAGGTGCCTAAACTACTTCAATGGTACATGCTTCTCGGCTAGGATTCAGTCACGTGTCATTTAAAACACACGTTTGTGTTGCGTGTACGTTAACCACTTAGCCTTAGCTTTAAAGAACGGAACGTAAAGTGAATCGTTTGATTAAATTTAGTTAAACGCTTACCCGCCGAAATGGTTTTTGTTAAATGGTTTCAGGACCCTAGTCCCAAATACCCAAAAGTTAAAAATACTAACCCTGATGGTGTCACAGCTGATTATCTCAGGAAATACTAAAGCGAGAGATAAGAAATTTTTCACACTTACTAGGAGTTTCTTGTGTCTATAAATATGTAAGGCCTTTGCTAAATTATTTTTAGAGTTTTGAAAAATGGACCCAAACCATAAAGTTGAAATTTAAATAATAAATAATATAACAGATTAAGGTATCGAATAAAAAGGCACATTAGAATTTATTGTAGCGTTTTTAATTTTTAATTTATAATAAAAACAATACAAAAGATTACTTTTAATATCCGTATTTTATCTTGCAATTGGATTCTTTGGAATTTTGGAGGTTTCTTTGAATGCAAATCCGAATCGCACACGGTGTTATGCACCAATAAATCCAAGAACAAATGGTCACTCGCTCTTAGATCTATTACATTCATAAATTTAGATTTGCTAATATGTTTTAGAGTATTGTTTCTTAGTTGCAACAACTGCAATCTCCATATACTGATTTTCAAAATGGAAAGAGATTTAACACGATCGATTAGTTAGCTCTATAAATATTTAATATAAAAGAACTATTAAAACCACTCGTAGCTTTTCAAAGGCTTCGTCCTATTTATCGCCATTAAAAACAATTGTGCTTTAAATATCGCCGCTGAATTCAGTAATAAGTGATCGTCCCCACTTTCTCTTTTGTTCAGAAGTAAATTCATACAATAAATGCTGTCGTAAAGCTTTTAATAGCCTCGGGAAAGGAAAATTCGTTCTTTGTAATGAGGGAATTGTTTGTTATCGTACAATTGTTGATTTTAATTAGAGCTGTAAACAAGATGAAAGTTCTAATGAGATATACTAAGTGTGAATTTGAGTAGGTCTTGTAGGTTTCAGAGGAGGGTTGCGCGCGTCTATTGATTTTCCCACGGCCGCGGACGTGCTCCGTCGTCGGCCGTGTGTCCCGGCAAATATTAAAGGGCCCTGTACATCCTCGTAGGAACATCAGCAAAACGTTTCACATTCTCATTTATCGCTTTCATGCGGGACTGTGGAGGACTTTTAAGATTACGGCTACCCGCGGTTTTCAGAACAAGAAATCTAAATCGTAGCGAGCCGCCGTTGGAATTATTCATGTGAAAATTTTCGGTTTAATAAACGGGTTGATATTTTCATAAGTAACATTCGATGCCAATATACTTAAACTAACACGCAATACGCAAAAGGGTAAATCGATGTATTTACAATCAACACTACACTTACAAGAAAACATAAAATATGGGGTGAAGATTTTTCGTAACTTGATTTTTCTAACATTAGACAATTTATGAAAGTTAATCGGAGCTTGTGTAAAAAGGTGCCTGCGTAGGAAAGATAAGAGACGATGATGAATGTTGTGTGAACAAACTAACTTAACGAATCGCGCGTTGGGGTTAGTTTTAAAAACACCCTTTTCACATTGCAAAATAGATTTTATATTATTTTTAGGGTCATTGACTGACTAAATAATTTAAAAAACCAACAGTTTACTCCAGCTTGTGGGTTTTGAGTCTTCATGATCCAGAACAGTATTCAAAATCTTAATGTTTCTTTGTACGTTACATGTTTTCTATACGTTAATAGGTGATGGAATGCCAATGTAAGGTCGTAAAAAGTTTAGAACTTAAAAATCCGTGTCAAAGAAAATTGGTTGCAATAAGATACGTTAAATAAATATCTCATAGTGTTCTCTCAAGATAATAGAGATTAACTCAACCGACGCTAAACTATAATGTAGATAAAACAATGGATGTAATAATACTGCCACTGCTTTCAAATTAAACTTTGACATTGTTCAAAGAATCGCAATAAACTACGGTGTAGATACCGACGAGGAATCTCAAGACTAACTTCGGTGACGCAAACAGTCCGATGAGACTCTAGTTACAAGATCTCTTCAACTCATTTATAGAACACTACTTCAGAGTTAGTTTGAGCTCGAGGTATCGGAAAACGGAATTGCATCTGAGGCATTATCTAATTATTTCTTGTCAAGTTTGGAGATGTCGAATAAATTAGACAAGTGCGTGTCATTTTAGGCACAATGAAGGCTTCCGTAGGTGACAAACTGTTTTCGTTATTTTTTTTCTTCATATATGGCTTCCGCGGTTAGCGTTGAGCCAATAACAAATCTTGATCATCTTGATGAACTTATGCAACGTATGCAGAATTTTCGTTATTTGGAACCAGAAAAAAGCATTTAATGGAAAATACCTCATATCTCGAAAACTACTCATAGAATCTTGCTATAACCAATTTTCCTTACAAGTGGTTTTGAAGCGCTACGAACTCAATTCATTTTTTAGATCATTCCACCTCATGCTAGGGTAGGTACAGTTGGTACTACTTTGGTAGCTAATTTCTCCCCACCTATCGACTTAAAAAAGTAATTAAGAACATTGTCACGGTTTTTTAAGATGTTTATGACCTCGACTACACAATTAAGTTGATTGTAAAAACATTAGCATTCAATACTAAGTTTATCTACAGGACGAACGTTTGAAAACTATTTTTAGCTTCTAAAATAAGCTTACAAAGTAATTATTGAGGATGAGTTTTAAACGTTATTTTATTGATTTTATTGTCAATTTTAATTGTGTCGGAAAGAAATTGCAAGAAATTTGACGCATTCAAAAGGTGTTGTTGGAGGTTGGAGCCATATCAAGAGAATAAGTTGGGAAGGAAAGACGCCCAATGACGAGGTGTTGAATATGAACCCTCATGTATATTAGGCACACTTTCCGGGCAGCCAACAGGACAGTGGCGAGGGAAGTACGCAGCGCGAGTAGCAAATGCTCAAATATTACATACTCGCTCTGCTCATTTCCTTGCAACGTTCCTGCTTACTGACGTGACAGTAGGCATAATTTAAACAAGACATAAAGCAGAATGAATAAATGAAAAAAGAACCGCACAAACCTAAAAACTATTGACAAAAGAAAGAAGGAAAAGAAGTAGATTATAGTTGGGGATTTATTACGATATGACACATTGTTATATACGATAATTGAAAGCAAAGTAGAAAATAAGAAAGAGTGCATAGGGTAAGGCGGGCATCGATGAAATCAAAGGAAAAGTGGGTGTCGTATCTTACAAAGAAGTGGAATAGTTGACTGCTACTCCATGATAGATTATTTGAGGAGGCTCTTCCAACAAAAGCATATTTTCTTGACATAAAGAGGAAGAAAACGCAACAAGACATTATAGATGTTACTTCTTTGTTTTACTTAAATGCCCATTTACTGGCATGCTGATTGTCAAAAAACAACACAAGTTTAAAATTAGTCACCGGGCTTTTCTTTCTTATAATTAATTACGTATTATTAATACTGTATAAATACAAATATATATTACATTATAGCTATAAACTATTACAGTAAAGAAAACTTAACTTGTATTATATTCTACATATAATCCCTTACGACTATAAGGAAAATACTGAGCCTAGATCATCGAAGTCAATGGGTAAGGTTTTTAAACAAGCATTTTAATATATCAATGTGAAAGTGACTATATGCAGATGCCTATTTGGTGATTGTTCACCGCTTTAGTTATGAACCGAATTTTGACATATAATTTCGTGTATACAATAACGTAAATATGATAACGCTCTTACAGTTTATCCCGGAGTTGAGAGATCAAATTTATGACTCCGATGTATTCGAACGTACATGTGGAATCCCCTAGTAAATAATCAACGAAGTGCTTAGTCACTGAAGATTCTGTGGTTGTTACTGTAATCTTATTTTCAGATGTCTAATGGTCATGTAATTTATTTACAATGACTACTAACTTATCATAAGTGCAGATGTCACGGCAAGGTACCGAAGATAGTTATTTAAATAAATCAAACATTATCAACAAGCTAACAATTTTAAGCTACAGCACGTAAATAACATTTAAATTCTAAGGTCAGCCTTCTGCAACACGCTATCGTATACCTTTGTTTGTTGTGTAAGAATTTTTACAACCTCTACTATTTCACTCTTAATTTGTTTTGTGTAAAGTCATTCAGGTTCGTTTATAACTTGTCGAAACTGAAGACCGAATCTACGTAGAAAGTAACTCTAGCTTGTTATTTTTTTAACTGAGTTCATAGATTTTTCATAATCTTGATGAGTGTTTAACATGCCAATTCAATGCACAGTTATGAATAGACGTCAATTATATTATCAAACGTAAACACTGGCCTCAGTAGTCTTAGCATCGACGTCCATGGTTGTCGTGCATAAACTCTCCTCTGTTATTTAGTCTTAAGTATTCCTTATATTGTCCGTAATGCGTAACCATGACTTGCTGAACTTAAAATATACAATGCATGTTTTTGTCGGTTAATTTAAAAAAATAACCGGCTAAGTGCCGTTTGGTGCAGTAATATTCGTAGGTAGCACAAAGGACTGCCATTTGGTTAAGAAACCATAAAAAACTTGTAATTGAAAACGCCCCATATCCTAAAAACTTCAACACGTATCTTGTTCAAATCATATTTCGTTGAGGATTTTTCAGAAGCTACCGTAATTTGTTTGCAGAATTATTCACCCCATAGATCAAAAGTTAAAGGTACACATACAATATGACTTTAGAAGCGTATTGAGATATTTGTCATTCCTAGTTTTAGCCTTTTGAGATTATAATACACCAATGTAAGGCGATATCTTTTTCCAAATGTACTAATTTTATATAGAGCCAATAGTCTTTGAGTAAAACGGCTGTGACATATATAGACAAACGACGCATATGGGGTATGTATAATTACAAAGGTTCCGTCCTGAGAAATCCTAAATAGATTACCTAGAACATGCAGGAAATTAAATTGCATTCATAGATTCTGATTTTTTTTTTGCTTTCCGAAACAATTATGCTCGTGTTTAAGTCAATCACCTTTTAAAATTCCTGAATACTGCGGAGTATGATTTTAATTTGCAGCAAATATGTCTGCATTTCAATGACATCCATCACACAACAGCAAACTATTGTTCAAATGTACAATCTGTCTTTTTGTTTGTCATATATTCTTTATATTTGCGGCAATCCACAAAATATACGGCTTCATTTATTTTCTTCATTCAACAGTACAATAGAGCAGACTTCTAGAAGTAGGTCGCTTACGGTCGGGAATATTGCCAACTTTACCGCTCTACTGTAACTTGAACGTTGCCAAAGTTCGAAGCTTAGCGAATATAAAGTGACATAAATTCATCGTTTTATTATTAAAAGCTCGTATTAAATAGGTATCTTATGTAAATGAACACGAATTGTGCAATTAGCTGAATTTGACTTTGAATATCGAAATACCATTTGGAATTTATATATATTACTAATTTTTCTTTGAAATTTGCAACTCTGAATGTAAACAAATTTTGGAACGCATATTTTTGTTAACCCAGTATTTATATGCCCATATTTCTAGATATTGTTATTGTATACGACCTTAAATTAATCTTTATAATACAAACATATTCTATTACATTCATAAGTAGAATAAATGAATATAAAGTTATCTATATAATTATTTGAATCAGTTGAATTTTACCATCGACTTTCTATTAAACTAAAATTTAATTTCCTCTAATCCTTGCCAACTTTACCGTCTCTCGGAATGACGTAGCTCTCAAAGGGATGTAATTTAGTTTCACTAAGAAACTTATCAGACTTACTGTAGTTCCATTATTATCTGGACTGGAAGAAACAGCATCACCCCAGTATCCCTTTCTAAAGACTTAACCTAACAAATCAGATTAGATTAAATAACAATGAATTTATAAACTAATACAATAAAAGAAAATTTAACTTAGTTATATTGTATTCTACCCATAGTCCCTCATGACTATAATTAGAATACCGAGCCCAGGTCTTCTATGGGTAAGGTGCCCCGAAAGTTGGCTACGTTTCCTTGCTAGATCACCATACTCATCCGTCGTCCGAGGTAGACACCAGCCCTCTGATCATCTAAAGAGTCAATGAGTCGTTTTGATAAATTAGAATTAACTCTTCCAGCGACGTTGAGAACACCAGCAATAATGCTGTCCACAATAGAAGTCTTAAAACTCGCTCTGAGAAACAAAAAAGGCAAAAAACGTACCAAAAAATCATCTTTATTTAGATATAAAGGTAAGAAACAGTCTTCCTGATAGCAGAAGTATGGTTGACTGTGAAAAATCGATCGAAAATCGCAAAATAGATTCAAATATTCCCACTTCACCTATTTAACAGGCTACATTAAATTAGACTTCATAGATCTGAATTCTCTGTGTTTAAATTGGACAAAACTTTTATTAGAGAGTCCTTAGTAAATATTGTACACTTTTCTCGGGTTGAGATCTCGATTTGTCAAAGACCCTTCTAAGGACCCGACAAACCTAATCCGATAAGCTGTAATCTCGTAAATCTAACTTTAGTCTGGTTACGAGCCCCGTGTTACCACAAACCGTATATCTCTGGAATAGGTGCCATATTGGGGTTGACCTCGCTGTCCCCTTTCCTTTGTTCGCTCCGTACAAGGTCGCCCCACCCGGGAGGGTGGTATTGCGATACTTACAATTCATCATTTAAACATAAGGTTCATTACAGACATAATTTTGAATTTTCAGTCTAATGTTGTTATGTATCGGATTATCGATTAACAATTTGTTTAGTATATATAATACTTAAGTTTAGAAAGTTCTTGGATCCCTGAAGGGAAAATATTTAAACACTTTTTGTAGGTTTAGATTATTAGCTATTATATGGTTTATTGCCACGTTTATAGTATTACTGTAAAAGCTTGGAATATTTTAAAGGATTCCTTAGGTGTTGATTAAGGGAAAGGGAGGATATTGCGAGAGACTAATCCATAATATTTTAAAGTTCTAAACATGCCGTGAATTTCTTCCGTGCAGTAACGAAAAAAGAATACTGATTACTGTGGCCGGGCGGCCTGTCGTAAGAGGCGACAAAACCACCCACAGCCCGGTGGTAGGGCATTTGCCCGACTGGATGGCTACCACCCCTGGTCTAAAGTATGCCGCCATAAAAACTTTTAATTGTGTTCCGGCATGTGGCCAGGTTCCAGTGTCTTCTTCAAGGCCGGCAGCACATTTACTCTGGTATTGTTAATCTCTATTGGTGACAGTAACTATTTTCCATCACAGGTGCGCCGTCAGCCAGTCTGCAGTGCTTCAGCAATAAAAATAAATAAAAAACAATTTTGAATTGAAACTATTTAAAAATAACAACTGGAATAGACTATAAACGGTGGAGATTAGATTATTTTTAGATTTCTTATCTGTTTGTGCGGGATTCACGTGAAAACTATTGGGCCGATTTCGATGCGGTTTTCGCTGATCGACAGCAAATTTTTGGGCCTAAAATCTGAGCTTTTTTATCCCAGGAATCCCGCGGGATTTTTTCTAGGAATGTTTTAAATTGGGCAATTTGAAAAAAAAATTAATTCCAACGCGATTTTTTCACTCGCCGATAGCAAATTTTATGTAATAAGATGTGTGATATTTTTTATCCCTGGAATCCGTCGGGAATTTTCTCGGAGCGATTTTTACTTTTTCGGGTGCATAAAAATTAACTTAATCCGACACAGTTTTCACTAAAACTATAGCTTACATTATTTTTACATTTCTCTGTGTCCTAGGAATCCCGCGGGAATTTCAAGTCAAACGTGAACAAAGTCGCTGACATATACTAGTAATTTATATATAATTGCTGTTTTTAATTTATATTAATATAGCAAGAGTTAGTGTACTTAAACCACTGTTCCCGGCTGTATCTATCTGATTCGTTACAACGCCTGTTTATTAAGAAAGGTTATATTTAGTTATAATGGCTAAAGTATCTATACCTCATTCAAATAATGTGGGATCGTATCCTGGCAGAGAACATTTACCATAAGATAGTTTTTAGTCGAATGTGGATAATATCCTAAAGAAACTTGTACATCAATTTAAACGATGTATGAAACCCATTGATTCCTCTTGGAAGAACGTGTTGGGTATACTATCCCTTATAAAATACATTTAGAAGATATAGAAGACATTTGTTTTACTTATGTATAGTGTATAGACTTTAGGACACTAATGACCGAGAACAACAGGAATACAGTAGTAACTATATACTTTACTAAATACAGCATGCATTTAACTTAAACAATATCAGGGAATTCAACTAGCTCAATAAAATTAATTAAACTCTATAATAATACACCCTATCTAAATATCTACTTATAAGTCTGCTACTAAGTAAATAGGCTCCGTATAATATGTATATAGAATATTGTTAAGTATTTACATAGGCGTTGGGAAAGGTTAACATTCCATTATATCCTTTATTAAGTACTCACGTCGTGTACCTAAGGCCCATAGCACACGGCGTATTTTAAACGCGCAGTCGACGCGCAGATGACGGGCGTATACGCGCTTTAAACGACATTCGAACGAACCTTGTAACCCTAAGCACACGCGGCGATCGTGAAACACGCGTCTACTGCGCGTATACGCGCAGATACAACGATACAGACGCGTTGTAGTCGCTCGTAGCTTCTACGTTTTGATCAGATCAGTTCAGTTGTACAATGGCGTCGGTTGAGACTACACTGCTTACGCTAGCTTTAGCACTACTTTTAAAAAGAAAAAAACTTAAAAATAATCCAATCTATTGGATAGACCCATTTACGAGTGAAAGAAGATTGTGTGGTCATTACAACACCACATTTACAAAGTCGGTAAAACATAGAAGATAGGAATTTTTTTCTAAATGTTATCGAATGTCGTATTCGTCATTCCAAGAACTTCTTTTTATACTAAAACCGAAGTTAACTCGTCAAAATACAGTAATAAGATCATGTATATCAGCACACTTCATACGCTTCGTACGTGCTTCAAACGAGTAGCAAACGCGCTTCATACGCACGTTTGTATCGCGTTTTTCGCGTGTTTATATCTATACAAACGCAAAAATCGGCACCTACGGCGCAGTCGACGCGCGTTCCTGAAACACGCGTTGTCTGCGCGTTTTAAATACACCGTGTGCTAGGGGCCTAACGTTGAATAGTTACCAACCTTAAAAATTCTAAAAATGTTGTTACCTAAAATTACAACGTAAATGATTCGCAGAGAGTATGTATAGTTTATTATACCTACACCTGTTTTACATGACATGCTATTTATTAGATAGCCGGTGTATATGTTTATAAATTTGAGATCAGGAGTTATGAAGGGTTCTGAAGAGTAAACGAATATCCATTATCTCATTAGACTAATGAATTTAAAAACAAGCATTCAATAGGAATTTGCCCCCATTTTATTAAACATTACTTAACGGATCTTAAACGTAACAATTTTGGTTAAAGTGTTCACAAGAGTTTGGGGAGTGGTAGAGATTTATAAGACTGGATTTATAAAACAAAAACAGAAAAAAACCACCATTGAAATGAAATAGCTGAAAGATATTTTTTTTTTCCTTCAAGATATAGACCGTCTGACATAGACGGACGATATTACTATTTTATAACGATTCCGTATACGCTCAAAAGGCTAGAAAACATGACAAATAAGACATAACAAAATATACGTTCTTTGTATATACGTATACATATATATCGAGGGCTTCATAGAAAATGGGCGTACAGACAAAAGTGCAGTTTTACACAAGGGACAAAATTGTGAATAAAACAAAACTAGTTGATTGTATGAGGCTGAAATTTGGAATACCCATCTATTTAGGTACACTTGCATACTGGTAAGACTTTCTAAATTGTAACATGTATAGTTTTTGGTAAACAACAAAACATCCAACTAAAAAATAGAAAATAAATTTTAATAAATTTGAAATAAAAATAGTGTAAGAAAAAATTATTTTATTTAAAAAAAACTTGGGGTGCTTTTCAGGATATTATCAAAATAACCCTTCTACTCATATCTGTTCCTAAAATATTTATAACTATTGATACAATGCACCCCACGCTTTTTTTACAATAAAATCATTTTTTCTTACACTATTTTTAATTTAAATATATTTTCTATTTTTTAGTTGGATTTTCTATAAAAGCGTATTTTTTCAGTTTTTTTTTAACTATTATTTATTTTTCATTTTTTAGTGATTATTTAGTGATTTAATTCCCTTCTCCGTGGAAACTGAAAAAAGAATTAAATACACTCTTATGATAAAATGGAACGTTATGTAAAAACAAGCTTTTTTAAAAAGTTTTTTAAATACAAGCTTTTGAGTACCTGCATATCATGTAGCAGCAGAGTGCAAGCCAAGACAAGTAAAACGAGCCCAAACACGACGGGTCTATCTTATTTAGTACAGAAGTTCCTATGGTCACCTTCCGACTCCATCATCAGATCAGCTCCATGGTACCATATTATTGCATTGTCACGCGATATACACATACGTGCAAAATTTCAGCTCAATCGGAAACCGGGAAGTCTATCAATTTTAACTTGAAAGATTCCGTTACATACTAACATACGTATGAAGCAAATAAAAGCGTATTAAAAAAAGGCATTTTTACTTATACGCCCATTTGTTATGAAGCCCTCGATATATTAGGTTGGGGAAAAAGTTTCTTCGCATTTTATATAAAAATTCAAAAGGCTTTTTTATAAAGTTTATTTACATTTGACTAAAGTATGTAGGTGCCATCTTGTAGGTAGGGACGTGATCCCATTGCTATAAAAATTTTGGGGCTTCTGATCAAAAAACTGCGACAAGTGGTTTTGGCAGTCCTCTCGTGATGTTAACCTGACACTGCCTAAGGAATTCTGCAGAGACCGAAACAGGTGAAAATCTGAAGGTGCAAGGTCAGGACTATACGGCGGATACATTAACACCTCCCAGCCAAACTCTCGTAATTTTTGCTGAGTGGCTAAAGATGTGTGAGGTCTAGCGTTATCATTGTGAAAAACCACACCCCTTCTGTTGATTAATTCCGGCCGCTTTCTCTCAAGTTTTTGCTTTAATCTCATCAGTTGCTCGCAGTACTGTTCAGAATCGATGATCCTGCGTGGCGGTAACAGCTCATAATGAATAATGCCTTTCCAATCCCACCATACACACAGCATCACCTTGTTGCGAGTTAACCCAGGTTTCGCCACAGTCTATGAAGCCTGACCGGCCTTTGACCACGATCTTTTTCGCACGTTCTTGTCGTACGTGATCCACTTTTCATCACCAGTTATCAGCTTCTTCAAAAACGGTTCGGTTTCATTACTTCGTAATAAAGAATCACAAATGAGTACACGGTTCATTAGGTTTCTTTCCGTGAGCTCATGAGGCACCCAAATATCGAGCTTTTTTGTGTACCCAGCTTTTTTCAAATGCGCCAAAACCGTTTTGTGGTCAATTCCCAGTTCTTCAGCTACATCGTAACTACTAATATGCCAATCTTGCTCCACTTTTTAAAAAATGGCATCAATTTTGTCCGTAACAAGGCGACCAGAGCGACGTGCATCTTTGATATCAAAATTTCCGTATTGAAAACGCTTAAACCAAATTTGCGCTACTCTCACAGATACTGCATTAGGTCCATAAACATCACAATTTTTTTTCGCGGCTTGTGTTGCATTTTTACCTTTTTTGTAGTAAAATTTTAAAATGTATCTCATTTTAACAATAAGAAAAACAAATGAAAATCACACATTTTCCGAATTTGAATTTGGAATTGTCTTCTTTAAAATTAAAACTTTTTAATGATACCAAAACCAGCCAGATACAAATGGTATAGCCAAAGAGATCTTATTACAAGTTCATACATACTATATGCGAAAAGACTTTTTCCCCAACCTATTATATAAAATGAATTTTTCAAGTGACTGTAAGACCAAATCTTAAACTATAAGAAATAGCGAAAAACACTAAAGGATTCTCGTTGCCGATTTTGATGATAACTAAAGAGTTAACATTATATTATAGAAAAAACAATTACCCTATTCAACCTACTCAAATCAACTGACTTTGAAAAAAATAAACACACCTGTATTAATGTACTAAATCGTAGTGTAGCTTGTAGAGGCAAACAAAGGGAAAGGGCTGGTTTAAAAAAAAGTTCTATTTTCTATACATTAATTAAACATCAAATTGCCCCGATCATTTGACCCAATGAATTCACTTATTTTGTTTGATTGATTGGGGTAAAATACCGTGCGTTTCGAGTATTAATTTACAGATGCCTATTAAAAGTGGAATAATTTTTATCATTTCCATATTGAATAAAATGAGGTGAGGTTTAATTAATGTATAGACAATAGAACATTTTGATCAAAAACAACCCTTTCGCTTAGTTGGCCGTTCGACTTTCCTTCACAGAAATAGATCCCTTACTAACTACCTACATTATGATTTGGTATAATAGTGTATACAAGATGTGTATACACATTTTTTCGAAAATCTAAAGATTCCACTTTAGCTTTCATCAAAATCGGTCCTCTAAGACTCCTTTGAGTATATTTCACTATTTCGAAAGAATGAAAAGGAAGAAAACCTTTTTTTGAAGAAATAGTGACGTAATTACATTCTTTATACATTACTATACACAGAGCATAATTTGAGAATTTGTACGCCGCATTTTCAGCAAATAAGGTTTGCACTCAGCATATTGCTGTTCCGGAATTATATACGACACAACGCTAATTTTCAGTGCAAACCTTCCTTTAGGCGTATGGCCAAAAAAAATGATAATAATTCATAAAACTAATTCTACTTATGTAATATTTAATTTGTAAAACAAATAATTAATTTTTAATAAAACTAACAATAAAATACTTTGTTACTTCAAAAATTAAAATAAATACTCGTGTAACGACTTGTATCGAATCATCTATTCGAATACAATTCGATAGAGTGCTTGCCGAGTATTACTACATTTCGTATAGAATTTGGCCCTGAGGGCCCACTTAAAAAAATCAGCCTGTATACCTGTATGTAACGTGTAAGGATATTGGTTAACCAATCTAAAACAACTTTAGGCTTTATTTATTCATACCTGATACTCGAAAGCCAGAGAGGCAAGTTGGAGCAGAATGACATTTTACAACAGCTAATAAAACGAGACGAGGAGTCAATATTGGATTAGGATTGCAAGGGCCTTAGTAAATCTCTGCCGTATGAGCAATCACGTGCGCGATGTAACGACGCACATTCTTACTTTATTAGATATCTCAGGAAAGGGTTGCTACTTTCTATGTTATATAATTATTAATTATTTAATCATATCCTATTCCTCGGGACAGACAATACAGTAATTTTAACCTTAGGCCGACTACACATACACACTTAATTAACTGCGATATTCCTTTCGTTATCATATCATCATTTTGTACCGTGCATGAAAGAACAAAGAATATTTTATAATAAGAATATTATTAATAAGGAATAATAGTAGATTTATTCCTTAAATTAGGTTGCATGGAATAGATTGCTTTAAGCGATAAGGCCGCCTATTGTTTCTACCATTACAATATTGTATGTAATTGTGCATTTTTGAAATTGTATATTTGGTCCATGATCAAATTGATCGTGTACTAGCAGATGCGTGATGTCAGGAGCCTTAAGAACAGACGAGCGTGCATGACAAGAGTTATGAATGTCAAAGAAGCAAGTGAGGTGTGTAAGAATAAGCCTGAATGGCGCTCTGTTGTGAGTGCCTACCCCGCAAGGGAACTGGTGTGAAGTTATGTATGTATATTTGGTGAGCAATAAAGTGTTATCTATCTGTCAATTTCCTGCGGCCGGGCGGGCTGTCGTAAAAGTGGACAAAACAACCTACAGCCAGGTGGTAAGGCATTTGCCCGTCTTGATGGCTACCACCCCTGGTCTAGAGTATGCTGCCATAACAACCTTAACTAGTGTTCCGGCATTACTGGCCAAGTTCCAGACTCTCTTAAGAGAGCAGCAGCGAATTTGTAACACCTTTCGTGTTGTAAATATCCATAGGCGGTGCTAACCGCCATTAGATGGGCCGTCTGCCTGTCTGCTAAACTCATGCAATTAAAATACGTTTTAAAAAACCAAGGCCGCGTTCATAGGAATATCTTTCATTCTTAATGACTCTCGATTATCTCCGTCGCGTAAATTATGTCTCTTGCACAAAAGGTTCTTGGTACATTCTACTTTATTCGGTACCATCTCACACATCCTATATTGTTTAAATATAGTCAGTCACAATAAATATATTTCTTCGCTGAAAGAGCAGCTGTATCAATTATTTTTCTTACTTAATCTAAAAACTGACACCTAACATAAGCATTCGTCCTTCGAATCATTCTTACTCATACAAAAATGACGAAAACACGTTATCCACTACATATTTACGATCCAGTAAATTTTCTAAATAAAAAATTCGCAGAGATTCATTACGGTTCAAGGTTCAAAAAGATATTGTCCTTGAAAATATAAGTTTTTACGAAACATTTGTTAACGAAATAACAAGAATGAGATTCTATTTATAAATTAAAACCTTAAAAAAAACCAAACACATTGAAACTAAAATACATTATGTAGCAGATCACTGCCAACGGGGAGCGTGCCCAGAAGGCTGGCTGCATTGCCACGCTGTATGGCAATACTTATGTGTTGTGCAAAATATGAGCCAACCTTCTGATCACGGGTAGTGTCAAAGAGTTTCTTACATATGTCTTTAAAGAAACTCTTTGCCGACGGACCCCACGGGTCTAATGTTTCAACCCCAAACGGCACAAATATGTAACCCCTTCCTAAGGCTCCATATTTGCGCCGTTTGACGTCCTCAGCTAAAGCGGCAGGGTTGCCAGCCCCTGACTCGGTCATTGGAAGATGTGACGGGGCCAGTGTGTCAACACAGGTCGCATCCCACACTAGCGACCGCCCCATCTTCCAAGGGACGAGTGACATTCCGTCCGGTCTCTTGCCATCGTCACGCACCAGGCCATTCGGTTCCAGAATGGCCGGGACGCCGACGCTGACAAGAGCTCGGCAAATGATGTCATTGAGGCTGGCATGACGAGATCTTCTTCCTGCGGTTTTTAAACATGACAACCTGTGGTGTCCAAATCGGTCTACCATAACTCCACATTGACAGTGATGTGGTACGCAACATGGTGCCCCCAGGCGTAAGCTCGCGGCTAATCGGAATGTAGTGTTGTCCAGAAGTGTATTATTATAAAATGATGCGTGTGCTTCTAACCACTGTCCAGACTCCCAATTAGCGACGGCTAAGAGGCGGGCGCGCTCTGCTGAACTGGTACACGTTTGTAGAAGATTATCCCGCGTAAGTTCGCAGAGCGGCCCATCCCAGGCATGCTGTGAAGTAAGGACAGTAGGTAAATTGACGTTAGGGCAAGCCATTGACCAAACTCTTCGGGCATCGGTTAAATAGGGAATTTCGAACTGAAAATTGATCTTTTGTAAAATTTTGAATACTAAATCACGCGTACTGTAAGCCGATGACAGAAAAGCTGGCAGAGCGACACTGGAGAGTTTGCGGACGCCGAGGCCACCCAGTATTACCGGGAGAGAACGCTGTGACCATGCACGGTCGTCCATTTCTAAATTTATGATGCATATGAGGGTATCCCTCACGATGTTGTCCAATGTCTGTAAAAGAGAGGTTTGTTTCCAGAGTTGGCAACATCGGAGGGCGTATGTAAATTTGGGCACGAAAAGGCAGTATCGGATAATAGTGTAGGCCATATTTGTATTAATTTGGAGTAAACGATCTGAACTTTCACGTAAATTTTTAATATTTTCTTTGACGTAGTTAGGTATTGACTCGTCGAAGATTGGGGCACCTAGGAGATGAAGTGAGGAGTTGTTTACTAATTTAATTCCCGGTGCTATTGTATTTAGTCTAGAGATTATTTCAGTTTTACATTCTGTGTTGCTGATATAATATTCGCATTTGTTTAAATTTATTTCAAGTCCTATGGTTTTAGGTTCTTTTTTTAGAATGGTAAAATCTTCTAAAACGTCATCTACTTCACCTCCTAAAGTGCCATCATCTAGATACCATACAATAAATTTGGATTTCAAACGTGTAATGATGGGATGAATTGCTAAACTAAAAATGGCCGGTCCTAACGGATCGCCTTGCTGGCATCCAGTTTTTGAATAAAGTACGTTGTCTTGAAATATTAATTTTGAATTTTGACTATAGCATTGCCAAAGAAAATGGTAACAATCTGGAATTTGGTCTTTAATTTGTGAGAGCAAGGCAGATCGATCAACTGAATTGAAGGCGTCCTTAACATCCACCTTCAGTACTAAATCTCCACCATTTTGTTGGAGGAATTTGCGTAAAGCGTGGACAGCCGCCTCGTAGCCCCCCCGCGAACCAAAACCCAGCTGGTTGGGCTGAAAGTATAATTTTAAGTATTCAGCTTTTTTCTTACAACAACACTTAGCTGCGAGGCGGCGGTACACCGTGTCTACTGCGATCGGTCTTATTCCCCCATCCTTTTTCTTCAGAGCGCACAGTTTGGTACCATAAAGGATGTCAGTAATTTCATTTACAACCTTCCCTGATAGCATAAAATTAACCAATGCCGTCAGATTCCTCAAAAGTAACTCACGGGCCTCCCCGCATCCTAATCCTATTAAGTCCTTGAGGTGTTGGGGCGTCAGACCGTCAAGGCCCCCGGCAGAGCCACTTTGGAACAATAGTAACAACCAGTGCGCTCTGTGAGTCTGGTGGAGCCGGGAATACAGTTTCCGGCGATGAAGGTGGATGTTTGTCACGTAGGGCAGTTAGCGTATCTGCAGAGTTTGGTGCTACTGCATCAGTAAAAATAATAAGCGAGCTGCTCCTCTAATGTCCCCGTCATTAAGTTTATTTTCTACAATATGGAATATAGCCAAATTGTTACGGAGACGATTTGGGGAGCAGCTTTGAGGGTTATTTACACAGAAAATTTGGGAGTTATTATCCAAAATAGAATAATTATTTGTAATTTTTTGTGTTAATGATATTTTTTTATCTTGATCTTTATTTATATGGAATATCAGATAAGGAAACATTAAAAGTTGCTCCCAGCTTACGGAATTTTGGGCCAAAACGGTTTGAATTAATTTTGATACGGTATGGCACGCCGAAATTCTTGCACCACGAGGGATTCTTTTTAATACTGGATTATTTTTCTTTAATTTTGGTAGTAGTTTCCACAGAGGTTCTTTATTAACTTGAGGATTTGGTGGAGTACTTGTGTTTGGTTGTAAGGCCACGGGAGCCGAGTTAGTGTATACGATTTTGTATTTTTTACTACAGTGAATTTTGAGGCCTCGATGTCCTTTAAAAAAGCGTGACTGGGAGCAGTGGGGGCATTGGACGTCGACTTGTGATGCAGTAGGCCCATTCCCTGCAGACGGAGAACTCATTTGAGTTGCCTGATGGTACCAGTCCTTTACTTAAAACAAGAAAAATTGTATAAAAATACATTCGTTTAAAAGACTAATAAAAACTAATAATATAACTATGAGCTTACAAAATTGACTAGACAGATTCTATTTATTTTTGTTCTGTCTTTATGTTTTCAAAACAGTTTATAGCATATAAATTAACTAGGGTTCTCCACGCAGCTTCGCTTGGATAAAGTTTTGATCTTCATCAAATGGAAATTGGCCTATTTTTAGGGATATAAAATATACTGTGTTGATCTCTGCTATTAAAAATACATTTCTCTTTTCTTTCACCATATCCCAATTACTTGGGGTCGGCACAATATGTCTTTTCCTTCCATACTCTTCTATTCTGACATACCTCTTCTGTCACACCGCATATCATCATATCATCCTTCACACAAGTCATCCAACTTTTTTTTGGTCTACCTTTAAATTTGTATTAAAAATACATTTATACCTTTCTTAATAAACCGTACATATTCTATGCTGTGAAGACAGAAAATAAATACCCCAAAAAAGACATTTTTACATAAGTATAAAACCGAAGTAAGAAAACCTACGAAACTGACAAAGCCCGCAAAATATGCAAAGTGACAATTGGTCTTTTGCCAGGGAACTGATCGATAGCCTCAGCAGCAGACGAATCCTGGAAGTTGGCAACTGTGTTTTGGGAAACGTAGTGTAAAACGACATCCGACCAGAAGGATTATATTTGTGCAAGGTCGCTGGAAACAGATTAACGACGTGGATTTCATTTCATAGTACCTTATTAATTTTTTACTACAAGAATCCTCCGCCCTGGCTTCAAATAAAGCTCTTTATATTATCCCTAAAGGCAAGCCCCGAAGGATTACTCTCAGCAAGTCTACGCAGTCAGGGCATTATTAATGCGGCCGGCGAACTCCGTGTGATCCAAATATTTCGTCTAACCTTAATATTCTGTATAAAACATGATGAAAGTTGGAATGGATTTTCACGCATTGATATTCTTGTGGAGTTTAAATTGGTTTCTATAAATTTTGCTTTTTTTTATATGCTCATATACATGCCGCACCAGCGTAAACTCTTGCAGATAAATGTTTGAAAAAACTGTTTTAGAAACCATTTTTTGTCGTGAAAGCAATTTTGGCATAGTATAATTTTTCAAACGGGAATTGTTCTACAAAGTATTATATGAAATTAGATAGAAATGAAAATACATATTTTTACTGTCTGGAGTTCAAACATGAGCTCTGTGGGGTCAGTCGGCAAAGATATTCTTCCTATACCTATAATAACGGTAGTTCATATTTCGCACAGCTAATCAACATTGCCATACAGCATGGTAATGCTGCATTTCAAGATAATTGTTAATACCATGAGTAACTTTTTCAAATATGGCAGTTTAAGTAGCCTGGCGGACAGCCCATTGAGAAATTTGTTACAAAAACAATTTACAATGTAACATTTCATATTATACATTAATTTACTGATATACATATACACACTGTTAGTGTTTCTTCCGCACGTCAATTACTCGCAAATGTAAGGTCACTAGGAAGGTTGCCTCAAGGTCTTACAAACTAACTTATTCCCACCATTCTTTAATTAAAAAAGTAATCCCCATAAAATGTAATCAATTTAACTGTTACAAATTAATTCCTTTTGTCGTCATTTTTCTCTCTAATGGGTTTATATGTATTTTAATTTACTCAAAATTAATTAAGATTTCTGTCTCTTTGTAGTAGAGCGAGGTTTCTTTCTAAAGTTGTGTACATTTACTAATATCAAATTAAATCGAAATCGTCGTAGTAAAATATAGAATTCTTCGGTAGTGTAGGATAAGGGAGAAAACTCACTGATATACATGTGTCTCAAAATGTCTATCAACTTTACACGCTTATAACATTTCAATAACTAGTGATCCTATGTTCATCTTTACGAACTTATGTATAAATCTTGATGGTGTTTTTCAGGATGCCGGCAGCAGTGCCCCCCGCCGAAAATGGCGCGCCTCGCAGCGAGTTGGAGCAGTTACAAATGCGAGCTGGACAGGTCACTGATGAGGTCAGCATACCAATATTAGTCATCATCTCTGCATCTTTATCATTGTACGAGCAACATGTTTACTGCGATAAGATAATAATTAGCTGAGAATATCCTTTGTGTTAATACACAAAATTGCAGGTTTAATCAAGGTCAAGCGTTATAATCTAAAGTATTTCAAAAAATAAAACTCTTCTGATTCATTACTGGAGAAGTATTCAAGCGTCGAATACTCGCTATGTCCTGTACATCGAAACTTGAAGTGGCAGAAACTTTATAGTAGTGAGCTGAATCATTATCTTGATTACAGCTTTTAAAGCCGGTTCGATACCACGCTCTTACAGCGGCCTAGCCTTGAGCTAATCGCGCTTCGTATGAGTGTGAGTAAGAGCTCCGATGGCCCACTTTACTCGTTGCCCATCCCTCTATACCATTCACCTATCCGATCCCTTTTATCCCATTTTTATTCTCAAATCCGTCTTTCCCATCCTAAAGCTAGCAACGCATTGGCTCCGTGCCCGGTGTTGCAGACGTCTATAGGCGATTAAATGAGCCGTCTGCCTGTTTGCTCGCTTCTCAATAATAAACAAATGGGATTCGCTTTCCATCCGATTCGACATCCCCCACTGTGAGTCAAAGAAAAGTAAGCAAAACCTGTACACCAGATGCCTATGTGCATAGGTCGATCATATAACTACACTTTCCCGTCCAATTTCATTAATTTAGTGATTTAGATCCAGTAATGTTTGAGAAAAATGGCTATGGATTACTGTCATGCATAGATCCGTGGACGGAGGAACATTACAATTTCATAAGGGTGCCGTTTTTGCCAATCTGTTTAAGGAACCATTAAAATGTATGAAATGTGCAGACATAAAATCTACACAAGATATTATAATATACTTATACATAACTCTGATTTTATAGTCGGGTTTAGAAGTTAGCTAATTTATTAGTAGTTAGTTAGTTATTTAATTTTTCAGTAAATATTGATTAAATTTGCCCTAAGAATGTTACGGACACTGGATTTTTTTAGGTGTAATGTGTAAATTTTATTAATGCTTTAATTTATGAAATTTCAGTCGCTCGAGGCCACGCGACGTATGATGAACCTATGTGAAGAGGTGAGTTTGCGTAAATGCAAATTTTATGATAATTATTTATTAATAATTTAAAATTATATTAATAATTTAGTATAAAATAATGAATATAATCATATATCCAATGATACTTACAAATGTATTTTGACTTGGTGCTTTATGTGTTTCATCACAGTTCAATAATCCAAAAATAGAAAAAAAATAACCGTAACCATTTTCATTGAAAATTGTGTTTCTGATCAATTATAGTCCCTTGTCCCCTTTTTTAAGAAGTTGATATGGAAACTTGTAATATAATTGAATTTGAAATTCTGGACACAGTTGTTTTTATATCATCTTCTACAAATAAAATAGATTATAACTGTTATTTATTAAGATTGAATATATAATGATGATTTGTATTAAACTGTATTAATTTTCCAAGCGTACGAGAATACTGGAAGTTCCCCTTGAGAGATTCAAATTAGATAATATTTAGATGATAGAACTGTGCGGTCTCTTATATGCAGACGCGTTTCAGTTACGTTCAGTTTCCCCTGAAAGTTTAATTATGTTGAATTATTTGGTTGGTTATGTTAATCATCTGTGAGAGAGGTGTTCTCGATTCGAGGGAGTGAGGGGTATAGCGGATGTGTCCTGGATAGCCCCAAGCTCGGTTGGTCTCCGACGCCCGTCCCAATGTACCCCCTAGGGCGCAGCCTCTGCTAACCCTGGCTGTTGTGTTTCGATGTCGCTAAATATTTTTATTTTATCTATTATTTATTGTATATGTGTATATCTATCTTAGCTCTCCAGTCATTAAATCCTTTTTTGTATCATTTTTGTTTCATTTCCACATATTAAATATATTATTATAACCATACCATATATGGGTGTTGCATGATCCGTGCCTTACTGTGTCCGAAAATGTTAGACCTCTATAGCCCTTTGTGTTGTTGGTAGTGAACTGTACATTTTTGTGATAATTATTTAACCATTTTGGGCCCTCCCGCCCGGCTCTCGGCTTGGTGCTGACAGTTATTTATAAAATCACAATGTAACATCATTAATTTTGTAATAATTTAACAGAGGCAAATTTTTGAACGAAAAGTAAAATCTTAACCGTCAGCTCCCAAGGAATGTCGCCCGTTCGCTGTTATTAGGTTCCAAAGCATGAAGTCCACCATCGACCATGATAGAGATAGTCCAAGCCCATATTTAGAATCGATACTTCTCTGACTTTAGTAATCCCTTTAGTACGTGATATGACTTGATTTCGTGCGCTTTTCAATCTTTTATAGTCTGACCGTTGTGCTTGGGCTTGCTTTCGAAATGATACCCTTATAACACTTAAAGTTCTTTACCGAATCCACCTCAGCCACCGAGGCTCACGTCTTTCAAACGCACCATCTACTACTTCCTTATTTTCTATCTAAAATTCTACGTTTATTCGTTTCCTCTTCAATGCCTCTTTATTGAAACATGCCAACACTAACTGATCTATGAAGTGGTCGTTAACTTTATGTGCTAATATCTCGATCAGTGTATGTTGATGTTCGTTTTTTCCTGTTTTAGTTGAATCTGTATCGTAGGTCTCTGTGTAGTGGCTGCTCTGTTGTTGACTGTAAATCTATTATGTTGTATGATTTTCATGCCTTCTCGAACATTCACAATACTGTCAATATGGGCGTGTACACACTCTCGTACCTGCCACTGAACTCCAACAAATATATCGAGCTACACCTAATTAAAACTCTCACACAAAATACAGACCAATTTTTAACAGTAACCACATTACCTTTATTTCAGTTCCCATATATTTATTTGTAGATATACTTACAATAAATAATTATAATTTTCAATGCCAATACTTATACACAACATCATTATAATCCTAATCATACTTTTTTATCATATTAAATATGGTATATGGGTTTGTCTGTAAGAAAATAAATACATTCAACGGTGATATAACACATTACATACTCTTCATACTCACAAACATCACAGAACAAACTTGGGAGAATATGCACTTGACTTGCAATCCTCGTAACGAATAAATAATGTAGTTTAGCACGTCAAGGATATTCTCCCTGTTGGGACACTGTATGGTTACTAACAATGGGTGGAAGATGTACTCGAGGCACATGTGTTCAACGAGCACCGCCACGGCGCACGAGCGCGAGCTCCGCCACCATCCACTCATTCCACTGTACCCCTCACAACTAACATGCTCTGTGACTTTTTGTTTCTGCGGCGTAGAGCAAGGAGGCCGGCATTCGTACTCTGGTCGCTCTAGACGACCAGGGAGGTGAGTGATCTGCAAAATTTGCAACACTACATTATTTACAATTTTATCTATTTTACCTTTTTCGCTAACTTTGTTGAGCATCGTAGGGTTTTCAGCCGACCCGAAGCAGGGCTCACCGGGCTAGAAGAGATTGAGGGGGTATCCCATTAATATTATTTATTTAAAATTACGTCACTGCTATAACTTCAATGCAAAGGTGCGGGCATCCTTCGATAAACCTTCGATTAGCCTTTAATACTGACACAGTTATCAACGCGACTATCACGGAACCCACATCTTTGTATGACATCTATTCATTATGTAGATATTTTATACACCACTTTGCACAACTTAACAATGAGCTCTTTCTTCTACGACGTCAGGCAAGACCAACGAGTTGACATGATACAAACTGTATATTCGGTTGGGGCGATACTTATACATTCTGCATTTCAGATGTTCGTACTCGACTCTTAAATACCAACTTTACCTAAATCACATAAAACGAATCTAAATAATCGAGCAAAGTAAATTCGAAACGCTTCTCCTCAACGCACGACTCTAACAACACACAGAAATATCATGATTCATATGAAACTAAGCACAGATGAAACTGAATCTGGTTTTACTTGCAAGCTTCACTGCATGCATGTCGTTGTGGATCGAGTAGTGTGTGTTAGCGGCGGAGGTCGCGGGCGGCGCGCGCAGGGGCGAAGCCGCCCGCGGCGCTCGCCGGCCGCACGCCGCCGCGCCGCACGCCGCCAGCCGCCCGTCGCCCGTAGCGCGTCCGCGTCACGCCGCCGCCCAGCTGCCGCACCGCACTCGCGCGCATCTCGTGCGTGCCGTACCCTACCGGCGCACCGCACCACGACCCACCCACACACCCCGATACTATCTCCTACGATATATTATTTTGATTTGTATTTTATGTATAGAGCGAGGACGCCGGGGGGCAAGCGCTTCATATGTTGAGTCACCAGGGCGGTAAGAGTTAAAACTGACACATGGGTAGTCGAGCCGTGAGAACGTCTGTGTTTGAATGTGCAGTTAAATAAATATATATAATCTCTTTGTTTTTCTTTGACGTTTCTCTTGAATAACGACTTCTCGATCGATGTTGCGTGTGTATCTATGTTTCGATGGGGATGACTTTTAAAAACATAGTGTAAATAGATAAGCCCAATGGCCGTTCGTTGCTAATTGTCGCAAAAGACTGTACTCTATCTTTTGCTGAAGATTTAATTTGAATGAGCTGCGCAATCTGTTTAGTTCTTCCGTTGATATATATCGACCGGAACGCTTTTTCTAGGTATCATTTATTTATCTTTCCGAATCTACTATCTCTTCTCGTAATTTTATACTGCGGTACTGATATGAATGCGCGTCTACCGATGTCTGTTCGACGTATAGAGTATATGGTATACGCCTTCATCTCCATGGCTAGCAGCGTACTGTTAATGTTAGACTGTAGGTCTGCAACTGTTAGCTCGATGCGATATTTGTGTCCCAGCGAGGCAGGCGGCGCCGCTTCCGCGCGCCGCTCGCCGCTCGCTCCTCGCCACACTACATATTTATATTAGTTTGTTCATTTATCTTCTTCGACTAAATTAATACTTTGCTACATTCACGTATCATTTAGGAATGGCTTAATGGAAACGCTCATTTGCTAAGTTGATTTGTTTTGTACCGCGGCGACGCGGGGGTGGCCGGCGCGACCCGCCGCCTCCATGTCGACGCGTTCTTTTTATTTATGTTCAGTTATCAGTTTGAGTTGTGTTGGTAAGAGTTGTCCCGCGCGGCGTCCGCGCTCCGCCGCGCTCGCTGCGCGTCGGCTGCGCGCGCGCCGCTCCCGACTCCTCACCGCATTCGTTTGGCGAGCTATAGTGACATCATTATTGTGTTGTAGAGTCACGAGGTGGGCATGAAAACCCTGGTCATGCTGGATGAACAGGGCGGTAAGCATCCAGTAGTACCTAATATTTTGCATCACTCATAATTTAGTAAAGCTTCTGTCTGAAATGCCAGTTCAGATAATTTATATTCGACATTGTTGAATGGTGAATTTGAAATTAAAATATATATCAATTGAGTGCTAACAATATGTTTCTAACGGATTAAAAATAAGGTAAAACTGTCATGATCATTGAATAAATAAGAATATTTAATAAACTGCATTGATTTTTCTCTACGTTCCCGCATTTTGATCGAGATACGGGACAATGAGATTCTGATTAGTTGAATAGTAATTATTTTCTTTAATTTTCCTCACGCATCTAGCTATGCACGATTTCTTCAATCTTGCTGTTGATTGCATGATTTTTTAGTATTTAATAAAAATTTAATACTATTCTAGATGTTAGTAACTACGAGTACGGTAATGTAATAACTTAGTATCAAGCACATACATCATTTTAATGAAAATTAAAGAGCAAATTTTAGATTTGACCGGATCAAGTGTAAGACATACACAGAAATACACAGCGACAAATATAACAAAGTAATAGTTGCTTTAAATATATAGTACTGAAATAGATTTGCTGTAGTCGATGATTAAAAAGCTTGCATGGATATAACTAGTTCGTTAAAAACATTGTAACCATGAACATATTAATGTCTTACACTTAGCTCTGGTTATTGTCGAGAGCGTTGAGAATTTACATAAAAATGAAATCATTGAGAAGAAAATTAAAATCGCGATTATAAATTGGAAAGTTTAGGAGCTTCAAACACATTTTCGAAAGGGTTTTTTAAAGGGCACTTCTAAAGCATGCGATTGGTTTGTGTGAACAGAGCAATTGGACAGGATTGAGGAGGGAATGGACCAGATCAACGCGGATATGCGCGAGGCTGAGAAAAATTTATCCGGAATGGAGAAGTGTTGCGGCATCTGCGTATTGCCATGCAATAAGTGCGTATATTTCCCTTACGCTGGCTCTTCATCTGCGTTAATCTTAAAGATTAGTCTGTGGTCGAATGCGTCCTATTTAAAGCGTTAAAAACTAACGCCATGTGTTATCTGTCAATATTTAACGTTATTAACAATGTCTCACTCAAATTGCGCATTCATCGCCACATCTGCGTGAAATGGCCTATACCTATAACTTTAACTCAGATGAAGCCGCACTATTAGAATAAAAACTAAAGCTAAACAATGCTAAAAAAATGACGTAGTAGAGCCATGCTGGAATCTATCTTGATTACTTGCTCTTGACCCTCCCGGCGAGCCACACCCAGTGCCGTGGGGTATTCTAGTTCCAGGGACACCCCTCCTTGTCAGCTTGCATCGAGGTGTCACGGCAGTCATACCCATGGTTACGGTTCCGTGACGCTGGAAGGTTTAGTGGGTAGTCTGGCGGTCGGTGCCTGCAAGCTCTAATGTGAAGCTTATGTGCAACACCGGCAGCCGGGATTCCCGATTACCCCTTGGTGGCTTCCCCTGGGGCCTGAGGATATGTGCAAAGGCATTCCCTTAATGTTGACAAAAAAAAGGGTTAGCTCTATGGGCGTGATGATACGCTCTCACAGAATATTGGGGTGGAAAGCTTAGCCTTTAGCGTTTCGTACGATGAGTGAGAGCTCCTATCGCCCACTTCCCTCTCTCCCTATCAGATTCCTCTATCCTCACCCCATCCCATCATCGTATCTGATCTGTCTATCACATCCGACAGGCTGGCAATATGTTGGCTTCGCTCCTGGTGTTGCAAACGTCCCATAGGCGACGGCAACCACTTTTCTTTAGCTGGGCCATCTTGGCAATGAAAAAAAAATAAACGTTGTATAACAAACATTCAAATTTGATTCATATCGGAGGTAGAAAAAGCATAATGGTCTTTTTACATCCTAATGTCTCAATCTTAACCCCTTTGAGAGGTCAAATTTAATATTATTTTTGTCCACAAGCTGCCGGCTGCCATCAAAATTGCCTCGCCAAAACCAAGAGAATTATATCGTCTCTTTTATTCTAATACAAATTCTATGTAGTTAGAGGTAGAAAGCATGGGTTCAACATTCGTTTCAATTATCTGTATTTGACCACAAATTTGTGGTGTTTCCCAATTAGCCTGTGTGACAGTTCGACCACAAAATTGTGGTGATTCCGTCTTAGAGGGTTAAGGACAAAATTCAAAATAAAGAACCTGTAGGATTATTCACAAAGGTCGTGAATAAAGGTCATTCATAATTTTGTATCGCTTTACAGTCTGCACCATCCTGTTACAAACTTCATCTGGATAGATTTAGTAGTTTCCAAGAAATATAACTGACATACAGTGATGAACATAACTAAGACATAAATAAGGCTTCCGTTTTTGCTAAAATGACTACATATCCATAAAAAACTGTTATGACCTAATATTTGAGTTCATGAGCAATATGTTAATTAGATATTAATAGTATTATGAGCAGCATACCGACAACGTATATAGCCCGAAGAAGCTAGACAATACAGAGACTTGTAGTCACTGGGTATGATGAAGGCAAGAGACCTTGCAGTAGATTGACCAAGTTGCTGGAAATAAAATTTATGTATTTATTTAAAAATGGATTTTTACACATTACTTATTAAAAATCATGTGACTACCACCACTTCCAAAGCAATTTTAGTTCCTGTCAATGAAGAAGCGCAACAAAGTTCCCAGCAAAATGTCTTTATTTTTTAATTATTATGTGGCTAAATTCCTGGCCTTTTAAAAAAAATGCATTTGGAAAAAATGCGAGGTTGAACAAATTTGTATGCCCACACTCACCAGCTGGACATGTCAATAAATTCAGCCCTCCACTGTGCTCAAAACCGATCTTGGTGGAGGAAAGCAGTTATTCACTGCCTTCAATATCACAATCCTAGGAAGTAACGAATTCACTTGGGAGAGAATATTTTCAGACATGGTAATATCATTATGCTGGCAAATTTTATTATACCGTCATCCGTTGAATGTTACAGGGGAGCATCCTTCAAAGAAGACGACGGCACATGGAAGGGGAACGACGACGGCAAAGTTGTGAACAACCAACCTCAGAGGGTGATGGACGAACGCAACGGTGTAGGACCACAAGCCGGTTACATAGGAAGGTGCGTAAGAGCGTACTCTTATAACCAACCCTTGCAAGGGATATACAAAAAAAATAACAAATCAAAATCGGTTCATTTGTATGGGAGCTATGATGCCACTGATACACACGTTGAACTTATAACCAAGACTTGGATCAGGTTTAAAGTTAACTACTTTTAATCGATTTTAGTCAAGTATTTCGTTCTGATTGTAAATGTTAGAGTGTCATGTAAACCTGCATTAACCGGTTTATTCCGCGAGATTACTTTCTCTATATGAAAACTATTTCTAATATAAACTAGCTGCCCCGGCAGACGTTGTCCTGCCCTGAAAAAATTAAAATCTAGGCCCTGATTCTAGTGCCACCTACCGGTTCCAATTGTGAATCTAAACCATCCGGGGACCCACTTAAACACACACAAAAAGTTTAATCAAAATCGGTAAAGTCGTTCTCAAGTTATGTGCTTACATACATTTCTACGAATCATTTTTATATGTAAGAAGAGAAGTGTGAGCAACTGAAAACTTGCTGTACTAAACTAAACCTACCTAAACCGTTCGGAACTGATTTATTCAGCAAAACCTATTCAACGACCTTTTGTAACTAAAAACTTTAGTTGAGGTTAATGTTAGAACAAAACCAAAAAAAAAAGCTTACTTGTCCTTTGTACAGTTTGTACACTTGCTCTTGCTTGTAGTGGTGGATGCTGACAGTTGTTGGTGGAGTGCTGGTGTATTCTTGTAGTAGGGTGAAGAAAATACACCTTGTTGCTTACAGGGATTTATTCTCGTAGTAGTTGGGCTTGGAGGCTGATCCTTGGGTTTAACTTAGTGGTTGTTGAAGTCGTATGTTACGACTAATAGAAACTCGTAGCCACTTGATAGCAACTCGATAGCAAGTCAATCACAAAGTATTTGTGAGCATAGAGTAATATTATAATATTAAAGTAGGCCGCAGCGTCAGCAAAATGTTGTACGTTGAACCGTATTATCTCCGCAAATTGCTAATGCGCCTGGCCGCCATTTTGGTGACGTAACCGTATTCGAACACTCAGTACCGTTAGCATCACTGGCTGGCGAGTACGCATACATATCGAGTACCTTGTCACTTAATTTTAATTTTGTCGTTATTTTGTTTTGTTCGTAATTTAAAATGGTTATTTTGTTTTGTTTGCTGATATTGTTGTTAAGTTTTTTCTTTCTGTTATTGTTGTTGTTAAAATGAGCAGAAAAATACTTCACAGTCGTGCTCGTGAAACAATCATTAAAGTGGACGATTATTTTGAAAAAGAGAAGGAGGACACTAATAGACTACGTCAAACTGTAACTCATTCGCTGAAAAATGCATCTGATACTAGTGAGGACGTAGTTATTTCGAAGCAAACTTTAAACGAAATTTTAGAACTCCTACAAAATACGACCAAGGTCACACAGCGAGTATTGAGCGCTACAGGTATAGCAAAAAATACAATAACAAAATTAAGGCGCGAAAAACAAATATCTACGTCTGGTGGTAGTAAAATTAAAACGCCAATTAAAAAAAAGAGGGGCAAAAAGGATTTTTTGGATGGATTTGCGTTATCAGCATTAAGAAACATTATTAGTTCAATCTACACGGTCCGCAAGGAAGTACCAACCATGCGTAAAATTATGGCTGCCGCTAAACAAGATTTAGATTATAAAGGAAGTGAAACCACATTACGTAACATAATGAAAAACTGTTTAGGGTATAAATTCATAAACTGTCACCAGAAAAGATTAGTTTTGATTGAAAGACCTAATATTCAAGCTTGGAGGGCTAAATATTTACGCCGCATGAGGCAAAATGATGCGCTTGGCGCTGACAAAAAACAAGTGTTTTATATAGATGAGACCTGGATTCACGCCCACTACACCGTGAAAAAGTGTTGGCAGTCTATTATGAATGTTGGAGTGAGAAAGAACGATAGCCCTGGTCGCCGCTGGATAACCGTTCACGCTGGGAGTGAATTAGGATTTGTGGATAACGCACTTTTAGTGTTTAAAGCAGACAATAATCGGCAATTATCATGACCAAATGAATTCAGAAAATTTTACAAAATGGTTAAACGAAAAACTCATAGCTAATATACCGCCTAATAGTATCATTGTAATGGACAATGCCCCTAACCACAGTAAAGAGGCAGATAAAACTCTTAATATGAGTTCAAAAAAACAAGTGATGGTTGAGTGGCTCCAAGCACGTAACATTGAGTTTCCCGAACGCTACACGAAACCAGAATTATTTTTATTAATAAAAAGCCACAAACCGCCAAAAAACTATATCGTAGATAAATTATTGACTGACCATGGCCATGAAGTAGTAAAACTGCCACCTTATAATTGCGACCTCAATCCCATTGAGTACATCTGGCATCTCGTGAAACAAAGAGTTTCTGACAAAAATGTAGACCAGTTGGAGAGTAACATAGAGTCTTTAACTTTGGAGGCTTTGCACTCAATCACTGCTAATGATTGAAACCGATTCTGAATCGGATTTAGATTATATGAGTGGAGTTGAAGAATTAGGTTAGATTTTAAAAATGTAATACACGTTGAAAATTATTCAAATACTTATTTGGTTTTATTTTAAAGATAATTACAATTATCATAAATGCTTCTATCTACGCTCATAAACCTCACCTTGTACTTATTGTCAGATATTTTTTGTTAGCTGTACTTTTTAGTTGCGGCTGACGTCACGTGAATGTTAATTTGACAAGGTTTCAGTGCATTAGCAATTTGCGGGGATAATACATCCTTAGACTGAGTCGACTTTTTTCTGGTTTCCATACCGTGCTTAAAACATCTTCCTTTTTGAGTTGTGTATTAAAAATAGAGAATAGGCACTGACCTCTGTTATTATCACTGGACAGGCTGCTGTTGTTTTATTTTTGTGCCTCTTTGACTAGCGCCATTTGGCCGCTGGTAGACAAGGCGCTGAGTGCGACAGGCCCCACTAAAAAGTTATATAAGATACTTAATAGGGTGTTTGCTATTGTTTCATCAGACGCTATCCTTTTCATATTGTTACGAATTTGTAGGATTTAGGATTAGGGGATTTGTAGTATGTAAATTCGGAAATGCCGTTAGAATTATCACAAAGTTTATTAGAAGTACAGACACACGTAATTCAGTTCTTACAAGTATAGCCGAATACAACTAAAAAAACCAAACCGTAAGGCAGAAAATCGTTATCACATAAATCGCGCAAAGTTCCTCGTTATAAGATACTCGCTCCAAAAGTGCACTAAGTAACGACTCGTTCGCAGTCGATCACGACTAACGCCTTTCCCGGCTGACCGAATCTCATCCATTTGTAAATTATACATGCCGCCCACTGGTTTTTGAAATTGTTAAATGGTCAGCTTAATGGATTCCAAGAACCCGCATGAAATAACAACAGAGGAAAGAAGTTTTTATGGCGGCGTAAACAAAGAGACTAGCGCGAACAATAGATCACTCAAATTTAAAGGGGTAATAAGACACCTGTAAAGGATTAGTATCGCCTTGCAACAATATAAAGCACTCAAAGCTTGCTTTATATCAAGTGTTCAAATTTATCTATATATCCCTTTAGTATTTTCTTAAGTTTTCTAGTCTAGTAAATATTATTATTTACAAAAAACAATAATAGAAAGTAACAATACTACCTCATTCCATCGCCCTTCGTCTGTCTCTCGCTTTCTCTTTGGATTGATTGATTATTACTTGTACAATAGTATGATCTAAATTGTTGATTTATTTCAGGATAACAAACGACGCCCGCGAGGATGAGATGGAAGAGAACATGGGCCAAGTGAACACCATGATCGGGAACCTGCGCAACATGGCACTCGATATGGGCTCTGAGCTGGAAAACCAGAACCGCCAGATCGATCGCGTCAACCGCAAGGTATTGAATCGTATATGCTTTATAAGGTGTTGTTTACAGCTTCGGGGTTCACAAGCTTGCAATTTCGTCGTCCGTAAATTTTGTAATTCCAATTTTCGTACTCTTAAGTACTGTGTATATCTTAGTGACTGTGTTCAAATGTGTGTTATGTATGGCATTAAAAAATAAAACATTATCTATTAGATACATCCCATAATCCTATAAATATTATAATCGCGAAAGTTTGTAAGAACGTATCTATGGATTTTTCACGCAAAAACTACTGAATGGATATTGATGAAACTTTACAGTTATATAGCTTACACATCAGAATAACACAGGCTGTAATTTATAAAGATATAGTGTGAATTATCCAAAATATAACGATTTTCCATCACCACACGGGTGAAGCCGCGGGCGCAGCTAGTTAAGGTATATACATGAGATATCTCTGTCAATGTTTAATAATGTTGCATCTTAAATAACGCATTAAACCCTTGGTTGTACCTGCGTTATGTCTTTATTAGTGCCTTAGTTAAATCACTAAAGCAGAGGCATTAGGATTTTACGACTGTTACACTTAACTAAAACTTCGCTTTATCAGATTTAAATACGCTTCCTTGTGTGTATGTACTTTCCAATGTGTGTATATATTCAACCAAACGATGCCGGAGATTCGCCCCGTGCTTACTAAGGTACTACAAAAATGCAGACGCTTAGCAGCTAACGGAGCGAGCTACATATCCGCGGTAAGCGGGGCGTGGGGCTACGGGTTTTCGGGGGGAGAGGTCAGGGGGATGATTCTGTCCGCAACAATACATTAATCGCCAAAGCCAAAATAAGGGATTTTAGTTAAATAATTTTTTAAACTGCTTTTCTAATATATAAATTCGCAACGCGACGTCACATGACAGCAAGCTAGAAAATTCGACATCGCGTGACTGACTTTGAAAGTATTGATAATCGTGTCTGACATCTAAATCATTCTATGGACACGACTACTGGAGAGTGGTCAATATTTAGAGAAAAATTCGATTAAATTATTTATTATATTATAGTTACCATATTAGACTCAATTACAAAACAGAACAGCGTATACAGGGTGTTTCAGCAAACGGAACACCTACACTTAAATGGGTGAAAGGGCATAACACTAGCGTACAGTTACAGAAAGGAAAAATTCTTAAACATTTAGTTTTAGAGTTATGACCGTTTAAACTTTCACTTCTTATCACCATAATGTCGCATAAAACCAGGTGGATGGAACATGTACAGTAAAAGATTTTAAATCGAACATATTTTTTTCTTTTCAAATTTATTCATCCGGTATTGAAAAAACGCATGAAAACTAACTTCAGCAGCGATGTACTTTTAATAGGATCCCCGTTAACAATGTTTACAAATCGTTGAGATCACGAACTTTCAGCTGAACTTTATACAAACGCCGACTATCGGTAAGTCGGATGCGCGGTTGCTTTGTCGGCGTGTTTGTGTTTGGCGGCATTATTAGAGGGCAACTTACCAAATGTTTTATGCAAAGTTCAATCATTCTTATTGTACAATGTTAAGAAGAAGCACAACCAATATTATTATTTTTTCTTCCTGTATCTTTGTTATTATTAAATAATAAAATTATAATGCATCTTAATTAAGATATATTCCCGGTATACTATAACGGTTTCAAGCAGGTGTTCCGTTCGCTGAAACATCCTGTATAATAGAAAGTTGATTTGAAACCGGGACCTTTGTGATCCAATAAACAAGATGGCTATTGTTTAGTGTTGTCCGCTAGTATCAAACCCTATTTCGACTAAATTTCCCATACGAAAAACGAACTTGCAAGCTTTATAATATATAATTTCCCTTTTGAAGTGTTCTCATCTGTTATATTAAATAGAGAGATTTAATACCTAATAAAAGTTATCTATTATTTTTCCTGAGATATCAGAAATCCTGGTAAGGTCTACCTGGTTCGTCTTGAGGGCTATAATGTCGACACAAAACTCTAAACGGTCACAGGTGCTCCCGTACCCTAAACTATAACAGCACTATAGGGAGCGCCACTTTCTATCGGAGAGACATCCGGCGAAAGTGAAATAAAGCAGGAAACGGAAGTGCGTCACTCAAAATGGATACCGGATATCGATACGGGATAAATAATAGATAATTATTATATATTTTTTACAAATAATTACGTTGATGTTGTGACGCGGCAACATTTATCATAATTATAATAAGTTTTGCCGTGTGTTGCTCATTTCGTTTTCACCTAAGTGTTTTTCGCCTTATCTCATTAAAATTGAGGTGTGTCTAGACCTTATCCTGTGTGTATTTTAGATTTTCCAGCTTGTCGGCATACTGAATTAGTCATTCGCTTCTATAGATAAATAAGAATTTTATCTTCGTTAGCGACGAGGTGATTACGTGGTACAAAAATAGTGGCATTTCAAATACTCCTTACTAATTCATCGCTGAGAGTTTGACCAATTAAATTAATCTTCGGTTTTTTTTTCATTTATGAGAATGAAATATATCCCACCTTGTACGCGAAGGGTTACCTTCGCGTACAAGGTGGGATATATTTCACCGAAAAACTTTTAAAATAAAAATAAAAATTTACCTAGTGATTTTAATTCTCTCGGTAGCCGAAATTTAATTGTTGTAGTTCACTTTTCATATTTTTCATTCTATTTACTAGTTTCATGGTTATAAGTATATATAAAAAAGTAATTACTCTTTAGTGAATTATATAACTTCATACAGTTTGCTGTGACGTTAATTTAACCCCATGTTGTACGGGTGAGGAGTTTTGTTCAGCTTATACGCGGACATTTAATAATCAATTACATTTTAAATATTTAAGTTTCACAATCTTCAGTACATTTTTAGACAGACTACTACAAATTTGATTTGTTTATCACACTTTTAATTTGGAATTGTAAATAATGGTACATTTCTTTGGTTCCTAATTTGGTTTCCAAGATTGTTGCTTTCATTTGAATATATGAGCGTTTCAACAATACTTAATTATCAGCGGTTATTGGTAAGGGGTCATTTGTATATATTAAAAATCTACTCGCTTCCAAACAAATTTTAGCGATATCTCTATCTTTGTGTCTAATTCCCAATATCCTTCGAAGCATGTGTCCTAAAAACTCAGTAGTGTAAGCCGTTGATAATGATTGGTTGTTGTGAAATTCTAAATATCCTGCTAGAATTACCTTTTCATAACATTACATACACTCCAGAACATCAGACCTGACACTATATGGTTTATTGACCAACAAATTCGAAGCTTCACTAAACATTACTAAAGGAAATATGTAATAACATTAAATAATTCTAAACAATTTGTTTAATTCTCTAAGGTGTGAAAACAATTTGACATCACAGAGGAAACAAACTTTACAAAATATGGCTCTTTCTTTTGATGGCTGGTACCTACATCTTGCTATTCTTTCTCTTGCCTTACCATCGGATGAATTGTGGCGTTATTTGTATGAAGCTTATGTCAAATTTTAGCCGATTATAAGGAAAATGAACAGTCGGTGAGATATAGGAACCCTCCATAACACTGTATAGTTACTCATATAGAGATAAGTAAGTAAACAGTTTAATTAATGGAGCTATATTATATAAGGTCTTAACATTAATTGTTCACATAAAGCGAACCTCCTACGAACTCAATAATAATTTATTGCTAACTTAACAATTTACAGCAAACATTCATGTATTTTTTATTTAAACTTAACATTTATATAAGTATAAATATAAAATCTGATGTTGAATTTCTTCAAATTTCTAGTTGGTGTTAGTTCTATTACCTGTGCTTTGATTTTGTGAAGCTTCAACTCAAACCGGTACCAATCCATATGCTAAACCATCAGTGTTCAACCCAATGTCAACTAGTTCACATCCATGACTGATAACATATGCCTAAAACTTAGAAATCATCACTAACACTCATTCGCCCGAGTTAATGTTACATTTGACTGTCTTACGAACGACAGCGACTGTAAGTAGTAATTTTTTGGCATGGGTGTAACGCGTGACTTAACATTACTTAGCATTAATTATCATTTTAACATAAATTTAAGAGGAAATTTAATATTAAGCTAATTACAACACGCTTAACGGGTTCGAATTAACACGCGTTGCATCTTTAATGAATAATATTCGATTTTACCGTATTAAATGGTAGAAACAGGGCCGTCTTTACTCAGAGGGCAAGGGGTGCAATCCAATTGAGTTCAGTAAAAAACTTGTTAAAGAGCATAATAATTTTTCAAGATCTAACTAACGACACTAATATACTATATCAATGTGTAGGGACACAGATTTCATCATCCTGTCTTTCATCCATATAAATCCAATAGTTACAGTGACGATAAACGCGGACTGACATGTCGAATGCAGAACAGTTCCGTTCGTGCTAAACAGCAAGGGATCATTAAAAATGCAACATAAAAATTATATGCTATTTTATATTTTTGTTGGGGAAGGGGGTTGATTTTCACACCGCGGCGCACAACGGTGAAGACGGCCCTGGTAGAAATATAACAAAAAAATACGACTCGAGTACAATATGTTGAAAATACAGTCGCTGTGAATGGAATTAAATAAAAGAGAAAACAAAACGCGTGTTCTATATCATAGGGTGAATCGAACCAAACGAGGATAACGCTGGCGAACCAGCGCGCGCACGAGCTCCTCAAGTAAACGACGGCGGCACTCACAATACTTACCCGACACACCTACATTTATGCAGTCTCGTGGTCGCCACCCGCCGCCGCCGCCCGCGCAGGCAATACGCCAAATTACGACACACCCTTCGGCTTGATTTCCAATTTCAATGTTAAAAGAGTGATTTAACTTGCGAAACTAGAGAGTTGAGCCCTTATCATCGTTTGGACAGATATCTACTGGACTGGCAAATTCCTGTCCAAACGATGATAAGGACTTAAATCGTCAATTTCACAAGTCAACTCACTTCTTACCTAATCTAAATTGAAATCAGGACTAACTCAAAGAACTGCTTATCATAGTATTGAAAATACTTCTCACGACCTGTTGTTTTTATTATTTAGGCTAAACTTATGCCATTGTTGGCACTCCACCCAATGATTGGCATCCAGTCAATTCAATATATAAAAAATCTTAATATTTTTTTTTATTTTGTAGCCATAATATTATTATTTTTTACCATTGTATGGCTACAAAAAAAAAAAAGTTAAGACTAATACATTGAACAATAATTTTTAATAATTTAATAGGATGCCAATCATTGTACTGGAGTGCTAAGAGAAGTATAGATTCCCTTCTTTTTAGTGTTGTTATAAAATCAAATGGATCTTTCTTATCATCAATTAAGATAACGAATTGTTTAGTCCTTTTGAATGTTTTTTTTTTTCAAATTAGTATCTTATGTTATGTCCATATCTTCCAACGACCGAGTCAAGGGCTTGCAATGCCGCCGCTTCAGCTGAAGACGTCAAACGGTGCAAATACGAAGCCCTAGGAAAAGGTTACATATTTGTGCCTGTGTTTGGGGTTGAAACATTGTGTTTGTTGGGTTCATCGGCAAAACGTGTCTTTAAAGACATCTGTGAGAAACTCTTTAATACTACTCGTGATCAGAAGGTTGGCTCACATTTTGCCAAACAAATGAGCATTACCATACAGCGTAGCAATGCAGCCAGCTATCCGGGCACGCTCCCCGCTGGCAGTGATCTACCACATAATTAACTTATTTAATTATTTTAGTTAATTTTTATATTTTAATACATTTCAAACAATATTACCTACTTAACATTATAGCATAACATTAACAAATATTTTAGTTCTTTGCTTTGGCTTATTTTAGGTTTCTGAACCTTAATATCCATTCTTTTACTTTCTCGTTGGCAGAAAATTGACATTACTTGCAATTTATGTCAAATTTTAAACAGTAGTAAGGTAAATGAATATTTACTCAAATATAGAATCACGACATTAGTCATATGTATAGTTATTTATTAAAGGATTGTTTAAAGAGATTTAAAAAAAAAAAAATATTTAATACTGTCTAAAGTAGTCTAAACCGATGTACCGTTTCAACGACTGCTGTAAGCTCCAGTACTCACAATACATATCTTATTGTGATAAGTAAGTTCTGAATGGGTATATAACCCGGCTGCAGAAAAATTTCTTTTATACTTTCTTCTTATGAAACTAAGATAAAATATTTTCTTTGAGTTTTTTTTTCTAATCATGCTTTAAAGTACTGGAATTTGTAGACTGATTTCCCCCTTAATTTTTGTCTGCAGTTCGGGTATTATTTATTAAAGCTCTACATATTCGCTTATTTTTAATATTAAGTTAAGACTATCTTATTGTAAATTTATAGCATGCTACTGTATTAAGTGGACACAGTAACTAGAGCACTCTTTTCTTCATTCTTTTTAAAAGTCTATTAAACGCTCAACTCTTAAATTGTATATTTAAATTAATAAAATATGTTGTTGAAGTACTTTATAATGAATGACATGTATTTTTATGAAAACTATAAATTCATCAAATAAATATGCCATTCTGACTACAGCTATTAGTTTTAACTTGTGTGTGTATGATTAAGGAGTTTCTGAGTTCTGAGGGAATTCAAAAGTGAAACCATTCAACTATTTTATTGATTTAGATCTAATGACATTGAGTTAACATGGATATCAATGGTTTATAATAATTGATTCTAAATTTTATAATAAATTCATAACCTGTGTGTATGAAAGAGCTAAAATATCTTAATTTTGAAATTCATGATAAAAATAATTTCAATTACCATTCAAGCCACTATTATTATGATTTTTAATTTGATAATACTATAACATCATACAACACAACACTCGTATAGAATGAGAATAAATGCAATGTGTTATAAAAATGATAAAAAGTCTCTCAATTGATTTGAGTGTTTCTTTAAAGCTTTCTTTTTATTATACTATCAGTTGATTTACATTTTATACGTAGGTAAGTGCTATAATGAGATTTTTTAAATTTACTTTTTTGTTACACCTATTGATAATAAGTGTTTGAATAATTCCAAGTAAACCGCTTCACATGTTTTAAATAAAATACATGTTGTTCTTTTAGTATTTGGTGCTCATTTTGTGCAGTAGAACATGTTGCAAAGATATTATATTTAACTATACGTAGTCGTTACATTGATGCCATAAAGACAAAGAAATATATGTGTTAGGTGAATTCAAAATTATTATTTTGTGAATATGCATTTATCCAGTGTTTATATAATAATAGTAATTATGGTGTTACTGTTACAAAAATATCAATTGCTTTAACCACATTTAAATATGGATAATGCATGTATATTTAACCCAAAGTTAATCTATTAGAATAGATGATTACAGTAAATATTTTGGTAATGTGATTAATATTAAACATTTTAATATTACTATTTTTTGGGCTCATACTCATTACATGAGTGTAGTGATTACACTACAACAACAATCTATCAATTTAATTAAAAAAAATACAATAGATTCAATAAATTGATCCTCTTTTTACACTATGTATAAACATATATCCAGTTCTGTGAGTTTTTTCGCAATAGTAGTAATATTTACTAGTAATGTTTTGTGTTCATTAAATGTTTTTGAGTCAAGCCATACAAGTATTAACAGAAAATATACAGTGTGTGATAAAGACATGAAATAATGGGCTTAGTACACTATTTTCATAGGAGCATTTATGTCTGCCATTGTTACGTTGTTAATTATAACTATTTTAAAACTGATTTATCTTGTTCGCATCAAGTAAGAATAGGATTGCGAAGACGCCGTTTGTTTTATATTTTTGTCATCGTCACTTAAAAATTTATGAGTAGGATGTGCAAAAACAAGACAAACTCATTTTTACTTACATTTTTTTTATTGTTCCTGTACAATAATATAATACATGAGTAAGTACGTATTTTCCTCTCTTTATTTAGAGAGGGTTTTGCCGCTTAGCGGTCGCATACTCCAAGTACTTATTCATTTTTAAAATATATATACATTGCTTTGACTGAAACCTATTATACATTTATAAAGAGTTACCACTTTATACGGGTGAATTTCTCAATAGGCCAAACCCTAAACTATAATAAATATCGAAAAACACTCAAAATACTGTCGAGGCCGATTTTGAATGAAAGATTTTGGAACATTGAACAGCATATAAATACCAACTTTATGACATATTTTAAACAAATAAATTTGTTTTGATTGCAAAATTCAAGAATCATATCCGCTGATTTTGAAAAATATAAAACACATACTGTATTATTTATTATACCAATCCATAGGGTACCTTGTAAGGACTATTTTTTTTAATTTTCTTGTAAAGGGGTGTGAACCGTCAAACTACGACAAATAAGAAAATCTTGTACGCATGCAAAATATTTTTCTGCTGACAGTACAAGACACATGGTCAAACTGAAATTGTCACCAAGTGCGATCCTATTCTTAATGGCTTGGCATAGTAGTTTTGTTAAAATAAACCCGCAAGATTCATTATTTTTTAAATTATCTTACAGGCATTCAAGCTTTAACTACATATACATAAAACCGGTTTTAATTAAAATAATATATAATCTATAATTATAGTGAAGAAAGTACATGTTATATAGGTTTTGCACATATCCAATTATATACATATCTGCTTCTATGAAATATGTAGTTATTAGCAGCTGATAAATATAATATATTTAGTGTTATGTGTAAGTATGCCTATCATTTAATCGGTGATATATTTTTTACATTTCATAATTTATTTTCTTTTTTTTATAGATAAATAAAATTATTTACATTAAAATGTTTATTTATTTTCATTTGATTTTTCAAAAATATCTTTCTAAACTACATACACAGTATAAACTTATTTTAGTAATAGAAATTATATCGTTAGTGCCAAACTTTATGACTAATTTCGTTAGCAGTATATGACTGCGCAATATTACTACGCTACTTCATACTACATCATGTATTTCGCAGTCTTAGGCGCCTAATCTCTAGTGGCCGTAAAGTTTGTCTCCGACTATACTTTTGGCAATCAAGTTAACATACTCAGAACACAACATATTTATAATAGTTTTATTTAGACTTCTATGTATTTTCCATTCATTTTAATAGTTTTTCTTTTTTCAATATTAATTGAATTTATTGGATTTAGTTTGAAACATTTAAACATTACGTAATAGAAAGTTATAGCAAATTAAATGCTTTGGACGAGGCGTAGACTAATGTGTTAACAATTTGTTGATAACCAACACGTAAAATCTATTACCATGGAAGAAAAGTAATAATACTGATATTACACGCATCAACCAAGTTGAATCAGTTTGATTGACAGTCACAGATTAGAAAGAATGCGACGTTACTCAATGTTATTCTTGAATGCTTCTGTGGTTGAGCGGGCTAAGCCTTTGCCGGCCTGCCTCACTGCAACGCAGAGGCTCCAGTTTCGATTCCTGGTATGGTAAATTTCGGGAACGAATTTCCTCCGTTATTTACTATGGTCTAGGTGTCTGAGATCGGCCCCAGAGAAGTCCGTTGTATATTATTACCTATAACACAAGCGTAACTTGTTTAATTTGGGGATATACAATATATGTGTTTGTCTGCCGATTATTTATTATTGAATAAGTCAAATTTGTGTTTATATGGGTCGCTTTGATTGTTTCAATCAAATTGAAAAATACAAATGAATCGTCTAATATTGGCTTAAAGAAAGACAATCGTCCAATAAAAACCTAACTCTTAAGATACTGCAATCACAGTTGACGCCACTGGTCCGTTTTTGTAGAAATCTCAAATAAAAAACTTCAGCAACATCCGAATATTTCAATCATATTTTTTAAACCTAAATTAGTTACGAAAATGAAAAAAGAACTAAGAAATTGTTTGAAAGTTTATGTGGAGTTTTTCTTTCCCAAAAAGTTAGAGAAGAAAGATTTCTTATATCCTCTAGCTTATAGTAGAAATATACGATGTTGGGATATAGCGGAATATATATCATTGATGGCAGTGATCGGCATTGGCATCATACGTATTTATTGGAAACGTTAATAAATCTCAATATGTTTAGTTTTGTAGCAATATTGTGGTAGTAATATTATTATATATTATCTTGGGTAAATTTATTGGGTGGGATGCCAACAGTGACCTATAAAGTTGCTATTTTTACTGGGCCGTTGTCATTCGTAGTTGTTTCTACCATGGTATTACATAAATACGACTAGGAAGAATTAAAACTGAATATAAATACATAATGATAATAATATGTAAATAAGAATATATACGTCGAATTATTAAATGTATAAATATTGTAGTGTTGGTTGTCGCTTTTCAAGAAATATATACTTCCTCACGAAATCCTTAACACCACGAGACTAGCAAATCTGTACTATACACATACAAAACACTCGACAAGTCGATGATAACCGTGAGTATATTTATTTCTTATCTTAACGCACAGTCTTAATAAGTAAGAGCACTTTTAAAATCATTTGATTATATTTTCAAAATAGAATTCACATTTTTGATAAATAGAGTTTTGCTGATACGAGCCTTACTTTATTTACATGGTTAGTATCATGTGGTTGCAATAGTGAGGCTCTAGTAATTATCTAATTCTAAACTGTTTATCTCTTTTTAAAATAATAAAGATACTTATTATAGTTATGTTATGATACAATAAATGGCGTTTCAGTCCTCAAATTAGATGTTTACGCGGATTAGAATGAAAATATCAAAATTCTAAATACTAAAAAGAAGCAATAAAATTATCAGTATTTTTTTCGTATAACTAAGAAATATCAATATGCTACAATATATATTATTATTAAAAAATGTGAATTCTATCTAATGCGCAAATAAAACGCTAAGCTGCAAAAATCACAGCTAGCTTCTGTGTTTAACATTTTACATGACGTATAAAATAAAATACACAGTATCATGGCACTGCTTAAAACTGCCACAATAAAAGGCTTATGACTTATGTGAATTAGAATTATTACGATAAAGCCAGTTTTGCATGTCACGATATTAGGTAAAAATACAGAAAAGAAAATAAATACCTACTTACGTTTCCTACATTAAATTAGTATTGACGCCACGATAATAACGAGAGTAGTTGCTAATAGGGAACATATGATATTCCCAAGTATAGATGGATGTTGATGCAGCTATTAAAATTGAACTGTACCATTATCGGCTGCTCAATGATTGACACCCTATTAATCTATTCAAAACATTAAAATCGTAATATTTTTTACTTTGCAGCCATACAATAATAGTATTGTAAGGCTACCAAAAAATATTAAGACTTATTGATGTTTTGAATAAATCAACAGGGTGCCGACTATTGAGGGTGGTGTCAACAGTGCTATATTTTCCCGTGCTTGATGGTAAAATACACATCTATTACATTATTGAAACTGCTGTGAAATGTGCAAAACCGACTTTATTAATTAAAGAAGGCCTGCATATCTTCAGATGCGGAATTATCAGACAACTGAAAGATTTTCTGCAACTAATGTACTAGCTTTAGAATTTAAACAAATTATCAAATTAACAGAGGTACTAAATCCTAAGTACATTCAAAAACTATGTTATTTATGACTTGAGGTGTGTTAAACTATATTTTGTAAGCTACTTTCATTGTATATTGTATGTACACACAATAACTGCAACCAAGTAAAGGCTTTAATGAACTAAAAGATAGTGCACAATAACAAAAGGTGTAACGACGCTTGCAATGCACATACAGAAATACGACATTAAAGATTTAACACTGAATATACTAACTCTATCACAGATGCAAACTATTCTGGTATTTTAATATTACAACAGGTCACCCAAGCTCGACAATTCACTGTAATTATAGGTACCTATGTCACCTATACTCGGCAGTTCACTATAATTAATGGTAATTATATTGATTTATAAAACAATTTACTGATCTATTTCAATATTTTACAGGGTGAGAGCAACGAGACCCGCATAGCAGTGGCTAACCAGCGAGCGAACAAACTCCTCAAATCCTAAACACGAAGCGCTAATGTTTTGTTCCTGAAATGACGCTTCCGTACTGTTTTAAAAGTCATTACATTATTGTGAGTTTTCTTCTATTATTGGCCTTAGAGTTACAGTACTTCAGTTTCAATAAAGAGAAGTGCTGTAATTGATCACGCTTGGTTACTTAAATGATTTGTTAAACATGGATACGTATTTCAACGCCATTTCGGGCGAGTTGTTAAACGCACATAACAGGCCTACGCTACGTAGAAACTGTCTCTTAAGTGTTTTACTTTCTGTATAAAGGGGGAGTGTTCTGGGGAGCTATCTGATCCGATGACAAAGCATCAATTCCACAACGGCGCCGCGTTATCTATGCGGAATGTTCATCCTCATTTTCTTGATGATTGTTTGAACCCGGCAAACAGAGAGACCGCCCAAGTAAAGGAAAGTAGATACCGCCACATTTGGACGTTTACAACGTCAGGGGTGATGCCTATGCATTGTTAGCGTATAGCGTGGTATACGTGTGATGAGATTGAAAGGATGGGATAGAGGAACGGGATGGGGGGGGGGCAAAGTGGAACCTGATTCCTGAAGGTTAAACGTTGCACTCTGACATTCTCTAAGAATGTGATATCACACCAAACGAGCCCGCCCAGAGAATTTTAATCAACATAATGATAGAAGATACCTCTACCACGTGTAGAATAACTGCGCAATAGTGCTCTAGTAAATTTATTCCGGAAACGATTACGACTTGCATGGAAATTACCTCCTAGGCTTTAACTCGTTACGATATAGGGTTATTCCAGAATGGTTTCACAAAATTTATATTGAGACTGGCAATGCGTGCGTAAAGTCCCACGTGTTGCATACGTCCATAGGCGACAGTAACCACTTTCCGCCAAGTGGGCTGTATACATTATTGCCTGCTATTAACAATAAAAAAATATATTACTTTTTAGATTATATTGGATGATTAAGAAACTATTGCTTGATTGAAGTCGTGTAACTCTTTGGCCAACTTTTATGTAGTTTAAAGATTTAACGAATAACAGACAATATAATAACACTATATTCAAAATAAATACAACTTTATTCCTTGCAAAATAATTGGTAAGCGTCATTTTTATCTCTAAGAATTATACGTACCTACCTATCGGTAAGTACAGTTGTATTCGTGTATAGTAAATAATAAAGAAATGCAATAATCTATTTATCTATGTCGTTGACTTATGTGGGGTTCTCGCGGGCAATTTACCTATCTTATATTTTTCTAGTCAGCACTCTCCAAAAACGATAATTCAGTAAATTTGCATATAATTAAATATTATGTAATGTATGCTCTCGGATTGGCTATATGCCCTACATATAGCCAATCCGAGAGCATACAGCAGGTCAAAAAACCTACGTAAAAAACTGATAAAACAATATTTATCAGTTTCTTACGTACTTATTTATATATATACGTATCGTATACATAAATTTTCTGTCTTTATATACACATATTGTATTCATATATAGGTACACGTACACTCCATATCCAATACGCAATGTGGCTACGAGCGAGCGCGACCATCGAGTGTAAGCGAGACAGATACATATAAAGCTTAGTACGTTATTTTCTTGCATCATGACCGAAACACAAAATAGACATGAAAATGGCTATCGAACGGCGCAAGTAGGCTCTGTTCTCAACTAGGCCTCAGTGTTTATAAAAATCTCTGTCTCACCATTGAATATCTTGAATAATATGCAAATTTTATGAATAAAATCACCGGAAGATTATTTTATTATACTATGAACTGTACTTACCATTTGAAATTCCTTCATACTAATTATTTTAATTACCTTCTCTATAATTCCTTGTGTTTCTTGAATGTTTTAATTAAATTATGCTGAATTAATCTGACTAACGTATATATCTCATTCAGTTCGTTATATAGCATTAAATTCAATAAATTCAGAATTTATCATATTGCTAAATTGAATTAAGAGATGAATAATAACTTTGCTAATTCTCTTTATAACACAAGACGTGTGTAATTCTCTCATTTGCAAGTTAGGATTTAATTTAACGATGTGCCAAAGCTTCACTTATCACAGCTCTTTTAAAGGACACGACAACAGCGTTTAAAAAAAACATATATCAAAAAATGCTAATAAACTGTGTCAAAAATTATACTGAGTTCAATTATTCTAAGGAATCGAGTCTCCAACTCATGAGAAAGCAGAATATATAAGGCCCATGGTAAATGACTAATTAAGTAAGATTCGTATTAAGCCTATTAAGGCTTACGCAAAGGTTATTAAACCTTTGCGTAAGGTTTTGTGAAGATGGTCTTAAAGTTTATATCTTAAAACCAAATAAATAGTGTTGTCGTGTTGATTAATTCTCTTCCAAGCATTAAAGCACAAATAACTGCGTCTCTTTCACTGTGAAAATGTTTTGTAATTTAATTGAACTTAAATTAGGAGAAGAGAGAGAATATTAATTGAAGGCAATTGCGGTTACTATATAGAATTCAAATATACTGTATTGCTTTTGTAACAGAAAATTGCAAAGGCTTATATGCAAGATCGTTATATCAAGATATTACCTATATCAGCAAATTATGGAACCAACTAAATGAATTCAAAGCTAGTTCTAGCTTAAACAGCAGATCTTTGAGTTGAAATTATTGTATTATTTCATCTGACTTGTATAATGAAAATCTATCTATGGTTTGATTAATTTAGGATGATAATTTTATCAGCTTACGCCAATGAGGTTTCATATTTTCTCCAGTAAATATACTACCTTCAATGTCGTACTTCATTAATGGGTACCACCTACTTAGTAAAGTGGCACGCATAACCAGATTATCGAAAACCGATTTTGAAATTAAATAAATCGAAGTTTGGCGGGAACTTAAAGGGGACGTTGTACTATGCAGTTTTATGGTCTAAAAATATGTAAAATTACTCTAAACTGAACAACAGTTTATTTTTGTTATATTGATTATAGCACTACTAAAATAAAAAAATACATTTATGTAAGTATATTGTTTCTTGTAAATGCATATTTTAAAAAACCTTTCGTCTTATAATCTGACCATACTGACATGCAACTATCACATATCGATTCCAAGTTCTATGAGAATAATAATCAATTATCGAATATGTTCACTAATGATTATATACTACCCCATCCCTAGGGTGAGTTGTCAAAATTATCATCTTGTATTTGACGGTGCATAATGACCAAGTTTTCGTGTTGAAATTAGTGAGATTTAATATATTAAATAGAATAAATGTTTGTTGAGATTAAATTAAAATTACTTTAAACATCAACGCTGAAGATATGGAACATGGCTTACTTTTATTGATTTTTTAGAGTAAGATAAAGGTGCCTAATAATTAAAAAATAATTTTGTTCAGTTATTAAAATATATCACATATCGCATTTAGTAAATGATAAGTTACAGTTTATGATATTTATAATAAAGCTTTTGATTAAATGGATATACAATATAAACCGATGAGATTTAAAAGCTTTTAAACGGTTGTTAAATAAAAATAAAAGCCCATGATATTATCGTAACATAAATATTGTTCTCAATGTATATAAATATATATTATATTTATTAAAGATTAATATTTGGACTATGAATAAAGTTCAATCTTTTGCATTAATTGTGATTTGCACTTTTTGGAAACTGCATATAATTTTTAAACGATTTTCCAAACAAATTTTTTGGTTTAAAGGATGAATTATGCTAGACCGTAGCGAGCGCGAGCCGTGCCCGGTACGAGGCACGGATTCAAAACTTCACGAAGATTTTATATGATGCAGTTTATGCTATTACCGTGTGGCGTCCGCATCCCGGACGAGGCCCGGACGTGCTCTGACGACGCACGGTTCCGCTTCGCGCCCTTCTCGACTCGTCGCAACATGAACGGCCGTGGCGTGTCCGAGCAGTGAGCAACGAAAGTTTAGGGAGGAACCCCGTATTTTTGAGTCAGAATGGACGATGAAAAATTATTTTCTTACATGAGATATACTGCTAATCTTTCTTTAGGTGTTATTGGTGCCTGAAATTTTGTCTTCTGTCTTTTAAGAGCAAGCGTTAACTTATGTAGTAAAATTTGAAAGTTATCCTTAGACATTCTAAAATATCCAAAGAATTTGTCTTCATTATCTGCTATCTCTAACGAAGCTTTCTCTAAATAGGGTGCACGCCCCATTTTCTTAGATTTCTTCGTGCTATTGATTCCTCTTCATCAATGGCAATGGCAATAGCTGCCATCTCCGATAACAAGAAGTCCATCATTTATTAATACTTGTGTTAAATCAATAATAAATCACAACACTACGCCCGTAACCGAGTTACAGCGGCGGTATAATGACTCGGCCCACACTCGGTATAATATGAACATGTAGCTTTACGGGGCTCGGACACGGGTCGCGCCCGCCACGATCTAGCATAATTCATCCTTTAATCTACTTTAAGACCGCTTTAGCAGTAAAAAGTTGCGGAATAGATTTTTGGAAAAAAACAAAATACAGTTATTGTACGGCTTTCTGTATCTGCAATAACCAAACGTGTACGTATATGCACTATGCAGTTCAAGAAAAAGGCTTTTCAAATATTTTATAACTATAACCTACATAAGAACATTCATAGTCCAAATCTAGAGATGAAGATCATACATGATTAATATGTAATGTATATGGCAATAGTTTATCAAAAACTATATCAAATAGTTGAATATTTAAAAACTTTATTAAATATTTAAAATGTATTGTTGTATTGTAAGTATGAAGAATAAAATGTACCGGCCTTAGAAGTAATGCGTAGGAATGTTAAAGGCAGAGGCTTGACTTGAAAAAAAAAAACATTAAATTATTATAATATGTACCAGATAGTCATAAGAGTTTTGTCGAAAATTTCTCTATGTCTTTTTCTCTCAATCATATTAGTTTCTAAGGATAAAAAATGTCTAAAGTATAAAATATTTTATTATATGAGATATTTGAACAGTGTCGTCTTGTACAGGGGTTGTGAACGTAAAATCATTTTGGGCACGCTCAAGTATTTAAAGTAAACAAACGGCAAAGATTTGTAGGAAAAATTGATTTTACGCTCTCGGTCTCGGTAGTATTGTTTTTGTATCAGCTACTCAAATAATTATCAATTTTATTGTGTGATATGTGAGGGCAAGGAAGGAAAAGGGACTTACCCGGCTTTGATCCTCGCACCTGGACCCCGCACAGTTTTTATAGTTTTGAAATATTTTTCGGTTTTTTGCGCACGTACGTGTCGGTTGAGAGAGAGAGAATTTAACTTGACAGCCTTGACGTTTTGCAGTCGACCGCGCATACAGATGGCGCCATCTCTTGACATCTTCGGGGTTTCCTCTTTTAGTTTTTTTTTGTTTTTGCCGAGTTTATGGAAAGGGAATGGTTTAAAAGGACAAAAGGAATTTAGGTTATTTAGGTCGACACATGTCCCCCCTCTAGAAATACCTTTAGGGATTTCTAATAATAATATGAAATTAGCATTACGCCAGATATGATACCATTTAAATGGATATCACTGAAAAAATCTACCAAAAAATAATAATGATGGACACAAAAATTAAAATATATGAATTATAACTGAGAATATCTATCTATCTAGTGCTTAAAGGAAAAAATGGTATTATTTATACTATACTTTTAAAACTAAACTTAACTTATTATGTAAACAATTTTCTTTTTTTAAAATTATTATTATTTTTTAATCGGATAGAGGCAAGGGACATACTTTTACAACCGGTCGTTTTAAAATGCCCTTTTCAGTGCGTAGTGTAACAACACGTACTATACCGTCCGAACCAGGATGAATAGCAACTACTTTTCCTAGACGCCATTCTAGCGGAGAAATATTTTGATCCACAATCGCTACTACATCTCCAATTTTTAAATTTTCCTGATCATGGAACCATTTTAATCTTTGCTGGAGGGTATGAAGGTAATCCCGTTGCCAAATACGCCAAAAACATTGAGTAATTTTTTGTACCATTTGCCATCGCTCACGAGCAGATATGTGTTTTTTTTCCAATGGAGGTTCAGGTAGAGCCACTAACGGACCTCCAGTCAGAAAATGACCAGGTGTCAGAACATCAACTTCATTAGGATCCGAAGATATCACACAAAGTGGACGTGAATTTAGGACAGCTTCAATTTTTGTAACTACTGTACTCAATTCTTCGAAGGTAAGTACCTGTAAACCCACTACACGTTTTAAGTGATATTTTATTGATTTTACACCACTTTCAAATATTCCACCAAAGTGACTCCCCGTGGGAGGATTAAAATTCCAAATGATTTGACGTTTTGCCAAATTCTCACAGATTTCTTCTTGAGAATTTACTAAAAAATGATTAACTTCACTCAAGTACCGCTGAGCTCCTACAAAGTTCGTACCACAATCTGATACGATCTGATTGCAGAGGCCACGACGGGACACGAATCGATCTAGAGCTGCGATGAAGGCAGGGGTCGACAAATCCGAAACGACCTCTATGTGTATGGCCTTAACTGCCAAACATACTATCACACAGATATATGCTTTGTTAATACGAGCGTTTCGTCTACGACTTTCCTTAACATAAAATGGTCCTGCAAAATCGATTCCGATATTTTGAAAGCATCTTGAAGGTTGAACTCTAGAAGGTGGTAAGTCTCCCATCAAAGGATGATTAATTTTTGGATTGACCTTGAAACATGTTACACATTTCGACAAACGCGAGCGAATCAAATTGCGGATACCCAATATCCAAAATTTCCTCAGTATCAGGGATTGTAAAGTACGGGGTCCACAATGTAAATAAAGTCGATGAAAATAGTCAATCAACAATAAAGACAGACGAGACGATTTAGGTAATAGCAAAGGATTAATCGCAGTTTGTGGTAAACAAGAGTTTTTAAGTCGCCCACCTACTCGTAGAAGACCCATTTCATCGATATAAGGATTAAGTTTCTGTATAGCACGGCTACAGTTTGCCTGCCTCTTGATGTAATTAATTTCTTCAGAAAACCCTTTGGTTTGTTCTGTTTTTACTAGTATCCGAAGTGCCACTTCTAGTTCATCAGTAGTCAATCCAGAAGTAATGCGCGCTAATTTATTGCATTTTGCGTTGTTAATAAAGCGTAGACACCAAGCTATAACGCGCTTTGTACGTGAAAACGATGAACTTCTGTCTAGCATATTTGAAATGAAGGTAGTCTCTTCTGAATTGACAAGGACAAGCGATGTATTAGATGGTTTCTTGAGTTCTGGTATGTTATCCATTGATATATATTGTTTTTGAACTGGCCAACTCTCAACATCATTGATTAGCCATTTCGGCCCATTCCACCAGGTTGAAGACGATACGATTTCTGAGCAGCTCGAACCTCGGCTACACAAATCTGCAGGATTGTCATGCGAAGAAACATGTTGCCAGTTTTCTATTCCTATATTGTCAACAACCTTAATGACACGATGCGAAACAAACGTCTTCAGCTTATATGGAGGAATATGTAGCCAACTTAACACAGTACTACTGTCTGTGAACGCGGTCACTTTAGAAATTGCAATTAGTGGGTGAAGCAACTGAAACATATGTTTCAAGACACGAGCTAACAATACTGCGCCAAGAAGTTCCAAGCGGTTAACGGTTAGTAACTTCAACGGTGCGACTCTAGACTTGGCGATAAGCAAGTGAGAGAGCGTTCTGATGGAATCTGATGAGCGCAAATAAATACAGCACCCATAAGCCTTCATGGAGCCATCGCTAAAGCCAATAAGTTCGAAGCTGGTTGTAGTGGAAGTAATAATTCTACGAGGGATCTGAACTTTATGTAGATTTTGTAATTCGGAACAAAAATTTAGCCACTGTAGTTGAATTTCATTAGGAACAGGCTCATCCCATTGCAACTGAAGTCGCCAGAGTTGTTGCATTAACAACTTTGCTATAAGTACTACTGGTGTCAACCAACCAAGAGGGTCATAAATACGAGCGATGTTGGACAAAATTATGCGTTTCGTACATTTCTTGTCCAATTCTGACATTGTATAAGTAAACCGATCTTGGCAGGGATCCCACTGGATGCCAAGTATTTTAAGGGTATGTTGATTGCTTTCATCACAAAAGGGCTTCGGTATTTGGCAGTGGTCTATTGGTAATTCAGATAAAAATTCTAGTGAATTGCTACTCCATTTTCTTAGCTCAAACTTTCCACAATCTAGTAAGTCAACCAGTTCTGTTTTTAATTTAACAGCTTCTTCCAAAGAAGGCGCTCCAGCAGTAATATCATCCATGAATGTATCGTGTTTAAGAATGGCAGCCGCTTGAGGCCATTGCGCTCCATGGTCATCCGCTAGTTGATGTAAAGTGCGAATGGCTAAATAAGGCGAACTACTCACGCCATATGTAACCGTGGTAAGTTCGAATTCACTAACAGGATCATTTGAGGAATCACGCCATAGGATATGCTGATAGATTCGATCTTCAGGTCTTAGTTGAATATTTCGGTACATTTTTGAAATATCCGCTGTAAACACAACTTTTGGAATTCTAAACTTTGTGACTATATCCACTATGTCATTTTGAAGTTTTGGGCCAATATAAACGAGATCATTTAGTGCTTTGCCATTTGAAGTCTTCGCGCTACCATCAAATACAACTCTGAGCTTTGTAGTAGAACTATCTGGTCTCACGACACAATGATGAGGTATGATGTTTGAGGTACGCATGGGTCGCTCGACGAGTTTCATGTGGTCTAAATTAGAATATTCCCGCATAAAGTTAATATAATTTTCTTTCAACTCTCTATTATGCACGAACCGTCTCTCAAGATTGAATAGACGTTTTAAGGATGAAGTATACGAGTTTCCTAAGACGTCAGTAGGTTCCTTAAGCAATATCGGAACTACGTATCTACCATCTGGATTCCGAGTCACTAACTTGGAATACAACTGCTCACATTTTTCATCATCCGGGTTTTTAATTTCTGCCACCGGTGGTTCTTCAATTTCCCAAAATCGCTTTATTGTCTGGTCAAGGGCAAGTGTGGTTAAAAGCGAAGAGGTTGTATTATGTGGCGGTCGATGACTTGACTCCAATTTACCAGTGATCACCCAGCCAAACACACTATGTAATGCAACTGGGAGACCAGGACCCAATTCCAGACGACGCCCATCGTAGAATTCGTGAAATAATTCCGCACCCAGAAGAAGATCAATATCGTTCGGTTTATCAAATTCTTCGTCAGCAAATACCAAATGCTTACATGATTTTCGAACATCAGGAGTTATTTCTATAGACGGCATCTTATTAGTTATTGTATCCATAATGATTGGGTTAATATGAAAACTTGGATTATCAACATCTTGTGGCTGTACTGAACATGATGTTATTCCCTGAATTTTATGCACGGCGTTTTGACCTAAGCCAGCCACGGTAATATTACATCGTCGAATGGGTAAACCGAGACGCCTTGCGCAAGCGGTTGTCATAAAGCAGTCTTGCGCCCCGCTATCAATAAGGGCACGAATTTTCAGGGTCCCGCCCGGACCACGCACGCGTACTCTACATGTACCGAGAATTACCATTGCCAGACTATCGCCGACGTATGCACTAGTGCTCATGGAGTTCATAGTAACCGCGGAGTTTAATGGCAGAGAAGAGGGTTCTGATTCACTACTGGACTTACTAGTTGCGGCAATCACTGGATGGGATTCATGCAACAAAGAATGGTGGCGTGCATTACACTTAGTACAATTAGATTTTGACTGGCACTTATCAACACTGTGGTTTGGACGTAGACAGTTAGTGCAAAGTTGTTTTGCCGCAACAAGTTTTTTCCGACCCATTAAATTGTAAGCATAAAATAATGGGCATTTATAAATACCATGATGAGAAAAACCACAACAAACACAGTCAGGAAATTTATTGATATTATATGAAACTGCAGCTGAGTACGTCCCCGTAGGTGGGCACTCACCTGTCAAATTATAATTTGGGTTTGCTTCTTGGTATGGTTCAAAATCAGAGTGCGGCCCTGTAGTGTTACATAATATGGAGTCGAAGTACGGACCTGTATTAGAATATGACATGGAATCCAAGTACGGCCCTGTGTTTTCAGGTGTCATACAATCCAAGTACGGCCCTGGGTATGTATGTGAATCCACATTAATTGTGTTCGAATCTGAATACGTATCTGCATTAACTGGCAAAGACACAGAACGTTTTTCTTGATTGTAAGTCCTGGTACGAGTGTCTGCATTTCTATAGTTAGGTGTTCGCTGCTGAATCCTTTGCGGATTGATCATGTGTTGTGTTCGTGTAACACTAGGTTCACTTGCCTCCAATATCTTGACATAGCTTTGTAAAAAACTTAGTAAATTCTCAAAAGTGGGAAGTTGTTCAAAGTTTTGAGATTCAAAACGTTTACGGGTATCATTATCCAGGTTGCATGAAGCTAAATAAAATAAAATGAATTCACCTAAGTCTGGGATACCAATAGCCTTGAGAGCATTAGCTGATTCATATAGTACACTAGTCATGTTTCTCAATTCATTTAAGTTACAAAATTTCATTGTTGGATAATTACAAATTTTATTTAAATAATTAGTTGCCAATATACGTTTATTTTGAAAACGGTTAATAAGAGCATCAAAAACTATGCTATAATTGTTTGCTGTTACTGGCACCCCCTTGGCCACCGACAAGGCTGATCCTGAAAGGCTAGACAATAGGTAATGGAATTTTTCGATAGCAGACAAGTTTATGTTATCGTGTATAAGTGATAAGAATGTATCATAAAATGTTTGCCATAATTCTATGTTTCCATCAAATTTGGGCAATTCAATTTTAGGTAGCCTTGCTTGAGCGCTAGGTTTTAACTTTGCATCTGTTCCCGCGCTGGCGGAGGCTAGCGCGCCGGTGCCGCCACTTCGATCCACGGGCGACGCGGACGGCAATAATTCGTGCGCTGCGGCATGAACGGCATAGTACAATGTATCGAAAGATTCTACACATTTGTAGTCAATTGTTTGTTCTGGATCCATTTTTAGGATTAACTGATTAATTTCGTTCACTACCTCTATGAATTCTAAACGAATAGATTCAATACGTTTGTATCTACTTTTAAATGTTCCTATACCAGTTTTATTTTTTATTAAAATATCATTCGATAAATCGTATAATATTTGTATTTCACGAAATATGTATTCTTTTCGCGTAGTAAGAAGTAATAATTGCGAGTTCTCGTTTGGAGCCATTGTAATTGTAATATAAAACGATTAGTACTAAAATTTAAGTAGGTAGATATGAAATTTTTTCTTTAAGCATAGATTGATGAAATACAAGTAATTTACACTTGGAAAACGTTAAACTATGATTGAATATTGATTTTAGAAAATGTGTGCAATGAAATGAAACTGTATATTGGAGTTTTCTTATGAAATTGAACCCAAAAAACCCATAAGACATTCGCGCTCGAAGTAACCACAAAATATGGTAAATATTTTATTGTGTGATATGTGAGGGCAAGGAAGGAAAAGGGACTTACCCGGCTTTGATCCTCGCACCTGGACCCCGCACAGTTTTTATAGTTTTGAAATATTTTTCGGTTTTTTGCGCACGTACGTGTCGGTTGAGAGAGAGAGAATTTAACTTGACAGCCTTGACGTTTTGCAGTCGACCGCGCATACAGATGGCGCCATCTCTTGACATCTTCGGGGTTTCCTCTTTTAGTTTTTTTTTGTGTTTGCCGAGTTTATGGAAAGGGAATGGTTTAAAAGGACAAAAGGAATTTAGGTTATATATATATACATTACAATTACAAACTTCTTACATTTTAATAATATTGCTTAGCATTTCTTAATAATATATATTCAACTTCTATATAAATTGTACTTTCAAGACTCTGGCTATAAGTCTATTTTTTTTACGATTCGCACCCAATAATCAATATTACAAAACAAAATTGTTACTTTTGTACAAAATAAAAATAGGACTAAAGAGTATCTAGATTTTAAATATCTTTTAGTTGTTTTGACTAACCTCCCTATCCAAATCGTAGTTTACTATTTTCAGTCGAGTCAATTTCACTGGATTTCCGTTGTCTTATAAAACTGAAAGAAAATAAAAACCAATACGTAATGAAACATTATACATAAATAAGCATGTGAGACAGACAATTAGTAATCATTTTAAAATGTGTTTAGTTTCGTCAAATGCTACTTTGCTTGAGTGAATTAGTTTAGGCTCTGTGCTAGTGGTTCCGAAAATTGACTGTTGTTAAAAGTTAACAAAAATCAGTTTATATCCAACACCGCGCAGAACAAGTTCCACATTTTATCTATTACTTCATTACAGCCCCATAAGCTTTGCATTGCCGAGTGAGAGCCTAACCTCGATGTGAATGTTTCCTTACTATGTTTCCTCCAACGTTATCACATGGTAATTGTAACTATATGCGAAAAATATGTATTAACCAATAAACTACGACTTTATTATTTAGTATTCGGCATAATCTTAATCTTCCCTATTATGGTAATTTAGAATAGTAAAGTAGCCTTTGGAAATTTAGAATAGTAGTAGCTACCAAGAGCTCAAAATGTTTGATTGCTATGACCAGCAGATTATCGATATCAACCAAATGTCCATCGTTATCGATAAACATTTACACTCGATCAGCCTTTGCATTAGTTGCGGATCAGATCTAGGGCCCAATTTTGCTATTACTATGTCGTCAAAATCGCCGGACACTATCCTCCCAATCGTAGTTTTACTGATTTTGGTGGATGGCATACTCGTAACACGCCACTCTTATCTTTATAAATATTTTTAAGCGAAATAATTGTTTAAAGTTTTGGTAGCTTTTCAATATTCATTTCGGCTAACGCCATTTCTGCTAAGGGTAATACCAACTTTTTCTACTATTGTTCCGCGCGAAACGATACCGAGAAGATATTGTGGACTTAGAAGAATACGAATTTTTAACTTTATCGCAATGGAATCGTGCTTTGAATAACTTCACAACGCCAAGAAATTGAAATAGTAGAATTAGACCCCTGATCCAATTCATACTTTATCGATTGTTATGACTCTATGAACCTTAACTCGCCTACTATTTTCGTGACCCCAAATAACTTCACAGCTGTTTACCAGGGTTGCGCGACCAATCTTTTAATGAAATCTTTGAACCTCCATATCTCAAAAACTAGTGGTTTTTTTTAGAAAACTGTAGGAACAAAAGATATTCAGAATTATATGTACTTATACATATTTTCGGTTTAGTACAGGGCAAGCTTATAACCCGATATAGTCTAATCTAGTTGTTTTTTTTTTAAATTGCATCAACGTACAGACACGGCATGTTTAAAATGTTATAATATTATAGATATATCGATTACAATACAAAACTCACCAAGATCCACAATAAGTTCAAGAGAGAACATGACAGCGAAGCCGAATAGCGAGCAGACGAACTGAAGTAACCCACTACTGCGTTTCCACACTTCAAAGAACACTACGTAGACTAGAGTTCCACATGCGAGGCCCTGTACATACAGATATGTGTAATTATACAATTTCATGTTGTAAATTATTTGAGACAAAAGTCTTTATACTTTGAGAAGTACAATTAAGACATTAGAAACTTAACGTGCTAGTTGGTCTTATAATGAGAGATACCAAAGGCCGTGAGAACAAGGAAAATCGTCTGGCTCCCGAGTGGATATTCGAAACGCAACTAGGATTAACCCTAGGATGATGATGAGTGGACGTTAATGAGTGTAATGTTTACACAGGCGGACACAGTCAGATTGATTGTTTAACGTCTTTGTAATTTGTCAATAAGCCATTTCTATTGTAGATATATTTGGCTTTACAGTAACTGAAACGTTTGGATAAATACCAACCTGTAAGATAACAGAATAAAGCCCCGCCTCCGCCGCTCCTGCACCGCCAACCAACAATATACCAATCCCAATACCAAGGGCTGACATAAATGAAAATGTAAAAATGTAGACTAGAGACAGCCATCGTTTCGTGCCCGCAGCTAGTAGTTCTACACCAATACAGAACGCTATTATGTATTTGTGTGCTGAGACCGCAGCAAACATGTACCTGGAAAAGCATATAAGTGTTAGATCTTGATTTTTGTACGCAATTATTTGTTTTTGGGACACCAGTCAAAACATCTTATCAGAATATAAACGGCTTTGACTTCGTTTTCTAATTACTTATTGCTGTTTAGATAAGGTTGTTATTAAAAAAGCTATACTTTCATCATAAGCCCTTGCCGATCATTATCATGATGATTAATTGGCTAGGGAACTCCCCGCTTAATATATTCACGTGACTGCAGTCTGGAAATTAACATCGTCAAATCTGATGACAATGATATTACGATGGGTGGGCTACAAGGCTCCACTTAAGGTCTATTATAATTTTTTACTTCCCATAATTATTAATGATATGCCTAATATAATATTGCTTGCTGATGCCACATCATCTATGTTTTAATTTAACAGAAAAAAATACAAACAATAGAATTTTAATGATGTAAAACACCATTCTTGTTACATTATAATTATAGATGGTTTACTGTAAATAATTTATTGCTAAACCATAAGAGAACTGAAATCACCATATTCTTTATTCTTAATTTAGATGTGTAAGACCTTAACATAATTCTTAACGACACTAGACCAAATCTAGTATATTCGATTGTATTGATATGCAAAAAATCCATATTCTAGCCATTCTAGATATTCCCTACAGAATAATAAATACGCACACGTATTGTAAAGAAAATAACGTGCGTATGTTATGTGTTACGGTTAAAAAGCTGTATGTTTGATACTGTTGAATTAAATTTCAATAAAACGATTATTATTACGGCTTAAATTTAGTTCTGGCCAATTCAAATTGAAATTGTTTGGCAAAGAATTCGAATTTCAAATTAATTTTATTTTAAAAAACATGTTTTTTTTCACAATTAGTTATTTGTTTATTGATTAGCGGTATATTTTCATCGCATTTGAATCTATTTCGTCATCATAGATACGTTAAATATTCGAGTAATTATGGAATATGAGTACCGTCGTGGCAGCAACACGGCATAAGCGGCACGCAACATTAATGACGTTTTCGGAGCGGACACTACAAACGAACGCTCCACCTATTATTGGTGTGCCCGCTTCCATTCTGGAAATTTTGACCTGAAAAATTAACCTCGTGGTCGTCCGAAAACTGATCGACAATGACGAATTAAAGGCGATTGTGGAAGCTGATGATACTCCATCTACGGCTGAACTAGAAGCAGCTTACGACGTTAGCGTCAAAACAATATTGGTCAAATTGGCAAGGTAAAAAATCTTGACAAATGGGTGCCCCACGAATTCAATGATCGCCAGCGTGAAGTACGCGTTGGGATATGCCTTACACTGACAAGTCGACAGGCACATAAACGAAGGAATTTTGAACCGCATTGTTACCTACGACGAAAAATGGATTCTGTTTGACAATCGCAAGTGCTCTGCAAGTTGGTTAGATCCTGGTTCAGCACCTAAACAATACCCTAAACGAAAACTTACACCAAGAAAAGTGATGGTCACTGTATGGTGGTCTAGTACCGGTGTGATTCATCATAACTTCTTACCAAACGGAATGAGCATTACTGCAGATGTGTACTATGAAGAACTAAACACATTCATGGAAAAGCTCGCACGTCTCCGACCAGCTTTGGTCACTCGCATGACAACGTGCGACCTCATACTGCTAGCAGCAGGCGATCTCCAAGTTACAAGAGCTGGGACTGGAAGCTCTTCGTCATCCAACGTACTCATCAGACGTTGCACTTGTAGACTTGTAGTTTTTCCACAATTTGGATAACTTTTTGGCGGGAAATAAAATGAAATACCAGAGAGGCAGTACAAAATGCCTTTGAAGAATTTTTTGCCTCTCGTCCAGCTGATTTCTTCAAGAAGAGTATCAATAAACTGACACTGCGTTGGCAAAGATGCATCGATTTCATAGGTGATTACTTTAAATAGAAATAAAAATATAGAAAAAAAAATACGTTAATCTATTTAATAAAAAACGGCAATTTTATAGGTAAAGACCTAATGACCGATTACGTGTCGATAGCTTAATAATTTTACATTTATCTTGCCAATAAGTACATCGAATTGGGCAATTGAATGTGATAAGGGTAATACTTATCATTGTTTTTTATAAAACCAATCCTTAAATTATATTACTAAATAATATTTGTTGATAAAACTCTAATAATATCACTCGTTATTAGCACTAAATCTTTATACGTAGATACCTAATTTGACGATTATTACAAAGATCTTTATGAAAAGTTTAAGCCACTTATCTCGTATAGTGAGAAATTGGAATAGAGCTTAATTACTATAATTTGTTATAACCAATACATGTAGTTACCGTAGTTTCTAGTGTTTGTTATAATCTATTAATTACAATAATTGAAATATATATAAAATAAAGAAAATCCAACACAACAAAGCCTAACATTACTTCTGTATTCTGTTTTTTTTTTATTTACATCGTAAATACAAATAAGGCACCACTTAAACCTATGAGGTTTGCGTGTGATGCAACACACCCTCGCAATTTCAAATTTTAGGAAATAATAAATAAATAAAATAAAATAAAAACTTGTACATCCATTTTCCCATGTAACTAGCTAGTCACATCGTATGTGCAGATAATAGGCTGTCACTGCAATATTTCTAAGTAATAGTTTTTTAACTTCTGTTTTATATTTTTGTCATTTAAAGATTCTCTTAGTGAAGTGGGCAATTGATTAATTAATTTGGGTATTAAGTAGTTTGTAGTGTTCTTGCCATAGTGGTTATTGTGGGGTGGGATGGTTAATGTCTGTTTTGAGATCGATCTTATATTCTGTATCATATATTCTGTTTTCGTTTGTATTGGTAGGACTCCACAGTGTCGGAATAATAAACTGTCTTGGTTCCGGTATCGAACCTTAATGTTATATGACACGATGACTTTTAGTATACGGAGTTGAAGAGTGTAAATATTATTTATGTATGTTTTGAATGTCCTTCCGTAACTGCTTAGCCCATATGACACTATGGAGTCTACCATGGCGGTATATAGTAGAAGCCTCATTTTAAATGGAATTTTATTTTTGAGTATACGCATTTTAGCTAAGATAGCTCTTAGTTTGGTGCAGACCTTATCTATATGTGTACCCCAGGTGAGTTTATGGTCGAAAGTTAATCCTAGATATTTATAAAATTTTACTATTTCTACTTATACGAATACTTTTCCAGACGAATGATTTTCCTAGTGATTTTCTTCCATGGGATGGATATTTTTTAAACTATACAGAGACTCAAGCTTACTTATTTGGCATGAATATGTCTTTAAATTGATCGCTAATGTAGAAGCGTGAACGAGTAACAGTTTAGGTAGACTAACAGAAATTCGAAAAAATATTTAAATTTTTAATTTTAAAATAATTAAATTACATTATTTAAATTAATAATGTAATTTAATGATTTAATTGCATAAAAATTTAATGATTAGGCATAGTATAAGAGGTTCATAAATTACATGAGATGTATTATTAAATTACATGTTTAAAGGGGGAATAATCGTAATTTTATGCATAACACACAAGCTTGCAAATTGCGCAAAGCGCGGTCCTTACGGATTGTCTATGATATGACATAATGATTTAAAGTGGTTAAATCAGAGGTTGAAGGAGTAGATGATTTTACTACAATTGACATGGACATGATGTTTCCAACAATCACTCTTGAAACCGTTCATAAGTCTCCGTAGACTGAACTGGAATAAATATTATTTTATAAAATTTAGTAGTTACCATTTTATTATTCAACTAGGATATGCCCCCGACTTCGTCCACGCTTGACTGAAATTCCCACGAGATTCCCTGGATACAAAATACCGCAGCATTTAAAAAATAATGTAAGTTATCCTTTTAGTGAAACCTGTGACGGAATAAGCGAATTTTTATGCACCCGAACAACTACAAACCGCTTCTGGGAAAACTCCCACGAGATTCCCGGAATAAAAAACATACATTTTATTACATAATTGCAATCGCTTAGTGAAAAAAAAATCAAATTTTAAATCGTACCAAGAAAAATTCCTGCGGTATTCCCGAGATAAAAAAGCACAGATTTGAAGTCTAAGAATTTGCTGTCAATGATGATCAGTAAAAACCGCATCGAAATCATCCCAGTAGTTTTTACGTGACTCCCGGAGAAACAGACAAGAAATCTAAAAAAATTGCATCGTCTTCTCCATCGTTTATATAGTCAATTTTAGTTTTTTTTTTTAAATACCTTCAATATAAAGACACGGCATATTTACAATTTTATAATATTATAGATTACCTACCTCAATGTAATTTTATCCTATGTTCTACGCAATATTAAATAATGGCACTTCTTACTTTAAAATATTAGGCAGATTATGTTTTGTTTTTTTTATAATAAATACAATACAGGTACACTAGACATTTTGAAAAATTTCACGTAAAGTTTGGGGATGGGGAGGGGGTTGAACCAATATCACGATATCTCACCAGGGAGGGTCGAAAAATCGCCTCACATAATTAATGGAGGCCCCCTAAATAGTATTAATCATTGACATTTTGCTATTTGTTTTGGAATTGCAGATATCCAACGTTGGAATATCGATATTTAAACTCACGCGTACATTATCTCCGAGCGAATTACTACTTTAATAAATAAAAATATGAGTCTAAAAGTCTTCTAAAAAGTCTTAATATTCTTTAATTTATTTTCAAAAACCTAATTCCTCTTGTTTGTGTTTCAAGGAGATTCATGGAAGCCATAAGAATTCAAAGGAATGGTGGGGGCATATTGCTTCGAGGCCATGTCTAGTACAAAGGGATAGGGACAATTGAGCAAGGAGTCAGTCGTCTTTCGACTGCGATCGAAGCGTACTTACCTAATGTACTTTTGGAGCGAGAATCTTATAACGACGGACTTTGCGCGATTGATGTGATTAACGAATAACATAAGGATATTTTTGAAATAAAAATGCTTGAGTTCGTTTAACTTGTGTACTCGTCAAGAGCGAAGAGAGTGATACGTATACAACATTTTATAACCATTTGAAGTGCCCCTGACATAATGTGTGGAGTAACAAATGTTGTTTTCGCGCATTTGAGATGTAATTTTTTGTAGGCGGCAACGGTTTGCTTTTGTTTTATTCGGTTAGATTTGTAAGAACTGTGAATTACGTGTCTGTACTTCAAATAAACTTTATGATAATTCCAACGGCAATTTCGAATTTACATCCTACAAATTCTTAATAATATTTTAAAAACACGAAGTTAAGTTTACTCGAAGTTAAAAACATACATTCGATTTGAGAACCTCCTCCTTTTGCAAGTCGGTTAAAAATATTAAATTATATAAAGACATGTACACATGAGCGGCGACAGCGCCCAATTGCGGCCGAATAACAACAGTGTTTACAAGGCCTATTTTCAAAACAGTGTTTAATACACCAATGGATATTATTTATTTGCGTGCAGGAACGGTAAAAGAATACCAATTCCTGCGACCGGGCGGCCTGTCGTAAGAGGCGACAAAACAACCCATCGCCAGGTGGTAAGGCATTTGCCCGACTGGATGGCTACCACCCATGGTCTAGAGTATGCCGCCATAGCAACCTTGAGTTGTGTTCCTGCATCAGTGGCCAGGTTGCAGTTTCTCCTTCAAGGCCAGCAGGACTATGGCAGCCCCTCTGGTATTGATAATGCCCATAAGCGACGGTAATCTTAACCACTTTTCACCACATTTGGGCCGTAAGCCTGTCTGCTGTGCTTCAGCAATAAAAAAATTAGATCTTATTAACCGAGTAACGTGCGATAGGGAACTTCATTACAATTCTAACACACTTACCACACGTTGCCGACAGAAGATTCCAAACCAACAGCTAGTCCTTCAAATAATTCGTGTATAGACAAAGCCAATACAATTAACAATCCTCTTAACGCTGATACCACAGAGTCGTCATTCGAAGTAACTACCAAATGGCTATGGCCGTTATTTTGTACGCTTTCTAACTCTTTAGTCTTTGCTGCTGTTGTCATTTGCTCATCAGACGATCCTTCGACGTCAGCTGTGCTATGCCTATGGCTGAACGACCTTGTAGAACTGATATCGACGGGGGTCTTAGTCTCTTTGCTATTTATGTAAAGATGGACTAGTTCTTCAATTAAGTACATCATGAAGAAACCCCCACACATGATGAGTCCGGCGAGGAAGAATGGCATTTCGGCAATTTCGCCGGCATCTGTAACAAGATGAAAGAGCGTACTATATATTGACTATATTGGATAGTTCTCAATATTACAATTTCTAAATAGGGCTTTCCCTGTCGACGTTACTGTCGTGGAGGTATGGCAGTTGTCTAGAAGAACTGGAAAAAAGCCCTAATTTCTCTCTTTTTTAATATTCCCACAACTATTTTCTCTTGCATTTTTATATAGAAAATACCCACATTCTACGAACATTTTATTATTTAAAACATATTTTTAGACCAAAACAGTACTGCCTACTTAAAAATTACTTTCGACTTTATAATTTTACCTATAGGTACATCATTATATTAATACGTGAAGCAAAAACTTGGGGTACAAATTTTTTTACGAAAATTGCGCGGACGGAGGAGTATGAAATTTCGCACATTTATAGTTTATATAGAGAGGGAGTACAGAATGCTAATATTTTTTTATAATTACGCATATAAAATACATTAAATCAATAAAAATAACATTACACACACTAGCATGTATTTGACACACACACGCATATATACTCTTTTATTTATTGATAAAGCCAAATTAAATTAACAGTGTATCCTTGGTGAAATCCGTAATTATAGAAGTATAGTCTTTGACAATAGAATCCTAATAATGTTCAACCTTATAATTTAAATTAATAATTATGGTCGATTTACGACCACTGGGCGACCACTAGTAGTATTAGAACTATAAATCAACACGTATCCACAGATGTTAAATTAATAAGGTTCTAAAAAAATATCTTTACTAATATAATTTAACTCGTAATTTTAGCAGTATTTTTTATATTAAAAAAGAATAACTTGTGATGCCTTCTCGAAATGTAGAATTTAAAAGCTATTTCAGATTTCAATCTTTACTGAGCAAGTCATTCCTAGTCTAAGCCAATCACCACCTTATCCTTAAACAGTAATAACTCATTTGCTTTGCTTTGATGTGCAATTATGTCAAATGATACAAAAGTTTATTCATCTATAGTTTTGATCTAATGAGCCTGACAATAAACTTTAAAGATGCTATAGTAATGATAAAATCCGCCACAATTCTTTGAGTTAAAATCGCGTAATGTATAAAGAGAAAGTAATAGATTATTACCATAATATATTATAGGTACCTATAGGCACTTGGTTATTATACAAATAGATTGTGTTAAAAAGTGAAATTACGTATACGAAAGTAAAATATTGCGAAATGAAAACACTACTAAGTTCAGCACCCAGAGGATGAATAAAATGCCATGGACAAAAAGAAAAACATCTATGGATTCTAGAATGGAAAACATTGTTACTTCTAATAGCAAAAACGAAACCCTTCAATATATGACGACCATTTATTTATTAACATCTCAAAAACTTCTGGTTGTTTAGGGATTCAAATTTGCATGTTATATGCATGTAATTGAGGAATGATTTTAAGTCGGTAAATGGGGAGATAATTTTCACTTCCAGTTGTAAAAAGGATCGAGTGAATCTAATGTATGGACAAAACTTGGTTGTAACAAAATCCGTTGTGATTTTTTTTCATTAAATATTTTACTGTTATTGTATGCAAGATCCAAAAAAATATTTCCTTCAATACTTATTTATTATGAGAAAGCCGTGGTAGCTTAGTGTCTAGCGTACGCGTCTCAAACATAAAAGGGCGAGGGCGCAGTTTCGAATCCTGAGCGGAAAGCATGCACCACTTAGGAAGTTTTCTGACCTAATGTGCATATTATTATAATTATTTGTATGTCATGACATTTGGAGGGCTCGCGTGGGGCCATGGAAAGGCCAACACGTAGAGGCCCTTTGACAAATTTAATGTAAATGTGGCGTGACACTGACCGGCGATTATCCCTGTCTACACCATATAGGCGATTATGCACCCAAGGACAAGCCCCGGCCAGTGCAGAACTATTGTGGGAAATGAGGACAAAAAGTACCGGGCTATTCGGGTGAACTGCTAGTGGTACTAAGGGTCTGGAATATGGGGACTATGGCGTCTGCCCGTCGCAATGTTCATGGATCACGGAAAAATGGGCAGACGGTGACTCGCCACTCGACAGAGGCAACATGGGTGTGAGTGGCTAAGGGTTGTAGAGAGGTGGGCTGCAAGTTCACCAAAGCTATTTCTGATATGATGCCATTTATCACTTCCACCCCTGGAGCTTGAGGTCACCGATATGTCTAACTCATCAATCCGCCTTAGATAAGTGTGGCGGGCATACCTACTGTCCGTGCCCCTATAAAAATGGGAGGCCCTAGCCCAGCAGTAGGACGTCTATGGACTGTCATTACTACAATATTATATATTATAAGAAGTCATCAACTTCGTAACCGTTAGTTACTTAGTACTTCAATATCTTTCTTTCTATAGGATGTCGCGTGCGGCGATGCCACAGCGCCAGGGTGAGCCATTCGAACAATGTCTTTGATTATTTCTTATAAAAATTCCGTGATTGCTAAGTCGCGATAATCACACTATTATACATAAATAGACAGAGAAACGTACCTTTGAAGTGAACCCATTTCCAATTTCATTCCAGATTCCCTTATCAAGATAAATAACGGGTAAGTTTGGTTGGGATCCACTCCGGAAATACCCAGAACAGAGTAAATACCCGACCAAAACGCTAATAAGGATTTGACCATTTTATTCAAAATCAAAGATTTCTGTATTCGCTCCTCAATAATGGAATATTTTTCTTGCTGGCCAGTCGTATCCAGTATCCACTAAAGAATTGCACGTAGCCGTATTTTAAAAATAAAAACCAGTTTAGTTATATAACTTCACAACGCATTTAAGTAAATTATAAATTGATTACTATTTATCAACATATAGCCAAGATTATAAAACCGGTATTGCATTTATAGAAATATTTTATAGTTTACGTAATAACCATATCTAGGCAATTCAGGCCTGGTTCCTATATTTTACCGACTGTTCATTTACCCTACTGTGGGTTTAAATTTGACATAAACTCCATACAAAACTATCAAAATTAAACCATTAATAGTTAATGCGCCATCGAAATTTAAATAATGGTACAAATTGGTTATCGACGTAGGCAGCTTGTTTTGGTGGAAGGCCGGGCGCAGAGGCCCGGCGGACACAAGTCCATCAACTTATATCTATACGGTCTTACCATCACCAACTAGTTAGAGATTTTATACCATGCCTGACTAGCATCAAAATAAACATCATCTTAATTCGAGTACTGAAAAAAATAAAAACTCCTATTATTTATAAACTATATCGTTTTACTAATTTTATTTTCTATTACTGAAAAGGGGGGGGCAAGGGGCACAGGCTTATTTTCTTTACCGATAGATAAATTGTTCAATACCGGACTCAGCTGTAAAGAACGGGTCCGGAATTGATAATCGTGGCATATAGCCTTAGAGGCCTACTCAAGCAAAACTCACAAATGTAAGGCCTAGTTATTTCAACGGTAAACTAATGTTTTTTGTATCGTTGAAGTTGATGAAACGCGTTGATTTCCATTCGAATCGATTATCAAGATTGAATGATTGAATCAATTTTTCATTTAAGCTCGATTACGAACCATGCACGGAATCGAACCTCGAACCTCCGTATTCCAGTGAGCTAGATGCGCAGACCGCACAGATCACCTGATTCGTGGTAGGCCATAATGTCGTTGTATATTAATGTATACGCCTTATTCATATCTTGTAATAATGAAACGCTAGTATAAAATACATAATAGGACAGTTAAATATTTTTTTCTAAAAGTTGTAAGGGAAACTGCCCACCGTTAACTGAAATATACGCCGATACAAAACTTTATAGCCTCTCCAGAGTAGACGCAGCGCAATATTTCTTTTTATATAAAAATGCATCTATTGCGCAGGTATTTGTTACATAGGTACTATAAGCAGTCATAAAATTGAACGTGAATAAACGAATTGTACAAAACATACTTAAAATTGCACAAGCTGGTTCCTCTATTCCCATTTTACCATCGGACAACTAAACTCACCGGTTTGCGCCACCGTTACATGGTGGAAACACTACCAGTCAGAACCAAGCGTTTCGCTTCATCTGTTCTGGTGCGCACTGCCAAAAAGTGGAATATATTGCCAATCTGTTTTACTGATAAATACAATCTTGAAGTCTTCAAATCACGAGTGAATAGGTAACTTCTAGGGCTACGCTCCAGAAGGGACTCACATTTTCGCCTCGATCATAACGGCCGCGGTCGCCTTTTGGAACGGCATACGGAGCATTGTTGGCGTTGTGAGATACTAAAGTAACGCGTATTAGGTAAGCGTGCTCCATCCTGGACTGCGTCATCACTCAACATCAGGTGAGACACTGGTCAAACGCAAACCTATACATTCATAAAAAAAATACAAACTAATATGAGCATTTAGTTCACTATACCTACTTACCTAGGTATAGTGAACTAAATGCTAATAACCTTCAAATCAGTGTCGTCTAACCATTTTAGCAGATCGGTGTATATTTCTAGGCGGATTTAACATATTAGAGCAACGCAGTTACATGATGACATTGTGTAGGACATTATATCTACATAATACACAATTTGTTTTGTTTTTTCGTTAAGTTTGCTGGTACGATTAGCCTTGTGCTAATCGTGTTTCATGGGAAGAGTGAGTTCCGATGGCCCACTTTCCCCCTCCCCCTATTTTTAAAATTCAAAAGTTTTTATTCAAAATAAATTCCACTGGAGAACATTTTTTGAAGTCATAAATCTTCATATTTATATATCTCGGGATCTTTTTTTTAAATAAATAAATATAGAAGTAAGTTATACAATTACTAGTCGAAGAATTAATGGAGTTGCAGCAAACAGTGCATACTCAATAAGACAACGACATAATAAAAGGAAAGAAAAATATTATTACAGTCGTAATAATGACTCAACATACTAAATCTTCATACTGCAACATCTATAATATAATAAAATTCTAAAAATGCCGGTATGTACCGACATTTAAGCCATTTGAAAAAAGGAACTGGAAAACACTATAAACGATGGAGAACACGATACATTTTTTTACCCCGGACTCAAGCGCCTTTGCTTCGCGAAAGACCCGAAAACCCCAGTAAAGTTATGAGGTCTTCAGAACAACAACATAAAGTCAAGTCCAAAAAAATCATTTTTTTAGATTTCTCTTCTTTGTTCGAGATTCACGTAAAAACTACTGGGACGATTACAATGCGGTTTTCGCTGATCGACAGTAAATTCTTAGACTTGAAATCTGCGTTACTTTTTATTCTGAGAATCATTTAAAATGGCTAGATTAAAATAATTGAATTCCAATATGATGTTTTTAAATTGATCGATAGCAAATTTTAAGTAATAAAGTCCTATGGGATTTTTCTCGGGAGCGGTTTGTAGTTGTTCGGGGGCAACAAAATTAACTTATTCCAACACAGTTTTCACTAAAACGATAGCTTACATTATTTTTTAAAATCTGCCGTACTTTGTATCCCGGGAACCCCGCGGGAATTTCAAGTCAAGTGTGGACGAAGTCGCGAGCATATCCTAGTATATAAATAAATTTGTAAACAATGTTGTGTCGTATAATCTTTGTGGACAAATCTTGTTAGGTAGGCCACCTTTTAAAGTAAGCAAATAGTGTATGTAGTATAGCAATGTATAGCGTAAGTGTCAAAAACACATCGGATACGTGTGCCTATTACAAAGAATATAAAGTAAGTAGACTTAAAAGGGTATGAGCTACAAAAAAGGTTCTCCAGTGGAATTTAGTTTGAATTAAAACTTTTGAATTTAGTTACATGTTACTTTAATTATAAGTACACTATGTTGTCTTAAACTGGAACCGCTTAATTTTTTTTCATCAGGCTACAGAACCCTAAACGCACTAGAAAAGCGAAAAGAAAATTCAAAAACTTCAAATATTTTTCGATTTATCTTATCCACACTAATTTAGGTTGGAAGTTTTATTATTACGTGAGTTCAGCAGACAGACAGACGGTCCTCTTGATGGAAAGTGGTTACCATCGCACATGGAAATTTGTAACAGCAAAGGTACTACTACCAATGTGCTGCCGTTCTCTAAAGGGAGGCTGAAACCTGGCAACTAATGCCGGAACAGAACACGGTTGTTATGGCGGCATACTCAAGACCAGGGGTGGTTGCAATGCAGACGATCAAATACCCTACCCCACCTAGCAGTATTATTTAAGCTTTACAATTTTGATATTTTTTTCAGATGTTTTACTTCATTATTAAAAATATGAGAAGGAGGCACTTTTTACGACTTAGAAAGCGAATGTATTACTGAATACAGATTTTTCTGCCTCACTTACCTCTGTGGAAGGCAAATATAATTATTTATATTTTTTCGATTTCGGCCGCATATATAGATACAGAACATTATACTTTTCTGCTGAATTTTGATTCTTAAACACTCAGTATCATAGATACACTTGCTTACAGTATCATAGATACTTTTGATCAAAATGGCTGTAACATATATTAAACGGACAGACATAACGGATTTATTAGAATTCCGGATTCAATATGCCTGCGGGACCCAAAAATTAAACACAAATTAGAATAATGAAAATAAAATACTTTTTGCCTTTCAAAAACACTGATAAGTAAATATGTAGTAGGTATATTAAGTATTCTAGTTTCATTGTCATTTTATATCAACAGATGATATTTTTTAATTTACATAAGCTATATTTTAAGTCAACAGGGCAACAATTTGTTAAACAAATATTAGTGAACGTGACTCTCACCTTGCAGTAAATGAATGTTTTCGTCAACTTCGGGCAGCAGGTGCATGAATGTCGTCGCAAACAGAACTCCCCCACCAAAAGCTAATAGACCCATGACTAACTGATTCGAAGACCGCAAGTTGGAATCACTTGAGGCGGTGAACCAGTTGAATTTCAACGATATCAGCATCGGTAGACATCCGACGATCATGGATATACCAAAGAGGCATACCATCGTCACTATTTTCGCAGTCATAACATCAGAGTCGGAAGTCGATTCCATTTTTGAATTATTTCTAGGTTGTCGTATTAACAATAGTGGTATTCGAAATGCGCTGCGCACGCGGCGCTGCCCTCTCAGCAATCAGCGGTCGCACGACTGAGCTTCCTGAGCCCCTGCACTTGTAGGCGGGACATGATAACAACTCATTATTAATGATAAAACTGACATGTAATTTGTTCACTGTCGCATCTGTTAGCTGAAGGACCCATCAGGGCTAGTCAGTCTGCTAAACTCAATTATCTACCTAAGACGAAAGCAATTAAGTATTAATAAAACAAAATCAGATTTAAAGGATTACGAGCAACAAATGCATTGGTCGGCCTAGGCAAGTATTTATCCCTATGCAGTCATTATTCTTAGCATAGCAGAACCAATTTAATTAAAATACTCTAAAAATAAGTTAATGATAATATTTTTAATATTTTCGTCTCGTTCCATAAAGTGGGTTGGAATACTGTCCAGAAATCACGCACCGCATAGGCAATATTTCTAACATAATGTGCACAATATTACAATTACAACGTGGTGGCGGCAAAGGATAATGCTATGATGAAACTTCCAAATCGAGACAACACATATGTGAAATCTACCTGGACATCCGCCTCTATAAAATTACGGAGGCTCGATCCAAGCAGTGGGAAGTAATTATATGGACTTGCTGATTTTATTAATAATATTCCGACTTTAATAAATGAAGACATCATTTAAAAATAAGTGAAAATATCAAGGAACTTCTTATTAGTCCACGCAGTGACAGATTCATAAGGATTCTATTTTCTTCAGAAGGTCTAAGGGGAACCTTAAAGGAATAATTCTAAATTTATAAAAATCCTAATTATATAAAATTCAACAACTATCCACTTAAAAAACAATTGACATTATACAATAAAATTTTAGCACACTGGAGGTGTGCTAAAATTTTATTGTATATATATGTATAAACATTTTTTTCGCACACAGACTGAAAAAACTAAAAAAAATAGGAAATCTTCAATTAACTTATTTCGTTTATAATAAGGATATCAACTAGATGGAAGCACATTCGAGGTTATAATAATAATCACAGCCTTAGATGTTACTATCACAGGAAATGTTAAATGTGGCACTAGCAAATAGCATGTATTATTAATTCACTCTACAATACTTAGTAAAGTATCAACAAAGTTTCAAAAGTTGCAATGAAGAAAAATCTTGTTGCTTTACCAATATTCGTTCTAAGCCTTATCACGTGGATTTATCAAAGTCCCAATAGAGATTTTAATTACATCATAAAAGATTATGAAACTAATAGAATTTTTTTGAAAGACATAAAAATATCGATTGCGCCTACACACATAAGTTGTGAAAGTAAGTATCATCTATTAAACCCGTTTGTAATAATTTGGCCATGGGAAGTGCTGTTATAACTGTTATCTAATTTATACATACATACCTGCTTCGGTACAATTTTATGAGAAATTTTCATAGTATATTCTTACAATGGTCAAACTTTCAGCACTTGAAATAATAATCGGTATGTAAACAATTATTTCAAGCATAACTGATTTCTTTTCTCCAGGTAGAGATGTTTTAAAGAGAGCTCATATTCACAAACATCTGTAACCTGTAAGATACCCACCAAAATATATCTGGAGTTCGTTTGAGTTTGAGTCTCTATAGCTCGGGTCTAAGGTATAACAAACGCCCCAATCCTTTTGTTGATTTTAGGCTGGTCTTTTTCTTTACTAATAGTGCAACAGCCATCCTAGCTGCAACGTTTCAGATCCCATTCTAGATACAGTCTAATCTATTGATTGATAAAAACTAAAGATCTCTCAACTGAAATTTATATCGTACACATGTTTCAATAACTGAAACAGTTTATTATGACATACCTCAATTTAATACAAAAACCCATTGTTAGGGTTTATGCAATTATGCAACCCTCATTGAGAGTTGTGTGTTTGTGCCGTTTGCTGTTGAGACGTTTGGACCATGGGGTCCTGAGGCTATGAGCCTCTACCAAAATTTATCAAAACGACTCATTGACTCTTCAGGTGATCAGAAGGCTGGTGCTTACCTCGGGCATCGGATCAGTATGGCGATCTAACGAGGAAACGTATTCATCCTTCTGGACACCTTACCCACAGAAGACGGTGATCTAGCCTCAGTATACTACTTATCGTCTTGAGAGATTATGAGTAGAATACATCACAAATAAGTTCTCTTTTATTGTATTAGATTATTTCTACTTATATTAGTTTATAATATTGTATTATGAACCGATTTGTTTTTAGATAAACAATTTCTAATTGTTCTCGTTACCTCTTACGTCGGTCATGTTGAACTACGGAGTGCCCACAGAAGAGCTATGCCACAAGACTTATTGAAGTCCATGAATGCTACTAGAATATTTCTGCTAGCACATATTCCTGAGAAAGAAAAGTAAGAACCTATTTAATGATTTATCTACTATACACTAAGATAGTATGTAAGTTCACCAAACAGATGCTAGTTAATTAAATTCTTATCCAAGCAACTATCTATACCTTTAACTTTGTGACTGATGAATGTGCTTCCGTTGAAGAGAGATTTTACCAATTCTGTACCACGATAAAATGTTCGCTCAGAATTTAAATTAACAATTTTCAGGCATATTATAAAACAAGAAGCAATCAACAAAGAAAGCAATTTATTTGGAGATATACTTCAAGGTTCCTTCGTGGAGCATTACAGAAACTTGACTTACAAACATCTCATGGGTTTGAGATGGGCTTCCGCGGCCTGCACGAAAGCCTCATATATTTTAAAAGTGGATGATGACACTGTATTTAATTTCGATAAGACCTATAAATTACTGAAGAGTAATATAAGTTTAGATAATAGTATATTAGGTTATATGTTGAATGACACAAGGCCAAAAAGGAATAAAGAGAATAAATGGTATGTGACATGGGATGAATACCCAAGAAGTGTATACCCATCTTATGTGTCAGGGTGGTACTACGTTGTTACTCCGAAAGTCGCAAGTAGAATAGTCGACGAAGCAATTTATCATCCGTATTTTTGGATAGACGATGTGTTCGTCACAGGGATCCTTTCAAAAGCGGTAGGTATAAAACTCACAGGTGTGTGACGGTTTCTGGCTAGAACATTACGAATTGTTAGAATGTTGTTTTAGATACATGGTCCAAAAATCAATAAGATGCGATCATATAGTAGGACCTAATGGGGGCAAAGACAATTTAATAGTGGAGTTCAACGACGCAGCCACACGTTGTGATAATTGGGGAAATTGCAGTAAACAGAGTGAAGATGCTTTGATTAATTCTTGTCTAGATTCCCTAGCGTGACAATCTACTGATCGGCGCATATCACAAATCAAGCGCAGAAGATAAACAAATATATAAATATTAGCGTACATAACGTGTCATTTCTTATAATTAACATTTCCAACAGGAACAGTTGGCTGCAAACGAAGCATTGCGCAAACTTCTCGAAACTAATCTGAATAGCTACGCCTTTTACTTTACTTAATTATTTATCCGACTGCAGCAAGTTCATAGGCTCTATGATAAATTTGAGTAAAGCATAGACAGAATTATAACACAAGACATCGGAGTTTTTATGGTTACTCGAAAGGATAAATTTTACTAAACAGATTTTGCATGCAAATATATAATAAGAAAGTATGTTATTTGGCGAAAAATAATATTAAACTGAGTTTATTGTTCAAATTGTAATATTATGATTAAACTGCTGGATATGTAATAAAAATTAATAAATGTCCAAATATTGTTCATTTTCATTGAAAATTGTGAATTTTTTTCTAAGAAACATACATTCCACACAGCAAAACTTTACCTCTCAAATTCCCGCCAAAAATACTAGCGTGCGCCGGCGCACGGTGGCGTGGACTACAAAAATATTTTAAAAGCTGTCTATGCCTATGCTTACCAGTTCTAAAGAAAATATTTAAAGTATTCGGTGAACATTTGAAGTGTCTTATAACATATAAGTACAGAAATGTTTATCGGTATATAGGCGTCCACTTCTTTGCACAATAATCCCTATTCATATTATAAATGCGAAAGTAACTCCGTCTGTTTGTGTGTCTGCATGTCGGTTTCGTTTTCACGGAAAAACTACTGGACCTATTTGGCTGTGTAACTCAGTATATATATATTTTTTCGATGCCGAGCATGAACATAGGATACTTTTTATCCCGAAAAATGGGATAGTCTCCGGGATAAAAATGTATTTAACTTTCTGTTTGTTATGTTTTTACGGAAAAACTAATAGACCGATTTGGATATATGTAAATTTTATACAGAATATGGACATGGAATACTTTTCATCGCGGTTTATTCCGAATAGATTTATGCAAAGGTGTTCCCAGAAAATATGATAGGTTTTTTATTTTGTAATGTAATGTAATTTTGTTTATTTTGGGCCTTTTGTTCAAATTGGTCGTTTTAGTAGTTTTGGTCGTTTAGGTAGTTTTGGCCGTTTCAGTAGTTGTGGTAATTTTGGTACTTTTAGTAGTTTTGATAGTTTCGGTAGTTATGGTAGTTTTGGTCGTTTCGGTTGTTTCGGTTGTTTCCGTAGTTGTGGTAATTTTGGTAGTTTCTGTTGATCAGCGAAAACCGCATCGAAATCGGTCTAGTAGTTTTTACGTGAATCCCGAACTCAAGACACAAGAACTCTAAAAAAAATGCATCTGTGTCCTCCATCATTTATATAGTGTATTTTAGTTGGTTTTAATAGCTTCAATATACAGACAGAACCTTTTTATAATTTTATAATATTAAAAATATTATCAGAAAAATTCGGCAAAACCCAGATTAATAGCAACCCTACATCTGACAAGTACTCTGTGGTTTTGTGTGTGTATAAGTATAATCAGTAACAATCACAAAAGTATAATGAACTGAGGGTGTGGTGTTTCATGATTTTAAAATATTCTGTGAAGACAATGCAAAGATAAAAGGCTAGGGTTCAAACATTGAATCAATACGATAATAACTAGTTATGTGTGGAGAGGTTATACATAATAATCAGCTGTTTTAGTATTAAGAATGTAGTTCCCTTTATTTTTGAGTAATCTTCTAGCATTGTAATTCGTTGTATTATCTACTACTTAATTTTTCCAAAAAGTCATTGAGATGAAAAGAAAACTCATTGCTTTATCAATATTCGTCTTGAGCCTCATTACATGGGTATACCGAAGTACCAATACAGAATTCAATAACACCATAAGACTTATTGAAACAAACAAAAAACTCTTAAAGGACTTTTTAATTGCTCCCTCTAATAAAACTTGTGAAAGTGAGTATAGCTACTTATCTGTAAAACTTATAGAAATAATTTAAAAAATAGTAAACTATCACTATCTAAATTTTTTGGCTGGAAATTCAAGAAAAAGCATATAGGTAAAACTGGTTGGATATTAACAGTAATTATCCATGGTAATTTTGATTGGATATTGGCGTTTTTGTTTAAAAAATATTAACTGCTTATAATGAAATTTAAAAAATGCAAAAGATTTCGTACTTCATATTCATAACTTATTGTGTAAATTAAGTATATACATTTGAGGCCAAACTTTAAGGTTTTTCTTAGTTTGAAATTAAATGCTGCTCAATGGACGTTTTCTTATCAGTTTGGATATAATGTATTTTACCTACCTACGCAACTTTCTTCAGGTGCCGTAGGCTTTTTTTATTTATTTTTTATTGCAAGAGTTCAGCAGACAGGCAGACGGCCCACTTGATGGAAAGCGGTTACCATCGCCTATAGACATTTGCAACACAAAAGGTGGTACAAATGCGCTGCTGCTCTCTTAATGGAGACTGGAACCTGGTCACTAATGCCGGAACACAACTCAAGGTTGTTATGGCGACATATTAGACCAGGGGTGGTAGCCATGCAGTCGGGCAAATGCCCTACCACCTGACAAAGGCTAAACGCTATACATTTACCTTGACTCCACTTCCAATCGACATCTCTTCTCCATTGGCATCATTATGTGTGGACTTACCTACTGTCCCTTCAGCCTAAGTGGCTCTGAGAATAGCAGTAAAAGTTGTTTAATATTAATGTAACAACTTATACGTGGAATTTTATTTTTCAGATAAACAAACTCTTGTTATTCTTATTACCTCTTACGTCGGTCATGTTGAACTACGAAGTGCCCACAGAAGGGCTATGCCACAAGATTTATTGGAGTCCATGAATGTTACCAGAATATTTCTCTTGGCAAACATCCCTGAGAAAGAGAAGTACGTTTATAACTTACGTTACTTGATAACTGCATCCCATAAAATTAATATTGTCACACAGGACTCGAATTAAAAATGCCGTAGGAACTACTATAGAATTTGATAGAACTGTACAAACACGTATAAAACAGGTACAAATATAACTGGGCACAGCCAGTACAAAACTGCACGATTCAATAACACGGCGCAAAGTCCGTCACTATATCGCTTGTCGAATGTACGTCTTACTTGTATCGTAATCCTCGCTCGACTGTAACACCCCTCCGTTCGGGCATTGTTTTATAGTAAACTGTACAATACACAATCGATTGCGTGGGGTGGGTTCTTCCAAGAAAATGTAATTTGCACACCTGCAAACGGCCAACAAAGTCGAAAACAATAACAATAAGGATTAGTTCGACACTAAACAATAGCATGTTTTCTTAATTACAAATTCTAAACACAAAGTAAACAAAAGAATCCCTAAATCGGGGAAGGTAATAAACTGCGCTTTACGACAGACAGCTGTGCGTTTATCTTTGAGGGCATGTAACAATATTTTCGCTCCAAACTTTTTAGCCTTATTAGATTAGGTACAGAATGTTGCAAAATGTCTGTTTTTGTCATTGAATTATATGTACTACGTACTAGTACATTATACCTCAATGGTTTTTGTATTAAAATTGGCTGCAGCCATTTGTTGCTGTGACCCCATGATAATTTTGACAAAACTATTCCAGACTAGTGTGGCTTATGACGATAATCAACCCAAATTTAATTTGTATTCTCTACGAATGCAGGTGGCGTCAAAGGTCCAGGTTACGTGTTAATTTTACCGATTACTATATCATGGGCGTATATATTACTCTACAGCCCAATTCCTTTATGTATATGTTCCTCTTTAAAGTATCCAACAAAAAGAGGTGTGACCATTTTCAAAATGTTAATGTTTAATGTGTAAAGCCCAATAGAAAGGATGAATTGACAAAACTCATTGAGAATTAAAACACCTTTAAAATATATATGGAGCACCACATTGCTATAAAGTTATCTAATGTTTTCAGATATATAAAACAAGAAGCAATCAACGACGAAAGCAATGTATTTGGAGACATACTTCAAGGTTCCTTCGTGGAGCATTACAGAAACTTGACTTACAAACATCTCATGGGTTTGAGATGGGCTTCCGCAGCTTGCAAGAAAGCCTCTTTTATTTTAAAAGTAGATGATGACACTGTATTTAATTTTCAGAAGACCTATAAATTGCTGAAGAGTAATATAAATTTAGATAATAGTGTATTAGGGTATATGTTAAATGACACACGGCCAAGAAGGAATAAAGAGAATAAATGGTACGTAACTTGGGATGAATACCCAAGAAGTGTCTACCCATCTTATGTGTCAGGATGGTACTACATTGTTACTCCAAAAGTCGCGAGTAGAATAGTCGACGAAGCAATTTATCATCCTTATTTTTGGATAGACGATGTGCTTGTCACAGGTATTCTTACAGAAGCATTAAGCATAAAACTTATACATGTGCCTAATGACTTCTGGCTCGAATATTATGAATTGTTGGAGTGCTGTATAAGAGATATGATCCAAAAATCAATAAGATGCGACCATGTCGTAGGACCTAATGGTGGTAGAGACAATTTAATAGTAGAATTCAATGACGCGGCAAAACATTGTGATAGTTGGGGAAATTGTACAGTGAGGAGCAAAGATAAACCTTTGAAGAATGTATGCGTTGTTTCCCACGATCGAAGTATTTTTAGCGAAGGAAAAGCTGAATTTAACATGCTTAAGTTATAATTTATATTATTATAAACACAAATGTAATCACACAAGTCACATGGTACCTTAATGGAAAAACCAGGTAACGCCATTTGAGTGATTTGCAAATACTTGAAACGCGATATTTTTTTTGTAGACTACCGTTAGTAGATAATATCGTATACGGGTAAATCTCTTAAGCCGCATCATTCTCCGCACCACGTTTTCTTAAAACTCGTACTAGACCTTTCAATTTTTTTTACAATATAACTGATTCATGTTTATTATTGTTACCAATAAAGCACTTGAAACGGAAAAATACTTAAGATTTTTTTTTTTTTAAACCTAGTTGGTGCCAATGAAACATTTAAATGAATACGGGAGATTCACCGCAAGGATATGCCCGCGACATATATATAGTATTATCTATGCCCGTGACTTCGTCCACGCTTGACTTGGAAATTTTCACGGGAGTCCCGGGAAAAAAGTACCGCAGCATTAAAAAAAAAAGGGAAGTTATCGTTTTAGTGAAAACGGTGTTGGAATAAGTAAATTTGTATGCACCTGAACAACTATAAACCACTCCCGGGAAAATTCCCGAGGGGCAAAAAACATCACATATTTTATCACATAAAATCCACTATCGACCAATGAAAAGTCACGTTGAAGTGTTTTTTTTTTAATCTGGTCGTTTTAAATTATTCTCAGAAAAATTCCTGCAGGATTCCCAGGATAAAAAGTACCGGAGAATTTAAGTGTAAGATTTAGCGGTCGATCAGCGAAAACGACCCAGTAGTTTTTACATGAATCTCGAACAAACACAGACAAGAAATTTAAAAAAATTGCATCGTGTTTTCAGTCGTATTCCAGTATATTCTTTTTTTTATAGCTTCAACATACAGACACGGTATGTTTAGAATTTTATAATATTATAGATAATATACCAGCCTCTAAACTTTTTTGTTACAATAAGGCGTTTTTTGTACTTATCAGATTTTATTTTCGTGGAAAAACATGTAGTTTATTTGGCCATAAAGTTATAAATAAGATAAATTCAGATTCAAAGTGTTAAAATATCTTCATAGACGTTAAAATAAAAATAATCTTTATAAAGTATTATCATAAATGATAATTTCTTGTATTGTCAACAATTTATCATAATTAAATATTATTATTGTTACATTTGCGATTGATAGATGTAATAATTAAAATTTATTGATAATTTTAGCTAATAACATATGTGCGCGCGTATTAATAAAATAAACCTGATTTATATAAAAACAATGATTTAAAAACATACAATGCAAATATGAAATGGCACTTTCTTATCCCTTAACAAATAAACATTTGTAAACTGGTTATTAAAAGCAATGACTACTTACCTACCTACGTTATTACTAATATTTGCTAACAGAATAAAAAAATACGAGAAATTAGGAATTAAATTTGTCATACTACCAATACCAATACAAAAATTTATTTTAAACCAGACCCGTATTCGAGAACACTTAAGCAGATAGGTTAGCAGTAGACATAATTTTCACTTCAAGTGCATTTCAAAAATTATTGACCAATGGAACTAAGGTCGCTTTCTGATTTCTTAGTGCAAGAGAGGTGTGGAATCTGGACGCTTTGTACAAAAACGATCCAGTGTTGCTTTCAGCTACGCATTTATTGATACAAAATCCCAGAGAATCTCTTTCTGCCATTTTGATTATTTCAGTAGCGCGACCGTGAACGGTAAATGTTACGGTAATGTGACGTGGTAAATCGAAACAATCCCTCCCCGCTCCTGGAAATACAGTGCAAATTAGAAAACGCTCATAAAAATATAGGCGTTCGGTAAGAGCGTTTTTTTGCGCGTACGGTCCATTCGACATACATATATACAAGCGCGCTTCATTATGCCGAACGTGCGTATACGGGCTCATCCCGGCGAGTACGCTCCGACTGGTGGTGGCGAGTGTCAGTAACTAGCTTATTATTTTAATTTAAAATATATAAATTATTGTATGGTTAGAAGATGATGAGACTGACATGCCTGTGGCAAAAGTCCCAAATAAATAACGAGGAAAGAAAAGTGTCAGTAGCAACATAGATAAATTAGTAATATGGACTCTGACGAAGAAACATTGCGTGCGTTCGGGGGAGAGGGCGCCTCAACGCTCGTACGAGTTGCGAAACGCGTCTACGGCCTACAACACTCGGTTCAACATACGAGCTTATACACTATTATAAAATGCTGCCTGAAAAGGCTCTAAGCTTCCGTACCGCTTATATCGAGCGTACTAATTCCGCACCGCTGCACAAACATATAAGAGAGCGACTTTAGATTGAATAAAAACTTCGAACGTTCGAAAGATTAATACACATATTATTATAATTAAAAAGTATTTTTGAATATAAAACTCACAGTATAACACAATCACTTTAACTAAGGAAGCATCTGTTTGCACTTGAGTATTTATCTAGATGAACCTTGGTTACTTATATTTCCTTCATGGCACACAATTAAAATATTAAATTTAAAATGTAATTATGTGGAAAAGTAAGGCTTAGCAAGATGATACTATAGATAGGTTAAAACCATTAAATTCTAAATGATTTATATTCTTGAAACCCAGAAACAAGAAATCAATTAAAGATGTCTCCTCTTTATGTAAATTAGCCCTATTTTTCCAATCTACATTATACATTACAAACTTATTAGAACAAATATAACTTAAAATATTAAGTAATCTCTATAGCAAATATACCATTATGATTTCAGTCAATATTTTACTTTTTACATGTATTGTGTGGTCTTAATAAATCTTTTAAGAGATAAAAAAAGACACTATTTTATTACATTCCTACAATTCCAGAACCACAATGTATAAGCATACTGTGGTCATTGTTCTACAATACAATAATTCTATGTTAACAAAAAAATTATACAAAAGTAAAACAATGAGTAATCATTAAGTTTAATTTACTAACAAATAATTTCATTGGAAATAGGATGGTCTCATTCCATGCACAGTGAAATGTTCCATAGAGGTGATAAATATCCACTATTTTTGTACATTTTTAAATTTTTTAGCATTAAAACACATGCCTCTTTGCTCCAATAATATGTTATCTTGATAAAGACATAAGATATCCACTTTCAAATTCATAAAAAATGTGGCCCCACTCTAACATTTGATCTTAAGGTGTGGAAAATTCTGAATAAGTTAAATTTGGTAGAGCTTAAAAAATAATTTCAAATGAAAATAATGTCAAAGATGTTGAGTAATTTTTAAGATATTTTGATTCAATTCTTTTATGATTCCAAAGTCAACTGACAAAAACAGGAATTGTTCAACACCTCTATAGAGCCCTTACTTTGTGTGGATTGATTACTTGAAAGGATTTTTAAATTTCTAAATAAGCTATGCACTTTAATTTACCATTATGAATGAAGCCAGTCATTAATAACTGAATTACCATTTACTACACAGTCTTTAAACCCTCTCATTACATATGTTGACTGATACCATTTGGCTACATCCGTTGACTGAATCTCACAAAACTCTTCGTGACAATCTGAATCAAGTCTGTTATAGTCATTTGTTGGTGTATCGCCAAAGATTTTAAAGTCATTACAGCAGGATGTATTGTCATTATTCTCCATCCTAAAATCTATAACAACAACTCTAGTTTTACTTGGTATTCTGAATCCAGCTGTAAGCTCAAAACTATCAGTGCTTATTTTCACATCTTGAGTGTTAGTTAGCCTTTTCTTAATAAACACATACATATTCATCGGGGTCATTATGTTACTAAATACTTGGCATAGTTTTTCCGATGTTACCAAGGATCTGTGGGAACATGAAAGGGAAAATAATAAAATTGAAATAACTTTTATGTTTTTCTTTTAGAACAAGAAAAAGTGTGCGGTATGAATATGAGACACTTTTATTTCTTATTTGAGATATAAAATGCATTTTGGGTGGTTATAAAAAAATAACAATGAAGGCTAAGCTGGGAGCTCCACTTCGCTACCGCCTTAACATTCTAACCTACATTATAAAAGTTGAGATCTGTTCATAATAAATAAGATAACAAAGATATTTACAGCTATTACAAAGTATCATGGTATATTATAGAATATAGAGTATGTATTCTTCCTTAATAACTCAATAGTCATATTAAAGTTTTAATTTCAAGCATACAATATGTAATTTTTTAATGTTTTTGAAATACTATAAAAACTTGATACAATGGTAATGCAAACTTACAAGCAAATCCACATTCATTAACTTCATATGCATCACCTCAAAGTTTACTTTCTTTCATGCTATGAAAAATGGAAAATTTTATCTAAAATGACTGTTAAAAGTTGAAAAATATTTCAATTTTTATATAGGTATAGGCATTTTACCTGAAAACTTCGTTTTGAATCTTCTGATCTGTTGCAATAGCAGATGATTGACACTGCGGCTTATGACAGGTAATTGGCAACAATATTCTATATACCTCTTTACATGTCACTTGTGTTGATCCCAGGACAATGCACACTTCATCCGGAATAAAGGAGCCACTTATCTCAAGTAACAAGCTCTGAAAAAATTCAGCTTTTTTTAATGGTTGTAAATTGGTTTTAAAATTCGGACAATGCAATATTTTCTATGTGGATTATGGGATATAAGTAAAGCTAAAATCACAAATATACTCAGTATCACAAGTAATAGTAATACAAGGAAAAGTAAATCTTTTTTGTTTTAATGTAAGTAAACACGTTAGAACTTACTTTCAAAATAAAATCCAGATTCTCTAATGCACTGGAAGCAGAGCGAAAATGTCTTTCAGACTGAAAGCTCTCTTTTACATCCTTGTTGTCACACATTTTTTTCTTGTTTACCACTTGCTTCAACCATTGATAAGTATATGGAATTTGCAATCGTTGATACACGATGAATTTTATGAGTTCCACCACGATGTGACCACATGATATTGCAGTCAGCTTATCTCCAATATCTAAATTTAAAATTACAGCCTTCGTTCTCTTTGTAAAACTCATCATTACATAAATATGTTCATAAATATAATCCCAAGATAATAGCGGTAATTTAGATAAATATAATACAACAAAAAAAACGTGTCAAAATGTGTTAGAAAGCTGTCTTATCAAATGATTTTATTTGAAAATATTTAAAATGATTTATTTTCAAATTTCAAGCTTATGAGAACCGTTATTGTTTGTTTTGTGTGCGCCACAATGGTAGGTAAAGGAACTAAATTCATACACCTTTGCCTGTTGATGCGATTTTCAATGGCGTATTATATTCAATGGCGTAGGTATAATATACCTGTGATAATGTTAAACATTTAAATTTTAGACTGCCCAAATATATCTCATTTAAAACGTTAAAAAATAACGCCGCTAATGAATAGACACATTAATGTATACAAATACGTTATCTGTCAGAATTTAACGTCATTAACAATGTCGAATGGCAAATAACGCATTAAACCCACTGCCATTTCTGCGTGAAACAACCTATATTTGTAACTTTATTGCAGCCAGCATAAAGCCTCACTATATAACATTATGGCATATGAAGTCTCACCATGATGCTGCGACTTCATCTTCGTTAATGTTACGGTTACAGGCCGTTTCACGCAGAAAGTTGACAGATTTAATTTATTTGAGATGCGACATTGTTAATGACATTAAATATTGACAGATAACGTTTGTATGTACACTAATTATTCGTTAACGGCAAAATTTTTAACGCATTATTTAAGATTCATTCATACATACATACATAACTTCACGCCAGTTCCCTTGCGGGGTAGGCACGAACAACAGAGCGCCATTTAGGCTTATTCTTACACACCTCACTTGCTTCTTTGACATTCATAACTCTTGTCATTCAGCCAGTCTAAATCTTTAACATTATCCAGTTGAAACCGCACCATAATGGCAAAGAGTACGTTGTATATATAAAGACATAATTGTTCTATTTTATTTCCATTGCGTTATAATGATATAGAAACAAAAGTATAATTTATAATTCTCATTTTAAAACAGTTTCGGAATATATGACACATTGACGTTATATTGTTACTGTTTCAACTTTTTAGCATATGATATCGTAGAGACGCAAGTAATTCGTAATACAATTTAATATTATGTATCACCATTATTGTCGTAACAATTTACGGAATATGTTAACTTATATATCACGTTCACGGAGAAATTATACTAAAGAAGTAAGATTCGGTCCAGACGTAAGATCTCTCATGTTACAAGGAGTAGACATTTTAGCTGATGCTGTCGCCGTTACTATGGGCCCTAAAGGTCGCAATGTAATACTGGAGCAGGCTTTTGGAGCCCCAAAAATAACAAAGGACGGCGTAACAGTAGCAAAAGGTATAGAGTTAAAAGACAAGTTCCAAAACATAGGTGCAAAATTAGTTCAAAATGTTGCCAATAAAACTAATGAAGAAGCAGGAGATGGAACTACTACTGCAACGATATTAGCAAGAGCAATTGCTAAAGAGGGATTCGACAATATTTCGAAAGGAGCTAATCCTATTGAAATTAGAAAAGGTGTTATGCTTGCAGTAGACGCAGTTAAAGAAAAATTGAAAGAAATTTCAAAGCCAGTTAGTACTTCAGAAGAAATAGAACAAGTAGCAACCATATCCGCAAATGGTGATAAAAATATCGGAAAATTAATAGCTTCGGCTATGAATCGAGTGGGCACGAATGGTGTTATAACCGTGAAAGATGGCAAAATTTTAGAAGATGACATAGAAGTTATTGAAGGAATGAAATTTGAACGTGGCTATATTTCACCCTATTTTATTAATTCATCAAAAGGCCCAAAAGTAGAGTACAATGATGCATTTATTCTGTACTCTGAAAAGAAAATTTTTACTGCTCAACAAATTATTCCGGCCTTAGAAATAGCAAATGCCCAAAAAAAACCATTGATAATAATTGCTGAAGAAATTGATAGTGAACCTTTATCTGTATTAGTGATCAATAAATTAAAAATTGGTTTGCAAGTTGCTGCAGTGAAGGCTCCTGGTTTTGGAGAATTTAGGAAGAATTGTTTGATTGATATGGCTACTGCAACAGGTGGTGTAATATTTGAAGACGATGCGAATCTAATCAGACTTGAAGATTGTCAACTACACAGCCTTGGAAGAGTTGAAGAAGTTATTATTACTAAAGATTCAACTTTGTTATTGAAAGGTAAAGGATACAAGGATGAGATACAACAGCGAATTCAGCAAATTAAAGACGAACTAGAAATAGCAACAAGCGATTATGATAGAGACAGGCTTATGGAACGTTTAGCGAGACTCCAATCTGGCGTGGCTGTTCTTCTTATAGGAGGCTGTAGTGAAGTTGAAGTAAATGAAAGGAAAGATAGAGTTAATGATGCACTAAATGCTACACGTGCAGCTATAGCTGAAGGTATAGTTCCTGGTGGTGGAGCCGCTCTCCTTCGTTGTATTCCATGTTTAGATAAAATAGTATCTGCTAACTCTGATCAAGCTATCGGTATCAATATTATAAGGAAAGCTTTACGAACACCATGTTTAACTATAGCTAGTAATGCTGGATATGATGGTTCTGTTATTGTATCAAAGGTTGAAGCAATGAATTCGGAATTTGGATATGATGCAATGAATAACCAATACGTTAATATGATGGAAAAGGGGATAATAGATCCAACAAAAGTTGTGAGAAGAGCACTTACTGATGCAAGTGGTGTTGCCTCTTTACTGACCACTGCTGAAGCGGTTATCTGTGATATCCCCAATAGTAATGGTATATCCAGAGCAGAAGTTCCTAATATGATTGATGACTGAGTCTATTTTACTGGTTTTAACTTGATTTAAAAATATTAATATTACATTTCTCTGTCAATACATTTTTTAATAATATTTCTTTTTGATTTACCACGTTTAAAAAAGAATACCCTCGGATCATCCATCACCTATATAAAAATTTTAAGGCAATAAATATAATACATACATTTACAAATTAGATTTTTGTAATATGCCGAGCGGGTTCGTTGGATCAATATAGAAGTTTCACCGAAATCCAACAGAAGGTCCAACGTATAACGATCATAAATGTTCGTTGACCTTTAGCTCAATGTGTACGTAGCAATATGTAGTAATAGCCGCTTCTCATAGGATCTTCGTTCATTTGCCTTACCATAATACAGTGTTAAAATATTATGTAGTGGTGATTGGAGGGGTTAAAATATGATATGTTGTTACATATCATACTGGTTAAAATTTGGCATAGGCTTCACACAAGTAATATCAAATTTTTACCAATAGTAAGGCAAATAATAAGAATAGAATCAGCCATGACAGCATTAACGTTCAAATAAATCAGTGTTAACTAGAAATGTAGGTATATTCAATGTCTTTACATCAAAAGATCGATATATGGCAGATTTCTATATCTTACTAACCGTTCATATTTCTTTACTATCGGTTAAAATTTGACATAAGCTTCACACAAGTAACGTCAAATTTCCTAATTATGGAAAGTAAATGAATAAAGGTTATGAACCAGCTAGCATTCAATCGTTCAATGAAACGTTCACGTCAAACCAACAAAGGGCAGCGAACGTCTTGCGTTGGCTTTCATTGGATCAATGTGTATCCCGGCTGACGGAATGGGTCAACCGCACCAGCGGCACCCTGACCTTCAGGACGACACAGATACTTACCGGACACGGATGTTTCGATAAGTATCTGTGTCGCATTGTGGGCTGCTTGCTTTCCCCGGACTGCCGCCAGTGCGGCGCGCTCGACACGGCGTTACACACGCTAGTCGAGTGCGCCGCATGGGCGCCGCAGCGTTTCGAACTTGAGACGCACGTAGGTCCAGTCGACTCGCTCTGCGACTTGGTCAAGGCCATGTTGCAGAGCAGCGACAATTGGGGGGCTGCGGTTACTTTTTGCGAGACAGTAATGTCACTCAAGGAGGCCGCAGAACGAAACAGGGAGGGAAGTCCTGCAGCGCGTGCCAATGCGTCTTCTCGAGGTCGCCGGCCTTCAGCTGGCACCCGGAGAGGCAGGTACGCGCATTACTTCCCTCCCTGAGTTAGGTTCCGTTTACCGCGGGGGGCCTTTAGCTTGCTAGGAGAGCAAAGGACCTTCTACCCCCGCACAACGAAGTGGGGTGTGTTCTCCCAGGGCACACTCCAGGCACTTTATTGCGCTGGATCGGCTGGGCGTAACTATGTTCTAAATCTCAGCCTTTCCAACACATACAAAGCGCAGGGTCGTCAGGGAGGAGGGGGTTTTTAGTGGGTATTGGGGTTGCTCGCCCGTGCAGCAACGCTCGGAGTCTTCCACACTATTCTGTGACGTCGATCGCGGACGGAGCGCTGCCAAGAGCATACTATTGCTGCAGTGTTATCGCCCCCGACCGACGCGTGTCGTTCCCCTAGCAATGACCCAGTTTGTGCGTAAATCGGTTAAGCATTTTCCCTCGCCTCAAAACAAAAAAAAACAAAAAAAAAAATGTGTATCCCGCATGATACAAGTGATCAGTTTTGTAGATTTCTTATAATATAGGGACAACAATAAACTGTAGTTTCTCACTTTAATAAATAATTATTACAATGTCTTGGAGATGTGAATGGACTGTAGATCTTTTCGCTGATTGAGCTGAATCCCGAGAAGAGTTCAGCCAAATTCTTTGACCAAGCCCCCCATCACCCGAACCCCCTGATAACGGAACCGGTCAATTATAGCCCCACACCGAACGCTCCCAAGTGTAAACGTCATCCTCACAATATCCTCATTGACGAGCTAGACGAAATAAACCAACTCCTCGCAATAATGAACCCCCGAGACTCAGAACATCAACCTGGCATAACAGACGCAGACTGAACAGACGCCGGAGAGCCTCCGGCCTCGGCCCACTTACACGATATTAAATCCACCAAGCACACCCACTCATTATAGACACGAGTAGCCACGCAAGACTAGCTTAGGCGTGTTGCTGGAGAGTTTCTTCTGCCGCTTCTTTTCTACCAGCTATAAACTCGTTGCACAGCGGTAGTAAAGGTAGACTAGGATCGGCTCCACCAGTGGAGTCAATGACTCATCCCCATTTGCATCACTTCAGCCTGTTGGCTTAGCTCATTCAGCCTTTTACGGCTTAATCCAATAGAGTATGCAGCGAGCGTCTGGGCCCCGGCAACCAGGAAGTTGTGTACACGTAAGCAGTTAAACATACAGGAGCTTTGCTCAGAAGCTATGTCGTGGGTACCGCACGATCTTGTTGAACTCGGCTTTGGTAATCGCGGGACTACTCCCCCTCACCTCAGAATACGCGAGGCTGCGGCCGTGTATGAGGTCAAGCAGCGAGTGCGCCAACTGTCAGCGTTCGAAGACAGCGATGTCGAAATGACAACTGTTTACGCAGATTCACTCCATCCGGCTAAGTGTATAGCGCTAGATTTCATCTGCCTAGAAGATCAGAGGCAGGCGGTGCGTATTTCACGGATGGCAGTTTGATCGATCGGCAAGTCGGAGCCTCGTTATCCTTTCGGGATAATGAGGCCGAGACAAAATGCCGCAAGCTCAAACTAGCATCCTACTGCACGGTCTACCAGGCTGAAATGTTTGCTATACTCAAGGCTACGGTGGAAATTCTGGGGAGCCCAGAAAGAAACTTTGACTTATATACTGACAGTAGGTCGGCGTTGCAGGCGCTGAGTAATTGAGGCTCCGTTAAACCTCTAGCAGTCGAGGCTCGGCGAAATATAGTAGATAGTCGTAAAAATCGTAAGGTTGTCGATCTCTTCTGGAAGAAGGTCCACGTAGACATCAGGGAGAACGAGCGGGTGGACGAGTTGGCTAAGGCGGCCGTACTTACTCTGAAATTAAGACCGCACTATGACAGACTTCCGGTTTCATTCGCCTAACGGCAGATCCGTCGCGGAAACCGTTGACGAATGGAACCAGAGGTATTGTCAGGACTCAACTGCGTCCATCACCAAGCTCTTTCTCCCTGATGTCACAAGGGCATTCAAACAGATGAGATCCATAGGAATATCGGATGTTCACCAAGTTGTTTACGGGGTGGTTGTTACGGTGAGGGTTCTCCGAATATCTGAACCTTTTCGGGCTGAAGGAGAACCCTTCGTGCATATGCGAAGAGGATCTCCCAGAGACGGTACCTCATATAATATTTTCTTGCCTGTAGTAAACACGATAGAAAATAAAATAAATAAAACTAGTTATAATAGATCAAGAAGTAATAAGTGTAATAAATTAAATAAGCAATAGAATATATATATATATATATATATATATATATATATATATATATATATATATTGTATTAGATAATAAGATCAAAGGTATTAAAGTAAATTATGAAAAGTAGCAATAGATAGTAATTTGTAATAGATAATAAGCATAAACTGTACCAGATTTAAGATTTATAAATAAATTAAGCAATAAAAAGATAAAAGAAAAATAAAAAAGAATAAAGATATAAAAATATAATAAAAAGACGGAAAAGAGTCCAGTCTGCGTTCTCCATGCCTGTAACCCGTTCTCATTTCCATTGAGTTCCGGGCTCCAAGCTGCGTTCTGCACGCCTGCAGCTCGGTCTCACTTACCAGGATCTACTGGGTCCTACTTTTAATGAAAGACAAACGCTATAACATTTATTTCATAGCAACAAGGCAAATGAATTTAAAACTAAACATAAGTAAAATCAAATTAAAATAATAATACATAACTGTTAAGTCCAACCGGTCTCGTCACGGAGAGAGGGGAACGCCGCGGGCAGCATAGTCCGCCACATCGTCCGGCGACGCATTCATTAATCACATACATGTAATATCTTCAAATAAAGCTCATATAATCATTCTATAACAGTCCACTAATCATTAAAGCACCTTACCATCATCAAGAAACGAACCTACATAATTATAGTCCTTCGAATCTTTTGAAAGAAAGAAAGAAAAGGAAGAAAAACTTTATTTAAAGAAATAGCGACGTAGCTAATTATTACATTTCTTATACATTCTTATACACGGCGCATATTTTAAAAATTTGTACGCCGCATTTTCAGCAAACAAGGTTTGCAGTCAGCATATTGTTACGAGTGTGGGACTCGAATTAAAATGCCGTTGGGATTACTATAGAGTTTATTAAAACTATACCAACATGTATAACATAAGTAAAAATATGTAAAATATGTAAAACTAGACGCAATAAGTCCCAATGTAATGCACAATACAATAACACGCGCAAAGTCCGTCACTTATATCGCTTGTCGAATGTAGACGTCTTACTTCTATCGTAATCGTCGCTCGACTGCCTCACCCCTCCGTTCGGTCATTGTTTTATACTAAAGTGTATAATAGAACAAAGGACCGTGTTCACCGAGTTAATCCGCACACCTGGCAAGCAAGGATTAGTTCGACACTAAATGACGGCCATAAAAGAAGTAGAAAAACAATAGCATGTTTTTCTGAACTACAAATTTGTGTTTAACAAAGTAAACAAAAGAATTCCTAAATCCGGTGGCAATAAGACTGCGTTTTACGACAGGTAGCTTTGCGCATTTCTATGTCGATATGTAACAATATATATTGCTATCCCGGAATTATATCCGACACATTGAGATATAAGACGTTTATATGATCTAAGACCCGACATAACGCTGATTTTCAGTGCAAACCTTCCTTTTGGCGTAATACCAAATCGATCCAATTTTGTTAAATAATAATTAATAAAACTAATTCTACTTATATAATATTTAATTTGTAAAATAAATAAATACATTTTAATAAAACCATCAATAAAATACTTTTTTACTTCAAAATTAAAATAAAATACTCGTGTGACAACTTGTATCGAATCATCTATTTCTATTTGAATAGAGTTCTATGGAGTGCTTACCAAGTCTTAACACGTTATTTTAAGAACCTATAAAGCATAAGTATTGTGAAGTGAAAACAAAGTGAATATCGCTTAAATATTTCACCTACTGCGTACGTGACCGGAGGCGGACGGCAAATCTTAATCTTAAAGTGAGATCTTCTAAACCTTATTCCTCAGATTATCATTGCTTATTATTCATTATTATCCGATTTATTCATACAATCAATTCATTCATTATTATTTTTTATCGTAATTCAATCTAATGTCTTATTGTAAATTGAAAATCATTTTGTTACCTTTTTTTTTGCTAATGCATTTGCGTCACAGACATGTACTCATAGATACGCATAGCTGCGTTTCTTATCTGCTATAACGTGCGTAGGTTTGCTGATAGCCTCATGATGTCTCGCGACGATGGTCAGTAGGGTTGACAAAAAAGGTTACATAAATAGTTGTTGCAATAAATTTATTATTGTATATACTTTACATAAAACTAATAAGAAATAGTCTCGTTTGAATTTGCCCACCAGTTTTGTCCCATGGGTATCGAAAGGCGACTAAGGGAAATAATAGTAAATAAAAAACGCTGTTGTTATTACGTAGATTATATATTATTATGTATTAATATTTAATGTATGAATGAAACTAAGCTATAAAATAAAAACTTCAACGGACAAATGGAAAAACGAATGGCAACGGACAAGTGGCAAAACGAATAGCAACAAAATTTTAACTTGAAGTTTTATGGGCAGGTTTTCAAACTGGACAAATACATTAACAATCTGCCCGTAAAACTTAAAATTTTGTTGCGATTCGTTTTGCCACTTGTCCGTTGCAGTTTCATTTCTACTACGTGTCCCAGCACACATATCGATTTTTCGCAGGTTTACTGCAATTTATGATTTGATTAGGTTAGGTACATTTTAATGAATGCATTTTTTATTTAAACTAATTTTATATTATCAACCAAAAAAACTGAATTCGATCCGGAAACAAAAAACGCATCTATACTAAGATTATGTCGCCTCTCATCTCGTCTAATCTAAATTTATGCCGCTCCTCCACGCGGCCGTAACGCTTTTTCGTGACAGAAAAATCCTAAGAACCCGTTTATATAGAAGTTTCACTTCAATCATTTATTCATTAAAGTCCATTAAATCAGACATAACCGAATTACTTTCAGAGTCTAGTTCATTAAAGTCGATATCATTGTTGTGACCTACAGATAAAGAAAGCTCTCTTTCTTATATTTCTCCCAACCTGTCCTCTTCCCAATATTTTTGAAGCAAGCAATCCACGTGGTTGACTCCCTTTTTCCAGTCGCTTGGCGTGATACTTTTTATAGCATTTTGGGTTAAGTTTGATTAAATCTGTTTAATCAGCGTATTACCAATGTTAACAGCTACATTTTTTTTTTCAATTCCGCCGTTTTCCTTGGATAGCTTTCAGTGGTCAAACTATACAAGTGCTCGTAATTTTTCTTTTGTTGCATATTAACGGTGATTGAATTACGTGAGAAGTGTAAAAATATGAATAAAACTGTCTAAGTTCCAGAAGAAAGATAATGTATAAAGTTTACACACGATATCTGGCGGAATATGAAGCAAGAAGTACTCTTTCGATCCTCGACGATGTTTGCTAAAGAATCACTGATATGACAGGTACCTATATTTAATATTGGTACTAGAGTTTAACCTCTATTGCGTGCTTCTTGTTTAAAGAGAAGATTTTAATACAGGTTACATTGTACTAAATTTTCATGTTGGTGCTATTTGCACCCGGAAGATTAATTTAATTTGATATCGCAAACTATGGGATAGTTTGCGATCTCCCGACATAAAAAGTATTTATGTCCATTTTCGGTATTAAAATTGCTTTAAACAAAATTACAGCAAAATCCAGTATTCCTAATAGTTTTCTCTATGAAAGCTTAACAGAAAGAGATATTAAGTTACTATCGCATTTTTTATAGTAAATAAATTTTTATATATATAAACATGAGAAATTATTGGTCTCAACCAAATTTTTATCCTCTATTTCAAACGGCCCTAGTTTTATTTGTCTATCCCGTCTATGAAAACTACATAAATAACAATAATGGCAAAAAGGATAAAAAGGACAAAAAGAGCAAAAAGGAAAGAGGACAAAAAGGGCAAAAAGGACAAAAACGACAAAAAGAGCAAAAAGTATAAAAAGGGAAAAAGAACAAAAACGACAAAAAGGACAAAAAGGGCAAAAAGGACAATAATGACCAAAATGGCAAATCACAAAAAACCTATCCTACTTTTTGGGATAACCTTTACAATTTACATAAATCTATCCCGTTATCCGGGATAAAAGTATCCCTTGTCCACCCTCGGTATTAAATTACATATATACCGAAATTCAGCCAAATCGGTCTAGTAGTTTTTCCGTAAAGCATAACAGAGGAGACAAATATATTTTTATCCCGGAAAATATCCCATTTTTCGGGATAAAAAGTATCCTATGTTCATTCTCGGCATCGAAAATATTGAAATACTGAGTTTCAGCCAAATCGGTTCAGTAGTTTTTCCGTGAAAACGGAACAGACAGACGGACAGACAGACAGACAGAGTTACTTTCGCATTTATAATATTAATTAATTAATAGGTATTTTCAGTTCAATCGTATTAAATTGATAAAGAAATCGCTATTTTGGATTTCTCGTATAAGATATATATGAATTTTTTGTACAATTATCATTGACCAGATACGTTATGTTATTTTTGGCTTATTAATATTTGTTTGTAACGGGGCCGCACCGGTGAGAAAGTTATCACAATAGGGGATCGGTTGAGATAAATATACTATATGATTTGAATAAATTTACGTAATCATTTCTTTTACTTTGAATTTTGGTCGAATTACATTCTATGAAGATGCAAATTGATTATGATTTTCTGTCATTATAGGAAGCAGCTGATCGTGCATTTCGAGATATCACTAAACACGATTAGAAAAATTCGTGCAAACTTTAGTGTGAGCTATTAAAATTTCGAGGATGACAATAGCAGTACTTCTGAATCGGAGTCCAACGAAGATAATGTTAGCCCTAACCAAGACATCTGAACGAGGTCGCTAAGGTCTTCGAAAAGATCTTGGCGGAGCGGCTCGTGAAGCATCTCGACGCTGTGGAGCCGGGGCTTTCAGAAACGCAGTTCGGGTTTCGGCGGAGGCGCTCCACGATGGACGCCTTCGAGACGCTGCGAACGTCAACGGACGAAGCCGTCCAAGCGAAGGATGTCGTTCTTGCGGTGTCGCTAGACATAGCGAACGCCTTTAACAGCCTCCCTCATGAGACGATCAGGGAGGGGCTCCGCGCGCATGGAGTCCCCCCGTACCTCACGAGGCTGTTGGGCGCGTACCTGCAGGATCGACATATCCTTTGGGAGGGCGGCGAGTCCGGCAATCCCGAGGTAGGTCGTCGACGCGTCGCGTGCGGCGTTCCACAGGGGTCGATCCTCGGGCCGATTCTTTGGAACGTAGGTTATGACTGGATCCTTCGGGTTCCGGTCCTACCCGGGGTAGGGCTGATCTGCTTTGCGGACGACACCCTACTCACGGCACGCGCTGCGTCATTTGCGGAATCCGTGGACGTCGCTAACGCCGGGTTGGCGATTGTCGTAGATCGAATAGCTAGGCTGGGTTTGAGGGTCTCCCCCGCGAAAACGGAGGCCATCATGTTCCATAGGAAATTTCGCAATCCCCTCGCGGACTTGACCGTTTCGGTCCAAGGGGTGGCCATTAGAGTAGGGCCCCAGATGAAATATCTGGGGCTAGTTCTCGATGGGAAATGGCTGTTCAAAGCGCACTTTGAGCAGCTAGTTCCCAAACTCGTCAAATCCGCGGGCGCACTCTCGAGGCTGCTTCCCAACGTAGGGGGCCCGGGAGGTGCGACGCGGAAACTTTACTCTGGCATCCTGAGGAGTATGGCATTGTACGGTGCACCCGTCTGGTCCATTGCACTTCACCGCCACAACAGAACCCTGCTGCAACGGGCGCAGCAGGTTCTGGCCGTGAGGACCATACGGGGGTATCGCACAATGTCGCGGACGGCGGCCACCCTCCTGGCAGGCGATCCGCCCTGGCATCTCCAGGCGGACGTCCTGACAGTGGTGCGCCGCACCCGGCAGGATGCCCTAGCTAAAGGCCTGACCTTCTGTCAGGTCGAAATCGAGGCGATCAGGAAGCGGGAAACCGCCTCCATGATCGCCGTCTGGTCTCAAGAGCTCGACAACCCTGCGGCCTATGGCGGCTACACGGTGGATGCAATCAGGCCACAGCTGACGGAATGGGTCAACCGCACCAGCGGCACCCTGACCTTCAGGACGACACAGATACTTACCGGACACGGATGTTTCGACAAGTATCTGTGTCGCATTGTGGGCTGCTTGCCTTCCCCGGACTGCCGCCAGTGCGGCGCGCCCGACACGGCGTTATACACGCTTGTCGAGTGCGCCGCATGGGCGCCGCAGCGTTTCGAACTTGAGACGCACGTAGGTCCAGTCGACTCGCTCTGCGACTTGGTCAAGGCCATGCTGCAGAGCAGCGACAATTGGGGGGCTGCGGTTACTTTTTGCGAGACAGTAATGTCACTCAAGAAGGCCGCAGAACGAGACAGGGAGAGAAGTCCTGCAGCGCGTGCCAATGCGTCTTCTCGAGGTCGCCGGCCTTCAGCTGGCACCCGGAGAGGCAGGTACGCGCATTACTTCCCTCCCTGAGTTAGGTTCCGTTTACCGCGGGGGGCCTTTAGCTTGCTAGGAAGAGCAAAGGACCTTCTACCCCCGCACAACGAAGTGGGGTGTGTTCTCCCAGGGCACACTCCAGGCACTTTATTGCGCTGGATCGGCTGGGCGTAACTATGTTCTAAATCTCAGCCTTTCCAACACATTCAAAGCGCAGGGTCGTCAGGGAGGAGGGGGTTTTTAGTGGGTATTGGGGTTGCTCGCCCGTGCAGCAACGCTCGGAGTCTTCCACACTATTCTGTGACGTCGATCGCGGACGAAGCGCTGCCAAGAGCATACTATTGCTGCAGTGTTATCGCCCCCGACCGACGCGTGTCGTTCCCCTAGCAACGACCCAGTTTGTGCGTAAATCGGTTAAGCATTTTCACTCGCCTCAAAACCAAAAAAAAAAAAATAGCCCTAACCAAGACATGGATGTAGTAGCAGTTAGCGCGATAAAATATCTAGATAAAGATTTATTGAAATAAAGTATAATTTTTATTTCCGGGAATTTTGAATGAATAATAAAATTAACATACGCTTTAACGTCAAGTAACATTAAAATAAAGGTCTGTGGATAGTATTTTTGTAAACTTTGTGTATAAAATTACTATAACGTCGAGAACATGAACTAATTTTTTTGCCTTCTAGGAATATTCTATCCTATCTATAGTAAAGGTCAGTGAATTATAACAGAGCTACTTTATCCATGTTATTTTGATTTTAACGCTGATCCAAGTCTAAAATCCTTTAAAAGTATTAATAATTTTATATATAAAATTCAGCCTTCCTAAAATGACGTAACTTCCCACTTTTGTTTTTAAAGTGTTAAAAGTTATGGCCCACAGGAAGTGTCTGGCAACTGTATATCTTTGTATATAACAATATGACATGTAAAAACTAGCCTAGCTACTTTGACGTAAGTTAGCATGTTTTTTTTCCACCTTTGATACCTGCTACCTGAAAAACGGCCCCGCTTTCTGCGTAGCGAGTATCCATTCCTTTTTAAGTTTATGTTAAACTACCGATGCTGAAAATTTCATCTTTCCTAAAATCACGCAAGTCTGGGGTAACTGGGATCTCAATCTAGAGGGAGGTATCTTGCTGAGTCTCCACACATGCCGGCGATTGAGTCTGGTGGCTGCGCTATCTCCAGGCGCTTATACTCATCGCTTTGATCTAATCCCTAGCAAAGGAGCTGGTAATATGCGAAATGCATTTCCCCCGCCTGAAAAAAAAAGACCATTAGTCGTTCACAATGTCTTATTGACATTTTATGTCAGAAAAGAAAAGAAATGTCTATTATCTATAGACTATAGAGCTTTTGGCGGGAACTGAAAGGAGACGTTGTGCTGTGCAGTTTTATTTTCTAAAAATGTGTAAAATTACTCTAAAATGAACAATAGTTGTAGGATATTGATAGTTTTTGAGTAGTAATTATGTGTTTTTGAGAGAAATGTGAACTTTATAGTCAAATGTGGCCTTTCGAGTTTTCACAAGAACTCCGTTGAATGGCGTTTGTTGTACAATACAACTGCGCGACTATTATACGAAGACTTAAACATCAGAATTGGCTGTATGGACAAAAGATTCCTTTGCCTGCCTTTGTGGCGAATATAACTACTACTACTACTACTCTATAGACTATAATATTGGCGGGAAGTGGGAAATTGTCATATAATCATATTTTATTTTGATTAGTACCGAGTACGTGTACAATTCAACTTAATTATTAAATTGTAATTACTAATTAGTAAATATATAATATACACAAGAATTGTTATAGTTTTGGCTTTTTAAATTTATATGTATATTTGGGTCAGCAGTAACAACCATAACAAATAATTATACTGCTGGTAATGTACACGATTTTGGGAATGAAATAAACGGAATAACGTATTAAAAGCCAAGTGACTACCAACCACTATGGATTCTATTGTGATAGAAAAGCAAACCGCTACTGCAACTGATTTTGACGAATTGGTCCGTGGCACAATTGAAATGACTTCACTGGTTGGATCCCCAATTAACCTCCAAACAAACAACAATACTGACTGTAGTGAAGGTGATGAAGTACCTAAAAAACGAATAAGAAAGCGAATACAAAAGCTTTCTGATAGTGATAGTGACCCTAACCAGGAAATGGACAAAAGTGATAAAGAACAATCCGGTAAATAATTTGTTGCATAAATTTTACTATTCGCCAGCATACTCTCATCTTCTGTTTATTTTTCATTTTTTTCTATTTTTCTTTGATTCTAATCTGAGCAACATTAGACCTTTTTAGATTATTTTGTTAAAATAAGCAAGCACAATATCTTTATGAATAAAGATATCTGTTCTCATCACTTTTAACATATCTAATATTTAGATTCAATCCAAATAAACATGCATGGATTAGGGCAACCTCTAATATATTTATACCTTAAACTTAATAATATAATACAATTATTTTCAGATTCTAAAAGTAAAAATGATACTTCAAAAAGTGTTTATTACAAATCTAAAACCAGGATAACATTGAAAGGTGACACAGATTCTGATCCAGAGGTTCCAAAATTCATGAAAAATGAAGAACAGCAAATTAGAATGATGAATAAAAATAATAAAATTAAAGAGAAGTTCAAAGATTTATTAAAATCTAGAAGACATGAACAGAAACCAAAACATGACAACTCCCATGTTACAAATACAGACTCAAGTTCAGCTGTTTTTGACAAAGATATGTCTTCTATTGAGAAAATTAAACAGGTAAAATACTGCCTGCTTGAGTTACCAAATAACTACATTTGTAGAAAGCCAAATGGAAAAATAAATAAAGTGATAGGTGTGCAAGCAAGTATAAATACCCACAGCTCAATGTCCTCTGTTGTCTATGTGTCACCTTACATATGCAAACTTTCATAAGCAAAAATGGCTATCGAACCATAAGCATACATACTTGCTCACCTGTTTACCACCTGCTTTAAGTACTTTTATTTTTTCCAGATAATTAATGAAAGAACAACATTTATATCTTCATTATGTGACCCTGATACATCTGATGAAGAGGACAGTCTACCAAAACAAAAACCATTACAAAAAAAGGAAAGGAAATCAGTAAAAGCTACATCTCCAAAGCCTATCAGGGTTAGTTTTTATTGAAGTATTAAAACTTTTTTGTGTGTTTTTTTAAGGAATTTTTAATCCTTTTCATACAGAACTATAGTCGACGCATTATGAATTGAGGCTTCAGGTCATAAATCGTATTTATCTGTCTGTCTCGCTCACACTTACAGGTCTTATGGAGAGGTGTAGTGATGTGCATAAGAATTGTAGAGGTGCATATTGATAACGGGATAGGTATGATTGATATACAAAATTATGTTAAGTATTAATAGGTGATGTCAGGAGACTTAAGAACAGACGAGCGTGAATGATAAGAGCTATGAATGTCAAAGAAGCGAGTGAGGTGTGTAAGAATAAGCCTGAATGGCGCTTTGATGTTCGTGCCTACCCCGCAAGGGAACTGGCGTAAAGTTATGTATGTATGTATTAATAGGAATAATTATTCTCGAAAATAAAAGTTTTTAATTTGTAAGATGAAATGTTTGTTTCAACGTAATCATACAGAAACTGTATAGATCGTAATGTGGCCCTGAAAAGGGCCGTTTTTATCTTTTCTAGGGATATCTCTTAGTTCTTCAAAAATCCTCATCCGTATCTTCCCCATCTGTGTCATCTTTCTGTAGGTTAATTATCAGAGGTGGTGCTTGATCTCTTAAAATAGTTTTCCTTAAGTCCTTATCCTGGAGCTCCTCGGCATGTCTCACACATTTGGCCCAACCCTTACTTGTAACAACCAATCAGGAGTCAGAGTGCTAATGAAGGTGATGATGACGCATAGATCCTGCGTGCGCAGGTAGCTAAGTATCGATAATGGGTTGCATTGCATGCACATTCCTACTGTAAGTGACATTTATTGCCCGACAATTCAGTTTAAAATGTGTGGACTATAGCATAACTAAGCTAAAAGATAAAATTATGTTGATCTCATTTGTCATATGTATATTTACACCAAATATCATTTATAATTCTATAATAAAAGTAAAATCAAATATACACACATCAAAATAAAGTCAATTATATAGTAATTTACAATCTAGAGTACTACCTAATAAATAGTATTAGTAGTAATATAATGTAAATAGTAGATATTGCACTTATAAAGATTTTGGGTCTTTAAGTATTGCAAAATGGTTGAAGGCTTACTAAATATTTGTCACCCCAACTGGATCCACTTAATGGCTTCTTTTTCAAGTTGTACTACAAGAAGTCTCGACCTGAGCCTGAAATAGTTAAAGTTATGTGCACTGTTTATTATTTTATCATTTCCTACATCATAAAAAAACTTAATCAATCTACAAATCTGTGTTGAGTTCCTAGTTTCACAGAGCACTTCAAACATTCTCTGAGTAATTAGAAGCACACTCGCTATAGATAAAAGACTAAATTGGAAGGACCACACAAACACTCTTTGTAAAAAAATTAGTAAACTTAATTTTGTTCTGTATAAGTTAGCTCCGTTAGTCAATTTAGAATCTCTTCTGACGGCTTATCAACGGTCATATTGTATCAAATATAAGATACGGAATTATATTTTGGGGCAACTCTACAGACATAGACAAATTATTCAAACAGCAAAAACGATGCGTATGGGCTATATTTAATCTTAAACCAACAGACTCGTGCAAACCTTTCTTTAAAAAATATAACATTCTAACAACCGTCTTTGTATATTTTTGAAACTGCGGTATTCATCAAGAGTAACCCTAACTTATTTCCCCAGCACTTCGGTGTAGTCGTTCGGAATAGACGAGATCAGCATAGAGTATCTACTGTATGGCGCCTATCATATTTAATAAACTGTCAGAAATGTTACGAGTGCAACCTTTAAATTTCTTTAAAAAGTCCCTTAAGAAAATTTTATTGGAAAAAGTTTGTTATACTGTAAATGAATATCAGAATGTCAAAGACATGACTAATGATATTTTGTAACTAGACATATAACTTTATTGTAATATTTTATATCATATATATATATTTTTTTTCATGTAAATTACTTTTATAATTATGACATGTATTCGGACATTGCACGCCTAATAAGGCAAAATGTATTGAAACAACGCATATTGTAACATCTTGTGTACATACATTTTAGCATTAAATGATTCATTCATTCATTCATTCATAGATTTATGGAAAGGTTATCCCAGAAAGTAGGATAGGTTTTTTGTGATTGACCATTTTGGTTATTTTGGCCATCTTTGTCATTTTGGGCATTTTGGTTAATTTGGTCATGTTGGTCATTTTTGTCACATATGTTGTTTACAGATAGATAGATGGGGGATAGATAAATAAAACTAGAAGGGGTCGAAATGAGGATGAAAGTTTGTGTGGGAGACCAATCATTTCTCAAATTTATAGATTTAAAAATTTATCATCTATAAAAAAATGCGATAGTAACTTGATCTGACTGTTAAGCCTTCACGGAAAAACTACTAGAAGTACTGTATCGGTTTGCTGTAATTTTATTTAAATGTAGTTCTAAAACCGAAACTGTACATAAATACTTTTCATCCTGGGAGATGGGATAGTTTGCGATATAAAATGAAGTTAATCTTCCTGAGGCAAATAGCACTAACATAAAAATGTAATACAATGTAACCTATATTAACACCTACTGTTTAAACAGGAGGCACGCACTAGAGTTTGACCTGCGGCATAGCCGCGAGATAAAGTCTAGTATACAAAATAACCTATGTATTTAAGAAATGGTATAATAGGGATGACATAACTTTGAAAGATCGAAAGTCATATTATTTAATTTAATAAACAATTAATTAGATGTCTGCCAAACAAGCAATGGAAAACATGCACAAAATCAAAAGTGAGTCAAATAGACTGCTTAGGGAAAAGGAGGTTTCCTTACCATATCACAGGCCAAAAGCACTGAGGCTGAAAGATATAATGAGCAGAAGAAAACCTGCAGTGAATGCGGATGGAAAAGCTTTGCCTATTAAAATGAACGAAGTACAATTAAAACAGTATGCGTAAGTACTAGTATTATAATTCCTTTAGCTTTGTCAGTTGCAATTGGTAAATTCATAACATAATATCATTCGAAATGACCCATTGCTAAGTTTGCACTTACCCATTCTAGGGGAATCATACTTGTTTATTGCAGATTGACCGGTTTTACACACTGGTGTGTAGATATTATGTTTTACTATACCCTCACTATGTGATACCTGTGATAGTTCTAACCTATCAAAAAAATTGACAAAGCAGTGCATGTTTCCTAGTCAATATTTGAATCACTATTGAATAATATGTACCAATAAGATACCACATCTTTGCAATTGAAGTTACCTACCATGTATATGTTTATTGAATGTTGTTCCTTTTTTTCCTGCCGTGGGAATGAATCATTTACATTTTTGATCTGACTCTTACTTTCCGGGTGTCTGTGCCGGTGACCGACAGGCTTCAACTTCTTGGTATCTCTCTAACATCTAGTCTCAATTTCGGCTCATACATCGAGTCTATAGCCCAAACTGCAGCTAAAAAGCTGGGCATACTATCAAAGGTGAGGCAGTACTTCACTTCAGAACAGTTGCTGATGCTGTATAAAGCACAAATACGGGCATGTATGGAGTACTGTTCTCATCTTTCGAATGGCTCAGCTAAATACCAACTCGAGGCACTAGAATCGATTGAGCGGAGAGCCAGGAAGTTGATAGGCAACGACCAGCTATTTAATGACAAATTACAGTCTCGAACATCGACGCAGAGTTGCCAGCTTGTCTGTTTTCTATCGGATACATTTTCGAGAGTTTGCATTGGAGCTTTTCAATCTCATCCCGCCGTCTCCCTTCCATCATCGGACAACCAGACGCACTGGCATGCGACACCGCTATATGGTGGACATACCACCTATACCTCCTCCTATTTTTATAATAGACAAATAACACTTTATTGCTAACCAAAATAACATACACAGTACATTAATTACAGTATTTTTAGGAAAAATAGGCAGCCTTATCACTTAGAGTGATCTCTTCCAGGCACACTAACCTAACCAAAGGATATTTTAAGCTAACCTGGTGATGTAGGTGGTGCATAAATTCAGATGTTCATAGATTTTTCAAATACATATTTAGAGATAATGGGCATTTTGGTTCACATGTCCCCAATCAAGATGACTCATACATCATTCTTTTCTTAACTGAACAAAAAATGCTATGACGAAAAACCTTTATTTTATTGTCTGTTTTCAAATATACCTTTTAGAAAATACTGGATAATAAGCTCAAAATATAATTTTGAAAAAAATCATATCTTCGGTTCAGTTTGACCAATTTTATGCAGAATTTAAGCTATAAAACTTCTTATTGATGAAAATTACACCAACATCAGTTCAGTAGTTTTAAAGTTCAGTTTGATCTATCTAATAAACAAATACGTCAATTGATATTGATGCATATTCAAGCAAGATTTTTATTATTATTATTACTTTTAACCTCGAGTGTAAGTAAGTAGATACTAGTAATGCAGGAACCAGTTAGTTCTCTTCCTCGCTCTCTGAAGCAGCGCGGCAGCTAGCACGGGGGGCGGGCATGCTGAGCCATTTTATTAATAATAAATAATACTATTCCAAATGGAGAAAACGTCACAGACTGAAATACTTTAATAAAACGTGACAAAAAATTCATAAAAATAAAAACCTTTCCAGATAAGATTACTCTATTCAGACAGAACCGGGACGAGCGCCACGGTTTTCCTTATTCTACACAAGAATACCTTTCCAATGATATATCATGCATGTCGCTTGGTGCCGGTAACAGGTTTCATTATTATTATATAATAGTACTTATATAATATTAGACTTAAATAATTGTATATAGATAATTTAGACATTGTAGTTTAAGGAAAGGTGTGGTAGGCTACCTGAGTAGATTCTTAAATATCAGTAATGTTCTGGCCTCTCTAACTTTAAGAGTCAGCTCATTTCAAAGTGCAACAGCCTGCACTGTAAAAGAATTATCATAAAAGGATGACATGTGTGCAGGCGTCACAAGTTTACAATTTGTATCAGTGTGCAAATTGGGGGCAATCGAGAGTTGAAAGAATGCAAATCGTTCCTTAAAGTAATGAGGACTACTTGGGGTAAATAATATATTCTAAAGGAGAGTGAGATTATGAGTATTCCGGCGAAAATAAATAGGAAGCCTTGAGTCTTTTATGAAGTTTGGAAATGTGGTCAAATTTTCGCAACCCAAATATGGAAACAATACAGAAATTCTGGAGCTTGTTTAACTGATCAACGGTTAAATCCATATAGCAGGCGTCGGCGCAATCGAGAATGGGGAATAATATACTTTCCCTATGTTTAAAAATTGAAATAAATCAACTATAGTTATGACTTTATTTATAACCAATGAGTTTGATGTGAATTTCATAGGGATTATTTAAAATAGAAATTTTGATCGAAAATGATATTTTATTTTCAGATCATCACTAGAAAAGAGGCAAAAAGAAATGATAGAATTGTGTAAAAGTGACTCAGATGATGAAAATGACAAAGATGAACCATCAATAGACACAGAAACAACTAATAGCAATAACCTTGAAGAATCCATAGATAATAAAACATCAAAATCTCAAAATAACATTTGTATGAATGATCAGTGTATGATAGATCAGTGTACAGAAAAAGACCAATCCATTAACAGTCAAGAAAATCAAAGTTTATTAGGAAAAAACCTTGAAACTGATATTCAAAATTCTGTATCTAATAATGAAGATAATTGTAATGAAATTTGTAATATTGATTTAGCTAATAGTGATAATTTTAATTCCCATATTGACAATATGAAAAGCAATACTAGTACAGACAATTTAGAAAACATGTGCATAGATAGAGGTAGTAAAGAAAATAATTATGTACAAGAAGCAGATAACAGTTCTGAGTTACCAAAAAATTTAGAACAACCAAAAGCTAAGTCTAAACCTGAAAGTCAGTTGATTCATTTACATTATGATTCAGAGACAATAAAAGATACTGTAATAGGTTTAGAAGAAATTAATGAACCTCCTACTTCTGTAAATATGAAGGATTCTTCTGAAAATGAAGATAATAAGGAATTGCAAGGAACTGGAATAAATGATTTCACATTTTCTGATGATGATCTTGACATGGATGATATAGACAAGTTAATTGAAAATGCAGAGATTATAAAAGGTAATAATACATTTTAGTCTTTTTGTTGTTTAAAATTGTTTGTTTATTTAGTCAGTGAGTGTATTATAGTGTAAAATTTGAAAATGCAAATTGTTAGAGCAATAGCCCAGTGGAGTGTATAGGTATAGGTCGGTCCTTTCTCGTCAGTTATGTGTGACCTTAGAAAATTGCACCCGGAACGAAGGTAGGTCGACTCACCGTTGATGCGCTTTTAAGGACCTTGGTCTTCGCCGGCCGGCTGGAGTTGGCAGTGAAAGGCTAGCACACGCGTTCACGACAGTATCAAATGTCTTATTATTATCACCGCCTAAATGATCCATACGCCCTTCTTCGCTCAAGGCCGCGAAAGACTGGGGGCGCGGCGCTGACGCCGCGTGGTTATATGAATATTACCAATGTCCGAATAACTCCTTTGCAGGAACACAATTTTACTATGAAATTAATGATATAACATTCCTATACTGTATAGAACAATAATTCTCGGTTAGTATTAAATCTTTTGCCAGGTGGTAGGGTAGGGCACTTGCCCGACTGGATGGCTACCACCCCTGGTCTAAAGTATGTCGCCATAACAACCTTGTGTTGTGTTCCGGCATTAGTGACCAGGTTCCAGTCTCCCTTAAGAGAGCAGCAGCGCATTTGTAGCACCTTCGGTGTTGCAAATGTCCATAGGCGATGGTAACCGCTTTCAATCAAGTGGGCCGTCTGCCTGTCTGCTGAACTCCTGCAATAAAAAAAAATAAAAAAAAACTGTGATTTAATACTAATCTCTTTCTCAGGGCCCTATGTAAATTTCCCAAAACTCCGTGACATTATCTGCGATTTGACTTAAGATTTAGTCCATAGGCGATGGTAACTGCTTTCAATCAAGTGGGACGTCTGCCTGTCTGCTGAACTCCTGCAATAAAAAAAAAATAAAAAAATAATAATTTGTGATTTAATACTAATCTCTTTCTCAGGGCCCTATGTAAATTTCCCAAAACTCCGTGACATTATCTGCGATTTGACTTAAGATTTATAGATTGACAAAGTTCATTTACCATGGAAACAATGAAAAGTTCATGAATTAAATATAAGTTACTTGTAATCAAAACTATAACATGTCAAATAAAGAAAGTAATTCCTAATGTATTTCTTATTTAACTGTCATCTTAATTTTCAGACACCCAAGACAAAACAAACTCTCCAGATCTTATTAGGGATCACCAATCCTTGAACATCAGACCGAAATTAACAGGAGCCCCTGGAACAATTATTCATCTTGATGGAACTGATTCAATAACTTCGAGAAAACTCACAGGTGTAGAGTTACTAAAAGAGAGGTTTTCATATTTCGCAAGAATAAAAACACCTGAAGAATTAGAAAGGGAAAAAGAAAAAAAATTAAAGCCTGGTTCTTTACATTCAAGATTAAAACAGAAGTTGGAAGACGAAATAGCTGAACAAAGATCTTTGGAATGGGCTAAAAGACTGGAAGAGGAAAAACAACAGCAATTAGAAATAAAAGCATTAAGAGGTAATACACACTTATATTTAATACATAGTGGTAATTGTTATATCAGTTTTACAATCTAACATACACTTACTTTTAGTGTGTGTGTGTGAATACACTTTTGTTAGTAATTAATTATTATTTTAAAATAATAATTAATAACAAAGTTAAAAATTAATAAAGTTAAATTGTACTGCGATTGACCTTTATACATCAATGAATGTATATTGCACTCCCTTTGATACAGAAACGTCTTCAAAATAGAAAGTATGTTGTGTATAAAAAGTAAGTTTATCTTTCAACTTATACTTAGTTTTGTGTAAATTGATACATCACAAAAATAAAAATGGACACAAACTTAATTTGTATTTATTACTATGATTATATAACTAGTGATGATTAATCAATTTAATATATATTGCTTCTGTATTTTACTTTATTTGTTTAAGTTTCCACTTTCCACCCAACTCGCTCAAACACAAAGGTTCCAGGATCGATTCCCAGCAGATCAATCCCAAAATTGTCCTTAGTATATTATCCATAATACAAGTGTAATATGCCTATCTTGGGATTCAATGTGTGTTAGTTTATGTGATATTTGATTTGATTTAATATTTTTTGTGATATGTTTCAGGCGAGGAATCTGATGTGGAAGATGATATAGATAAAATAGAAGCAAAGTTAGAAGAGAAAAAAGATTCTAATGACATAGACAAAGAAAATAGTTCTTCCGGTGAAGAAGTAATTGAAGATGATATCGTCTTAAAAGACAAACCGAGGGTTAAAAATGCTATGATAGATGATGAAGCAGAAGAATCGGACTGTGATGATGATAAGGCAAATAATGATAGTGTTCATGAAAATGACAAGAGTGATGATTCTGAAGAAAATGATAGTGTTTCTGAAAATGATAATCACGACGATTCTGATGATGATGACACTGATGATGAATCATCAGAGGATGAAGAAACTACTTCTTGTAAGAAAGGCAGAATTCTTAAGGCTTTTGAAGATTCAGATGATGAAGATAATAAAGCTCATAATATATATGGGAAGTATTCAGTGGAATCTGATGTCAATACAAAAAATATAAATATAAGTGCTGCAGAAAGTGAAACACAAGGTAAATTATTTTTAGTCACAATATAGATTTCAAATATTATTTATTTATTTTAATTATAATTATTTAAAGTTACCTAAAAATAATACAGTTTACCTTAAGACCTTGGTATTTATCATTTGAAACTCATCAGAAATAGGGTATTTTTGGTTCAAGAGTAATTTAGCCATATTAGTACACCCCTTTAATTAGAGACTACATATTAGCAGTATGTAGATGACATTTTAAAGAAATGTCTTATGTGTGGTGCTGTGCTATGCAATGTTTTTACATTGCAAAAAACTAAATAATTAGGGGTGTTCACCACACATGTGACTGTCATATGTAAAAAATCGGTGCACAAATGCATGTGAAGCATTGTTAACAGGTATTAATAAATTATTATAGTAATAAATATATAATTAGAGTAATAAAAACTTGTAAAATTGTAAGTGTCCCAACAAATATTGATGAAATATAAACATATTTTTAGTCCTTTTGCAGTGAAATGGCAACAACTGCGACTCCAGTTACAGTTTTTCTCCATTAGGGAAACTTGTATGTATACTGACACAGTTTGATCTAGTATATTACCAGGACTGTCAATATTATTTTAATGCTATAATACTATTTCTATGGAAACTTGAACGAGCGTCTTTTTTACAATATGTATACATTACATACATTATTTAATAAAAATATGACGCATACACACGTACAAGGTCATAGCAGAGTCGGAGAAACTGATAGGGATGGAGCTATCAATAAATGTAACACGATAACAGAACCGATATTTTTTTACAAAGTGTAAGAAACTAAACTATTGCTGGATAATTTTGTACAAATTTATTAACTAATATTACATTTCATTACAAGATGTAATTATATTATGTTGATTCTTTATTTATTTATTTTAATCAAATTCTGATGAATCGTCACTGTCACTCGATGAGCTCTCCCCAACATTTATTATAAGTTCCTGTACTTCTATATTATCGAATGCCACATGAATTTCCCAATCCGACCCTGTAATGTGTTGGGCTTTTTTCCCAGTGTTCGGCGGTTACTTCCGCACATGCATTTTTTAATAAATCTTGTTTGTCGTAAAAGGGGGATGGGTATTGTTTCGAGCGGCGTGTCCTTTGATTTGTGCTCATATTAGTTCCATAGCATTGTACTGGCAATGATACGGCGGAAGTCGAAAAACCCAATTTCGTCGGTAATATATATATTAGGGAGGTTTTTTTTTCGATTTTAAAATATTCACTAATTGTACTTTTAATAAAGTATTATCCACATTTTCGCCATGACGTTGGAGCCAGTCAATTATCTCTTGTTTTTTATTGACCTGCATCGGCATTTTATCAATTTGTCTGGAGTGATATGTAGCGTTGTCCATAATAATTATCGACGGTTCTTCCAGAGATTGCACCATTTGTTTAAACCATCCTTCGTAAATCTCCGCGTTCATTTCTTCGTGGTAGTCCACTGTTTTCTTGGATTTAAAGGCCAGTAAAGCACTGACACGAATCCTTTCGTATACCTTGCATGGCATATGATAAAGCGTTCACCTTTTCCCATTGGCAGTGAACTAATGGAAGCGGCGGTGTCGTCAGTCCATTTATTAGATACTGTGTGGTTTGCATTTAACCAAGTCTCGTCAGTGAAAATAACATTTGACCAATCTGATATCTTTTTGGCTTCGATCAAAAATTCGCAGCGAGCCACAGCAACGTCGTGACGCTCCATCAATATTTTACGTTTGTCCGATTTTTTATAAGAAAATCCAATTTCTTTCAAAACCAAGCTTAATGACGATTTTAGGCCATGGAACAACAAACCACATTCACGTAAAAAAACAAGTTTTTTTAAGTGTTGGAATTTCTTTGCGCAAGTAATAGTCATATATATGACGGCGAATAGCGTTAGCGTCGAAGTTGTCAACCCATGTCATACGACGTGGTTGGCGTTTTTTCTTCGGCGTACGAAGTTATGTTCCTGCATGCCGCTTGTACCGTAAGCTTCGGTAGCAATTTTTGAAACAGTGGGTCCACTAATTCCTAATGCGGCCGCAACACGCTCTCGCACTTGCGACAGTGGTAATAGCGGGCCACCATTTTGATACTCTGCTTCAAAGTAATTACAAACCTTGATCACCAGTTCTCTCGCCTGCCTTTTCAGAACAGATCCTTTAGGCATTTTGATATTTGACAGCTGGGCAGCAATCAACATGGAGGAACACAAAATATACAACGTAACGTATGGATAACGTGAAAAAAATCAGCGAACAGAAATGTAGTGACTATATAGCACGACCGTCTTGTTGCGAGTGACAGATTAAAACAAACACAAAATGGCGGTAGGCCATTGAGTGTTCCCAGCTTGAAAAAATATATTTGAATGTTTCTGTTTTATTTGTCTTTGTTCAAAACATAATAAAAATATATGCGATCGATATCATTACTTATTTGGTCATAACACTACAACTATCAATGTAGAACTGTCATCGAGAAAATAAAGAAATGGAAATAATATAGTGTTAGTACAGTAAAAAAAATTCTTATTTCCTTTTAGATGTTGAAATTCAATTGGCTCAGAATTATAAATCAGAAGACTTAGTTACAAGCCAAGAAAGTGGTAAAGCGATTCTCGTTAATAGTTCTAAAGAAAATGATGCAATAGATGATAATTTCAATAAAGATAAACAGTTGGGTGTTTTCTCAATTGCTAGTAGTAAGTTAAGTGATGACACAGTATTACAACCTGCAGGAGAAATTACTGATACACAGCCATTTGTTGATGTGAGTACAATAAGGTTTAATTGTTATTAACAGAACACAAAAAAGCATTTACTCAACAAGTTTACCTTGGTAGGGAACAAAACAAATGAGTTAAAAAATGCCTGTTAGCTGTTTTCTTATTTCAAATGAGAGCTAAATAAATAAATAAAATTACTAGCATTCCATTAATTTTGCCAGTGTGTAGCCTTAAGAACAGACGAGCGTACATGACAAGAGTTATGAATGTCAAAGAAGCAAGTGAGGTGTGTAAGAATAAGCCTAAATGGCGCTCTGTTGTTCGTGCCTACCCCGCAAGGGAACTGGCGTGAAGTTATGTATGTATGTATGTGTATAAGCACATAAGCATCCCTTTGCTGGGATGAAGTCTTCCTATTTATAGGAGATTAAAAGGTATACTCGTCACGCTTGTCGAAGATGGATTTTAGTGTTTCTTACATCACTAATCTCAATATTTTCCTTCACGCATCAGTATATGGTAATAGCAAAATATTCACGGTAGCGAAAAAAATAGTCTGAATGACGATTTTTAATTTCAAAGTATTGTATGTTATAGTACAGGAAAATGTGGCCTTATCTTTTAAAATAATCTTACATATCGTGAATTCAATTTTAAATATAATTTAAATAAGTAATTTTTAAATATTTTTAGGACAACTTCATTCCAGTTTGTGAAGCACCTTTGAGTACAAACACACAAAGTATCCTCCCATCTCAATTATCAACACAAGAATCACAATCGCAGCCAATAGGCGAGGATATATTAGCACTTTGTACTGGAAAGTTTTATGATAATGAGTTCATCTCACAACCAGTACAAAATTACACACAATCTCAAGAAACTATTGATTGTGAGAGTCAAGAACTAACTCCTGTGAAATTATATAATTTGAAAGAGTGTAATGTAGCTGTTATGAATAAAACAGACATATTTTCAAATATAGATATAAATAAAGAAACACCTAAAATTAATAAAAACATTGTACAAAATGATAATAATTTAAAAAATAGTGTTGCTGATAAATCGATGAAAGACATTACAGAAGATAATTTCAATATAACTGGAAATATTAATGAATGTTCTAAAGTAGACAGTCTTAAAGATGATAAACCAAAAACAGAAGATAGCAACATTCTCAAATCAATATTAGATGAATTATATGATCCTCAATTCGATGCTCGAAAACCTAATATGTTTTTTGTTGGTAACACTAACAAAGTTGACAATCCCTTAAAGAAAAAGTTTGTTATTGATTCTGACGATGACGACATGAATGAAGAGAATGCTTCTTTTGACAGCAAGAAGAAGAAAAAAATTAAGAAAAGGAAACCCGAAAAGCGCGCTCTGCAGATTTCTGGTAATATTTGATTTTTCTTTTCACCCGTTACATTATTATAATCAACAAGTAAAAGATGTAGCACTAAAAATAGCTAAATTCTACTTTTCTACCCTTGAGCAGAGGAGTAGCCACAAATCGTTTTTCTCTCGCTTCTTTATATACTTAGTCTAGCCATAAATACTGTTACAATTAAAAAGAAACAAAATATTATATTTGAATTTGGGATCTGTCATGTTTATATGATTGCTCATTGTGTTTTCTCATTTTGGCGCCAATACATTGTACAACATTTTGCGATATTAAAATGGAGTGGGGCGATAAAGAAAACCGAATCGCTGTGATTGCATTACACAAAGTAGGTATGGAGTCAAATGCAATTTTTAAAACTCCATACGCTTGGTATTAGTCAAATGTTTTGTGTACCGAGCTATTAATAAGCACAATGAGACCTCCTCTGTTTGTGACAGAAAAAGATCTGGCCGTCCGTCCACGTAGTGTTCGTACGAAAAAGGTGGTCAAAGCAGTAAGGGAAATAATTCGAAGAAATCCTGTCCGAAAGCAAAAGATTTTATCTCGGGAGATGAAGATATCACCTAGAACCATGTCGCGTATTTTAAAAGATGACTTAGGACTTGCAACCTATAAGAGACGAACTGGTCATTTCTTAAGTCATAATTTAAAAAAGAATAGGGTGGTAAAATCGTAACAACTACCGAAGCGGTACGCAAAGGGAGGTCACAGAAAAATTTTGTTTACGGATGAGAACATTTTTACAATTGAGCAACATTTTAACAAACAAAATGACCGTATTTATGCTCAAAGCTCTAAGGAAGCTTCTCAGTTAGTCGACAGAGTGCAACGTGGGCATTATCCGTCTTCAGTGATGGTTTGGTTGGGTATTAGCTATGAAGGAGTGACTGAGCCATATTTTTGTGAAAAAGGTATCAAAACATCGGCACAAGTGTATCAACATACCATTCTTGAGAAGGTAGTTAAGCCCCTTAACAACACCATGTTCAATAACCAAGAATGGTCCTTCCAGCAACACTCGGCGCCGGGTCATAAAGCTCGGTCCACGCAGTCTAGCTTTCCCATTTGTTAATTAATTTACAAAGCGCCCTTTTATACAGATAATAGTCTTAATAACAAGCTTTAAGTTATTTTACAGAAGAAAGTTCCTTTTACGTTCGATTTTTCATTCATCATAAATGATAACCGGACTGAATAGAAAAGTGATAGAATTGACATATCAATATTCATAAAACTATAACTTTTATTTTTTTAAAGTTGTGTTTTATTCTTTGAATAATATCTAGTAATTGAAACATCAGTAGGGTTATTCACAAACGTCGGAAATGTTTCCGTTGAGGAACGGAAAGCTCCAGAATGATTCAATTTGCAATCCTATGGAGTGTGAAATGAACACATCTGAGAATGTGTTTCCGACAGGATTTGCTAGTAGCGTCACATTCCACCGGCTTGCAAATTGATTCGTCCAGGACCTTTCCATTCTTATACTTAAACATTTCCGACATTTGTGAATCACTCTACAGTTCTCTCAATGAAAAATTGGGTATATAACACATTCTATATTAAATCTAAAACATGTAGACATATGAAAAGCTGCTGTTCATTCCCATTTATTTCAGATGATGAAGAAGACGATATTGATGATGACGAAGAAGAATATGATTCAGAGATAGAAGAGGATAGTGAACAAGTTGTTGAATATGACTCAGAGGAGAATGAGGTAATAAATGCAAGGGCATATTTTTTAAAGTAACTATTGTAACTTCAAGAAAATCGTGTTTAAAGCTGGAGAAACTACAACACTAATTAAAAGTGCATTTTAATATAATAATAATGACGGTTCTTTCAGGTCCTAGTTAATCTGGAACAACCGAAGAAAAAGAAACGTAAAGTGGCCGATTTTTTTGAGCAAGAAGCAGAATTAACTTCGGAAGACGAATGGGTAGGATCTGGCGACGAAGATGAAGCAGGTCTTGACAGGATGGAGAGAGAGGAAGGCGATGACGAGAAATTCAACCAAAGGCTACTGCAAAGAGAACTGGAACAGATACACATGTATGTAAAATCACATTTTTGAGCTATCCATTAAATATAAATTAATAAAAGCACTTACTAACCAGGTTCTCACAAATAAATACGATATGGTTGAGCAACTAACTTTATTATAACTAAGTATGTACAATACATTATTGAATTCATCAGACATATTTAGGCTGGTGTGCATAGATCTTTAACTGATGGTTAAAATAAAATAATTGTTAAAACGAAATGGCTAAACAGTGATTGTTATTTTTAACCATCAGTTAAATGTCTATTGCTCACCAGCCTATATTGCCCTATATCTTACTATTCATTCACTTGCTCTACTATCGGTTGTATGTGTTGATGTTAGTTGAATGGAGCTTATGTCAAATTTTAACCAATAGTAAAACAAATGAACGGTCTGTTAATATAGGAACCGGGCATAAAATAATTATTGACTTACAAACACATACCAACATACATTCCCAAACTAAGCATATAATGCTTGTGTTTTGGTTACCTCGGGGTCAATCCCAGACACCCATCCTGTCCCATACCCAAAAACCGAATCCGGAACCGGTATGTTTTGTTGGTCTAGATTAATGCTATTCAATCTTTTTGAATACGCAATCCCTTTACAGGTTGAAAAATTGTCGCGAACCCCTTGGGTCATGACAGACAATAAGTTACTAATTTAAAAGACTATATTTATGTTTGTTTCTATTTTGTTACCCATATTTATTCTTAGGACCTATAACTCTATAAAAAGCTGTTGAGCGTAGAAAGTACCTAAGTACGAGATATAAATTTAAATAGCCATTTCCCTATTGCCGGTGACCCCCGGGCAAGGCTCTACGACCCCCATAGGGGTCGCGACCCACAGATTGAAAAACACTGGTCTAGATGAAAAAAGGTTTTGCTCACGCTCACTTTTCCTCTTATGGGGCGCGTTACAAACCGCCTTACGCTCAAAGAGAGAATTAAGACACCGGGGGCGTGGTTCCTCCGGGCAGACGAGGTTGATAGGCCGCCGCCTGCCAGTGCCTGCGAAATGTCAAAGCCATATACCCGTGGCCCTAGCATATTAATGAAGGACGGAACACCGAGGGGTTTAAGTGGGTATTCTCGATTCTGGTGGCAATAGTTCTTCTTCAGGGTTTCATCCCAATGTGGCGAATCCCACACGCCTCCTTCGCACCTCCCACGCGTTTCTCCCGCGGTGGATATTACCCGTTCAGGATCACTTAAAGGCTACCAAATTCTAAAAATTAACATTATTTAATATCATGTTATTAAATAGGGTACAAATAGAGATTATTACAAAACATAAATTATTCTTAATTTTGTTGAATTTTTCTATTCTAGTAATTAAGTATTTCTAGTAATTGTAGTAAATAATTATTTTAAATGTTATTGACTCTAACTTTAGGTGTTACTATTTTTTTGTTGGTAACCCTACGCGTCAAGTTTTCGTGAACAGAAAATATACCTTAATCGGATCTCCCCTCGTTGAAAAATAAAGGTGGGGCAAAGGTTTAAACTTTTGATCACACAACCACAGAGATCATATTTACAGGGCAATTGTCATATCTAATATTTTTCAATAGTATATAGTATTTTTTTCCGTGATAGTATTAGAGAACTTAGAAATAATTACACCACTAGTCAGGACGAAGCGCTTAGCTCTGCCGAAAAGTGGAATAATTTTCCGGAGTCTGTTTTTCCTAAAAAATACAATCTTCTGCAAGTCACAAATGAATAGGTATCTACTAGGTACGCATGCTACATCCTAGATAGTGTCATCACTCAACATCAAGTGAGACAGTGGTCAAACGCAAACCTATACATGCATAAAAACAAAAATATAATGATTGTTTAAGCAACAATGATTGCCCTATTTGACTCTACTTCTCTCTAGTATAAAATTATGACGTCATAATTTTGGACGCTCGCATAAAATCTTCGAGGCCGTCGACGTGTCTCACTGTCTTCTATTGGTTTATTACAGGCGTGACGTACTAGATCAGGACAAGCGTGAAGTGCGGATAATCCAAGAGTTGCTGTTTGAAGATGGAGATTTGGGTGCTGGCAGCCGTCAAAGGAAATTCAGATGGAAAAATGCGGGTAAGATAAAATGCTAATATTCTATATTGCTAAGAATTACTGTGACCTTTCTCATTAAATTCTTTAGGTCTTACCACTCTTCCCCATTTTATAAAGTAATAATAATAATAATCGGCAGACAAACACACATTATATATCCCCAAATTAAGCAAGTTACGTTTGTGTTATGGGTAATATACAACGGACTACTCTGGGGCCGATCCCAGACACCCAGACCATAGTAAATAACGAAGAAAATACGTTTCCGAAATTTACTATACCAGGAATCGAACCCGGAGCCCCTCTGCGTTGGAGTGAGGTAGGTCGGCAAAGGCTTAGCCCGCTCAACCACAGAGGCCGTCTTTTCTTCCTTTAAAAATTTTGAGTAAAAGATTTTTTCTATTTGCTATGAGTTCATTAATGGCTTAAGCCTATATACACGTTCAAACATTTACTTTACTTTTGACAACTCGTATGGGTTCAATTAGTAATGTTCTAATGCGTTACCGACTCGATTTGTTTTAAAAATCGACTCCATTTATAAATAAGTTTTAATCAATTTATTATTTCTATATATTTTTGCTAAAAATACGATATCGTGTAGTAAATATACCCACATTTCAATTAACATATTTTACAAATGTAATTTTTTTTAATAAAGTAGAACAGTTTTTATTTTCAAATTTATTACTTTCGATTTATACCCGTCAATGGTTTAAAAGTCTGTGCGTTACACGACTCATAGAACATCACTATTACATCACACACAACGATAAAGTACGAAAATTATGTCACTTGTTTCATGTGGGTTTTACTGTCAAGAAATAATTATGTAAATTAATAGACATGAAAACGTCAAAGGTAAAATAAATGCTTGGAAACGCAACTCGAAATTAAAGAAAATGTAAGCTTATTTGACGTGGTAAGCATTTTAGTTTCTTTTTTAAATCGCCACCTCTTTTCTTACAAGTTAAGGTAGATGTTTTACTTTTCTTTTTCTTCTATACATTTCTCTTAACGCTATTACAATTAGACTAAGAATGGCAAATTGTGTGGTTCTTTACTTTTCCTCCATCATAACATCTATTACATATGTTTAATGTTGATACATTTCTTACACTATACAATATTTACTATTCATTAACATCATGTCTCTCTTTGTCGCTTTACATACACTTATCTATTCATACACTATTTATTAATTACCTTTATTCACAAGCTTACATTAGGAATACGCTGTTTATAATCTAAGAAAGCAGTTGAGTTTACAGTATATTATATGTTTTCATGCATTCAGATGGCGGGGAAGAGACTGATATGATAAACGACGATATTACTGATACTCAAGAGGAAGAATTTGAATCTGAGGAACAATGGAGGAAGCAGAGACACGAGCGGGAAGTGTTCCTGAGGCAAATGGTAATATTTATCATCAGGCATATATATACTAGAAATTGGGCCTTCTAACGCTAGTTTTACTCAACTAATAATGCCTCCCAATGTACCGACGCAGTGGCGCGGGATAGTGTATGAATCGTGTAAGCGAAACAGAACTAACAATGTAGTAAGCAACACTGCGATTTCATCTTGAGAATAAAGTTTAATATAGATTATTTATATGTCTATCAAACCAGTCTACGCTTTTCTGTGCAAGCGAAAAATGCCGATCGGATTTATAAATTGTGTAAGACTATACCCCGTTGTTCATCATAGTTATATACTAGATTTATAAGCCTATTAAAAAGAAGCAAAGAAAGTATTATTCACAATTGCATTCTTAATGAACATTTTTTTTTTAAATAAAACCTATAAACCTCATGTAACTATTATGAAACAGAGTTAATCTAAAATCTTTATTATTACTAACACCTCTGCTCTACCTGTGTTAGTGTTAATGACTGAGACTAAATGCGACTTGTAACGTTGAAAAATAATGCAGTTAATGATTAGCTATATTAATGTATTATATTTGATTTATCACTCAATGATTAACTTCATTAACAGTGTAGAATCTCAAATAACGCACTCAACCGTTGGCTACATCTGCATGACGCAGTCACCAACATTGACCCAAGTGTAACAGGGGTATTATGGAACCCCCATTATCCGTGGAATGATACACACTTGGCCGACTTTTAAATGTGAATTTTTTGTTTCCAGAAAAACGAGCATGAGTCAAGTTTAAATATAAGCGTTAATAGGACATCCATAATAAAAGCTAGTTTATCATCGAAATCCACTTCGAACGTACTTCTAGAAGCTACTACGGATAATGTTGAAAAGACTGAAAAAGCTGTTTCTATCGAAAAGAAGACCTCAAAAGATATACCTAGTCCCAAGAAACCATTCACTATATTTCAGGTAAAGATATCTTTCTATATGATATATACTATAATTTTGTCAGAATTAAATCTATAAGCTGGGGACCGAAAGCGGCTGTTTTCGCAGATTTGTATTATGAAGTGTCAAAATGAAGTGGATTTTTAAACTGTCTTAAACCTAAGATATCTAGACACGTGTTAATTCTGCTAGACGCTTCGCATTTTTTTTCCAACAAATATAAACCGACTTCAAACTAAAAAGCAAAAAAATATTTTTGTCTACAACATGTTAAAGTTGGTGTATTTCGCAGTTTTTTTATTATATTTTTGTTTTACTTGGCACCGACTTCAAGATGCTGTAGAAAATATTAAATTTTTGCTTTTTATTTTAAAGTATTTTTTGTAAAAACAAAAATACTTTTTAGTTGAATAGTTTTTGAAATAACTAGAGTTAGTCCCGCGGCTACACCGCGTTAAAACCCTACGCAGTAACTCTATTTTACTTACACAAAAACTTAATTCTGTTTTTTACATTTAATAATAACAAAGAAACTAAGTCCATACAGTCTAGTCAACTGCCCAGCAAAACACAGAGGTGAGACGAAGCCAACCTGATTTGAAGTAATACAACGAATGACATTTTGTTTATGACAACGATAGTATTTGAAAGTGAATCGAAGCAACACGATTGGAGCGCCACCTATTTTGCTAATCCATCTATTATAAAGAAACCACGTCATTTGTCGGGATAAAATATATCCTAAGTGTTAACTCGTTTTATAAGCCAGCATTATGCTGAGTTTCATTTATATATTCAGTAGTTTCGAAAAAAGGTGCGATCGCAGTGCTATCTTTTTCGCTAATTTCGTCTATCCCACGTAAACGACGTCATCTATCGGGATAAAAAGTATCTTAAGTTACACCCCGGGACAGAAGCTAGCTCTAAGTCGATTTTCATTTAAATTTGGTTTTCACGTGATGCTCTGTCAAACAGAGTAAAATTCTAAAAATTGCATTTTCGGACTCTGGTGGTCCGAATTAGCCAAATTCGAATCATTTACAGAATTATAGCTCAGATTATTAAGCGCCTGTTAAATTTTAATAATAGCACACGTGTACAAATTTACCTTTCGGTGAATGTAAGCGCTCTTCAACAAAGTTTGCTCTCGATTTCCCTAGGATTCACTCATTAGATCCGTACTTGGTGACAGTGGGACCACCATCTCAGGAGTATGCTCCTTGAATGAAAAAAAAACACTGTTTATGAACATAAGAGTTGGAAACATTTTGAAGTTTTATTTTTATTTTATTTTTTTTTTATCGCAGGAGTTCAGCAGACAGGCAGACGGCCCACTTGATGGAAAGCGGTTACCATCGCCTATGGACATTTGCAACACCAAAGGTGCTACAAATGCGCTGCTGCTCTCTTAAAGGAGACTGGAACCTGGTCACTACTGCCGGAACACAACACAAGGTTGTTATGGCGGCATACTCTAGACCAGGGGTGGTCGCCATCCAGTCGAGCAAATACTCTACCACCTGGCTGTGGGTTGTTTAGTCGCCTCTTACGACAGGCCGCCAGGCCGCAGGAAATTGTATTCTTCGTGTTTAAAGCTTAAATATATTAGATTTTGAAATATGACGTCACGAAATTTGGGATCCCTCCCACCGTTTGTTACATGATGCCACATTTCGTTGAACCCCCACTCCCCGTGCGAAGTAATATATGGTGGTCCCTAATTTGTTTATAGCAAAATTACCACGGTTCTTTACTAACCCGGGGTCGCGGCGCACTTGCGCGTCTGGCGGCTTTGGCCACGCCGTTGGCGGTTGACGACGACGCGCCTAAAGTGGGCTCCCTCGCGCCATCTAGTCGACGGAACTTTGTCTTCGCTGCCTTGTCTCAGGACGAAACTAAGGTAAGCAAAATACAGTCCGCGACCGAATTCCGAGTTTTTACAGAGAGGCCTCATTAGTATGTTGCGTCGCGTCGCCGCAGCGTCAACGCTGCGTCGTTTTACATATACAGTTGAATATCGATAATTTGACACTCAAGAGACCAGAAAAAGAGTCAAATAACCAAAAGTCCAAATAATAGGAGTTTATAACTAACTTTAAGTTAACGTTAACTTTTAAGGAAGTTTAAAATGTTCCTTTTGAAAAGAAGTCCGGAGTTTTCTATTGAATGAGCGACTTCAATCTATCGTCACTTGTGTCGATTCTGAGGCGTAGAAGCGCATGGTTGTAAAATATCTCCTTGCCTCGCGAACTGCAAACTCTCTCATACATTTATCTCAATTATGTAAATAATCGACAGATCTGTACTTGTACCCAAACAAACAACAGGTCTGTGCATGGTAAATGATTCAAATTATCGAACATTAATATAAGTTGACAGAATTTACATACGACAATTAAAATTGCGAATGTTCTAACCTTACCTTTAATTAAGACTCAATCTTAGACTTATTTGGTATTTTTTTTTCAGGCAACAAAGAGAAAAGCGGAAACTGTGGGAAACACGCCGAAATTAGTGAAAAAAATGAAATTAGAAGCCAAACAAAAATATCTTAAAAACAGTTTGTTAGATCACTTGAAAGTATAGTTTTTTATATTATTACGGCATTAATTGTTGATTCTATTCTAAACTATTACATTTATTTTTTTAAATCAAACACTTAATTAAAATTAAATTAAATTATAATTAAACTAAATTATAAATAAATTAAACTAAAAATAAACTATATATACAAACTAAAATTAAACTATAAATTCTAGTTTCAGACCACTGTCAGTCGGAAGCGTGCCTAAAAGTCTGGCCACATTGGCTCGCGAATGGCACTGCTGATGCGGTGTCCGAGGTATAAACCAGTCTTTTGGTCACGTGAGACATCCATCAGACGTTTGGCTGTCTCGATAAAGCTTGTGCGCCTCAGGCCTCCATGGTCCCAGGGTCTCGACCCCAAAAGCCGCAAATGTGTAGCCATTTCCGATGGCTGAGTATGTGCGGTGTTTTTGGGCTTCCTGTTGTGCAGCAGCTGTACCGGCAGACATGCTAGTAGCTGTTGATGAATTAAAATAATTTTTCAAATAAATGGAGAAGTAATACCACTAAATAAGTATATTAATATCGAAAAGACTGAGCAAAAAATGTTAAATATTTTTACTAATTGATTGTTGTACTCTAGATGACGCTCAACTAAAAGACAATAATAAAAATTCAAATTTGATAATTTTTATGTGTGCGCTAAACTTTATGGTCACTTTGAACAAAATGACTGCCCAATTGACGCTTTTTAATACTAAATCAGATATTGCGCAGAATTCGGTATAACCTCCGCCAATAAAAACGAATCATAAATGGCGGCATTAATCATGCCCTCTCACTCTCACATTATTCCTGTCTTTACTCACACACGTCGCTACAGCACGCAAAAAAAATAATACAGGTCAACACGATTTTCGTTGTTCAAAATATTTTTACTTTTTTAATTTGTTGAAGCTAATTAAGAATTCACTACTTGTCTTGCTATGTTACGTCAGAATTTGAAGAAAATAAATACAGTGGTTTTTTTTTCGATGAAAAAACGTTTCAACTATTAAGTTCTGGCAATCTTTTATCAATTTATGGGACTTCTGAGAAAGTATTTTAGTAAAGACAACAACACAATTTACACGCTATAATCACCTTTTAAAAATAATAATAAGTTTGTAAAAAACAACAACTGCACGTGTATTATATATCGTTTTTCAACACATTTGCGAAAAATCAGTACAATATAATAATGAAGCAAAAATAAATATCAGTCGGAAAGTCGCAACAATCTTTGGCGTTGAGAAAATTAGAACTACATCTTTCATCTCATTATCTGTATAGTATTAAAATGAAACAAATGTATTGATCAAAACTGCTTCAAAGGAGGTTCGATTATTCGGCTCATTTATTTTCGTAATTTGAAACTCCAGGGTGGAATTCTTATTTCTTTTTCGCCAAAGTAAAATAGGTACTTAGGTGACAGTACTTACTTTATCGCACCTTCCGCTGTATGGTGCGTAATTTTTGATTGTCGTTAAAATGCATTTTTGAGCAAATGTTTTGAAAAGTTTGGTTGAAAATTGTGAAAATGTTTTGAATATTGTAATAATACAGTGCCATATTACAATAATTTACCTACTAAAATCTAAAGTGTCATCGGACTCCCCACAATGAATTTCAACCACTACTCAATGCAATATTCTATTTTAATTATGTGCTAAGAAATAGGCGTTGGATTTTATACGTTCTAGGAAAAAATGTACGGAGTCTTAGGTTCGCAAGCCCGATTAGCGCTTAGTCAGCTTTTTATATATCTTGCTTACTATTTATTTTCTAACAACAAAGGTCTATATTTAAAAAATGTAACCTAACAAACAAACTATCGTTACAAGTTTTGTCCGCCATTTTAGATTCGTTTCTTGAAAGGCGCGAGTAATAACTAATTTAAAACATTTATTAGTTTGAGGCTCATTATAACTAATGGTCTCAAAGCATTTTTACTTTGCTTTTGATTGAAAATAAACCATTACATGACCGTAGGTACGGCGGCAAATAAGCTAAAGTCGCTTAATTAGAACTATTACTTACTTACTTACTTATTTATTAACTATTATATTTGATTTGTATTTCGACATTTCGGACACTTCAGTAGCCATAATCACGGAACACAAAGATGTGAAAGTGTCAAGTTTGTCTTCCGTCATCACGACTACTGAAAAGTGGCTGAAACGTCGAAGTAAAAATCAAATAAAATGCCGCGCTTAAAACCGTTAAAACGTAATTTTAATTATGTGTATTAGTTACAAAACTTAAGAAATTACTGTCGCTTATGGGTTTTAAGTATTCTTATAGTATTTTTTTTTTTTTTGACACTGTTATTCTAAGTAAGTACATTGTTATAAGGAAAAATAGTTCAATGTAAATAAATTCTTATTCACAAGTTTTGTTTTATTTTTAACCATAATATACTTAGAATGTTTATCTGAAGCTATAATATAAAAAGACAGATATAAAACGCAAGATTGAAGGAATTATTATGTAGTTCGCGCATTTTTGGGGTCACTATTATGCTGGGCCCGCACCTGCTATAATGTTAAAGATATTTACTGTGACCAAATGCGTGTTATTTATAGCGTAAAAATAACGCCGTTAACGAATAACTATATAGTACATTAAGTGTACATAAATATATACATTACCTGTCATTATTTAACGACAACCAGACTTAAAGAATAGTTTAACCTAATCTAGCGATGTAGAATCTGAACTTAAATATAGATACTTATGCTACATATTTTATAAATTAAATACACGGTAGAGTTAGCAAAACAGGAGATCGACCTTTACTGCAGATGCTGGGTATCTTTATCTTACTATGCATTCATTTGGCTTACTACTGATTAAAATTTTACAAACTACAAATTTGTCAATTTTCTACCCACGGGAAGATAAGAGACTAAATATAGACATTTAAACTACAAATACTTTATAGTGACATTTTTAGCTTATGCAAAACTTGGTTCCTGTGACCTAATGACAAAAGCTATGAGATGCCATAAGTTCTTTATAGTAATTATTATAATGTACTTAAAAATTTAGAATTGAAATTATTTTCCTAATAATAATAATTATTTTATTAGGGAACCACGTAATAATAATATTGACATGGAAGTATTAGGAAATAAATAGACATTTCCTATTAAGCAATTGTGAAAATTGTTTTCATTCAAACGAATTATTAATTAACTAAGGCAAGAAAATTGCTGACTGAGTAATAAAAATTGTTTTACATATTTTCATTTTTCGTAAACCCCGCCTACCTACTCGAATAGTTTGAGATAACCAACAAGTTATATTTTGTAGCAATGTTGCAAATGTTAAAATAATATTATTGCCAGCATGACAATTTAGTTTCGATATTAACGGTAGCCTTTAAAGCTTGACAAAATTGTCCTGAAATGGACTATTTTTTCTCCACTACAGCAACATTTTTAAAGTTAACATTCGGCTTTCATATATATGATGTACACAAAGGTATTAGTAATATTTCTTTTTTAATAAAATCAATTCTCGAGGCGTCGCAGCGCTGTTGTCATAATCCCAAACAAAGAAGAAGAATATTTCTTTTGTTCTTGTTTTAAACATGTAAACAATTATTGAAATACGTGAAAAGTGTAAAAAAATTAATAAAGTATTCAATGTTCGGGAAGAAAAATAATTTATAAAGTTTACAGACGATATCTTGTGGAATATGAAGCAAGAAGTATTTTTTCGAACCTCGACGATGTTTACCGAAGTATATTTAAGGTATATTTATGTGTGTTTTAACATACTTCAAAAAAGATGAGATTCTCAATTAGTATGTATGTTGTTTTTTTTTATGTTCGTTACTTGATTTCTCCGTCAATTGTGAACCGATTCTCAGTTTATTTTCTTTACTCATAAGTCTATACTTCCGAAATCCGAGGTGGTGCCATATTCACCAAGCCAGGATCTGCTGAGTGGATTCCAAGGAAATCGAAAGTAACTATTACTTTTGAAAAGAACACCGTGCGCCTAAATTTTGGAAAAACAGCTTGTATACACCTGTAGGTATTACATTTCTAGAGGCGCTATATTTTTTGTATGCATGTAATGCGATTTCTCCGTCTATTGTGGACCGATTTCAATTTTTTTTCTTTATTCGTGAGTATATACACCCCAGATGTTCCCATAATTACCAAGTCAGGGTCTGATGAGTGTATCGCAAGGAAATCGAGAACAACCTTTGTTGCCGAGCGTCAACACCGAAGAGTGAGATAGTAACTTTGTATGCGCCTGCCAGTAGTACAATTTCTACAAGCGCTTAATATATTATTTCTAAATCTATTCAAGTGCTTACGCAAATAAAAAAGTAAATAATAAATTTATTTTAACAAAAACAAAACCGACTTTGAACTAAAAAGCAAAAAATAAATATTGAACCGCCTTCTTTCTACAATATTTTGAAGTCAGTGCCAAGTAAAACATAATAGTTGCTATATTTTGCACATTTATTGTTGTTTTTTATGTTAATCATGTAACATTATACATCTATCTAGATAGTGTTGTCTAGGCTGATCTAACAATGACGTTTGGTCCATTACTTTAATGGTCCAACTTTCGGTCGCTTAAAACATACCTAGCCTAAATTTGTTTTCCAATAAAGCTATATGATAGAAACATTATATTGAATTCTGCAATTATATGAGTATTTTTTTTAGTTAACTTGTAATAAAAAACTAATTTTAGTAGAATTCTGATTTCACATAAGGTAATACATTATTATTCCTGTGAGTTTGGATGCATTGTCTTCATATGTATCCTTCCGTTTTCTCATCTCCCTTCCTCTTTCATAAAAATGGTCCATCTCTTTCGCTCTTCTTGTAACCATCGATACGACTGCGCATCTATCTCCGTCAGTCTTTCGCTTTCGCCCCGTGCGGCGTTTCGTTCTTGCAATCGATGCTTTTTCTGTGGCTGTGTGAGAAGTATAGCGTGGAAGAGTTTCTTTCAAGAAAAATCAGAATTTAAACGAAAGTGCTTCTAATAAAGTTGTTATTATTACATAGAAATGGCGAATGAGACCAATGAAATCAGCGATATCGTAAAGAAATGCAAAATACTCCTTTTAGATATCGAAGGAACAACAACATCGATCAGCTTTGTTAAGGTAGGTCCGTCGATTGGCCGGCCGGTGTTTTATTCTATCGCTGTGATTATAATAAACTAAAGTTTAATGATTGAATTAATGGCTTATTCCGTTTCTTCTAAATTCGTAAAATATAATTTGTACGCTGAACGGTTACACATTTAGGATTCGCAACATGGAGGACGAAATCAAAATGGTACCCCCCTTTCATGCCGCTTTCATTGTCTAGTTTATCCACGTGTAACAAATGGAAAAATTATTAAAAAATATCCAGTAATTAAAAAAAAATACCACGAGGACGCCCTATTGAATAAATTTAATATTTCACTGAAAAATCGTAAAAATAGTTGTATTTGTGCCGCCCCTAAGAAAGTCCCTACTACGTACTATCACTTCTCATCACATTCAGTTTATAAGATGAACGTGTATGATTTTTGGGTAATTGGACATTATAGTAATTAAAATTTCATACAGCTGAATTCGTGCAAGCATACCTACCGGCGTTAACAGCTGTTCGAAGCAGCTGTCTGTTAAAAAAAATGTGGATCAGCTAACTGTCCTTTTTCAATAGTCACCAAGGTGAACGTGTTGTCTCCTTTACTCACATGTCACGCAAATCATTTTGTGAAAGAGATAAAAAACAGGCATGAGCATTCCGTAGTAATAGCCGCGTATCGAGTCTGGGATTTTATCATGTTTTTTGTGATAATAGCATGACGCTGTTGTTAAAACATACGAAATATGTTTTCACTCTCTAGGATCACTGACCGTAATAAGTTTTATCAAACTTATGTACGATTTATATTTACATAAACAAAACCTCATGTTCATTGTGGGGTGGGCTGAGTTGTTTCGCCGTCATACATTCATACATCCTTGTTAGTGACCCACAGTCGATTGGGGCACTGGGGCCTTGGGTTCACGCGTTCCTATGGTAAGGGCCACTTTGCCCTCTTTAGATGATTTTTTCTGGTTCGATTAATATAAATACTTAATGAGGCATAAGTTACGCACTCAGAATTTCAATATAATTAATCATATATTATACGTACGTAATTGTTTTAAAAAAAATTATTTACAGTTGTATTATATATTAATGAAACAACTGCTTCATTACTAATCATTTATGGGATACACTCGGAGTCTAATGACCTTGAACTTAAATAGTAATATTTTAATTTCTTTTTTCAATTCGTTATTTAAGCCTGTATTTTCATCAGTCGGCAGGTAAATAAACATCAATTGCAGCATTCGTAAAGCTTTAATGGTGATCATCTCAAATACAATTAAATTGATAATTAAGAAAAAAAAAATTATTTCATTAACTGAAATGGTTCGTGTGCATAATTCTTATTCTTAGTGTCTTATAATCAAGGCGAAATTAATCGTGGTATCTTAGTCGTTAAAGCTCTCACGTCACATTCCAATGACGTGAGTTCGAATACTGACCAAGAGGCACTCTCTGCTTAAGCAGTTTATCTGGACTATGAAGCCTTTTTTTAACGAGGGAAATCCGTTTGAGCAATTACCGCCGCGGGAGAACCGCTGTGTGGGATATACCAGGTTGGGATTATAGAGTGATTCGAGTCGGAGATACCCACTAAAACACTTCGATCTTCCGTCCTTCGCCCTAATGCCAGGGCTACGGGTATAAGGTCTCACCAATCCGCGAGGCTCTGGCAGACGTTAGCCTAACGGCCTCATTCATTGTCGGGGAACCACGTCCCCGACGTCTTGAGACTCATCTCGTGGGGTAGTGTGTAACGGGCCTCACGAGAGTAGAAGTGAACGCATGCGCAACACCGGTCTCCCCCCCCCCCCACCTCAACGGCATTAACTGCAGGTGAGAATCTTACCCCAGGAAGCCACTTGCGTCGCCCGTTCACAGCGGCTAAAGGTCTAGTGACGCCCTCCGGCTCGTCGCCTCCTCTTTTGGCAGGAGTGGAGCAGGCAGATGTGCTCACGCTCCAGCTTCACCTCTTTCTTAGCAAGCATAAGCCGCTCGCAAAAGGAGGAGACGGGGTCCGTTTCGAGAGATATCCCGACGAATGTGCGGACTATACTATACTAGCAGCCGCCAGCGAAAGATCGAATCCGGTATAGGCTACGCGGTCGTGACGCTGCTCTGCTCAAGTGGGGCACACCTGGAGGATGAACAGAGTTTTATCCCAGTCGCCTGTCTAGTACAACACGGATACCTCTCAAAGCAACCATGCCCCGAGAGGATCTGTTTCAGCAGAAATGTCAAGTGCCGTGCCGTCTCTTATGCCAGGGATGCAGGACGGGCCTCAATGGTGGCGAGACCCGTCTTGGGTGCCGGCGGTCTTCCAATACCACCATGGCGACGTCGAGGTTTTCCGATTGGCAAACCTCAGTTCCCTGAGGCTCTAGTCTCGTGCCCCTCTCCAGGGCCTCTGCGCCACTAGAACATCAAGGAATCTAATTAGTTGATATTGGAAAAAATAACAATCTATATTATTACAACAACCTATTTACCGAATACCTATGTACTTTCCACAACGATTATAAACAATTAATTATAAACGTAAGAAAATCTGCTGTTTCCGCGAAACATAAATATCTAAAATTTTCGCAGGAGTCGCGTGGGAAACCATATTAATTAAATATGTAAATGTAATTAATTAACTGACTTAAATATTTATATGGAGAAGTTAAAACTTCTCTAGCGTATTCACACACCTCGCATAGAATTCCATACCTACAGGGAAATTAGTACCTTTCCAGCAACTTCGCCTACTTCATCTAGAATTTCATATTGTTGTGGTCGAGCCATGCTTGAATCTTGATTACAACTCTTAGATCCGGGTCAATCGGTGTCATACCACTGTCTCACAGAATATCGGCAAGAAACAGTTAACCTTTATTTATCCTGTTTTGTACTGTAAGTGAGTTTTCCGATAACCCACTTTCCCTATCCCATCCTCTCTATCCTATCCTAAAGGCTGCCAAGCGTTGTGTTCGCCCCTGGTGTAACACACGCTTATAGGCGTCGGTAACCACTTTCTATTAGATGAGCCCTCTGCCTGCTTGCCAGCTATGCAATAAAAAAATATTATGGAAAGTAGCATAAATAAATAAAAAATTGAGTCTTTCGACGGCTACACGTATCCCAGGAAACTCTAGAAACTCACATATTTTCGAGATAATATTATCACTATCCACAAACCTATGTTCATTTCTATTTCTAAAATTATTCTTAAAAGCCACAGTCAAGGCTCTAAGGAGGCAACAAACAACAAATGGTCAAAAACTCACTTTCTAATATCTACTGCTAGTATTCCCTACCTATTATTTTACGGGATTCGATTTAGAATATAACTGTATACTTTATTATGTACTGCAGGTAATACAATAAGGGCAGGTAGATTCACGACATTCTTCGAAGTCGGTCTTAGTAAATCGACATTTCTCAGAATGTTGACCTTTTTTGTCGTCATTCTTTCCGGCTTTCATTCAGTCTTAGAATTTTTTGTCGTCTAACTGCACTCCAGAGGTTTTTAAAGACTTTATTTAAAGAATAATTTAAATCTAATATTGAAATATCAGCGTCTTCTATTTCTCAGAATGAGTCCATTTGATTGCGATTTTCACTTCTAAATAGCTAGTCTTAGAATCTGTGGTGGAATGGAAATGGTAATCGCACATTAAAAATGTAATTATGGCTTGAAACATTTTACACCCTACATAACTAGATATTGCTAGAAGTCATTTTGCGCTCGCTCTTTCATGTTTTGTTATTTAAAACATTTTTTTTAATCGCCGGGAGCTTGATATGATGTAAGGTTTTAAATTTGTCATTGTTTCGTTCTCAAAAGTAGATATACTTTCTATTAAAACGTGGGAAAAATGATCTCTGGTACTATCTACTTATAATGATTAAGGAGCTCTTTAGATTCCATCCAGATTTTTACTGGGTAGTTGACATTCCTTATATTCTTCTCCCATGATTGAACTTTATTTTCAAAGCACTGAATGATTTTTAGTGTAATCTTTACCGACCGATAGCTCGTTATACTGCTTCTTCACTTTTGTTTCTACAAAATTCTTCCAGGGAACTAAAATTATTATGAAAATTGTCATGTTACTCCAATAGGAAATATGACTGTATTATCTATTTACAATTTTATTATATCTATACATATAATAAAATTGTATAGGTCGAATTTCTGTACAATGAAAAAAAAATGCTAAAAACCAAGTCAGATGTAAGAAGTGAAATAGAACTAATTTCGTTTTTTTTTTCAAATTTTTTGTTTCTCTATTTGTCTGTCTGTTTGTACTCGCTAATCTCCGAAACGACTGGATCGGTTTAAATGAAATTTTGTATGGTGGTAGCTTATATCCCTGGTCAACATATAGGATACTTTTGATCCCGAAAAATTAAAGAGTTCCCGTGGGATAGTTAAAAAAACTTTAATTTATTAAACAGCTTTGAAGGAATAATAAATACCACGCGGACGAAGTCGCGGGCATCAGCTAGATTTTAATAAATTTAATTAAATGCCGTAGTCATCTTGGCACAAAGGAATCCCTTATGAAATCTGCATGTCCGTCCGTCTGTCTGTTTTTGTGTTAGTTATTTCGCTGGAAATCTGTACTCGTTCTATATGGATAAAGTTTAGTAGGAATAATTATGTAATCTATATGCCGCTGTACTTGGTCGTCGTATACACGTTGTGCGTTTCGTTGGTTAGATCTTGAAAAATCGTAACGATGTATGTTTCTTAGTTATCTTTTTTCCGTAACCATTCTGGTAAAAACAAACTTTATGGGATCGTCGTGTCTGTCATAAAAATTGTGTCCCCCTCTCAACTTTTGATCCATGAAGTGAAAAATTCTGATTAAAATCTAAGTGGGTGGTGCTTATAAAATACTTTCAACGAAAATTACTTTGAACAAGACCCATTTTTAGTGTTTTTTGAGGTATGGGGTATTTTCAATTAAATGCTTTTCAAAAGTTTCATAGTAAAATGACAAAAATGTTTGTCGCCTCTAAGAACTCTCAAATGGGGAATCCTCCATGGACATAATGTGGAAGTGGTGGAAAACGCACTTATCAATTTTTATTATTCGTTAGGACAACATTAGTTGCAACATAATATTTGCACTATATATATACTAGCGGCTCGGCGCGGTTTCACTCGCGCTCTATCCCGCTCCTTTGGCATATAGCGTCATGTTAGCCTATGACACTCCCTGTTAATGTAGCTTTTTAACAGTAAAAGAATTTTTAAAATCGCTTTAGTAGATCCAGATATTACCCCCTACAACGTCACAAACTCACAAACTTTACCTCTTTATAATATTAGTATACATTTATTAATCCTATGGTAAGCCACGCATGTTGTAGCAGAGCAAAATACAATACATAAGTCTGCTGCAAATGCAAAAAGTTTTGACATCTTTTAAATTAGTGCTCAGAAGTTTGGAATACCAAAAAAAAATTGATTGCATTTTTATGGAAGTACTAGCGGACCCGACAGACTTCGTTCTGTCAATAAGATTTGGAATATGGCAGTTTTTTGCTCCTACCTATTTTATAGCTGGGGCAAAAAATTCTCCTGAACAGAACCGTTACCCTGGTGATAGGGCGGTTTGTGGGGTTCAGCTCGGGTGACCAAAGTATCTTCGCTTGCACGAACTTTGGCCACCCTTCTGGGACCCACTAAAAAAATCCAGACTGGGATGTCTGTCAGAGGGCTTCAAACTAAGAGGTGAACTTAGGGTTCAAACCTGATTGGAAAACTGGATTGGAAGTTTGTAATTTAATATGAACTTTATTGAATAGCAATAAAGTTCAAATTGACTCTACATTCTAAGAAAAGGGCGGTCTTTAGGGTTTTCCCGGCAATTATTTGAATTTTTCTTGCCGTAAAAACCGTCCTTGGACTTCAACGAACATTTAAAAAAAAGAATTGGCCAAATTGGTCCTGGCGTTGTTGAGTTATGCGCTACAAATTCTGCAATTTTGGTCTCCCAAATTTCTAATCGTTTCTTGTCCTTAAGGCCCTAAAAAATAGATAAAAGATCATTGATTGGTTGGACTGTGATTCTGTTTTAATTCTGATACAATATAAAGAAATTTCTGGCCGCAATCCACAGTCTTTCAGAAAAAGACGACTATTAAATGGGGACATGTTTTAGAGGTACAACGAGTCTATGTCAGTGTTGCATTCATGCAGCGACTTTTGGTTGGGTGTCGGCTTGCTCGTCTAGGTTGGCTCCGCTATCCGGTTTGGACACCGGCAACTCGTACAGTTCGTTCACCCATCGGCTTGCCGCATCGTAGACTATGCAGTTTCACCAAGATATCACGTTGTACCTGCTGAATTTATAAGTTTAGCTTTTCCCGATGATTGAGAAAAGTTGTTTTTACTTGCTGCCTTTAGCAATGTTCCTAATGAAGCTACTCTGCTTAAAATTCTGGGCTTTGTCTATACAAATAGATAAAATTGAAGTGTCTGTAATGTCAAAATACAGCTTTGTACTAAATGCATATGAAAGTATATATGCTACTTATATAAAAAAATCCGTTTTTAAAATGTTTGTCTGTCTGTTTGTTCCGGCTAATCTCTAAAACGATTGGACCGATTTTGACGGGACTTTCACTGGCAGATAGCTGATGTTATAAGGAGTAACATAGGTGGGCTACTTTTACGGACGAAATCGCGGGTAACAGCTAGTTAACACTAATATTTGATGTAGTTGTCAGTTATGAAGTCTGGATAATTCTACTTACTATATACTCATTTCATTATTAGGGTATAGTTAAAAGGTTATTTAGCCCTCATGATTGTAAATATCCATACAGTGGAGGTAGATTATTAAAACTATTAGTAAGATAGACTTGAGGTCATAGAACTATCCTATATATGTATGATGTGCTTTTTGACACACCAAAATCGTAGATGCTCGTTTTCGATTATTATTTTCAGTTACACATATATACTTGCAATTTATTGAGGTCCCGGAGCTATTTAGCACAAACGAACGCCATATGCAATCAGTCTGTCCCTTTGTCAGTTTTTATAATTATGTTAGTCATTTTCTGGAATACCACTAGGTTTAAAATTTGACCGAATGGCATATCTATATAGCCACTACACAATGTAGTGCAACTGTGAAAAATTAAAGTGACTGGGATTGATTTTTTTAAATTCCATCTTCATTTAAGTCTCTTCTCGTAAGGTATTCAAGGTCATAACGATATTCTATAAAGACTGTTAATGCAAATAAGTGGGTACTGGGCATATATTAGCTTCCAAAGTCAAATTTTGGAAGTGTGGTAGAATATTTTAAACAAATTTGAGTTTGAAAAGCTCAAAAAGTACTTTCAACGATTGTCAGTTTGAACAAGATCCATTGAGTAATATTTGCTATGTGGATTTCTGAACAAAATTAAATGGTAACTGCTAACTGACACACTACCCAATTATTCGCTAACTACTCTTTTCAACCTTTTCAATTTTCGTCTACACCCAGTCTTCAAAGTTCAGATTGTTGATTCATTGTGTCAAGCTAATTAATATCTATAAAAATTATAAAATGACGATCCATAAACGACCAAAGCGTAATTATCCGTGTGTTTTGTACGTATTTAAATTCTTCTACTAGACGTTGGATAGTTAGTTGTATTCTATTGTAATTCAAAATATGGGATCATGTCACGGAATCTACGATTGAATTAGCTTTACACACCTTGACTAACAAAACCTGAATAATTACGCAATGAATTGTTGAAATATAATGATTAAATGCATCGGTCGAAATTTTTAGTTCTAATATCAATTAAATCGCAACTAATCGATAGATTTTTATATCTTAAGCCGATATTTGACTGTTTGCTTCAATCTTTCAATTTGGATGAATCAACTTGCATCATTCAATGTCGTTGAAGGGTGGGATATAGATATACGGCACATTTATTTATTATGAACAAATCCGAACTTTTATAATATAGGTTAGAAAGCTAAGGCGGGTGCTCCGCTTCGCTTCGTGGTTATTTCTTTTATAACCAACCAAAATTACTTTTATATCTCAAGTAGTAAATAAATGTTTTTTTTTATTGCACGAGATCAGCAGACAGGCAGACGGCTCACTTGATGGAAAGCGGTTACCATCGCCCATGGACATTTGCAACAGCAAAGTTGCTACAAATGCGCTGCTGCTCTCTTAATGGAAACTGGAACCTGGTCACTAATGCCGGAACACAACTCAAGGTTGTTATGGCGACATACTTTAGATCAGGAGGGGTGATAGCCAGCCAGTCCGGCAAATGCCCTACCACCTGGCAAAATGTGCCGTATATCTATCTATACCACACCGTCATTGAATACTGTCGTATCCCTTCAGTTCTATGTCTTTCAACTGGATTGATTCAGATTGGTTGACCCGGATAATATCAGCATTATTATCCATTCCTTTACATTACAGTTTGCAGAAAATTAACATTACTAAACTTGTGTGGAGTTTACATTAAATTTTAAGCAGTATAGTAAGGCAAATTGGATTGGATAGAAACATTTAGGAACCTAGCATTCATTTATATTTATTTATTGAACTATAAACTGGCCATTAACTGTTCTCACATCTCAAAATATTGTTACAGGATAAGTTATTCCCGTATGCTGAAGAAAACATAAAGGAGTTCCTTGATACCCAGTGGGACAATGAAGATGTAAAGGAAGCAATAACTGGTCTTCGTAAGTTAGCACATGAAGATCGGGAGAAAAGCGTCGAGGGTGTAGTTACAATTCCTGGAGAGGTAAGTTATTATAAATCATATTTATATCAATAGACTAGGACATCCCCGCGACTTCGTCCACGCTTGACTTTAAACTTCTGCGGGATTCCCGAGACACAAAGTACCGCAGCATTTAAAAAAGAATGTAAGCTATCGTTTTAGTCAAAACTTTGCAGGAATAAGCTGATTTTTATGCACATGAACACCTACAAACCGCTCCGGGGAAATTTCCTTCACGCTCCTGGGATAAAAAATTTCACACATCTTGTTAAATAAAATTTCGGTTTAAAGAACTTTATTTCTCATAAAAGGATTTTTTACAATTCACTTAAACTATTTCTTTGTTGTCATTTGTAACGAGATAGAAAGCACAAATACTAAAATTGCAGATAGTTTTGATATTTTTTTTGTACATGCAATTTACAAGTTCCTTCGAACCAAAAGAAACAAGGATCTAGATTTCGTGGAAGTGAAATTTTATATTGATCAGTGAAATAATCACATGGGTTTCGATTGTTTTTATCTATCTACAGAATATCTATTTATATCTATAGAATTTTTAAATATAGATTAAATTGAAAATTGAAGTCCTAATGCTAATATAATATATTATATAAAAGACGCCTGTTTCCCATGTGGTTTTGCAGAGACGATGAATCTCTACTTCGACGATCCTCACAAACAGATTTCGCGTCATCTACTGTCATTAACCTATTCATACATACACCTTTATTTGAGATGCTTTTTACCCGACCTTTCTTTAACACTTCTGCTATTTAATCATGGTGTGTACGTCATGGTCTACCGGCACTAACTTGTGATCGTGATTCTACTTTCACCCATTCTTTCTATATGTCCTGCTATTTATATGGTGCATAATTATAAATGACGGTTTTTGTCTGTCAGTCTGTTTGAAAGTTTATATCGAGTACGCTCCAAAGGCACAAAGAGTTACAATGGAAATTTTACGGATGAAAATGGGAATGTTTGGTATATTTTTGTATGCGTTCCGATTCGATAACTTTGAGGGTTCAAAAGATATGAATGTAGATATTTTGTAATCCTACGTGCATAAAGTGTGGGCACAGCTAGTACCTATAGTTTTGATTAAGGCGTTTTTTATTAAGTATCTGTTACGTCACGGATGTGAAATAATTATTGCTACATAGCAAGGTTACAACTGAGTATTCCATGTACGTGACGTAACACATTACTATAATTTAAACTTCATAGATTTCTTTGATTATGGGACAAAATCGTTACATTGCAGTAGGTAGATCGGTATTATTAGTAACATTAACATTTTGGATTCATTTTTCTGTCTTTTAGGGACCATGTTTTGGTATAAATCAATAAATTATTTAAAATACATCTTTTTAGGCAATGGTGAAGTAGTAATGAATATACTCAAGATAATTCTTCTCTAACCTTTATTAATATTAATATAATTCCTTTAGCCTACATCCCTCAACATATTATAATTCAAAATGAACTTCTTAAGTATCACTTTCTATTTTTAACTGTTTTAGTCTGAACAATATTATCATTATAAGTAATTATTATATTTTTTAGACCTATAGATAATATTCGGACCTATGTTTACTCATCGGTCTTATTGACTCTCTAATCTGTGCTGCACAGTGTAAAACTTATATCTCATTCTCTTGTAGGCTTAGTCCTATAGATTTATGTGTTTATCTCTTTTTAGTGTCGCTTTTTCGTTTCATTGGGTTTCAAATCACAACGATTCTAAAGAAGTTTCACTTCAAGAATATAAAAACTAAAGAACTTTACTTGCATTGTATCACTATACTGAGCGTAGATCAATGACCAAAAATGATTATCAACGTCATTCTTTGTGTATCGTCCCCAAGCCAAAGTTCAATTGTATCCATAATTCCGTTCAATTGAACGTTTGTCGATATATTGTTCGTATCACTAAAATTAAAAGTTGTTTTATTGCTAGAGGTTTTCTTTTATTGCTGGTGGACAGCTGATGGAAAGCGGTTACCGTCGCCTATGGACATTTTTGATGTCAATTGAGACTGTAAATCTTTAACTATGTTTCAATGTTTTTCAGTTAACCGTGATTATTTTCATTATAAAAATTAACCGTAATCAAAATGGTTGTAAATATAAGATGAACTTCTTTTTTTTTAGTTTAGTTTAAGATGATAATTAAAATATGTTTGAAATAGGATGAGAAATGACGTAATAGAGAAATAAACACCATGATTCAAGAATAAGATTATTCTTAAATAGTAACAGGATTATCTATCTATAACTACAATATTATAAAATTTTAAAAATGCCGTGTCTGTACATTGAGGCTATTTAAAAAAAAAAAACAACTGCAATAGACTATATAAAATAGACGATGAAGGAGTACACGATGCTTTTTTTTAGATTTCTTATCTGTTTGTTCGGAATTCACGTAAAAACTTCAGGGCCGATTTCGATGCGGTTACCACTGATCGACAGCAAATTCTTTGACTTAAAATCTGTACTAATTTTTATCCTGGGAATGTCGCGGGATTTATTCTGGGAATTATTTAAATGTTCAAATTAAAAAATCTAATTCCATTGTGATTTTTTCACTGATCGATAGCAAATTTCATTTAATAAAATGGGTGATATTTTTATCCCGGGAATATTCCCGGGAGCGGTTTGTAGTTTGTTTAAGTGCATATAATAATGAAAATGAATGTATCTATTTCAAATTGGTATTTTACAGACTACTTTTCGAAAGTTATGAGTCTACTTCCGCTTCCAAACCAATTTTAGTTACTGTTAAAGGAGAAGACGCGGCGCAACAAATTCCCCAGCAACATTATTTATTTTATAATAATTACTAGAGTTTACCCCGCGGCTGCGCCGCGGGTCAACCTCTAGTGTGTGCTTCTTGTTTAAAGAGCAGGAGTTGTTAATACAGGTTACATTGTAATTAATTTTTATATTAGTGTACTCGGACTTGTACTCGGAAGTTTAATTTCATTTTATATCGCAAATTATCCCATCTCCGGGCATGAACATTATTTATGTCCATTTCCGGTATTAAAACTACATTAACGGCATCAAAAACGCGAAGCGTTGCTAAGTTCACTCTGTGTTTTCGGGATATCAGGAAAAAAATATTACCCCATTTTTTATAATTAAATATTTTTTATGTAAGTGAAAAGTTTAAATGATCGTTATGATTTAATCGCTTTATGTGTTATAATTTAATATTACTCAGAGGTTTCAGTTTTTTTTTAAATAAAGTATTAGCAACAAAAGTTGTGTGTCTTGGAACGAACCATAAAAAAATACATGCACAAATAAATTCATAACACATTCATAGCACATGTAGTAATTTTAATTCGCAATAAAATGTCTGTACAGATATTAGTACATATTTATAAGTCTGTTAATTACCAATACTAATATAATAATTTAAAAAAAAACTATTCATAATGGCAAATTATTTTTGTGTTACACATCATGTTCACGAAGGTTATTAGATGACTATTTATAACCCAAAGATTATCCTGCGCTAAAAGTCAGTGAAATCATTTGTAATAGTAGACTTGGAACGATTCGATAGGTTCATATTGGGTAGTAGGCTTTATGTATAATCCAAAGTTTATATCAGTAGTAGGAACTACGGGGTAGGTACACGGGATAGTTTAATGCAGGGACTTAAGAGCAACTAAACCACTTGAAAAGGGCTATTATAGAAATAAAAATATTCATATCCAAAAGTTTTTATTCAAACTAGTTCAGTTTGATTATTTTCTGAACTAAAATTTGTTTTTTATCATATTAATATATTAAATTATTTCTTTATTAGGAATTAATGGAGATGCAGCTAACAGAATATAGACAAAATTAATATCTTAATTATGACAATAAAGAATTATCTATAATATTACTAGCGGCCCGGCGCGGATTCACCCGTGGTCTGTCCCGCTCCCGTGGTATAAAGCGTCATGTTATATAGCCTATGACACTCCCTGTTAACGTAGCTTTCCAACAGTAAAATAATTTTTAAAATCGGTTTAGTAGATCCCGAGATTACCCCCTACAACGTCACAAACTTACAAACTTTACCTCTTTATAATATTAGTACAGATAACTCCGACCGAAGCATCTGCTTTAAACGATATTCAGTTTTTTTTACATCCTCTTTAACGATATTTGCAGCACGCATTCTGTCAATTCTATGTCAAACGTCATAAGGTTACATTAAAAAGTTTATATTGTCCAAAGCGCTAAGGTTAGATTAGAAATAATTTTATATGATGGTTAAGTATTCTTAAATTTTCTAATTATCGTTCACACAACTTACATCTTATCGGTCACGATCATATATAATTATTTTAGTTATTTTATTTCAATACAATTGTGCCGTTGATAAGAAAATATAAAAAACATAGTGTAAAAATATCTCCGAAAATGATTCAAAATCCATCTCTTTGTCCAACAATATGCTACAATTGGATCCGTAGGAAGTCTAAAACGTAATATAAACTAGTTTAAGAAAACCGGACACACAAACATTACATGTCTGTTTTCTATAGATTTTTTCAATTATTCATATTTCATAAATAAATAAAAAAATCGTAACAAAAGTCCCCAAATTTTGGAAAATAAGTCACACTTCTCACCTGACAACATCAATCAATTCGATAACCTTGAAAATGTCGAAATTAAATTTCACGTTTTTACAAAGAAATCATGAGAAAAGTGTTAAGTTTTCCGATTAAATGACATCTCATCCTTATCCTTTCCCGTTTTAAAATAGTTCCGACACATTTTAATAGCGCAGGCCGACATAATTATTTTTTTTGCGAGAGCTCTAACCAGTAAAGTAATCGAAACGACACTAACAGGCGTGGGAAGCCACTGAAGCCAGTGCACCAATTTTGGTGCACTGTTTTTGGGCCGTTTTTGTGCAATTGATGCGTGATCTAGACGTTTATATGATCTAAGAGTTTATACTAATACAAGATTTAACAAAGTAATTTTTGCAAATGATTACTAAAACAGCTTGGTGGCGATCACATTATACTCATTCGGTGTGGTCATCTAAAAAAATGTTTCGTCGTATAATAAGGCTTCTCGCACAGAAGTAGATTTTCTAATTTTTTAAATTTGTATATTGAAAGATATTTAACGTGTCCTGGGATTTTGTTGAAAAGCATTATACTTTGCTTGCCTGGATGAGATCGCTTTTAGCGATAAAGTCGCCTGTAGTTTTGCAAAGAAGTATTGTTATTTCGACACAGTGTGCACTAAAACTATAGGTTACATTCTTTTTTAAATACTACGATATTTTTGTCCCGGGAATCCCGCGAAAGTTTTTCCGGGATTAGTATAAATTAATTATATTGGATAAATATTAGCTGATTTCGATACGATTTCACTAGAACGATAGCTTAAGACCTTTTTGAAGTGATGGAATACTTTATATTACGGGTATCACGCGGGATTTTTCCCAGGACTGTTTTAAAGTGGGTAGTATACATAAAAAATAGCTGATTCGGATCCGATTGATACTAAAACAATATAATCCGGGACTTTTTATATTTCCCGGGATTTCCTAACTTCGAAATCAAGTCATATTAGGACTTGCTTAATATAACAACAGTCTATATTTATTAGACATCTTTAGTGGAACAAGTGTAGTATGTATGTCTTTAGTGACATTACTTATGCCGGATTTTTACAGGAGTCTTCAGAATTTGTGTATTATCACACTAAAAATCCGTTTCCCTGCTTTAAATATAATCTAAATAACCTTTTAATTTAAATACTGGCAGCATAACTGTAATCTACGTTACCTGTCAAGCGTGGACGAAGTCGGGGGCAAGTCCTAGTATTTTTATATACCTAATTAAAATTTATATTTATTTCGTAGGAAAGTTAACGATAACTCTATAAAGTCCTATTTGAAATAGGTAGTATTTATCACTAATATTTTGGCTGGTAATAAATAACGTCCCAGGGAAGGTATTATGATATTATTTTTTTGTGACCCATGTGGTTTTGGTTACTTCTTGATAATCCCATTTAATCTTTTCTACTTTATAACCTCTGGTAAAATAAGGGCTCATAACGCCTCAATGCTGGGCTCGGTCACACTATTTTTACAAGGAATCGTATGGTATTATCGCCAGCCTTGTCTAATGCGGTTTGGCTGGTTTGACACATCGGTTATCTCGATGTGCAACTTTCGTCGTGTTTTCTTTCCTTCACCTTCAGCACATGATCATTGCAAAAATATTCACATTATTTCAGAAAACTACCTAATCTAGGCTGGAAAGCATGCATCGTGATGATATATATCATCACACTAAGACCAATAGAAGCGGGTAGCTAGGAGGCTATATATAGCCTTCCTCGATAAATGGGTTATCTAACACTAAGAGAATTTTTCAAATCAGACCAGTATTTCCTGAGATTAGCGCGTTCAAGCAAGCAAACAAACAAACAAACTCTTCAGCTTTGTATATTAGTATAAGATATGGAACAATATTTTTCATAATTCTATTTATTTAAACAGTAGAACATTTAAATGCGCAAAATTTCTGGCATTAACATTTAATTTTGTAATCGTTACAAATTGAAATGCATGGAATTTTTATATTACCGAAGAACCTTCGTAATACTTATGTGCGCGACTTGCATTTGACCGATTGTTTTTTTTTACTAATATCTTACATGAAAGTTTAACTAAAGAATGAAATAAAATACAAGTATTATCTTATTAAGTTGAAAACCAAACCAAAACCAAAGATTGCCATAGTATTTTTACAGAATCATGTACATTTTTTTTTGCTTTGCCGCGATCGTCTTCGCCATAGCTGCTGTCATAGATTTTCTTCAATGCATTTTATTTGACCGATTTGGAAGAAGTGTGGTACATATAGACAACAACAACAACAATACACTTTATTGTACACCAACATTACATAGAAAAAGTACACAATAAACTTACATACTAAAAGGTAGTACAATGGGCGGCCTTATTGCTAAAAGCAATCTCTTCCAGGCAACCTTTGGATGGACAAGAACTAATTACATAGATAGCGTTGGCGTGCAGTTGAAATAGACATAATATTTTATCTGTCAAAATTCAGAATTTTTCGCATGGTACCGCCTGAAGATACGCGGTTAGTGCCGCCAGGAAACTGTTCGAAGTCAAAATTTCAGCTCAATCGGAAACCGGGAAGTCGATCAAATTTAATTAACTTGAAAGATTCCGTTACATACTAACATACGTATGGAACTAATAAAAGCGTATTAAAAAGAGTCCTTATATCAAAAAATGTTACATACAGACTGTTATAATTATAGAATATATGTTTTAATTTACAGGATGCATCCAAAGAGGATCAAATTAAAGGATTGGTCGAGAGTGTGAAGTGGCAAATGTCACAGGATCGTAAAGTCGGTGCCCTGAAGCAGTTGCAAGGACTCATTTGGAAGCAGGGATATGACAAGGGTGACATCAAAGGCCAGTGAGTAACATTTAATTAAATTTTTGCGAATGACAACTTGGCCGGATCCAAAGCAGTGTTACTATAACACTTACATGATTTATAGTTATATTGACATGTGACCCGTAAATGATAATAGATGAAATGATGATAGATGACAACAAACATACACGTAGTGCACATACAAAGAACAGGTCCAAAATAAACTTTTTGCAGCTCCTTCAAGTATTTTGAACTGAATGTGATTCAAACTGAGACATTCAGATTCAATGCCATTATTGTGATAGTTACACCACTCCTGTCATTTAGTTAAATGTTAAATCTATCATAACATTTTTAACTAACTTGTCAGTCGAGAACATTGGTTAGAGTAATACTTTATTGAGATAAGCAATTTCCAGTTTTAAGTTTTTTTCCCGTAAATTAGGATATAATAAAGTTCAAAATAAGAATAATAATCCAATAATCATATTTGCGTTTTATTCTTCTTTCTCACGTGGTAGAGCCATGTTGGAATCATTGTCTTATTAGAACAATGGGCAATTATGATTGATTACAGTTCTTTGGGCCAGTTCGATCGGTGTGACACCACGCTCTCGCAGAATATCGGCGTGAAACAGTTAGCCTTGAGCTAATTGTGTTTCGTGCGATGAGTTCCTTCCCCCTTTAACTCATATTCCTAATACATTCCCCTATCTCACTCCTCCAGTCTGATCTCTTCTATCCCATTTCATCTTAAAGGTCGGCAACGCGTTGGTTACACTCCGGTTTTGCAAATGTCTATACGCGATAGTAACCACTTTCAATTAGTTGGGTCATCAGCATGTTTGCCAACTTTGCAATAAAAAAAATTAAAAAGAAGCAGTCTTTAAAAATCCCTGTATTATTGGTTAGTTACACAGTAATTTTCGTCCACTTCCAGTGTGTATGAGGACGTTTCACCAGCTCTGCAGCTGTGGCGGTCAGTGGATGGGCAGAAAGTGTATATCTACTCGTCTGGGTCTGTACAAGCTCAAAAATTACTCTTTGGCCAATCACTATCTGGCGACATGTTGCCTCTCATTGACGGCCATTTCGACACCGCCATTGGTGCCAAACAAGAAGCAGCAAGCTATACTTCTATTGCTGAGAAAATTGGTTGCATGCCTGAAGAGATACTCTTCCTTACTGATATTGTTAAAGGTGAGCACTATTCTATTTTGGATTAGGTTTTGTTTACTAAGGTATTTTTGCATTTTTTCCTGTATAAATAATACCACCCCAATTTTGTGTATTTTCAATATTAGCAAGTTGCATTTGTGTTATGAGTAACAAACAGGCATTTCTGTTATCAAACAGAACAATACCCAGACCTGTGAAGTTAAAATGGTGATAGCCAAATATCACAATATTCCTTTAATTTATGATAGTAATTTTCATAGACGAAATTAATCCTCATTACTAGCTCTTTGATTGGCATCATAAAAATACACTCAAGTTTTTTTGCAATTTAGTCACTTCGAGTCCAAGATAGGCAAGCAACTTTTTAAAAATTTTGAGTGGAGTTTAGTTATATTAAAAGAATAACAATATTTCCATTAAGCAAAATATCTTATCTACAATATTTATAGTTATACACAACTTATAATTCTGATTGGCTATTTTTGTTTGTGCAGATAAGTTCAGACAGGTGTCTAACTAAATGGCAGCGTTGCTTGCTATGCATTTTTTACTCTGTTCCGCTTTCACGATTTGTACACTGTATCACACTATTAAAATTGGTGTACTGTGCAGCTACATCGGGACAAATTATTAGTTGTTTAAAACTGTACTTCTCCTCCATGTGGCGTGGCGTTGGGACACCCGGTATATATAATTATTCTATGCTTTATTACACGAATATAACAGAGTTCTTGTTTTACAACAACAGAGGGTGAAGCAGCGCGTTCGTCGGGCATGCAGGTGGCGCTGGTGAGCCGCGAGGGCAACGCCACCCTGCCTCCGGAGGCGACCTCTGCGTTCCCCGTGCTGCACTCCTTCGCCCAACTCGCCAACACCAACAAACGCAAGCCGCCGTCACAGGTGCCAACCGATGTATAACATGCCCAGTAGCGATTGAATGATATAATCATGACTGCAGTACAGCCATGCATGCCCTATATATTATATGCCTTTTGTATGCCACGTAGATGTAGACAGGTGAGTTGCGGTTTAGAACTTTTGTTTGAAGCGTAATTAAAAACTAATAGTTTATTGATTAATTAATTTATTCAGATATAATTAATGAAATCTTAAAAGTAAATATTATGTATATTTTATTAAACTTCCTGGACTATCTGCTCAAAGTTCGTAAGAGTGTTCAACTAATTAATACGTTGTTGATGTTACATCATATATTTTTTCTTTTTATATTTAAACATTCATTTTTGTAAGCTTCTAAGAACTTCAAATTTTTTATAATTAATTATTTATTTTATTAATATTGATTGAAAGTTTTACATGAGATTTTATTTAAATAAATGAAATATAAATAAATAAATTCTGTCAGCAGTGCGTGTTACGAGTTTTTTTTTACAAGGTGGTTGTGAATTTGGTTTGCTCACATTCGGTCTATTTTGTTGTAATGAAGATTTACTTCTTTAACTTTGTAAACTAAAATATTTCTACATATACTATTAGTTTTTGGTCACCGCTTTTACTTACCTATATGTGAAGGGAGTTCGGTAAATTTATCTGTAATATAGTAAAATTTTAAACATGCCGTGTCTGTACGTTAAAGCTATTTAAAAAAAACCAACTTGAATAGACTATATAAAGACGTAGAACACAATACATTTTTTTTTAGTTTTTTTGTCTGTTTGTTCGGGATTCCCGTAAAAACTACTGAGCCGATTTTGATGCCGTTTTCGCTGATCGACAGCAAAGACCCTGCGGCAATTTTTCTTAGAATGATTTAAATAGGACAGACAAAAAGAATCGAATTCCAATGTGATTTTTTTTACTGATCGACAGCAAAAATGTAATAAAATTTTCCTGAGAGTTTGTAATTGTTCAGGTGCATAAAAATTAGCTTATTCTGGACACAGTTTTCACTAGAACGATAGCTGCGGTACTTTGTGTCCCGGGAATCCCGTGGGAATTGCAAATCAAGCGTGGTCGAAGTCGCGGGCATATCCTTGTTATAAATATAAATAGAAAACCTTTAGATTGAAAATACCACATCTGATTATAGAATTTGTAAGTAAAATCTGCCACAGACTATATTCTTCTATGATCATATTATTATAACTTTCAAATAAAACGGTATTAAAAAGTTTCCTTCTTTTATTAATATCATGATTTTTTGTAGCGGTGTATGCTTCTTGTATAATTTGGTGGAGGTTTAATTTTTTTTTCTTTACATAAATGTATCCTTATTGTTTTCTATTAGGAAAGAATACTTTTTAATTCACAATGAACTAGGATTATAAGTTAAAAGTAAATTTATTATATGTCTGTACTCTATATTAATTTCTGTAACTAAATTGTTTGGTCTCATTTAAACAAGGAACTTCTTCCTATTATTAAGTAATTAAATATTCAAAACATATATTTATATAACTTAATAATTGTATTTACTATTTGATTTTCATCCTTAAGTGATTTTTCAAGAATAGTGTTACAACAAATCTTTGAATTCTTAGATTGCCCAGAACCTTGCAAATTCCACTTAAGACATGTTCTATCACATCTGCTCAAAGTGGCGTCTAGTGTCAGTTGACGCTGGATGCCGCGTCCGACGTTGTACCGATGGTCACCTTGGAAACGTCTAAACTCGCGTTAGTTTCGAAAAACTAACGCGAAAAGTGCATGGAAATGCACTCGCTCTCTATGATTGGGAAAATTTTTAGACGGAATAATTGACATCACAAAAGTTAAGTTTTTACGCTCGAATGCTCAAGAATGACAGAAGACGCGGCGTACAAGCTTTGGATGCCGCGCACAGCTTTTGTGCACTGCTTCAGGCGTTTGAAAGAGAACTATTCTTCATTTTTTATGAGAAACATCTTCGGTCACGTAAAGCGTCACGCTGTACACAGCCTACATTGTTTATATTAAACCACCGCCTTAGGGTAATGTCGGGTTCAGGGTATATAAAATAATTTTTAATTTAATTAAGGCCGTTTGCATAACGATCAACTTTACATAAAATTTAGTTAATCATATTAAACTGCCTAAATGTTTTACACAAAACGTATTTTAGTTGCGAGAGTTGGGTATGGAAGAGAGAGCATGAAAGTAGAGTAAACGCGGTCGAGATGCGAGCACTGCGCAAAATCTGCGGAGTGACGCTCGCGCACCGCGTTCATAATACCGAAGTAAGAAAGAGAGTTGGTCTGAAAGAGAGTGTCGGGGTGAAGGTAAGGAAAGGAATGCTCCGGTGGTTCGGGCATGTGGAAAGAATGACTAAACAGATATACAATGCAAAAGTGGATGGATGCAGAAGTCGTGGAAGGCCACGACACACCTTTCATTGATCGTGTACTAGCAGAAGATGATGTCAGGAGCCTTAAGAACAGACAAGCGTGCATGACAAGAGTTATGAATGTCAAAGAAGCAAGTGAGGTGTGTAAGAATAAGCCTAAATGGCGCTCTGTTGTACGTGCCTACCCCGCAAGGGAACTGGCGTGATGTTATGTATGTATGTATTTAAGATGCCTTGCATAAGGTGGTCTCCCATGTTATTTAGCAAAGTGTATTTATGCCGTCGGTAAAACAGCCACAAGTGTTCCGTTTCAAGCTGCGATCCGTTTTTTGGAACAAACACACGAAATTTAGCTTTAATGCTAGTTATTTTTTGCGTAAAAGGAATATTAGTTAGCCAATGTCATCTTGTCATACCAAGACCAGTATATATTTTACTAGAAAATTAGTTTTCTCCACTATGAAAACCGAGTTTGGAATTATACTTTGAAATTTATTATAATTAATATTAATTCCGTATTCTTTTAATTTGAAATAGGGCATACCTGTCATATCTACACGCATTTCCAATCGTACTATCACATTCGACGGAATACAAATCAGAGTGGAAATTTATCTTAAGAATTAAAATAATTATATCAGAAAATGTCGACTAAAGATATCTGAATTCTATAGTGTCGACACTGTACTAAATAAACTAATAATGAACTAGCTTCAGGTAAAATCCGAACACATCTGGCAGTTCTATTATTTAAAGCAGAATGCAGATCTATTTTTTTTTGTCTTTAAATGCATTTAAGGCAGTTAACACCCATTTTTAGGGTCATTAACTTTGACAGTTCTTTAAACCACGTTTAGCGACACATTTTGCTTTGTGCAAGATACTAATTATATTTAAGGGTACTAAATGCGTTTAGTGTTTCTTAAATAAATTTAAGCAACGTTATTCAAGCGGCCCTAAGTATACGACAGTATAAAGTCAATTAAGAAAACTAAGCAATTGGTTATTTGATGGATATTTCGCATCATTAAACCTAGAATTTAATTGTTATTTCAGGATGACCAACCAGCTAAAGTTCTAAAAACCGACACGGAAGATACTGTAAAGACAGCTGCTGAAAATGTCACATCTACAGAAGTACTACAAAAACCAGAAGAACCCGAGAAAATGGATGTGGAAGAACCAGTTAATGACACAGTTGACCAAAAGGAGTCAGTAGAGGCAACTCGTCCTGAAACTATTGTCGAGGATGTGACAGACGCAAAAGAAATAGCAGAAACACCCACTTGTGAAACTGAATCTATTGTCGAAGAAAGCACTGAAAAGACTGAAGAAAAAATGTCTGAAATGGACACTGAAACCACGGGGGTAATCAACAGTACAGCATTACCAGAGGATAAATCTAAACCGGAAGATACAAAGGAAGAAGATAAAGCTCCTGTTGCAGAAGAAACTCCACCAACAGTTATTACAGAAATTGAAGAGTTACCAGATGATAAACAGTCTCTGAGTGAAGTGGCGGAAATAATAGAGGATCTCGAACCCATTGTTGAAGAACCCCCAGCTATCGAAGAGATGGATGATTTGCAAAATGTTGGTGAAGTCCTTGAAAAAGAATGTGACGAAATCTTGTCCAAAGTTCAAGATGTCACGAACTTGGATAATATACCTATTAAGCCATTACTGAGTACTATTGCTGAAGAAACCATGGAAACTGAGAATACTGATTCAAATGATATTGTAGACAGGATCTTGGATACCGAAATGGAACTTGCAATGAAGCCATGTGAGGATATTGAAGTAATTAAACCAGAAGAAATGTCAGACACTAAAACGCAAATGGAACACGTAGAAACTGCTAAACAAGAAGAAAACATCCCAGAAAAAGTCCCTGATGGCAAACCAACAGAATTTATTACAGAAGAGCCCAAAAATATTGACAATAAAATTGAAAAGAGCAGTCCTAAGGAGGAAAATGTAGAGGATATTCAAGTAAATGTAAAAGATACAATTGTAGAGTCATTAGAAAATAATATGCAAACTGAAGAGAGTAAAGAACAAACTGTTGAAAAACCTGTAGAGAAAAATCCTAAGGAAACGGTAGTTAACATAGAAAATAAAGACAGTAACAATGTAGTGGAACAAAATAACATTAAAACTGAAGAAAGTAAAACAGAGCCCATTGTAGTTAAAATAAAGGAAACTGAAGTCACACCACAGGTTGTCAAAAATAAAATAGAAGTTGTGGAAAATAAAACGGAAGTTGTGGAAAAGAAAACGGAAGTTGTGGAAAACAAAACAGAAGTTGTGGAAAATAAAACAGAAGTTGTGGAAAATAAAACAGAAGTAGTTGAAAATAAAATGGAAGTAGTTGAAAACAAAATAGATGAAAATAAAAGTGAAGTAGTGGGAAACAAAACCGAAGTAGTTGAAAACAAAACCGAGGCAGTAGAAAACAAAACCGAAGTAGTCGAAAATAAAATCGAAGTACTCGAAAACAAAACCGAAGTACTTGAACACAAAACCGAAGTACTCGAAAACAAAACTGAAATAATCGAAAGCAAAACTGAAATAGTCGAAAACAAAACACAAGTAGCCGAAAACAAAACACAAGTAGCCGAAAACAAAACACAAGTAGGCGAAAACAAAACCGAAGTAGTCGAAAACAAAACCGAAGTCGTCGAAAACAACACCGAAGTAGTCGAACATAAAACACAAGTAGGCGAAGACAAAATAGAGATGGTCAAAAATAAAACAGATAATGAAGAAAACAAAACAGAAGTTCCTACAAATAAAACAGAAGTTACAGAAAGCAAAGAAATAAAAGAAAGTGAAATGGAAGTTGACGATAAAGTTGTAGATATGAAAGATGAAACAGATGCGCCTATGACTGAAAGTCAAGAAGAACGTAAAGAAAGTGCTGTAACAGAAGAAACAATGGAAACAAAAGAAAGTATTAGTGTTCCTGTAGAAGTTAAATCAGAAAACGAAGTCACAACAGAAACACAAGTGAATGGTAATACGACAAACGGCGATTCTGAAACAGCAAACTTGAATGGTGATGCGAGTCAAGCTGAGGAATTAAGTTCTAGATTGTCGGTCGAGAATGGGAAAGAGGAAATGAATGGTTCAAATGGTGATTCAAATGATGTTGAACAAGGACAAGGGGACAATAAAATGGAAACTGAAGTTGCTGATATTAAAGTTAAGTCCGTCGCCACCGACGAGCCCCGCAGTGATCCAATAGACCAGCCTACGGAAGCATAAGATCATTTGGTGAGTTTCAAGCCTTAATTTTTAGCTTTTTTACAGTATTAGACTATAATAATGTTTATTATACATGCATTTTATTGGTTCCTTAGTCGTCAAATATTCAGGATTTTTTCTGCAAAGCACTTGAAAGTTATATATTGGTACCTTTAATTGATAAACCAATCAATTCTTACATATTTTTATAGGAAAAGATAAATAAATAACTACAAAAAATGTTGTATTATCGTAATTTCTACTGGAAAAACATGTTTTAAGTATCTCCTGACAAATTTTGTTCAAATGTAGCTACTTGGTTTGCTTTTTAAGGTTTATCAATAGATGTTTATTTTGAAAGGATCCTTGAATAGACTTTGTATATAATATTCTCTGTAAATTCATTTGGCAGTGAGTATCTGATAATTCTAACTTTTAAACAACTTGGTCATGATTACTAATTACTTGTTTATTAGTGACATTGAAACTTAGGAATTACCTAAATTTAAATTAGCGATCTCGCTCGCTGATATATTGACCAAATTTACTTACGACAAAACTGTATTCAGTTAAAAAACAAATTGATTCAAACCAAGTTTGATATAAAATAAATAGATATTTAATTTTATTACACAAGGATTGATTTTTATGTAAAGAAATCTAGATGAATCAAAATAATTTTTCTGTGATACATAATATTATTGTTGAGATTCCAAGGATACACATTTGTCATAAGTAATTTCAGTCAAATTATATTATCTTTATAATTATAATAATGTGCGAGCGAGATAGCATCATACTACATTTAGGTAGCCTCATAACTGTTAACAGTTTTTGAATTTGAAGAGACACTGATCAAAAGATTTTTATCTACTTTTATGATCCGAACTAGATTGGAATAATTTATCAAGTATATATAAAATATATGTACAAGAAGGGCTCCTAGACTTAGAAGAGATGCTTCAATTAGATAGATAGTTGAAGCAAGTATCGACCGGATATATTTAAGGCTTCTTGTACACAGCACTGGAGCCAAAGAGGCGCCGGACTGCAATACTGTCTATTCAAATACAATAATAATTGCATCACTGTATTGGATATTAAAACACTAATCACAATCCAGTGTAATATTGTCGCAGTCAGTTGTCTTGATTTTCATTTTAATCACATTTTTGCCATTTAATTAAAGTTTATTTAATTATTTCACAAATCCGTGAATCAATAAATAATCGAAGTTAACATGTACTAGTACATGCGTGAACGTTTTTTAAGACTAATGGCATGGACATAATGTACATAATATAGTGGTGCAACGAAGACCTGGCGGCACCTAAGGTCTTCTAACCAATGCGATTAGCCAAAGTCCAGGTAGCATTCTGCCTTACTGCTTTATGCGGTTGAGTATTTGGCTAGCCGGACATTCAACATTAATCCCAGCCATGCGAAACCTGCCGCAAACTGGACCGCATAGTGTGTGTATAGCAACTATGCGGCTGGCCGGTAAAGAGTTTTGTGCGGCAGCCGCAATTTAGTGTGTAGGTATATAAATAAATTTTGCATAATTTTTTTGCTTAAGGCCAACCAGACAGCACAGGGACTGTGGCTAGCCGCATAATATGTATGAGATCTTAACGTGCATTCATGCAAAGTATGGACAAACTTGCGATCCGGCATTTTTGCGGCTCTAACACTAGGTATATGAGGCTTTAATAATATATTGAATTGAAGCTGCAGTATGGTTTAATGCGTATTCCAGGGGTGTGTGGCGAACAGAGCGGTGGTACGTTGCGGCGTTTTTGGGTCACATCAGACGATTGACAAGACTGAGGTGGCTTCCACGCTAATAACATCACTTCCTAGTTTATACGTGTATTGTAATTTCACTGTGTAATGTGCGAGAGTAAACTGGGTACACTACACACAATATAAGCAATAATTGTTCCACACTTATGGTACAATTACTTCCATTATTACAACTTCCATAGAATATAAAGTTGATAGTCATATTCAATTTTTGTGTGCTTTTTATGTAAAAAAATTGATTCATGCTTAGGATTATAAAACAAACGTTTTGTATTTGTATCAATGTTTTGTTAGTTTTGAGAGGATTTATATGAAATTTCATCTAATAATCAAGTTAGATTCGTATTAAATAGAAACTTAGGGCTTGACTTTCACTCCTTTAAAGTCATTAAAAATTGTTATGAAACTGAAAACATGATTGCTATTATTATTTTTATATTTATTGTACATAATAAAAAATCAGGATTTATTAATTAAATTAATTTCTATTTGAAAGTAAATTATTTTTATTATGTACACATAAATACAAATATTCAATCATTCAAGAATCTAAAATATGATTTATGTGAATTATTTAATAAAAATACATACATACAATAGGTACTGTAATTCGGTTTATTCAATCTATCCAATCATTTATTTTGAGGCATTTATTTCAAGTTATTGTGTCTAATGACACATTACTAGCAAAATTTAAATACGTCTCTAAGTCAGAGCACGTCATTACGCCACTCAATTATAAGGTTCACGAAGTAGGACAGACAGAGTTCACAGGCTATTACGTTCTCGCTCGTACGCCTATCCGGACTCGCATGGCGTCTCTTTCGCACTACAATTTCAGGATTAATAGACTTATTTAAGTTTTGCCTGTAGGGGAAACCTATACCATGTTGGCACCTCAGTACGATGTTTTGCAGCTTATTATTTTAGTTAAAACTTTAGAAGTATGCTAAGTATATTAGCAAAAAATATTAAGATTTTTTAATATATTAAATAAAATGAGTGGTTGCAAATCATTGGGTGGGGTGCCAACAATAGGTATAGTTTACCCTACTCTAAAAGAATTACATTTAGCTTACTGATTAAATTTGATATTACTGTAATATTATAGTATCCAGTAGTGCTTACACTTTTTTGTAATTATATAAAATTATTTATTAATGTAAGACCATGTTTTCCGAAACACTAGTCAACAAATATCGCGTCCCGACTTTTCTTTTTAGTTTTGAAATTGTACAATATGTCAATTGTCATTTTGTATGCACAAGGTACTAAGGTTTTAATATTCTTTTTTTATATGTTAAAATAGTTTAAAGTTTAAGCAGTGAGATATTGACTGAAGTCCCATGAACGCATATTATTGCTGACTAGTGCGATCTGATATTCCTGTATTATTATCATAGAAATATTGTCGGCACCCAAACATTATGGCATCTACAGATTACCAGCAGATGACCGCAATAATTGATTTTATACGAAAAGCGTGTCACGAGTCGTAATGTTTGGTGTGACGATATTTTTAGTTTTCTATGACTGAATACAACTCTTGGACATGGTGCTTGACGGGTGCCTGTATATAGCCTATGTCGACATTTTTAAAAAAATGTGTGAATGTTAAAGTGCTTAGCTTCTTTTATTGTATAATAATTAATTCTATTTTTAGTATCGGCGGTTTACTGCAAGAACTCATTAATTAACATAAATGTATATGACATTTAATGAGTTCTTGCAGTAAACCGAAAGTATGTTGCATTGCCTTTACATTTTTTATTCGATAGAACTCAAACGCCACCTACGAGTATTGTGCGTTAATGTTACTATATCAGAAATGAGCATAGTTTCAACTCAATCTGGTAAACGGTGCACGAAAAAAGAAAGATTACTCTTTATATATTAGATCACATGCTACCCAGCCTTCTGTAGTCAATGTGGAAAGAGAGAACTAAAGTTAGTTTATTTGTTTTATTGCACTAAAACTAATGTTTTAAAAATTAATGTTATATTTTTCTTTTAACACTATCGGTAAAGATAAAAACTATCTAGAATATTGTGTGTTAAAAAATTGCCAATTATAAAGTGTCGATATTTTTTATATTATATATTGATTATATTCATTATTAGTCTTTTCTAATCCTTTATTTTAATAATATTAATTTTAGAATTTTACGAGATGGGTCCTCACCATATGTCTTTTTATTATGTGTCGTTTTATAATGTTTATCCTATAATATTGTTTTGTCCCATCAAGGCAATGGCAGTGCTGATTTTCATACTATATATATCACATTGCCTTAAGTATTAAACGAACCAATATAAACTTTACAATTATATTTGATTGAATTTATAACTGGCATTTCAAATTAAATGCAATACATTTCCAATGGTTATATTTTTATAGTTAGAAAACCTTTAATGTGGTTTGATACTTAATGTCATATGATCTGAAACACTGACTGACATATAACCTTTAATGCCTGGTTCTTATATGTCACTATGCATTATTAGAAGGTTCATTTTTAATTTGGATGAAACAAACAAGTGAATAATGCAGTCATTAAATAACGTCGCGTCCTTTCCTTTCAATGCCTTTCAACCACATGGATTCAATTTGGTTTATTTTAAATATCAGCATTATAATTTGACATAAACTCCATACAAGCAATATCAGTTTTTTATCAACAGTTATGCTTTTATTAGATAGGTCACCAAATTGAATCAATTTGATTGAAAGGCTGAAAACTGAAAGGACACGACTTTAGTCAGTCAGACAGACAAATATGAATCGTCTAACGGCTTAAGTTAAAGGAATGGGTAGTAAGGATATAGGGAAACCCGACTATAATTGAAGTACTAGCACTTTAACAATCGACAGTTGAGATTAATAAATATGCAAAATATTGTGTAGTGTACACAGTTTGCGATCAGCTTTATCGTATTTTACTTAGGTAAGTTGTATTGGTAAGTATTAACTGTATTGTGATTTTTAATTATCGTATTATAATTATGCTAATCGAGTTTTCTTGAATTTCCCACTGCCAAAAAATTTGTACTGGCGTTGGAGGAGAATACTAGGAATCACAACGGCTCACTAAAAATTTAACAAAAGCTCATAAATCCTTTTCGAATATTACGGGGCACTTTTCTCTCGCTTTTTTGACGTTTGAAAAACTGAGTCTTGCAAATTTTTTGCTAATTTAACATGAACTATTATTTTAAATAAGAAAACGTCAAAAAACGAGAGAAGCATTTTCAGGAAGAATAACTTTATGACTAAAAATTTTTTAAACACAAATGTCTATAGGCAACGGTAACCACTTTCATCCAAGTTGGCTATAAACGTGTCTCTCTAAAGACCTACAGCGCCACCTGTTTGTCTGGGATTTAGGGTATTTTCAGAGCTCCAACGTTTTCACTGTGCGTTTGTGATTTCTATTATACTTCTTCTATGGTACTGACTTGTTTTTGGTATTGGTTCGCGGCCGGCACTGTTATTTATGTGATATAGTCATGACAAGACTGGGTTATAAGTGATTGAACTGTCTAAGGCTGTGGTTATATGATTTATGCAGCAATTATTTGCACTTATGTACATATGTATCTATGCTAAACTTGTTGTCTCATACGAAGATACAGAAGGTTGCGCAATACATGTGGCTTGATACGGTTTTTCTTTAAATCTTAATGATTCTGGCATGTCTCAACATATGTACAGGACACGTGTACATGGGAGATATAGGTTCCGCTACACTAAGTCTCTAGATACACTAGTAATTGCACAATATTTCATAGTAATAGGTATGTGACTGATAAGTCTCTAGAAAAGATTATCAATATAATTAAAATAAGAACCAAAGGGGTTATTTCTCCAAAGTGTCGTGTATGCCAAAGGTGTGCACAATTAAAATGACTGTAATGAAGAATTCATCTGAAAAGTATTTTTTTTTCTTTTATTATAAAAAATATTTCTTATTGTTTACCTCATTTTCCAAAAATAGTTTTGCCCGTTAGGGGCACTATACACTAGGGTAGGCGAGAGACAGTCTTGCAAGTCTCTAGACTTCGGGTAAGCGCAAAATATTTCATAGAGTTCTATAACTGTGACACGTCTCTAGATAACTAGTAGATGCAAAATATTTCGTAAGGTATAACACTAATTATGCCTCGAGATACTGGGCTAGGCGCAAGATATTGCTTAAAGTTCTGCGTCGTTTTGGGGTTGCAAATATTTTAATCTGTTAATCTTATAAGAAAAAAGTGTTAGGCCAGCAATTGCGCAGCTCTCTATTGTTAACTAAGAGCAGACATAAAGTTTGGCGCAGTCTAATAAATTTCTACGGCTTCACTGGTGTAAACTTGAAATATCCCATATCCCGCGGTAACTATTGTATTTACTATACTTGAATATTAATGTTCTTGATTTTATGTAGCATTTTTGTACAATAAAGTACAAAGATTCAATTCTATTATAATTGTGTTCATACCCTTTATCGAAATTTCATATAAATATATGAAATTTCACTTAACCGGAATCTCAAAGCCGTGAAGATAAAATAACTCAAACAGCCGCTTTGACATTTATATAATATAGTTTTTTTTTTAATAATTTTGATTTTTGAATTTAAATTTAGCAGCTTTTTGGGGGCATTATTCCAAGCCCCTGTATAAATGCGAGATGATGTTTTATGATTTAATAACGTGTGAAAAGGTAATGTCTATTTGTTTTTACTATTACCAAAATTCGGTTTATTTCTAAATGCAAATGATTTGTGATGAGTAGTTTTTCTTTCGCTTTTTGTATAGTAATGCGAAGGAATATATTTTAAAAGTTCGAAAATGCAACCGAATTTCTGTAGACATAGTTATATCCGTAATTGGAGCATGAACAGCTTGAGCGATTAGAAGCTTATGGTCATATCTCCAATCAGTCATACATATAGGCTGCGCCAAACTCTGCCCGCTCCTAGTTTGCAACAGGCGGCATAAGTTATTGCACAGTCTTCTGTAGATAGAGAAGTTGTCGAGTTTGGCGCAGACTTCATGAAAGGTTCATGCTGCTGAGATTAGGTGCGAGTGGATAGACGGGATGAGAGGTTTAATAAGACATGCGTTAATTATACGTCAATAAGGAATATGCATGTATTTTTATTCAAATCAAGTAATAGCCGTGAATGTAGAAACTTTATTAACAATTTTAATCAGTATTGTATTAGTAAATTAAATAAATTAACTTAGCAATCTAATTAATATTTGAAAACTGTAATCAGATTCGGGCGATTTAGGCGCCGCCATTATGTATAATATAGTGGTCGCTGATGTCACGCGACAACGTTGTCATTTAGAGAACTATAAAATAACTAGTAAATACACCTTTGTCGACAATCTGAACATATGTACGTCACGATTCAGTAATTTCCCATATATTTTTAACACTTAAGTAAAAATGCAAACATTAAACATAAGTTTATATTGTGTTAAGACGGTAGTAAATAATTCAAATAGACGGTAGTAAATTTGACCGGTAATAGAATTCCATGCATGTTCCCTATTATTGTACATTTATCGCGTTTATTGATGATTCTTTCAAGCGCTTTTTTTTTTAAATTTGATAGTGATTTTAGACTAAATATGGTCCAGTATTTGTTTGTGCTTCAAGAAGATGGTGTAGGTGGGCAGTTTGTGCTTTTAAAACTTTGCCATAGTAATTAACCTTTATATGTATTTATACTAGTCTACGTGGATTTGGAATCTCTAACTGGAAATGGTTATTGATTTGCTGACTGATTGATTTCACGTATTCCGAAGACTTGTGAGCCATATTATTATCGAATATCGAAATAGGTAGTCCAATTTGACCTTTTTTTTCGCCACTTGGGTATTTCCGACAATCACATATATATATATATATATATATATATATATATGTGTGTGTGTGTGTGTGTGTGTGTGTGTGTGTGTGTGTGTGTGTGTGTGTGTGTGTGTGTGTGTGTGTGTGTGTGTATGTGTGTATATATATATATATACATATGTGCATTGCTTTAGTGCGCGCAATGAAGTTTACTAATGTTTGTATTTTAAAACGATGTACCGTCAGCATAAAGCAAAGTGTAGTATAGTTACAGAAGTGAGGTCGTATTTTTTTAATAATTAAGAATTTCTGATGTTAAAATTACCTCAGTGTGCTCAATCGGTTTTATTAGTGGTTATTTTTTTTATGCCAGATTTATAGAGTAAATCAGCATAAAATTAAAATTTCCATACATATTTTTGTTGTTGTTAATGTTACATACCTTCACAGTACCGGGCCGAGCAGTCTTCGTGAAATAATCTTTTTTTTTATATATGGTGTTATATTTTTTTGTGATATTTTAAAAGATTAATTTTGCATTACCTGTCTCGATAATTGATGGTAAGCTCTAAACATTGTTCCTGTATTAATTAGCTATAAGGCCAAACTTGATGAAACGGTGTATATATATAAAACACCGCGAACCAATCCAAAATGGAGGTACGAGTCTCTTCATTTAGACTGATTTTTTAATATTCAAAATCCTGAACTCGACTATTATCTTTGTTGTATAAGAGGGAAAGCTATAAATGTAGAAAGCGCTTGTTTCGTATGAAATAAAATACTTCAATTTTTGGTTGTATATGATATATGTCCGCGGGGTATGAATAAGATAAATATGTTTCCAATGTATTAATTTTTGTTTTAATTGAAAAAAGTAATTAATTTATTATATAACAATTATCATTCAATTATAAACAAATCCAACAAAGGAAACTTAACTTATATTGTATTCTGCCTCTAATCCCTTAAGACTATGAGGAGAAAACTGAGCTTAAGTCACTGAAGTCAACGGGTAAGGTTCTCGGAAGGCTGTGTATGTTACCTCGCTAGAATACTGATCCGTTGTCCTATATAGGATCCAGCTCTCCGATCACCACGAATAATGAATTAATTACAATTATGTATTAACTACAAACTTGAAATTGTCCATGGGATCGGTTCTAATGCTGTTCGCTATATATATATATCACATATAACACAAGGATAATTTGCTCAGATTGGGAATATAAAATGTGAGTTTTGTGTGCCGATTATTATTGTTATTTAACAAAATTCCATACACTATACATTTGAACTCCGAGCCAAAGTATAGTTCACCCCAGATAACCGAATATCATGGGTATTATGTTCAGAAAACTAACACTTATCAGGCAAAATCGCCAATCCATTGTCAGACGTAAGCATCAGACTTCTGATTATCTTGAAGAGTCGATCAGACGTCTTGAAGGCTCTTTATAAAAATTTCATAACCCCCATGGTCCAAACGTCCGGTAAGTTATTAATTAAGTTCGGCCAAAATAAAGGTGAATAATTTACAAAAACCAATGTATCTCAATACGCCGGAAATGTGTTAGATCTTTGAAAATCCTCTAATGTACTTATATCCCTTATTCTAATGCGTGAAAATTTCTAGTATTTCGTATTAAAACGGAGAAAATAAACTATATGAAGTAAAGTATTTTTTCTTTACTAGTCTTGTGGTCCTAAAAATGTTAAGATAATGGTTGAGTTGATAATATGCCCTTACAATTAAGAAATTTAAACAATATTTTAGTTGTTACAACTAATTGTAAAAATGGAGAAGACATCTTGAAAACAATTGAAATTTCATAATTTTAATTGTCACCACTAACGACGATAAATATAATGGATGTAGAATTTTTTATTGGTTTTTTATTTTTATTATACCTTTCATTAATTCAAAAATAAATTACTGTTATTTTTTTAATTAAAAACATGTATGATGCTTCGTCAACATTTATAGGTATCATTGTTACATCCTCTAGTCTAGATCACTGAAAAATGGATAACTTTCAAAGTCCGGTCTGGGGTCACCCAGATTTATTACAGTGTACATAATCCAACGAACTATATAATTATTTCGTCCATACTTTATAATATGATATTGACAGGATGTGGTTTGATACTCCAATGTGTATGCGTCTTGATTAGTTTATATTAATTTATCGTAATTTTACGAGATATTTAAAAAAATAAAACGACAACAGCACTAATAGTGTTCAGAGTCAATTTTCACATTGGAGGGTCTTCTATTTCTAATGAGTTAATAAGACTAATACGGATATCACCTAAAAATGGTTCAAATTATTAGTCTCTTTCTATAAACTATATTTCTTGGGCTAGAATGTTATTTTCATAGAGGCGATTTAAATTTTAAACAACTTTACACAAGTTAAAACTGGCGGGTACGAATTCAGCAATAGAAGGTCACACGACAGGCATATTCGGCACAGCGAGCGCCGAGCGAGGTTATGTGGAGGTTATGAATACAAAGGCGCTGCGCTCAACATTGCGGTCGGGGAACGGAACATGGCGAGCGGGCATAAAACGCGCGGACTCACTGCGAACGGCTATTTTCAAAGTAGATCGCTCGTAATATTCCTAATACAATAAAATTTGCTTATGGCCAGATCCTATATGTTGCTATTCATTCACTTACCTTATAATCGGTTGGATTTTGACATCACTTGAGGCAGCTTCTGTCAAATTAACAGTTCGGATGATATAGGAACTGACCAGTAAAAACCTGGTACACATCAAAGAGATGGATATATATACATTGTTTCTCCTTATAAGATCATTTTTGTATAATACAAACAGGTTTTTTGAATAGAATTATACTATTTAATCATGTTGAAATGTCTTGGACAACTTAAGCCACATCTAAAGTTAGGTAGAAAATGTTTTATGGTAATCATCTTGACACAATTTAACTAAAACATTTTAAAAGTTTCATATGTTTCCCTATTAGGAGTACAAATTCCATATTTATTACGTGCGTTATTTTATTATTACAGGACACGAAAAACTATCATGTGTCTGTTAGCAACAGACGGTTGGGTAATAATGGTTGTCCATACAAAATATTGTAACATTAGCAAACGTAATAAAAGCCAAATGATTAAGTCCAAAATTGGTCCAGTTTTTCTCTGCTCTCCACTTCACCACTCATCTGAGTAAACGTATTGTAAGTGCCTACCTACGCTTCAGACAAGTGAACCGAGGACTATCCTAAGGGGGTGAATCTCCTGAGAGGCATCGTTGACCGTTCCACGCTTTCTTCAAACTCGTGCTAGATTATTCAATTTTGATTACAATATCACTGTTCATCATTGTTACCATCAAGGCACTTGACATGGAAAAATTCGTAAGGTATGAAAAACCTGGTTACGGCCAATGATTCCAAATGGATACGGGATATTCACCCAAGGTCGTCAGTAGATTCCCCGGCAATGGAAGAGGCCTCGTGAGGGGGGCCCACGCCTGCCAGGGCTGCGGAGAGGCTAGGTCATATACCCGTAGCCCTGGCATAAGGCGAAGGACGGAACACCCAGGGGTTTTAGTGGGTATCCCTAACCGGGGGTGGCAACAGAATGGCACCAGTTCTGACTGGGCATGCTGGTGCCACCCCCGATCTGGCGAATCCCACACACAGGTCGCGAATATCCCCCCAAGGTTCTGCCCTTGTCGCGGCTTATGGTACTCAAGCGGATTTCCCCTGGCTAAAAAAAAAAAAAGGTCGTCAGTAGATGCTAGATGCGGAAAGAGGTGGAACGGGATATGTGGCGCTCACATGGAGGCCTGCGTCCAGCAGTGGACGACTACGGCTCTCAGGTCACGTAGGTAGGTAGGTACTAAAGTACTCTTCAAATTAGTGATATCTCTAGTTTACTTTCAAAAGTCTGTGCAGTTATTGATTTTTACAGAAAATCGTCTTATTATATACAGATGTTCTAGCCGCTGATCTCTATCCCACACTGTATATACGTCCCTTCTATCCCATTTCCATGCTAAAGGATGCCAATGCATTTGCTTCGCCCCTGATTTTGCAAAAGTCTAGGCGACAGTAACCACTTGCCATTACGTGGGCTATCTGCATGTTTGCCAGCCTCGTAATAAAAAAAATTGTAGGACCAATAGTTTCACACTATGCTATATAAGTATATACAGAAGTAATGATCAAAATATTGAAGTTCAACGAAACCAGTTTTATTGTAAATTTTAGGCGAATGTTTAAACCATTCGATATACATGTAATTTTCCTCATAACTTTGATAATAGGCACCGGACGCCGGGTGACGTCAGAGATTCTTGTGCACGCGCAGTTCGACGCGAGTGAATCACGCGCGATGTGTCACCAGCGCCACCGAGGCACCGACTCCGACGCTCGACCGTCTTGTTTATCATACATACACTACTAACTGGAGATAATGAATACTTCTCAGAATATTGTGCAAATAGCTGTTCGTCTTGATATGAGGGAATTTAGTATTTCTAGGGAGTAAGTGTGGGTTATTCCTTAATGAAATAATCATTATAGATTTGAGAGTAAGGTAATCCACATCTGTCTTATTCATAGTGAATATAATTTAATCTTATTTATTACTGCCATGAATTGTCTGGAAGTGATAACTTTTTAGCGATACGATAGCCCGTTGTTGCACAGTTAGTTGTTTTTGCACTAGTCTTAAGTTTTTCTGTAATGGTGTACAATAAAGAGTTATCTACCAGTATATCTAAACGTGTGTCTATTTCATTAAGCGATTCTCCAGAAGCAGCTGTTTTGAGGTGTGAATATTTTATTCAAATTTAATCCGGCTCGAAGGACCATAGAAAAACTTATAGGTGTGCCAGTAGCTATTCGATGAACTACTCAAGGAAACTCCAGATTTCAATAATTAAACTTATATTTTTAGGTAATTTTTATAAAACTTTCACAGAGAGTACTTTTTTCAATTCTCACATTACAATAAATAATCTTTTTAATTTATTTTTTAAATGAAACTGCACAGCAAAACATAGTTCATTTATTTCTCATTTCTTTTATTTAAGTTCATAAATATGGTTGATCAGAAGCAATCTAAATTGACCTGTTTTTCGCTAAATGCATTCAGTTGTTCCACGCTGCTTGGAACATTGTTCCAGGCCTGATCTAGGTCATTGTCACTACTACAGACGTCACTAGGTATTCCCGATCGTTGCCTATCAAATGGATTGGCATAAATTTACATATGTCAATGACAGCTCACAATAAGTATGGCCATATCAAAATTTCAGTGGTTTTACATATTATGTAATTTGTGCAGATATTATCTTCTATATATATAAAAACTCCCTATGACAGTGTTTGACCGCGATGAATTCTGAAACTACTCAACCGATTTTGATGTTTTTTCTTTCCATTTAACTGGAATTGTTCCAACTTAGGACAATAAAAAAAAAAGTATGAGTTCTGCTATCAACTAAGTTACATAAGCATCAAATCATCCTCTCTTTGACTAATATTACGTGAAAAATGAATCGTAGAAATGTATAACTTGAGCTTGAGAACGACTTCAACGATTTTGATGACATTCTTTGTGTGTATTTAAGGTCTCCGGATGGTTTAGATTCACAATTGGAATAGGTAGGTGGCGCTGGGATCGGGTTCTAGGATCCTCTGGACCTATTTTTATGATTTTTCATATGTTTGATTGGGTCCCGGGATGGTTTATATACACAAATGGAACCGCTAGGTGGCGCTGGGATCAGATTCTGGAATCCTACATGCTCCTAATCTCCTGGTCCGATTTTGATGATTTTTTGTGTGTGTTTGAGTGAGTCCTCGGATCGTTTAGATTCACAATTGGAACCCGTAGGAGGCACTAAAATCGGGTCCTAGAATTGCAGCAGAATGTCGGCCGGGACCGCTAGTATGTCATAAAAGAAGATTTTGCATAATAGAAGATCTAGTCATAGTTTATAGAAGGTTTTACTTAACCTTACTTAATCTTAACCTTAATCGCCTACAGGCAATTGCAACACCAAGAGCAAAGCCAACTCCCATCCTTTAGGATGGGATATGGGGGTGATAGAGAGATTAGACAGGAGGAATGGGATAGTAGGGATGGGATGCGGGATTGGGATAGGGGGATGGGATAGGGAAGGTTGGATATGTGGAAAGGGAAGTGGGCCGTCAGAACTCTCACTCATCGCACGAAACACGATTAGCTAACCGTTTTACGCTGATATTCTGCGAGAGCGTGGTATCACATCGATCGAGCCCTCACTCATCGCACGAAACACGATTAGCTAACCGTTTTACGCTGATATTCTGCGAGAGCGTGGTATCACATCGATCGAGCCAGCCCTGAGCGCTGTAAACAACATAGTGATTCCAACATGGCACTACCACGTTAGAATATTGTAATTGTAAGTACCTACATAGTATAAAATAATCTGTGGTCTTCAGAGACCACAGATTCTGACAGATTCTCAGGCGTGGTGGTATAAATTAGAAGCGTATTTCATTTATAAGTCGAACGTGAATTTAAAAATGAGGCAGCTTGAAGAAACAGTGCGTTCTCGCCGGTGTGGAGCAACCGGTACCCGGTTGTCTTGCTCAGTTGTATTTTTATGTAACTTGTTAGGTAGTGGTAGTTGCGCCACGATCGCCGTTCGCCGCTTGATACTGCCAACTGCTGTACTCTGAGAAGTCTACAACAAACTTGCGAAAACGAATACTTGGAAATTATTCGTTACGAAGACTGTTATAATATGAAGTGAGCAGTTCTGTATAATTCTTTAATATTCAAGTTTCTAGATGGAAGTATGGAGTCCTCCTGATAATCGCCGGGAAGCCCAAAAGGAAACCAAAGTATTTATGTAATACAATACAATGTGTTTCATTTAAGGTTCCGTAACCATTTTGGCAAACCGGAACCTTTATTATTATAATCGTCATGACCATCCGTCTGTTTATATGTCACAGCTATTTTCATTGAAAACTACTTAGTTTAATAACAACTGCCCATAAAGTTCCCTACTGGGCTTAGGCCTCCCAATTTTTAGGGGAACGAACAGTATATGGGTATTCGCCGCGCTTGTTCAAGGTGGCTTGGCGGGTTCGACCCATCAGTTATCTCGATGTACAGGTTTCATCATAATGTTTTCACCGTCAGATGAACACCCAGCCGATGGCGGTGCCGTGGTAGAGAGAAGCTAAAGGGACAATTCTGAACAGTTCCTCCTGAATACACAGATGGATGCGAAGTCTCTGCGAAGGGCAAACGTATCTAGACCGTAAGTATAGGATCCTCGACAACACGAATGGCTCAGCGTTGAATACAGTCCAGGGTACTAAGCTGGTAGCTATGGAGTACTGCTAACATCTGTGGGCTGGCAGATGCTCCAGCCCACATATGCGAGCAGTACTCCATATGCGGCCGTACGGCCTCACCTGGGCTCTATAAAGCACAAACCGTTGCCTCAGAGTGAAGTAGTTCTTGAACCGTTATAGCATTCCAATCTTCTTGAAACTCCTGAACTCATCGTTCGCAATGTCCGCACCATGGATCCTGACGTCACTCAAATTTGAATTAAAAATCAATATACTCCAATATTCATGTAAATTACTTAAACAAAATCCAGAAAGCGCCAAAATTAATTACTGAAGACAAACTAAACCGTTTTATAAGTTAACAAAGTATTGAAGCAATATCATCTGATTCTTCCCATTCGCTTAGAGTAATTAGCTTTCTTCATGAATGCTAAATAGGCGTATGGTCTTTTTGGGGCCCAAGGGGTGCTGGCAAAACAATGCCAACTATTAATGATCCCTTTCAATTCTTATCTGTTGAGGTGATTGAGGTACGAAATAAACACTATTTAATATCCAATTTGTATTATACTTAATTTGTGTTTACATAGGGAACAGGTATCTGTAGTATACTAATATTATAAATGCATAAGTTTGGATGGATGTTTATTGATCAACCACACCAGAACGGTTGAACGGATCTGGATGAAATTTGGTACAAAGATAGATTATAGTGTGGAATAGCACATAGGCTACTTTTTATCCCGGGACAACATTTCCACGAGCGAAACCGCCGGCAAAAGCTAGTGTGCAATAAATAATTAGGTAAAATTTCGCGTGTTTCATTTCAATACCTCGCATGGGTCAGAAGATAAACTCCAAGTTCAAGTTTAGTTACAACTAAATGGTGGGCACGGTTTTTGTGTAAAAATCTAGCTGTAGCATATAACAATATATACCTAGTTCTAAAATCAGTATTGTTAAAAGTGATAGTGGTACAATAGGTAGATGTGGAGGGTGGGTGTGCAAGGGCGTAAGGACGCCGTAGGACGCAGGGTCGCCGCGGAGGGCGCCGGGGCACCCTCGGCCAAGGGTACGGCGCATCGCCCCTAAGCCGTTAAGAGCTGCATTATTATGCTACCCCTGCATGCTATGTTCAACATCTACTGTTTACTGACAAGTAAGTTTTGTGATAGCCCTTTTAATTATAAGACTTGTTTCCCAGGTCATGTTATAATTATATTTTGTACTAGCTGTGCCCGCGACTTCGTCCGTGTGGATTTCTTTTTGTGAAACACTAATTTTTAAAGTAGCCTAAGTTCTTTCTTATAACATCAACTATCTGCCAGTGAAAGTCCCGTCAAAATCGGTCCAGCCGTTTCAGAGATTATCTGGAACAATCAGGCAAACAGACAGATAGACACCATTTTTAAAAATTGATTTTTTCATATAAGTACTAAGTATATATCCATGGCTGGCGTGAATATGTTGACATGTTCAAAATGTCAATTTTACAGGGGCGCAATTTTAAAGTTTGACTAGTAATGATAATATTTTCTTAAGTTTTCGCGACTTGTATACATAATAAAACTACGTTTTAACGGTTTTAAGCGCGGTAATTTTATTTGATTTTGGTTTGGTTTTCTGCGTACAACGGAACACAAACCAACTTGACTGATAATTACTTTTATTTTTCTTTCCACCCATTTTAATATTATATAAAATTATTAGAGCTAGGCATGTTTGCTGAAGAGTTTCTTGCGCCGCTTCTTCTCTTCAAGCCATAACATGTTGCGAAGCGGTAGTAAATTAGATTAGGCTCCCATAGATTAAATAATAACCATAAACAAAATTAAAAATTAAATAATTAAAATTAATAAGTTGGCGGTAGGCTAAATAAAACTTTAACAATACTCGTTGACACTTGACATCTTTGTCTTCCGTGATCACGGCCACTGAAAAGTGGCCGAAACGTCGGAAAAACCAAAATCAAATAAAATTACCGCGCTTAAAACCGTTAAAACGTAGTTTTATTAGTAATGATAAATCGTGTTATTCTATTATTGCCAAAAGAAAAATCTTAAAAAGTTATGAATATTTCGGACTGTCAATTTTTTTCCTATAAAAACACAGGCGTAGGAAGCGTCTAAACGAATAAAAAATAAAGATGTATGTCGAGATATCAATGTATTCCCGCCAGCCACGGATATTTTCATATGCATTTAGTAAAAAGCTGTTATTTTCACATTACAGTCAGAATAGATATGTTAAGATGTATTAAATAATGAACAAATTAATTGCTATTCATTAGTCTAGCTAAAACTTAAAAACAGTTTGACCGATTTTGAAGAAATTTTGTGTATATTTAAGTGGGTCTCGGGATGTTTTAAATTCATAATTGAAACCAGTAGGTGGCGCTGAAATCGGTTACTAATAACATTTTTGTCTAGGTTTGAGTAGATGGTCTCTGGATGGTTTAGATTCTCACTGGACCCGGTACGTGGTGCTGCAATCGGGTTCTAGATTTTTATTTTTTCAAGGCGGGACAGCGTCTAGCTAGCGAGGCTCCTACTATTTTTACAAAATAACATGAAGATTATTTTAATGCTCTGTTTGACTTCTGAAATTCAAATGGGTACTGTTTAATATGGTGCCAACGTCACATTTTTACTACCATCAGCGAGATTTTCACCCTGATGCCCTTGAGCTACCACGTTCAACTACGCAACGGTTCTCTACAACAGTTATTCCGTGTACAATAACGAGTTGGAGGAAACTTCCTGCCCCGGTTTACCCTCTGCGCTTAGACATGGGGTTATTTAAGAAGAGCGTTATAAAATTTCTTATAGGCCGACAGCACGTTGGCAGCACCCCTGGTGTTCCCTGACGTGAAAAAAAAAATATGTTGTTTATATTAAAAATTGAATTAAGATTATTTTCTTGTAATATTATTGTAAGATTATATTACATAATATTAAAATATGTACAAGTAATTATACTGTACGTATCTGTATAGGAATCTATCTCGGAAAAGTAGCCTGCGTTCTGGGCACCTTGCCCATAGTAGACGATGACCAAGGTTCAGTATTGTACTTAGTCTTGAGGGATTATGGGGGGTAAAAAATACAATATAACTAATTGAGTTTTTTTAAAGTATTATGTTATAATGTCTTAGTTAAGTATAAATTATTTATATTATAAATTAAACTATACTATTAATAAATCAAAACCTACAAAATAACATAAATATCTAAGTAAAAAAATCTCTTAAATCATTGTCGGCGGGGAGCGTTCACAAAATGTTGATCAATTTGTCATGTTGGAAGGCAACGCTGATGATTACCTTAGGTGTAAGCCAGCCTTTTGCTAACGCGAGAGCACAAGGAGACGTATTGAGATTTCTCGATAGAGGTGATGAGCTTCAAGTCCACACGGCTCCAGGGTCTCCACCCAAAAAGCAATTTTATCTTAAATTAGCTGTTGACCATGGTTTTTTTTGCACAGCTGGCAAACAGGCAGACGGCCCAGCTCATGGAAAGTGGATACCGTAGCTTATAGAAGTTTGCAACACCAAGAGTTGGGCCAACGTGTTGTCAGCCTTTAGGATGGGATAAAGAGGATGAGATAGGGGAACGAGATAGAGGGATCAGAAAAGAAGGGATAGGATTGGAATAGGAGGTCAGGATAGGAATAATGGAATAGGAGGAAGGAAAGTGGGCCAATTAAAGAAAGAAAAAATACAATTTACTGTGCCCGGGCGGCCTGTCATGGGAGGCAACAGAATAACCCATAGCCAGGTGGTAGGGTATTGGCCGGCTGGATGGCACCACTCCTGATTTAGAGTATGCCGCCATAACAACCTTGAGTGGTGTTCCGGCATTAGTGGATAGGTTCCAGTTTCCCTTTAGAGAGCGCCAGCACATTGGTAACGCCTTTGGTGTTTCAGATATCCATAGGCGATGGTAACCGCTTCCCATCAGGTGGGCCGTCTGCCTGTATGCTGAACTTATGCAATAAATAAAGAGACGCAGTTGTTTGCTTCATGCTTCTTACATTGAAAATAACGGATTTTCATACAAATTTTTATCCCGTTTTTCAATCATTGTAGAAAGAAACCTCATGTAATTTTTTTACTGGCTTCAGTGGTTTGGGCTGTGCATTGACATGTTAAGGAATTATATTTGTACAGACGTTCGTATAAGTTCCATTTCAATCCTTAGGGTTTAAAACGATACGAATATAAATATTAGAGCAGCATAAACGACATCGCGGGCACAGCTAGTCTAGAATATACAAATAGCATACCTAATCTGCCAAGCTATTTTCGGTGCACTTTTTTTCTCTTAACGAGTTTTTTTACGAACGCCATTCAAAATGCTCGGCTTCAGTCCACCTTTCTCTTCCTCTAATAAATTCGTAGCGTCGACGGGTTCCGCTTATTCCCACGCAGCTTTCTAATTTTTTCGTTCGTGTGACCTGATTCTAAATCCAAGTCTTCCTAATAGTTTGTGGTTTTTCTATTTTGATCAAACCTTAAATGAATTAAATAAAATAATAGTACAATTACTTACAAAATTGTTTTATATTTACTATATTAGCAATTAGTAGGAGTTGTGTATTTATTCATTCATCATTATTTATTAACTGCTCCACCGTTAGTATTAAAAATCTATCTTCTCTCGATGTACTATCTCATATTTTTTCCTACTTCTGTTTATCGTTACTTTGATGTACAATAAAGATTAGAATAATAAAAAAATAAACATATCTCAGAAGTAGTTATTGCTGAGATCATATAATAATTAAATCTAGAGAAACCTGCTAAAATACAAGCTGAGTAAAGATTATTTTATTCATTTATAAAGTAATACAATATACACGACTATAAATGAAACAAAAAATATCTTAGATTTATATTGTGTCCAATGAGTCACAAGTATAAATTGATGTGTTTTCATAAAATTTTGTTCTAATTACGTCACAAAATTAAAAATATATATTGACGACAAATGTCTACTTTTCAGAAGGACCAAAATTAAATCTTCCGAGATGGAATAGGGACATTAGTGTTAGTGCCTATGGCCCAATACGTCTTGTTTATAGCATTAAAAATAACGTCCTTAATGATTAGCTACATTAGTGTATATAGATACGTTATGTGTCAATGTTTAACGACATTAACAATTAGGTAAAAATAATGTCGCATCATAAATAACGCATTAAACCCATCCCTACATCTGCATGAAACAGTCTATAACATTTACATTATCCCAGATGGAGCAGGGACATAGTACACATAATTCGTTCCTGGGATAATCACCTGGACTGAATGTTCTCGAAATTAATTACTATGGAAGAATCTTGAAATTTAAAAACCAAGCTATAATGCTGAATTGTTTACTTGGTTTGCTATTTAATGTGAGAGTATATTATAGCGCATATAAAATTCGCAGCGTTATATAAATTTTTGACATCAAATTTGTGGCGCTCTCTACAACTCGCATATCGGCCATCCTCTACCACGACGTGCATATATAACTTTCTATTATTTGCCAAAACATGGTACCATGTCTGGTTTAACCAGCGCGAGCTACAAGATGGAAGACAGAGAACCGCAATGGATGCATGAAACGGTTTTATTCATATTCATTATAATAATGAACGCCCAGAAAAAGATGTACTCAAATGAAAAAGAGGTATCCACAGGATATTGTTATTTTGCTTTTGGATATAGAAAAACGCCACAAGAACGTTCTCTTATTTAAAACATATTTTTCTGGATTAAAGAGTCCTAACTTGATAAGTTTTCTCTTACAATTTTAACACAGATGTTGCGTATATAGAATTACGATGATCGAATATAAAAGACAGTTTTTGAACATAGTCGAAATAACCATCTAGATAATACATTAAAATATAGGAATTAGCATATTTAAGCCTAGGTTTCTCCTTTTTTTGATAACGCAGGGGAAGCCTAGCTTTTTCCTACGCTAACTTAAGTCCCTAAGTACTGATAGAAAGGTATATACTTATTAGTTTAATGTCAAATAAATCATTGAATGCAAAAGAACGGTAGGCAGCAGAAGCCGAGAAGCAGATATCCAGTGCTCACAATTGTTAACAGTCGCTGTAACAGAAAATAGTTTACAAAGTACCTATTAAGTAAAATTTTACAGAATCGGGTTGGTAATTTTGTAAAAAATCAATATTGCTTGCAAATTTACGTGCTTTATTCTGTATTCAAATTTTAATATTTCTCCAACAACGCCACGGGATTCTACGGAAGGGATATTAGTCTATGAAAAGAGAAACATAGAACATAGAAATACCATAGAGAATTACAAAAGTTTTTATAGTTACGAAATGACGACAAGCTCTTGAAGCTTAGTGATATTCAACCAATTTGTATTGTTTAATTTATTATGTATTCAAAACTGCAAAAAAATATGGTGTAGTTTCTAACTTGCCCGTTCGCTGGCTCTGAGAAATTTCCATCATAGATAATAATATTATACTTGCCACCGAATCCAGCGACAACGTCGAGTCTTGACAAGTGTCTTGGTAGAGAGGTAGCTGTTTTTCTGATGCGATCACAAACCGGTTGACCATCGATATAATGACGAGCGCGCGACCGTGGTCGGGCAACTAACAAAATCGGTATAGGTAAATGTCGAATACCTACTTTGCATTATTAGAAATAGTTTGTCTATTAATTCTTCTTAGAACAAGCCCGATCTGCTAGTATTTTTTTAAATATATTATTGTTCAATTCGGTATAATGGCAGAACTTCTGCCAATATAGCGCAGAAGACTAATGTATACAGTAGTAGTAGTCTAGTAAAATGTATTAAAATAGAATAATATAATAAAATAGAATAATTACATTTATATTTTCACCAGTGAACAGAAATTCAAATGCAAATGGTGCAATTTTAGATGATTATCGACATCATCTAAAATTCAATAAATGGGTACACGTTTAGAACAAGAACTCTCATATAAACCATGCTAAAATAACAACAGCATAGATACTCTGTTTCAGTTTCTGTCATGACAGAATTTGATACCGGCGCTGCTAGCGACACATGGTTTGCGGAGGAGTCGTGAGCGGGCGTCGGCGCCCCCTAAGGCTCTGCGCCCGTGTACGGTGCACACCCTGCAGTATAGGTAAAGCCGGCACTGGGTCCGAAGGCTAGTTCTTATTTCGAGCAACAAATCAGCATTGCCTTCTGGGTACGCTTTTACATATTGTTACAACTTAGGTCCCGTCAAAGATAAATTCCACGTACAGATCTGTAAAAGCACATTTTATTACCTGTCGGCATTTGAACTGATTGTAATCCTTTTATGATCTTCTTCTTTTGTTCATTTATTTATTGGCACAGGTTTCTAGTTATTGTGGAGAAAGGCCTATTGTCCTATTGTACTCGATCAGGAGCATAATTAGCCAGGTGTTGCGGATTACAAGTACAAGCTAATTCTAGAATATTGTGTCGACGTTGCCGGGCGGGCACATTTGCATTTGTGAAGTATAAAACGACGGCCTGATTGAGAGAGGAGGCAGTTGAGCTACAAATACGATACAGGCATGACGTATGTACATTCGGGAATTTAATACTGACGGACTTTGCGCGTTTTATTGAATTACGACTTTATGCATTACGCTTGGATTTGTTGTGGTCGGTTATATTTGCACCTGTGTTATATAGTTCTAATAAATTCTATAATCATTCTAACGGCATTTAATTCGAGTCCCGCTAATTCGTAACAATACTTTATATTAACTTATTTATAACATAAATTATTTTTAGTATTTAATTTATGTTTTTTTTTATCATTCCTAAATACAACAAAATTAAATAATCTAATACAATGAAAGAAATTTAACTTATTTACTCGTATATTGTATTCTACTTATAGTCCGTCAAAATGATATATAAGTAGAATACTGAGCCTAGATCATGATCTTATATGGGTAAGGTGCCCTGAAGGCTGGCTACGTTTCATCGCTGGATCGCCATACTGATCAGTGTCCGAGGCACCAGCCTTCTGATCACCTGAAGAGTCAATGAGCCTTTTTGATAAATTTTGGTAGAGGCTCATGGCCTCAGGAGCCCAATGTCCATAGTGTCTCAACAGCAAACGGCACAAATATATAACTCTCACTGCGGGTTTCATATTTGTGCTGCTTGATTGAGTCAACTGTTTCAGCCGCTGAACCAGCTGGTCTATACGTGTTTGGTAATTGGGATGCGGCCAACGTATCCACGCAGGTCGAATCCTTTATTATTATTTGTATTTAATTAATTATTGTGAATTAGCAAGTACAGGCTAGCTTTTTGATCACGTCAGATTTCTATCAAGCGAGTTGATAGGTCTCGATAAAATCAATAGGCTTCGGGACCGCATGGTCCTAGAGTGTCGATACTAAACGTCACAAAAACCAATACCAAAACGTAGGCCTTTGACTTACACAAAACAGCAGAAATTTTATGCCAACCCGAAAAGTTAAAATAAGATTATCCACACAAACACACAATTCAGATTTAAAATAACGAATAAAATATCCTCCAAGTATTTTTCAGTGTCGATAAATATTTTTAATGAAACTACAAAACAAAACATCAGTCTTGACGATGCCGCCGAAAAACTCCTGTTTTAAGAGTTAAATAGAGTTGAGCGGAGCAGTTCCGAGCTCACTATTCTAACGCCGTGGGGTGCGTTGGGCCCTGTGGCGACAATGGACGAGGATAAATCGGCCGGCATCTGCCAGAACCCACACGGATACGGCGATTGTCATTTTCCACGGGTATAGGTGGATGGAAGGGATACGGAGAGTTTTAATTGGTATTCCGACAGCCCATCTTGTTCTCCTCTGGGCATCGCAGTCTCCGAAAATGAATTTCTCCTTGTCAAAAAAGAGTGTTAATAGTTTACACGTCTCATGACTCAGGAAAGTCAAAACACAAAGGGAAAGAAGAAAGAGTTTGGGGTTCAACCCTTAATTGTGCATGGACTGCCAAGCACTTGGCCGCTTTTATTGTAATTTTTATTACAATTTTTTATAATCAGTATGCTTTATAAACACAAACAAATAATTTGACAAATATGCTAATAATATACAATTAAAATTATTAATAAGGTTATTCTAGGCTTTTTAGTTATTGTGTTTTGAAATCGTTTTACTTAAGTATGTCCTTAATACCGATGCGTGATGGTTTTTATAGTCTAGCGATTTAGGCGCTGGCTAACGGCTCGGCCACGGCCTTGTTGCTGTAAGCGACAGCTAAGCGCGACCTGCTTGGCGATAAAAACAAATGTATGTAGGATGCCACGAGTAATAACACTTGATCCTAACCTCCTTCGTGTCGCTCGTCGTATCACCCGTCGCTAAGCCCAAGATCGTGGCCGGACCGTAAACATTGTTTCATTTTTGTTGCCTAGCTGACAAACAGGCAAACGGCCCGGTTCATGGAAAGTAACTACTTTACGGGCGACGGTAACTACCGTCGCCCGTCGCCTGTTGATGTTTGTAACATAAGGGGGGAAGTCAACTCGTGGCAAGCCTTTAGGATGGGAAGAAAAGGATGAGATAAAGAGATCAGACAGGGGGACTGGGATAGAGGAGTTGGGAAATGCAATTGAAATAGGGGATGAGATATGGAATATTGGATAAGGGGAGGGATATGTGGGCCATCGGAACTCTCACTCATGACTCTCACTCATCGCACGGTTTTGGTTCATTCAGCCCTTTTTATTTTTTTATGACGCAGTCGAATGTCTTTTCTTGGGACACTATCTTTGAACCTGGGGGAAGACTTTATACCGGAGGATGTGTGTGACTCCTGATCGATCGTATGTCCACCGTGGCCTCCAAGCGGAGAGATGGGGGATGGTCGGCCGTCAGACTACCCACTAACCTAACCTGCACCCCTCTCCTGTGCACTTTTATGGGGTGCCACAGGGAGTAAACCATAGGTATTAGATCCCTTATGCTTAGCTCTCACTTAGGACACTCCCGGGGAAGGTTACCCTCTTCACTAACAGACGGGGGAGAGAGGGAGAGTCCACGGGATCCTGATTCATTCAGCTCTGTGTTCAGCTCAGTTGTGAAAAGGTAGCGAACAAATAGACTACAGATACACCTGTACACGCGTCGCGTATATCGTAACTACCGTTGCTTATATAGGTGTATGTAAATAAAAATGGATATGTTACCAATGTGCTATTAGTTTCGAAGCAAAAACATATGTATAATGTAATGTGTTCAATATCAGCTCATAATGATAAACTTCCCATTGCAGGGCTTTATTTGATACGTTTTATTTGAGACGATATCCACTAAGCTCCCCCAAAACGTTTTTTTTTAAATTATCACCTAATAGTAAAGTTAAAAAGGGTAGGATGTACTTTTTGCGACTCTAAAATCACATATTTCTTTCCTTATGATTGATATTAAATTTCAGCAGGATACCTTCTAATTTCCTCTCGAAAATATCCTGAAAGGAGTCGGTATTAAAATATTTTGTTCTTTTTTACAGCACGAAATTATATTTTTGTTACATGTAAGTAGGTTCATCTTTAGCATTATAATTTTGAGAAATAAATTACCTATTTTAGTTTACGGTAACGTCGATTACATTTATTTTACCAGTATTTAAATTCAAATTGTACTTTCCGCAGGGCAACGGATCTTTTAGTATGAAAATGCTGAATGAACAATGAATTCCGAACATTCCCGTAAAAACCCGGGATAAGTATATTGTTTAAGTATAAATTGGATACGAATGAGCAATTTTTTATGTATACTACCCTCTTTAAAACCGGGATCCCGCGGGATTCCCGGAATATAAAATATTGCAACATACCTCTGTTCTTATCAATTTTGTCCATCCAAAGGTTGTCTGGAAGAAATCGCTAATAGCGATAAGACCGCCTATTGTATTGTAAAATTGTATTTCTGTTAACTGTATCTTTAAAACACAATAAAGCATATTCATTCGTTCAAAATATTGCATCATTTGAAAAAGCATTTAAGATATATCGTAATTAAATCGTATCGAAATCAGCTAATATTTATGCAATATATGTAATTTATACCATTACCGGGAAAATTCCCGCGGTATTCTCATGATAAAACATATCATACATTTTATTACATAAAATTTACTATCGATCCGTGAAAAGATCACATTGGAATCGATTTTTCTTTCAATCTGCCCATTTTAATCACTCGCACGGCATTTTTAGAATCTTATAATATTATAGGTAATTAACTTATAATATTACTTAATTCTTAAGAGATTAGTTAGACTAAAAAACTGATGGCCTGGTGGATGAAGAAAGGAACATAGCCGTGTTAAATTTTCATCTTTGATATGGATTCAAATTCTATAGGTAGGTACAAACTAACAATTGTGAAAGCTAGGCGGAAACAAAGAGTGAGATTTTATTGGATGAATCACCCGCGTTATCATCTCAAGATGACTACTGCATGTGTCAAAGTAGGTAAGTAAGGGCCAAGGAAAGCTAATAGAAAAATATTTTTTGAAATATAGGGGTTCCATACCAATGAGCTTAGTCTATTTGATTTTTGAATTTAACAAAAAACCTTTTCATTATTCTATTTTTTATTGCGGAGCTGGCGAAGAGGCAGACGAGCCAGCTCATGAAAAGTGGTTACTGTTGCCTATTTTTGTGTTTGTAACACCAGGGGCGAAGCCAACGCGTTGTCAGCCATTAGGATGGGATAAAGACAAGGGGATAGGGGGGACGAGAAAGAAGGATCAGACAAGAGAAATAGAATAAAAGGGATGGGATGTAGAAATGGAATAGGGGGGGTGGGATAGGGAGTGGAAGAATAGAGCTGTCGGAACTCTCACTCATTGCACGAAACACGATTAGCACAAGGCTAACGGTTTAACACCGATATTCTGTAAAAGTGTGGTATCACACCCATTGTGCTGGTTCTAAGAGCTGAACTCAATGTAATGATTCCAGCATAGCCCTACAACATAGAAAATACTACTATTGTCCTTACTATTAAGGTAATGATATCTTGTTTTCGCTATTCGCATGAAGTCCACGACAGCAATTTTAATTAACAAAATACAAATGAAAAATTTTAGTTACATAAATAAAACGCTAGTGAAAAGAGCGGGAAAGTTCCACGGTTCGCCGCCATATTGAATTTGAATCGCGTTCCATTGTGCGTGGAGTACGCTCAGCAGTCCCGCCACGTGCAGCGCACATCTGCCGAGCGGGTGACACGCGCACCCTCCGTCGAATGACGACCACATTCACATCACTACACTACACGTTTGCTAGATCTTTAGCCTCGTCTCCCTCGAGTTCGTTTTTTAAATCCAACAATATTTATTAGTAATATAAAATTTAAAGAATGGCGTCATTCCAGGTTTTATATTTAACTAATCAATTTTAATTAAAAATAAATATAATATTTTCTTAAGTTTTCGCGACTTGTATACATTAAAACCGTTAGAACGTAGTTTTATTATAAAAATAAATATCTTTTGATTGGATACAATTTCCTGCATAGCAGCAATATTTTTGGAGCTTGATTTCATGATTAGTAGTAACTACAACAAAGCAGACATAATCACAAAAAAACACTCGATTCTTCCAAATATAGTAGTAATAAATTTTCTTCGATCATAACAATTTTCGGTGAGTAGGATTTGTAAATTCAATTAAAAAGAATATTCATAGTTCATACACCAATAACGAATACTAATGCATACTTTACCCTGGAAATATCCAGTATAATATCAAGTATTATACAAAATAATCATGGGAGAACAACAAAACCATAATAAAACCGATATTAGTTGCTTCACGATGTGCGCATGCGCGAGCCAAGGGTGGCCCTCCGACCTCCCCTTCCTATTACGCACTCTATTTAGGGGTTGCTACAAAGAACAACTCCGGCCTATCTATTTTGGTCTCCGGAATATTGCCATAGACAAAGTTATTTGATTCCGTAACGTTCTTCCTGGAGCACAGATGAAATATGGCCATTTCGGGGTGGCAAAATAAAATTGGCAAGATAATGTAAAAACATAATGGCTTCGATTGAAAATTGGAGTTTCTTGTTTATTTAGGAAGAATAAGTATGTTTTTGGAAAAATAATTGAGCATGGTTTTAACCATGTGAATATAGGTAACGAGATTTTTACTATAGTGTGTGTGTGTGTGTGTGTTTGTGTGTGTGCGCGTGTGTGTGTGTGCGCGTGCGCGCGTGCGTGGCTGTGTTTGTGTGTGTGTGTGTGTGTGTGTGTGTGTGTGTGTATGTGTGTGATCAAATAGTCCTACTACTCTTGTCAAAGTGTATTGACGAGTTTTAAATATCGATTATTCTAGAATGCATGTTATCCCGATGGTTTTCCCTACGTTCAGCAGATGATAAGTGTAACAATATGCACTCAAGGTTCAGACACACTGCTTAAGCTATTGATTACGTTACGATTATTAAGTAGTACATTATACCTCAATGGCATAAACAGTAAATGCTTTCAGGCTAGGATTTGAATCCACGTCATTCGCCAAAATACGAGATACTTACGTTGACCAATAAACTATCAAGCGTTACAAATACATCTTCACCTCATAAAACTCTTGTAACACCGTAATCCAGGATGTTCTTTATTTAAAACTCTCTTCAGGTAATTATTTAATGAAATCATTGTTACAACAACACATAGCTATGTTACGGAAAATTGACGCAATTAGGAGAAACTTATTTGCGCAAGTTCATTGACTTCATAAAGGTCATTCTATTTATATACTCTTATTACATAAGTCTCATAAACGGATAAAAAAATAGAAAAATAAAAAGTTTACACGTCCTAATACTTTGTTTTGTTTTACGGTGAGTCCAGTGCCGATAATGAATGCCCAGGAGCACTCAGAATACTCGTTACAAATCTGCTCTGCTCGTGCGGACCATCGTAGCGAGCAGGTAGATAGGCACGCTGGGGACGATTTGTCGCCGCCAACTATAATCAGCACCAATGGTTGAAAGTGACGAGTCGTGGAAAGCGGTCCAAACCTTCTGTGACGTGGAGATGTCACAGAAGGAGGCAGCCGAAAGAGAAAGGTAAGACGCAGATTTTTAAGTACTGATCCGCTACCTCAGACCAGGGCGTCGAAGCAGGAATTATCAGCAACTCCTTCCGCCTTGACAACGGCTTTGGGCGGTGAGACGTGGAATCTCACCGCTCCAATGGCGCACTCTGAGATGGTGCTGCTATGTGTTCCTGCACGTGTGTCTACTGAAACACGGAGAAGAAGAAGGCCGAAACACCCAATCTGCACGTAAAGGGGATTAATCAGCCGACGCCGTTAGGGTTACCGGAAGCATCTTTGGTTCCCGAGCTTCGGACATTACGGCATTGCTGTGGAACACCGAGATGGTTTAGTTGGTAAATCCGAGAATGCCTTCGGGAGTCCCTCACTGCCTTAGTGCTATCCTTGAGCGGTAAGATGTCCATGATACCTTGTTAAAAAATGAGTCCTAAGAACAATGCCTTAACAATCGAGTAATCGAATATGTAGGAAAGGACAATCAAAACTGACCCATTTCACATGTAATTTTTTATATTGCTATGAAAGATAATGCTATGGGAGTAATAGGAGTATTTGGCTGGAGCTTGAAGAGGATTTTTTTGCTGTGCAGTTTTAATTTTATAATATGTATTATTTATATTGGTTAAAAATTATGAATAGCTATAGGAATTGATGGTAATATTGATAGTGATTAATATTGTGCAATACGTGCTATATTGATAGCAAGAACTGTTCTCGTGTTGGAATTTTCAACTGTTAGTAAAGTTTTCTTTTTTGGCGTTATTCGTAGACCTACAATTTGGCTAAGGCGTTCGTGTTGTAATTACTGATTTGAAGTACTGATTAACCTATCCTTTGTTACTTGCTTTTTTAAGAGGGGAAATCCAATTGAGGACCATCAGCCGTGCCGGAAATCGCTGTTTGGTGTGTGGGATTCGCCAGGTCGGGCAGGTCGGGGTGGAACCAGCATCGCAAGCGGAAGTGCTATTGCCACACTACGGCCAGGGATATCCACTAAAACCTTTGTTACCTTTGTACGACGGCCTCTGTGGTTGAGCAGGCTAAGCCTTAGCCGGCCTACCCCACTGCAACGCAGAGGCTCCGGGTTCGATTCCTGTCATGGTAAATTTCGGAAACGAATTTTCTGCGTTATTTACTATGGTCTGGGTGTTTGAGCTGGGCCCCAGTGTAGTTCGTTGTATATCACCCATAACACAAGCGTGACTTGCTTTAATTTACATAATAAGAAGACTATTTTTTATTTTTAACATTTTCAAGAATTCGGCATTTCAATCAATTGGTTAATTATTGTACTTAAGTAATTTAATATTCTTACCGTTTATTGGTTGGGTTCGATTCCTGTTAACCGAAATACTGGTAGGGATTAGAGTGGGTATATATATCTCTAAAACAACATTCCTAATAATAACTTTAGTCTGTGTGTTCTTGGAATAGGCCTTCATCCTTATCAGCCTGAATAGTTAAATCTAAGTGTAATTTGATTCTTTTTGATATTTACAAGTTGTGTTACTTACTATACCAGAAGTTTTAAACGCTGTCTGATTTCACAGGCTATGATTAAATTCTGTAAATAATAATTGTTTATCCAGAATCCCCACTCCAGGATGAAAGTCTTGATAATTGTTTGCTAACTAATAAAATAATTAATATAATCAATAAAGTAAAACTTGCAAAACTGTAACTTAGCACAGCGTTTTCGCAAGTCTACGCAAACCTTCCAGGCACGATGTATAACTGTGATATATAGCTAAATTATTGGTCACGAAATCCTGTAAATCCAAGGCCTACAAATAATGTTTTTAATTAGGATTCGCCCGTGACTTCGTCTACTTTGAACGGAATAAGCTATTTTTTACGTGTCGTACGTAGTTTAAGTCCGAGAATTTGCTACCGATCGGAGGAAAACCGCATCGAAATCGGCCTAGTAGTTTTTACGTGAATCCCAAACAAAGAGCCAAAAAAATTTATCTAAAAACAAAATGCTCCACTTTTGCAATTTTGTAATATTACTAGGATATGATCGCGACTTTGTCCACGCTTGACTTGAAATTACCGCGGGATTCCAGTGACACAAAGTACTGCAGCATTTCAAAAAGAATGTAAGCTATCCTTTTAGTGAAAACTGTGCCGAAATAAGCTAATTTTTATATATCCGAACAACTTCAAACCCCTCACGAGGAAATCCCCGCGGGATTCCAGAGTTAAAAATATCACACATTTTAAACATAAAATTTGTTATCGATTAGTAAAAGAATCACATTGGAATTCGATTTTATTTTAATCCGGTCATTTTAAATCATTCCCAGAAAAATTGCCGCTAGATTCCCAGGATAAAAAATAGCGCAGAGTTTAAGTCTAAAAATTAGCTGTCGATCAGCTAAAACCGCATCGAAATCGTTTTACGTGAATCCCGAACAAACATAAACCGACAAACAGACAAGAAATCTAAAAAAATTGCATCGTGCTCTCCATCTTTTATAAGTATAGTCTATTCGAGTGGTTTTTTTTTAATAATTTAAATGTACAGACTCGGCATGTTTAGAATTTTATAATATTAATTTTATAACATTTCGAACTAAATATTTTTATGAATGTATGTAAGTAATTCATCTTCGCAGTCCTAATATTTTACGATATAAAGAAAAATAATTAAAAATTAAATACTTACTTGAACCTTCAGAAATCAACTCGTTGGATCTGGGGGCCTAAGCAGCTGTTTCTGGAAAATTGCCTAGTAAAATTGACACGTGTCTAAATATACTGGTAAGACATAGTATATAGACCCATTCTATTTTGACATTTGTCATAGTCGTAATCAGCACCTGCGAAAGCGGCTGCTATAGACCCTCTGAGTAGAGTGCGGCTGATTATATCTCTTTCGCACAAGGATCGGAGGAAACTAGCTTTGTCTTATAGATAACATGGAGCTGGAGCATGTATGAAAAAATTAATGCAAGTTGATGAAGGGAAAAGTGTTTGTCAGAATCGTAGTATGTGGAGATCCATCGTCTTTGCTTACCCCAATGAGAAACAGGCGTGACAATATGTATGTATGTATGGAGCTGTAGCAGTTAGATTCGCACCAATGTAATCGAGACGGGGGCGCACGGATTCTGCATGTGCCTTTTTGAGAGGTAGCTTACTTCCCCCTCGGGCAAAGTAGATGAGACCTGCCTGTGGTATTATAGACGTAAGCAGATAGGTTCCTGCGACGATCGTAGTATTGCAAAAAATAACCCGCGACTTTGGCTTAGTAGGTATTCGCTGGTTACTGTGACTCCCATACTACCTCACTCTCTGGTACATTTTTGCCATAGATGGTGATCAATTTCGTCGATTTTACAGATCTGTTAAACAAAAATTATTAGTAAATAACTTCTTTACGTAGTATAATAATACAAAGTCGCTTCCCGCGTCTGTCTGTATATTTGCTAGCTCTCCCTAAACTATTTTATTTTTGTAAGCGGTATATATCTATTTGCCCCCGGAAGATTCACTTCATTTTATATCGCAAACTATCCCATCTCCTGGGCATGAAAATTATCTATGTCCATTTTCGGTGTTAAATCGACGTATGTACAAAATTACAGCAAAACCGATCCAGTACTTCAGTAGTTTTTCCGCGAAAGCTTAAAAGATAAACGTGTTTATATCGATTTTTTTTAGATGATGAATTTTTATATCTGTAAACTTGAGAAATGGGGTTGGTCATGCAAAAAACCGAAAATTTGGACTTCAAAGCTCTGTAAAAAATCAAATATTGAAGATACAAATTTGACTCAATTGAACTTTTTGTACTGAAGATCCATTCATTTTTTCACAGCTTGCAAGATAAAATAGTATTAAAAACCCTGTATTCCAATTAAAGTGCCATGGAGAACCATTTAAAATTGGAATTTTGAGCTCCACTTTCAACAGGAGCTTTGTTTGGGCATTTGCTGATGTATTTTGGGCTGAGAGCGCAAAAAAATGACGTTTTTTGGCACTCTATAATATATAGGTATATATATTCAAGTGGGCCTTCAGGGCCAAATCTTAAACTAAGCTTGATAGCAAAAAATCTCGACGATTATGTTAATCGATAACTTATCTTATTTGTGACCTCATTTTGAAGATTTCTCCTCTTCGAGGTAGAATTTAGGGCTGATGTTTTCCATTTTGTAATAGAAAAATGTGGCTTTTTTAAACTATATCTAAATTCAATAAAAAAAATTAGCTCAAAAATCCCCGTTTCCTTTCATGACGAGATCTATCGCGCAGTTTTAAGGTGCACAAACAAACACACATTCCCAATATTAGTTCGGATTTACTAAACTAATGATACATTTACTTTAAACGATGAGATTAAAAAGTAATTAAATAAGTTTTATTTTTACTCTTGTCAAGTAAATTTCAAGCTAATATTTTTTATGATTCCGATACCAAAGGCAGTATTGGTCAAGTGCATGTCAGTGAACAGTAAAGGGTTCCATGGAGATGATGAACCTTGACTGTTTTCATCAATTACGGAACCATAAAAAACATGTAAGGAATAAGTCCCAAAAATTGCTCAAATTTTATTACGAAGCTGGTAAAGAGGCAGACGGCCCATTTGATGGAAAGTAGTAACCGTCGCCTATAGGCACCATGTTTGCAACATCAGGTGCTAAGCACACTTGTTACCAGACTTTAGAAAGGGATAGAAAGGAGTAGAGTAGAGCAGAATATACTTTATTACATAAGATTAAGATACAATTCAAGAAGTTTAAGTACAGAAAACAATAGGCGATCTTATCACTAAAAGCAATTTCTTCCAGACAACCTCAGGATGGATTAGAGAAAAATTGTGTAACATGTGGGTAAAGAAAGAGGATAGGATACGAAGATCAGACAAGAAGATTGGGATATGGAATAATAGATAGGGGTGGGACAGATAGGAGGAAGTGGGCACCGGAAACCGTGAATTTCGCTCATATCTATGAGAACATGGTATTACACCGGTCGAGCCGGCCCTTTTTTATTGCCTGAAGCAGGCAAACATGCAGATAGACCACTTGATGAAAGGTGCTTACTGTCGCCTATGGATGTTTGCAACATCAGGGACATTGCCGCGTTGCCACGCAATCTCGTCACGCATTATTTGCCTTATTACAGGTTAAAATGTGACATAAACACCATACACGTAATAGATAGATAGATAGAAAACTCTTTTTTGTTCACCACACACACATAAAATAAACAATTTACAGTAGTCACATTTAATAAGTAAAAGTAGGAGCAATGGGCGGCCTTATCGCTTTAGAGCGATCTCTTCCAGACAACCCGGGCTATGGATTTCATCAACGGGGGATTCCCAAGTGTATGACGGAGCTGTGCAAATTAAATACATATATAAATAGGATATATAAATATGACACAATCCATATACATAAAATGAATAAAAAATAGAGATTAAACAATAACACATTAATATTATATATATACTAATATATACATCAATAATATGTGTATAGAGAAGATGAGCATTCCGGCGAAGTGAGATTGACAACCACTTGAGCTTTTTGCGATATTCAGAGACATGGTCATATTTCTTTAAACCAAATATAAACCTAATGCAAAAATTTTGAAGTCGCTCTAATTTATTGAGTTGTTCTACGGTAAGGTCAAGATAACAGGCGTCCGCATAGTCAAGGATGGACAGTAAAAGCGATTGAGCAAGTGTAACCTTGGTAGCAGTCGGTAGAAAGTATTTTAACCTCCTAAGCGATGCAAAAGAAGCAAAGACCCCACGACTGAGTTCTGTGATGTGAGGCCACCAAGACAGTTCCCTATCCATGATTACGCCCAGATTTTTAACTTTATCGCTAATATGAAGACGCGTCCCATCCAATAACAAGTCCGGTACTAAAGACCAGTTTATCTTTGAAATCATGCGTGAGCTTCCAATTATGATGGCCTGGGTTTTAATTGGATTCACTTTTAGGCCGTGTGTTCGACTCCAAGCAAGTATGCGGCCCAAGTCATCATTAATTGTGTTTATAGCGTCTTTGATATTTTCTACTCTAGCTTGCGCGTAAATCTGCAAATCGTCTGCATAGATATGATAGGATGAAGATAAATTGTAAGAGATGGTATTAATAAAAATAGCAAAAAGAAACGGAGATAAAACGCCGCCCTGAGGAACACCAGCAGTTGACTTTGCCATGACGAGTAAGTTTCATCGATGCGTATCCTCTGCTGTCGCCCATACAGGTAACTACAAAACCAGTCAACAACTGTTGGAGATATGTTGAGAGAGCGGAGAATTGCTAATAAAATCTCAAAATCTACATTGTTAAATGCGCTGCTGAAATCAAGTAGTGACAGTACTGTCAAAAGAGCGTTATCCATACCCTGTCGGATGTCATCAGTGATTACGTAATACGTTACGTAATGTCACTTTTCTACCAATAGCAAGGTAAAAGAAAGGTTAGTAAAGCTTAGAATCCTGCTTATATCTGCTCTTTTCGCGGTCTGAACTCAATATTCGGTCACACGTTCGGCAAGGCTGCTGATTGACTCACTTCCTTACAGCTCAACGTATGTGAGAAGGGAATGTGGCGTGACTCATTACAATTGTGGATTAAAGTTGCCAGATTTGCGAATGACTCCTTTCCTTCCGGCTGCTTTTAATTGAAATTACAATTTAAAAGCTCTTTGTTGAAAAGTTTTCATATAAGAGGCAAACTTTCAATACTACGAATAGGGTAGTCGACAGTCTAATTAATTGACACCCTTTTTATCAATTTACAAAACGCTGCTGCTTTCTAGATTGTGTACAAGCTTAACAAGTTGTGACGTCACAAGTTAAAAGAATTAAATTGCGTATCAATTAGTGTTTAAATAGTAATTCAAATGATTCTAATGATTTAATCAAGATATTTTAAAAGGAAGATGCAAGCATGGTATTTTTACGCTCTTTTATATTAATATTTTTTCAGAAGTAATTGTGAACTGTTTCACCTAGCCAATTGGAACATTTTTATCTAACTCAGGATAAATGCATTAATTAGGTACACAGTAAATAAAAATGTGCAAATGACCCAGGACATACTTCTTTTGCTTTAATTGTCTCGTTGAGAATATATCTAGTTAATTCTATGTGCAAATGTCAGGTAAACAATTGCATTCTAACTTTTACTTAGTACGTTGACAGCTGCGATCCACCTTTTTTGATTCATAGGTGTGTTGTATAAGTTGAATCAACATCTCACCACAGTGAGTTGAATCCTACAGAATTTTTATAGATTAATGAATTTCTATAGACATTCTCTAAGGAACATGCACTGCCAACTGGCGGCGCAAATCTGAATCTTTTCCGCAAACAATACTAGTACTTGTATATTGACACTTCACGTTATAAAGTACAGGTGAAAATGTATTGTTGCATTTCTGAATGCTCGAACACTTCAATGAAAAATAAAGATAAGTCAAATGGTGTAAAATTGTATTACTTTTCCACGAATAGTATCACTGCCATGGTTATGTGATAAACGACAAAAGTGGATAAATGCAGTACAAAACATATGAGTCTCAAAAATATATTAAGAAACTGAAGAAATAAAGTTATTTGTAAAAATAGCTAAGTTTTGTATGTAGTAGTACTATTCAATACAAACAAATCTGTGAGTAAATATAATCACAAATAATTTTGTTTCAGTAATGTAGATTATTAAATATACAATATTTACGTGAAAAACGAGTTCACAAAATATTTTACAGTTATTTTGACATCATAAACGTTAGCAATCTTCGTTTGAGTTACAATTTAGCTAGCTGTTACTGCATTTTCATGATTCCTGTTTTTTGAAATGAAACTTCTATATAGACGGGGTCTTAGGATTTTTCTGTCACGAAAAATCGCTATGACCGCGTGGAAGAGCGGCATAACTTTAGACTAGACGTGGTGAGAGGCGGCATAATGTTAGAGTAGACTAACGATGTTTTTGTTGGTTCCGGATCGAAGTCAATTTTTTTGTTTGATAAAATAAAATATTTAAATGAAAAATGCATTAATTAAAATGTACCTAACCTAACCAAATCATAATTTACAGTAAACCTGCGAAAAATCGAAATGTGTGCTGGGACACATAGTAGAAGTGAAACTTCAACGGACAAGTAGAAAAACGAAACGAAACAAAGTTTTAACTTGAAGTTTTACGGGCAGATTGTTAATGTATTTGTCAAATTTGAAAACCTGCCTGTAAAAGTTCAACTTAAAATTTTGTTGCGATTCGTTTTTGCACTTGTCCGTTGAAGTTTCACTTCTACTATGTGTCCCCCCAGTACACATTTCGGTTTTCTATATTCTAAGACATGCCCGGACTCGAAGAGTTTTTGGGTTTTTGACATATTCAGGCCACGCTGACGATCATTATTAATCGGCTGGAACCTAATTTAATATCGTATAATAAAAACGATTTAAATATAATGTAAACATTAAGGGCAACACGATCTAAAAGTTTCTTTTATGAACCCCACTATTATTCTCGTGTTGATTTGTGCTGCCACCTATAGTTCGTGCACGTTCCCTATAAGATTCAACTGACAGTGGTGAGTTGCTCCAAGCTGGTAACATAAAAAAGGCCGACTGCAGTTTTCATTTTAGTGTACGTTATTAAAAATCAGAGTAAAGCTAACATTTCAGTATCAGTTTCCCTGTTTACAGAGCTTACCTATTAGTCAGTTCCCATTAGAGTAGATAATATTAGTGAATCCGATTCCAAATACTAGGAAGCAAAACATTAAAATTAGACGGATATTGGAAATATTACGTGTATCCGTTAGCATATATCCAGGGAAGATCATGATACTAACTGGGTACAAAATGCGATTGTAGTTAATCCGGTATTAAATACTAATATTAAATAATCAGTACCTACCAATGTTTGGATGCTTGTAAAATTCGAAAGACTATAAAGAAAGACTATATTTGAAAAATAGCGACGTATACATTGCTTACATACTGTAAAACAAAGTAGTTTTCCAGAACTGTCTGTCTCTCTGTCTGCATAATATATCAATATATATATATATATATATATATACATAGAGTCTTGCCATAAATATTGTAACAAAGATTTTTTTTTTCTATTGCAAATAAAATTTATATGTTTTACAGTGTGTTAGTTTAATAAATAAATATAAAACAATTTAAAATATAAAAAGCTTATTCGAAGTGGTCTCCATTAGTTGCAATACAGTCCTTTAAACTTTGAGGCCAGTTATCAATGGAAGCACGCACTCTTTTCATTGGAAAATTCTTCACTGCCAATCGTATGGATTGTTTTAGGGAGTCCAAATGATCATGGCGTTTGGAGCAAGCCGTACTCTCTAAAACTGACCATAAATCATAATCCAGCGGATTAAGATCGGGACTAGACGACGGCCAGTCTTCAGCTCTGATGAAGTCCGAAGCGTTCGCTTCCAAATAAGATTGCGTGGACCGAGCTTTATGTCCCGGCGCAGTCTTGCTGGAAGGAACATTCTTGGTTATTGAACATGATGTTGTTAAGGGGCTTAACTACCTTCTCAAGAATGGTATTTTGATACACTTGTGCCGATGTTTTGATACCTTTTTCACAAAAATATGGCTCAGTCACTCCTTCATAGCTAACACCCCACCAAACCATCACTGAAGGCGGATAATGCCCACGTTGCACTCTGTCGACTAATTGAGAAGCTTTCTTACACCTTTGAGCTTAAATACGGTCATTTTGTTTGTTAAAATGTTGCTCAATTGTAAAAAAATTCTCATCCGTAAACAAAATTTTTCTGTGACCTCCCTTTGCGTACCGCTTCAGTAGTTGTTTCGATTTTACCACCCTATTCTTTTTTACATTATGACTAATTATGAGTTAAGAAATAACCAGTGCGCCTCTTATAGGCTGCAAGTCCTAAGTCGTCTTTTAAAATACGCGACATGGTTCTAGGTGATATCTTCATCTCCCGAGTCTCTCTTCGAATTCTTTCCCTTACTGCTTTGACCACCTTTTTCGTACGAACACTACGTGGACAGCCAGATTTTTTTCTGTCACAAACAGAGGAGGTCTCTTGTACCTATTAATAGCCCGGTACACAAACATTTGACTAATACCAAGCGTATGGAGAGTTTTAAAAATTGCTTTTGGCTCCATACCTACTTTGTGTAATGCAATCACAGCGATTCGGTTCTCTTTATCGCCCACTCCATTTTAATATCGCAAAATGTTGTACAATGTATTGGCGCCAAAATGAGAAAACACAATGAACAAAATCATATAAAAATGACAGATTCCAAATTCAAATGTAATATTTTGTTTCTTTTTAATTGTAACAGTATTTATGGCCAGACTGATATATATATATATATATATATATATATATATATATATATATATATATATATATATATATAAATGGGTGTGTGTGTTTGTGCGAGTGTGTCTATATATATTGGGGTGCATATTTTTCGACTATTTTTTCTCGTACGCCACCCTAATTTTATTATATATGTCGGGGGGAAAAAACCTCTGAAAGTCACAGCCCTTAAATTAATTTTAAGTACTTTGCCTGAGCGTGAAAAGATTTTCCATATAAAATACAATTAAGTCAAGATTTTTTTTTATTTCTATAATACAGCACACGCATTTTATGCTATCACATCGGACTTGGTCGCGATTTACTTAGTATTAAAACAATCTACAATAGTGTCCACTGCGGCAAAAGTGTTCCTTACACTGAAGTTGATTTTCACTTAAAATTCTTGTATTTTTGCTGTTATCTCAGAAGCATTTATCTCTTCTATCCGTGCAGGAACGGAGAAAGTATACAATTTCCTGCGGCCGGGTGGCCTGTCGTAAGAGGCGACTTAACAACCCACAGCCAGGTGGTAGGGCATTTGCCCGACTGGATGACTACCACCCCTGGTCTAAAGTCGCCATAACAACCTTGAGTTGTGTTCCGGCATTAGTGACCAGGTTCCAGTTTCACTTAAGAGAGCAGCAGCGCATTTGTAGCAACTTTGGTGTTGCAAATGTCCATAGGCGATGGTAACCACTTTCCATTAAGTTGGCCGCCTGCCTGTATGCTGATCTCCTGCAATAAAAAAAAAGCAATGGACTTTGAAAAATATATGTAAATGGCAAATTTGTTGGGAATTTAATTTCCTACAAAAAGTCTTATAGACTAATTGCTTCGATCAATATTTTCTAAGATATTAAATTTAACCCATTAGTGGTATAAATTTATTATGGTTCATCGAACGAAAATTTTAGGTCAGGTATTGAAGGTCAAATTTGAAAAAAATTACACTGTGTACATAATAAATTTATTTTAAAGTAATTTCTTTACTTCATCAAATCTTAGTGTACGCGCCGTTCATTCCATTCGTTCATCCCTTCCCATTCCATACCCAAAATCTCTCCCCTCTTCCCCGCACCATTTTTCAAAAAACGAGACGTTGCAAACGCTACGCGCTACGCACATACACGTACTAAAAGTCTCCACTCAAAAAATATTTAAAAATAAATTCTCAAAATCAATCCATCCGCGCCGCGACGTGTATAAAACTTATATATATTAAACTTAGAAGATGTGAGAGTGTTTCTACTGGTGCCTGCTCATAGCTATCGAAGGACACGACAAATTTGTGCAAGGTGCGTACTCTTTTACCTCACACTTAGCTAAATACTATAACAATTTATTAAGTACCACAATGGATTTTTGTGAATGAATTTCAACAATTAATAATACATATATAAAAACACTTACACCACACGATACATTCAAAATAACTAAACACAATACAATTATTTAAAAAAATGAACAAAATAAAAAGAAATCTTAAAATCATTATCATCTTTTTACAATCTGGGCCCAACGATGTATGAAAGCGTATCCGTCTCCTTTCCACAAATGTGGTTCTATGAATCAATAGGCACTTCTTATAACGGTTTTCGGAATTACATTTTTCTTATTTTATAAATTAATACAATCTAACCACTGTATTCATCAATTTGCCATACACCATCGGTTAAATTTAGACATTACTTGTTTGGAGCTTATGTAAAATTTTAACCGTAAGTAAGGCAAATGAACGGTCGCTACGCAATAGGAACCGGCTATAAATCGTTCAAACATACAATCGCCAGCCACGTGAATCGTTGCTAGCAACTATCACGTGGAATCTTTATAACAAAAACAACCTGAATCCGGGCAGTCCCTAACTTGCAGTGAGTCACAATCGTCGAAGGAAAGCGCTGTGAAGATACGGATCAACACACGATGATATTTAATGACAATTAAAATGACGTTAAATTATTCAAATTTATGTTTATATATATATATATATACATACATACATAACTTCACGCCAGTTCCCTTGCGGGGTAGGCACGAACAACAGAGCGCCATTTAGGCCCATTCTTACACACCTCACTTGCTTAGTGATATATACATATATATATATATATCACTTTCATCCGAATTGAAAGACAGAAATGAACCGTTTAATATCGTCTTAAAACAAAAACATGGCCAAGATCATGTGTCTATTTATGGAAAAAGAACCAGGCGCGGATCCAGCCCTCAAAAACCCTTCTGGTCACAATCATCTGAAAATCGGCCAAGTGCCAGTCGGAATATGAACTCGCTCGAGATGTTTACAAATATATGACGCCCTGACCAAGATTTTATTTCGCACCCAGCGAACAGTCGTTTCTTTTTTCCAATACACGTATTCATGTGCCACAAATGTGACATAACGTGTCACCATCCACAGACAGCGCGTTCCATTAGTAGCTCACAACGCCCAAAATGTTCCGTTAGCCGTTCCACAAGGCGACCGCGGTTGTTGTGGTCGTGGCGAAAACGTCACTAATGACGTCATCATTTTCGATCACACAACGCTCACAACGACCCATGTCAAGAGGTGAGTCGAATAACTGTTCCACTTGGGTTTACGACTGTAACGCCGGCAAACAAGTGGAACAGGAAAAATCGCGGTTGTGAACGTGGTCGTTGTGAGTATCTAATGGAACGTAGCCAGAGTACATTCTATATTTTATTATTGTATGTCTTTGTAGACCACGGGCCATAAAAATAGCCCGGACATTTGGAGGACTTGCGTGGGGCCATGGAAAGGCCAACACGTAGAGGCCCCTTGACAAATTTAATGTAAATGTGGCGTGACACTGACCGGCGATTATGCTTGTCTACACCATATAGTAAGTAATGCACCCAAGGACAAGCCCCGGCCAGTGTAGGACTATTGTGGGAAATGAGGACAAAAGTACCGGGCTATTGGGTTGAACTGCTAGTGGTACTACGGAACTGGGAATATGGGGACTATGGCGTCTGCCCGTCGCAATGTTCGGGGAACAAGGAAAAATGGGCAGACGGTGACTCGCCATTCCCTGTATGGGCCCCAAAAAATACCATAGAAGACAGGGGCAACATGGATGTGAGTGGCTAAGGGGTGTAGACAGGTGGGCTGCAGGTTCACCAAAGCTACTTCTGACGTGATTCCATTTATCACTTTCACCCCTGGAGCTTGAGTCTTAGCTCTAACGATCTCCACTCCGTGCCGGCTGGCTAAGGCAAGCACGGAAGTGGGGGCCTTGTCTTGACCCCCGGAATTAGGTACAAACTGTCGCTACTCACCTAAGGCTTCGCCACAAGGCCCCCCTGCTGGCATATATATTTTATTTATTATTATGTTATTTTATTTGGGGGGCTAACAGCTTTAGTTTTACAAACTAAAGTTACAGAGATAACTAAAGAATAGTTATTCGTAAACATCCATAGATGACGGAGGAAATATTAAAAATAAATATACATTAGTTTAGAAAAAGAAAAAAAAAACAATAATATGAAAAATTTGTAACCGAGAAACTAATTATTAATTTCGCATTTACAGATTCTAGACTACCCACAAACAAGTCAATGTCTACATAATCCGACTCGCTGAGTTTGTTGAATTCGTTTACTGTTCTGACAAAAATATATTATAAATATACTGACCAGCATTCGCTGCGTTCCGAATCACGCACCATTTTTTTTAAGGCATTGGATATAATATCATCAAAATATCGACCTCAACAGACCATGAAAGTGTGACGTCATAAGTCTATTAGGGCTGTGGGCATGCCCATCGTGCCCACAACGGTGGATACGCGCTTGACAAAATAACAATTGTCCAACACTGTAATCATAGTTGGCCTCAGAAATTCATGTAAGTTATGAAGAATGGTTAAGTAAAAAGAACCTTATAATAAGCGTAAGTAGATGATGAAAAAGATGTATGACAACATTGTTACAAATGGAGATACATCATCTCTGTCTACCCCTGTACGAAACGAACGTGACAATAAGAAGTAGAAGTACGAACTTCCTTGTAGTTTTATATTTTATTATTAAATCTCCAAAGATAATTACAATTAAATGACATGGTATTTTCTATATATGTTTTTGGGACTAGTGCAAAGAATTAAAACTACGTTTTGCCAGTTTTATTTAAACGTGAATTTTTATTTCATCGTTTCGGCCACTTTATCTTTCGTGATTACGGCTACTGAAAAGTGGCGAAAACGTCGGAATAAAAATCAAGTAAAATGCCGCGCTTAAAATCGTTAAAACATAATTTTAATTAAAATACAGTGTAAACTCCATATAACATCACTCAATTTAACGACAAACTCAAAATCATTTGGCATTGGTTGGTTTAGCATGTCTTCCATACAACTTTTACGTTCTTTTATCGCTTTATTATTCTAGTCCGTAATAAACTCGACTGTCGAGATCATGCATAACAAAATTTATAAGAAATTCCGAAATTACTAAGTACTTTCTTTATCACCAAGATGTCTCAATATCGCAAGATATGAATAAAATAAGTAAAAAAAACACAACAAAATTACTGGTGCAGCAAAAGACGTCAGACAAAAATAACAGACTTCTCTCCATTTAACGACAACTCTCTATAACGCCATAAAATTGACAGTCCCTTCAGTATCGTTATATAGAGTTGTATATATTTATTATTATTTAACATCTTATATAATCAGTGTTTAGTTTAATGACGTTTCTTAATTGTAAACAATATTTAAAGCTTTAATTATCCAAAATAAACATTAAAATTAACAAAGCTATAGAGTTGGTATCCGCATTCGTTCAGTAGCTGGGAAATTGTATTAATCCGACTATAAACTAGGACACGCAAAATGGCGCTCGATACGCTCTCAAAAATAGACGAGAGCTTTTTTTGTTTGTCGAATTCAAAAGAAAACTCAGTTTTGGACTAATGTGGGATGAAAATGTGATCGGAAACTGGCGTTTATAAATCCTCATGTATACGCTCTCGGCTATTTTTAATTATTGCCCATTATACTTAAATTTTTATGGAATAGTATTAAAGAATAATATATTTTTGCCAATAGTTAAAGTTGTAATAGCTTAGTGAATAGTGGTTAATGTTTCAAAAGACGTACTTTCAAATCCAATTCGGGAAGCAGATGTCTTACTCTCAATCGTCGTTCGTTTTCGTCCCATTACTTCGAAAATGTAGATTTAATAAAAACTACAATATAAAATAATAAAGGAATGTAGTCTATATAACATACATACATACATACATAACTTCACGCCAGTTCCCTTGCGGGGTAGGCACGAACAACAGAGTGCCATTTAGGCTTATTCTTACACACCTCACTTGCCTCTTTAACATTCATAACTCTTGTCATGCAAGCTCGTCTGTTCTTAAGGCTCCTGACATCACCTTCTGCTAGTACACGATCAATTTGATCATGGAAGGTGTGTCGTGGCCTACCACAACTATATAACATGTCTATGTCTATATAACACATGTTTATAATATAATAAATGGAATATACAATGAAAAATATACAAACAAAAAAGTTCTAAAAGTTGTATGTTTTGGTGTGCAATAAAGAGTTATCTCTCTCTCTCTCTAAAAAGCGCCAAGGTGCAAAAATCAATCTAAGCCCTCATGCCCACAATAAGAATCAAACATTTTAATGTCCTTTTTAAAATAGTTGACCATTTTGGCCTGGTTAGTCCGTTCACCATTCTTTCTATGTATGTCACAGTCATCTGCTTAACAGCTACTGGATCTATATGGATGAAATTTGGAAAGAAAATCTATTCCATTCCTATGTCGCTAACAAAATCCTAAAACATTATAAATTATCACACGATTATGTATATATAACATTACAATACAGATAAAATTAATAACAATAAATATAAATACATAATGGTCGAAAGCACATTAATTGGCGTTTACTCATTCTGTTCAAACATATTGTTACTAGTGACTCTATAAACTAACCAGCAACCAAAAGGTCGGAAATTTATTAGCGTTTACGATTTTGATTCGTGCATATATTATTACTATATTACTATCTCTTATGCTCAGCGGCTTTACTCACTCATAACCCGACCGGGCACCGGCTTTTGTTTCAAAACATGCGGTGAAATTGCTAAAATAAAAATACAAGTTTGTTAGACTTTTTTATTTAGAAGATAACATACACTATTTACAAAAAATAATTTAGTATGCTGTGGTATCTTATAGGATACTTTTTAAGCTAATCTAGCGATGTAGGTGGTGCATAAATTCAGATTTTTCTAAATTTTAAAGATAGTGATACATTGTGTAGTTATAAGGTTTGCACCCCGAAGGTCCATGGGCCTGAGTGCCACACACCCATTGCGCCCCCGGGAAAAGACGACACTGCCGAGAAGTGTACATATACTATTTAGACATTTTTCGGAGCTAATGCCCGTATTGTTTCACACGTGTGTGAAGGGAAATGAAAGTGTTTTTTACTTCAGGAATCGTTCGAGGACACCATCGATCGACGGCTAAACGTGACCATCTTCGCTTTCCAAATTGTATGAACAATTTCAGTTGACCACGTAAAATAAAAATATTATAATATCAGATCATGAACAAATCAAATATGGTCGAATCTTTTTCATGATATTTAACTTTCTGTAATCATCAATCATTAATGCGAAGATGTCCATTATATTTAGCGGATGTTAATAGGTGATTTGTTGTTGTACTAAAACTTAACGAAAAATTAATCAATTCATCAATTAAAATTTATAATCAAATAATTAATATTTTGTCATTGTTTAACATAAAAGATAATCTAAAGTAAAAGAGATAAATAATAAATTTTATCATATTTATTTAATGTCTGGCTATGAGTGTGGCGGTAGAGATGCATGCTAGCCATCAGTTTCCGATCAGACCCTACAACAATATGCTAACGTCTGGCTATCATTGAGGCTTTATAGTTTTAAAATGTTTTATAAAGCTAAGGTTTCGTTAAGAAATGCAAATTTAGATTACCTTGTTTTTTCTTTTAAAATAATTATGACCCTTATGATTTTTTGCAGCGAATTTTGTCTCTTCTTTAATTTTAAAAATTTACTGTTACTCTTATACTTTTTCCAGAAATTTTACCTCCATCATATCTTATAAACATGCCATATCGTTTATCATATCCAGACACTCAACACTGTAGAACATTTTTATCAAACTTATGTTACATGGACGTAATAGTTAGTAGTAAGACAATAAAAAGAGTAAGTAACAACGCAATGTACGTTGCGATGACAAAATCAACAAACATGTTTTTATAAGAATAGCAGCGTTATCAACATGATAATGCTTGATAACCTTTATAAATATATTCAACTATCTGAATTTTTTCCTCTACGTCGCCAGCCAATCGCAGTCCACTGCTAGATATAGGCCTCCCCAAGTCGGCGTCACACATCCCTGTCCTCTGACCTCCTCACCCGGCGCCTCCCGGAGATCTTGCGCAGGTCGTCAGTCCATCAGGCCGGAGGGCGGCCGACACTACGATTCCTGATGAACTGATTTAAATATAATTATACATTTTTTTAAGCTAATTATTTTCCCCTTACTCCCAAGATTTGTGCTAGAATATTATTCGTTCCTCAAAACACTATACTTGTGTACTCCTCCTACCTCTTCGTTTGCCTACAACACTTTTACCGACCAGGTTCACCTCCTATGCCTTATTGTAAAGCAAGTTATTGTGATAAACGTATATTTAACAATTAAGTGTAAGGAGCGCAATGGTTAAGTTTTATTTAATGGACCTTTAACAAAATATTGGACAAGACTATTTCGAGTAATAATCATGTCATAATAATGTATTATAGTAAATAATGCAATTTTGTAATTTGGAATAGAATAGAGTATAGTCTATTATACAGAAATGCTATATAAAATCGAGAATATTTAAGTAAGCACAATCAGCTGACTTATCGACCATGGCGATTTCCTCCAGACAACCTTCGGATGGTGTATAAGGGAGACAAAAAGTCGGTAATTTATTAGTAGGGATTATATATTCCATGTATGTCTCATAAGTCCAGGGATCTTAAAAATGGCCCGGACTTTTGGAAAGCTTGCGTGGGGCCATGGGAAGGCCAAGATGTAGAGGCCCCTTGACAAATTTAATGTAAACGTGGCGTGTTACTGACCGACGATTATCTGTCTACATCATATGAAATTGCACCCAACAATAGGCCCGATCAGTGTAGGAATTGAGAATAAATGGTACCGGGCTATTGGGATGAACTAGTGGAACTAGGGATATGTACTATGGGGATTGTGGCGTCTGCCCGTCGCAATGTTCGGGGAACATGAATAACGGACAGTCACTCGACACTTCCTGTATGGGCCCCAAAAAAATGCCATACAAGATTGGTGAGCAGCATCATGGGTGTGTGTGGCTAAGAGGTGTGGACAGGTGGGCTGGAGGGTCACCGAAGCTACTTCTGACGTTATGCCATTTATCACTTCCACACCGGACGCTTGAGTCTGCTATAGCGATCTCCGCTCCGTGCCGGCTGGCTAGGCAATTACGCAGGGGAGAGCCTTGCATTAGCCCTCCGGAGTCGGGTACGAGGTGTCACTATTCAACTAAGGTTTCGCCACAAAGTCTCCCTGCGTGTTAAATATTATTATTATAAATCACGATGAAATTCAAGAAATAAGTGCAGTGAATAAAGTATAGTTCAATGGCTTAAGACAAAAGAACACATGCCAATAACGTGAGGTAGATTGCTGGCAGAGGTGTGCATATTACTACAATGACCACGTGCACCACACGTGGCAACTGCAGAGGGAAATATTACGAGGAAACCTTTAACTTTTGGAATACCAGTGTTTGAAACACATGTTCGACTACCATAGAATACCAATCTTTTAGGGAATCCCGACGTTTATGGGCTGATTTTATTCAATATTTGGTTTTTCCCAGTCGCATTTTAAACTTTCTTTTGTTGCATTTTATTGGAGTTTAGGCAATTTTTACTGAAAGCTTAATAGTGTGTATTTAATCTTATCATCATCATCCGTCTAGTGTTTATTCCCGGCTGCGTCCGGAGCATCCACTTGCCATATTTGGCTATTTCACAATGCATATGAAAGAGCGGACATCAACGGCGGACTGTCTACTATCCTATGAACGAGTTTGTAGTGATTAATGAAACGGCTGCCGTCTGACTTCAAATACCCACATAATACGGGGCAACAAATTCAGGTGAAAAACGAAGAGAAACAGGGAGAAGAATATCCACTCCTTTCTTTCAGCTCTTCCTTATTTTACAATAATAGTGTCCTCATTAAAATTTAATTTGAATGGGGACACTATAATAACAAACAGGATGAAAGTGTGACGTCAGTAGCTTAAGAACCAGTGATTGCATAATTATCCATATGTTTTTGTCAAATATTTGATACAGTCTTCTTCTAGGGGTAGCTAGTATGCATTTCGTTACATACTTAGTAAAGCCACCCACTAATTGACCTACCCCTGCTGCGTGAATGTCAATGTCATAATAATGAAGTAACTTGGGTGGATACGTTGGTCGCATCTTATTAACTAATCTCGGCTAGATCATCTTGTTCCGCACGCGGCGGCGGGAATACTCAAATGGAATAAATACGCGACCCTCAGTGAGAACTACTGGTTGGAGCTGTAAGCTGTAGAGTGCTAGGACCCTGGACTTTTAAAACTTTAAGTCTCTTTTTTTGTTGCGAGTCTGGTAAACAGGCAGGCGGCTCGGTTCATGAAAAGCGTTTGCCGGCGCCTATAGATTTTTGCAACATCAGGGACAAAGCCAATGCTTTGCCAGCCTTTAGAATGCAATAGATAGGATAGGACAGGGGGATGAGATAGAAAGATCAGACCAGAGGAACGGAATAGAGGGCATGGGATATAGGATTAAAGTAGAAGGTTGGGATAGAGAAGATGGGATAGGAGGAGGGTAAAGTGGGCCGTAGGAACCCTCACTCATCGCACGAAACACGGTTAGCTCAAGGCCAACCATTTTACGCCGATGTTCTATGAGATAGCGATCAAGCCGGCCCGAAGAGCTGAAATCAAGATTATGATTCCAGCTATTCAGATTCTCTACCTACCACGTACATCTATAAAGAGAATTTAGAGTACCTGATAAAGTCGTTAGATGACGAAAGGGCTAAGGTCACAATATATATCATATACCAGAACTGTATGCGATTGAAGGAGATGGGACTGTCGGCCTTCTAAACACCATATCGGGGACGATAATAATATTCTACCTATAATTACGTAGAACTCTGTATTACAGAACTAATTTTAAGGTTTAGTTATAATATTTTTTCGTAGTTGTATTAATAAATATAATATTAAATATAATATAAGATTAATAAATATAATATTAGCTAATGTAACCCACTACCGTGCCCGTGCCCAGTAACTTCTTATAATTCATGTTTTTTTATGTCGATATAGGTTGACATTTGACGGTATCTCCCTTTTTTTATTGCATAAGTTCAGCAGAGAGACAGACGGGCCACCTGATGGAAAGCGGTTACCATTGCCTATGGACATTTATGACATAAAGGTGCTACCAATCTGTTGCTGCTCTCTAAAGGGAGACTGAAACCTGGCTACTTATGCCGGAACACAACTTAAGGTTGTTATGGCGGCATATTCTAGACCAGGGGTGGTAGCCAACCAGACGGGCAAATACCCTACCACCTGGCTGTGGGTTTTCCGTCGCCTCTTACGACGAGACGCTCGGCCGCTGGAAATTGTATTCTTTCTCCGTTTCTCTTTTTATTCTTTTCTTTTGTCGTTTTTGAAGTGAAACTTCTATATAGATGGGGTCTTAGAATTTTTTTGTCACGAAAAAGCGTTACGTCCGCGTGGAAGAGGATCGAATTCAATTTTTTTTTTATAACATAAAATATGATTCAATAAAAAATGCATTAATTAAAATGTACCTAACCTAACCAAATCATAATTTGCAGTTAACCTGTGAAAAATCGAAATGTGTGCTGGGACACATAGTAGAAGTGAAACTTCAACGGACAAGTGGAAAAACGAATCGCAACAAAGTTTTAACTTGAAATTTTACGGGCAGATTGTTAATGTACTTGTTCAATTTGAAAACCTGCCCATAAAACTTCAAGTTAAAATTTTGTTGCGATTCGTTTTTCCACTTGTCCGTTGAAGTTTCACTTTTCTTTTTCCATTTCTCCTAAGATGAAACACGCTTACATAAAAGATACCTATTCACTCCTGAGTTTAAGACTAGATAAATAAATAGACTAGACCTAGATTGTAATTGTCAGAAAAACAGACTCCGGCAAATAATTCTATTATTTCAGCAGTGCGCACCAAAAAAGATGAAGCTAAGCGCTTGCTCCCGGCTGGCGGTGTTTCCACCATGTAACGGTGGCGTGGACCGGTGCGTCTGGTTGTCCGATGGTAAACGGGGGATGGGGGAACATGCAGTTCTGAGGAACACTCCCCGAAGTGTATACGGTAGAAAAACGATAGTCTGGCACCCATACGTCTGTGCTCAAGACTTTGTAGTTTATAATAGGTAAAATACATGTCACAAATTTGTATCTTTTGAATGACTACTTTTACAGCCTACGAGTATTTTACATTTTAAAATTAACACAACAACAACTAACTAATTAATTTGTTTAAAATGTATGTAAAATGCACAGTTAGGGGCCTTTTGCAAAATACAATTTTATACCTTCTGTTATTCATTGCCACAGGGCAGATAGACGCTGACAGCAAATTAGACATTGTAGCAGACCAGCTTTGCTACATAAATAAAACCATTTGACCCTTAGAGATAAGAAACAATTTGGCAACTATAACGAAGTAGGAATTCGTTAGGAAATTCGTGAAAATCGAAAGAAAAAAATTTGAGATGAAGACTTTTGAAAAAATTCTACATTGTAAGAGTTCCAAAAAATATTTGTCAAATAGCAAAGTAGCATGAATATTACGTATAACTATTGAGATATTTATATGATCTAAGCATATTACCTAATGTGTAACTACTTAGTATCGTGTGTAACACTGTTAAAAAAATATTTTTTTATATTTAAATGGTGATTTTATTTTTGATGCGAAAGTCCAGGTGACACTCTGACGGCCCACCTGATGGAAAGCGGTTACCGTCGCCTATGCACATTTGCAACACCAGAGGTGTTACAAAAGTGATGTTGGCCTTCAAAAACCTCATATCGTAGCTCTGTAGGAAAACCTCAGAGGTCATTCGAAATGCCTACGGTGAGCAAGAGGAACGTTCTAAACCAGTTAAAGAGAGATTTAGAGTAAATAGAGTGAGAGGGTGTACTTTCTACATAAAACTGAAAATCACGGCTTACTGAACGGTATCTGAAGTTACGAGAGCGCATTCATTATAAAATATATTCTGTGGCGAAAGCTACGCCCGGCCTCCGCAGGCTGGTTTGCGCCTTGGCGCGGCCGCACCGCGCGACCTTCGCCCGACTTTTTGTTACCCACTCGACTAAGTTGCCAGAATTTAAATTAAATAAAACGATGTTTCAGTAAAAAATATGTACGTGGTAGAGCCATGATGGAATAGGTCGAGGTGTCTTCAAGTGTCGCGTGAACAGGTATCTTCTAGGTAAACGTGCTCCAACTTAGACTGAATTTCCCCATGATATCAGGCGCAATGTCAGTCAAACGCGAACCCAATCATTATAAAAAAAATAATGGTTCTCGATTACAGATCTTTAGGTCGATTCGATGGGTATGATACCACGCTCTCAAAGAATATCTGCATGAAATGATTAGCCGTGAATTAACCGTGTTACGTGCGAAGAGTGAGAGTTCCAATGGTTAACTTCCCACTCCACTTATCTAATTATCCCTATTCCATCCCACATTCCAATCCCATCCCTCCTGTCTGATCGCTCTATCTCATCCCTCCTACCATCCTCTAGTTACCATCATTTTGGGCTGGCAACGCACTGGCTTCGCCCCCTGGTTTTGTTAACGTCTATAGGCGATGGTAACCACTTTCTATGAGCTAGGCCTTTGGCTGTTTCGCAATTTAAAAAAATATATATAAAGTGTTTTCCTCTTGTTAAAGACAAGGTTGTTAAGTAAAAAACTTCACTATTATACTATAAAAAACGCCATGAGAAGTAGTGATATGGGTAGGTTGTTATTTATGATTGACAGCTACAAAATATATTAAAATTAGATTACAGATATGTTCCCTTTTTTAATTAATGGTTTAAAAGGAAGTGACATGACTGTGTTCTTAGTTCTCTCAAAACTTACCTTTCCTTTAGATCAATAATGTATCTAAGTAAAAACTCTTTTTCCTGCTTTATTCAATTAAACCATATACTTAATATTTTCATCATTTTATACCCAATCATTATAAAAAAAATAATGGTTCTCGATTACAGATCTTTAGGTCGATTCGATGGGTATGATACCACGCTCTCACAGAATATCTGCATGAAATGATTAGCCGTGAATTAACCGTGTTACGTGCGAAGAGTGAGAGTTCCAATGGTGAACTTCCCACTCCACTTATCTAATTATCCCTATTCCATCCCACATTCCAATCCCATCCCTCCTGTCTGAATTTGCGGAGTGACGCTCGCGGACCGCGTTCGTAATACCGAAGTAAGAAAGAGAGTTGGTCTGAAAGAGAGTGTCGGGGTGAAGGTAAGGAAAGGAATGCTCCGGTGGTTCGGGCATGTGGAAAGAATGCATGATGAAAGAATGACTAAACAGATATACAATGCAAAAGTGGATGGATGCAGAAGTCGTGGAAGGCCACGACACACCTTCCATGATCAAATTGATCGTGTACTAGCGGAGGGTGATGTCAGGAGCCTTAAGAACAGACGAGCTTGCATGACAAGAGTTATGAATGTCAAAGAGGCAAGTGAGGTGTGCAAGAATAAGCCTAAATGGCACTCTGTTGTTCGTGCCTACCCCGCAAGGGAACTGGCGTGAAGTTATGTATGTATGCATGTACTAAATTATTGTACGAGTGCTGGTTTAGCAACTATCGACCTTTGTTGTCCTTCCTATACTCCATCCAAAGATTCTCTGGAAGAAATCGCCATGGGCGATAAGACCGCCGATTGTACTTGTATATTAACGTTCTTGGTTTTATGTAGCATTTTTGTATAGTAAAGTACATTCTATTCTATTCTTTTGGAATGAAAATAATTGCTACCTGATGGATTATGCTAATGGAGTACCTTGGTTGTTCTTCCTATACTCCATGCAAAGATTCTTTTTAAGAAGTCGCCATCGTCGATTTGGCACGCCGATTCTACTTGTATATTAACATACTTGGTTTCATACTGCATACTTTTTCCAGTAAAGTACATTCTATTCTATTCTTTTGGAATGAAAATAATTGCTACCTGATGGATTATGCTAATGGAGTACCTTGGTTTGTTATTTGCATTTTTTTAAGAAGTTTTTCGTCAAGTGACATACATACAATAACAACTCATATTTTAAAAAACATTACTTTTTCCAGTATAACATCTATACTGTATTTCATGAAGGTCATTTACATTTAGGGACGCATAAATTTACTTGCACGATTACAATATAACAGGTGACATACATACAATAACAACCACATTTTAAAAAACATTACTTAGATTCAAGTTATTTTTAAATTGTTAAATATATATATATATATATATATATATATATATATATATATATATATATATATATATATATATATATATATATATATATATATATATATATATATATATATATATAATGATATTAACCGTACACATACAACTTCAATAATTTTTTGCACCGATGTTTTCCAATAACCGAGCACTACTCGATGAATATAGATGTTTGGCAACACCGAAAGAACTGGCTAGTGTCGTTTATTTATTGCTAGACTTCTGAAGAAGTGAATGGGTACATACAGATGATGTGACTGCAAAGCTTTAGAAATCAATTGTTTAATTAAAAATGCCGAAAAAGAAAACCAGAACATTTTCAGAAGATTAATTAAAAAATCATTATTTGTTGAATATTCTTATATAACTCATTAATTCACTTATTATAATGCTATAGTATTCAACAAAAACCAGTATAACTGAAAAAAAATATATTAAAAAAATAGAAACCATGTAGCAAGTAATCTTTATTGTCGTTAAGTATGTCTAATCTTGCAGAAATCACAAAATAAATATAACCTACACATACATCGGCATCGCATATGAATAACGAACGTAATAAATGTATCTAAATAATTATTGAAATATTGAACATTTTTTAGCTTACTTTTTAAAAGCACTAACAAAGATCAGGCTAGGCCTGAGGCAATTTCAGATAATTGTTACAGCGCGCTACGTAACTACACCGCCTGTAGATTACATGAACTGATTGGTAATGCATATTATATTAATGAGTCGAACTGAGGCTGTATATGTGTCTAATAAATTAATAATATTAATACAAAATTAATCGTCTTTTCAAATCTTTTCAAGATGTAATGCAACATGGACGCCCTACCGCTTAGGGATAACAGTAGGGTTGGACTAACGGTAGTAAGCTCCGATCTACTGACTAAATCACCTCGATTTCCCATGTCAGTGGCAAATATCAAGTCCCTGGAAAGCCAAGATGAATCCGATGGCCTTGACGACAAGGCTGGTGCCTATCTCTTACAACGGATCAGTATGCCGATTCAACTTTTCAGAACTTTACCTATAGAAGACGGATACCTGGAGCCCAATTCTTCTATTACTTTCTCGTCGAAATCGCCGCACACTATCCTTTTGGTCGTAAGTTTGCCGGATTTCGGTATTGTGCTAATTTCAATCTACTCTATTTTTATAAATATTTATATGAGAAAACTCGAGATAAATGTTTAAAATTTTTGGTAGCTAAGTATTCATTTTGGCTGACGCGATTTCTGCTAGTGCTAGTACAATTTTTTCTACTATTATTCCGCCGCAACGATATTGAGAAGATATTGTAGATTTAGTAGAATACTAATACACTATCGATTTGGAATAATACTGAATATCTTAGCACGCCAAGATGTTGAAATAAGCAGAATTGGGCCCCTGGATGGGCGCCGCTGTCAGTCGAATCTGTAACTTCTGTTACTTTATAATTAAAGGAATTGTTGATTTTTGATTGAGTAGAATTGTCCAAAGGCATCAGTTCATTAAATTTATATTTTATACTGTACTAGTAATGTGACAATTTAGGGAAATTTCTCTTCCAGTTGCTATAAAGCTGTTTTAACTTCTAAAATAATTAAAGTATGTACATCTATAATATATCTTTTTTCTGCATCACCTACATAGCCAGACTATCTTGAGTCCGACCAGAAGAAGTCCCACAGACACAGCGCTTCAATCGCCGTACTTAATCCTGCCAGAGTAATTATTCGCTAATCCGTAAATCAATGTAGGTAATTACTGAATAATAAATACAAAATATTCCATGATTAAAGCTGTAAATTGATTTCCGGGCTAGTTTACGAACAAAATTCTATCAAATAGCGAAGCAGCCACTTTAGTTCGGTCACTTATTTAACCAACGTTAAGAAATTAAAAAACGAGTAAATACTGCAACCAAAATATAAGAACATTAAATTATAAACTATAATGGTACAATAATGGAAACTTATACTGTATTCTAACTATGAGCCGCGCGCAGAAGGTTTGCCGATGACTACCCTACTGTTATTGTATATACTTATGTAAAGTATATACAATAGAAAATTAAAATAAAAAAATCGAAATGTGTGGACACATATTAGAAGTGAAACTTCAACGGACAAGTGGAAAAACGAATGACGCCGGACGAGTGGAAAAACGAATCGCAATGGACAAGTGGAAAAACGAATGGCAACGGATAAGTGGAAAAACGAATCGCAACGGACAAGTAGAAAATCGAATCGCAACGGACAAGTGGAAAAATTTCAACTGACAAGTGACAAAATGAATCGTAACAAAATTTTAACTTGATGTTGACGGGCAGGTTTTCAAATTGGACAAGTACATTAACAATCTACCCGTAAAACTTAACGTATTTTTATAGACCTCTATAAGTGAGACAGACCCCTTCTGTAACTCTATAAGCTAGAAACTCGGGTTAGTGAGAAACCTCTATAAGAGAAAAAGAGATCGCGGTCCCTTGAGCTCTCACTTATCCAGGTTTGACTGTATTAAACTAAAACCAAACCATTGTTCAGCTTTAGAAATTAATAAATAAGTTTTACGTCATAAAATTATTGATCGATTTGATAATGTTTTTGTAACTAAAAATAATTATTAAAATATTCCAAATTTGCCGCCAAGAAGTTTAACAATAACAACTGACCAACAACTGTAGTGTTGTTAATCTGTTACAATATGCGTCGTTTATTTTAAGTTAATGATCTGGAAATATGATTTTACGCCACCTTCATAACTTCACGTAACCTAAAATACGAATAGAAGAAATCGGTCTTCGACTATACGCGACGAGTACAGTAGCTTCGCGTGAAAGTTTACGACGTTTTCCAACGTTCTGCCAGTGTTTTGGTGGGAATTATTCTATTCCCGTCATAGAGACGCCCACAGACTGACGATGCACGTTCGTGGCGCCATCTTGTTATATTTCGTGGCAACCGATACCGAATAACTGTTACTGGTGAAAACTAGTTTTGTCTATTGCTTATTAATTAATGTAGATTCAATATAGTTCCTGGAACTAATATTTACTATTTTATCGCTGCCTATTTTAATATCTAAATACATATTCGCATTTTTTTAAATTAAAGTCTTGGGTTCCATTCCCAGTAGGATAAGTTTCGTAACGAAACTTTTTTTCATTTCTTTTATTAGTGTGGGTGTCTGAAATCTGCTCTAAGTCTATTACACTAAGCGTAATTTCAAAAGAGGAAGAATAATTACCTATTTATATTACTATAATGTTTTTCAACACATTTACGAGAAAACATAACAATAGGTAATGCAACAATCTTTGACGTTTCTAATATGAAAAGGGCGCGCATTTTGCAAATGGCGTCACGTGCACGTGGTAAAAATTAGAACTACATTTTTCGTCTCATTTTCTGTATAATATTCGTCGTCAGTCAATCACAGTCCACTTCTGGACTTAATGTATGTATGTAATGAATGTATTGATCAAAATTCTTTTTTAACAAAAACAAAACCGACGTCACACTATAAACCAAAAAATAAATATTTAACGACTTCTTTGAAAAGTTAAGTTAGTTTAAATATTTATTTTTTCGTACAATTTCTACAGGTGCTTAATATAGACCTGTAGAAATTGTACAACTGGCACGCGTACACAAATTTGCCATCTCACTCTTGGGTGTATATGCTCTTCAACAAGGGTTGCTCTCGATAACCTTGTGATCTACAAATCAGATCCTGACTTGGTGACTATGGAACCATCTTGCGAGTTAAAAAATAACAATTTGAGAATCGGTCCACAATTCACGGAGAAATCGCATAACATACCTACAAAAAAATAAAACGCCTGTAGAAAGTATTACTAGCACGCGTATACAAGCTTTTTTTTTCTCGGCGTTTTCAATAATAGTTACTCTTGATTCCTCTGTAATCCATTCATCAGATCCTCACTTGGTGACCATACTCCTCTCTAGAGTGTACATACATACGAATAAAGAAAAACCTTCAAAATTGATCCACAATTGACGGGGAAATCGCGTAATATGCATATAAAAAATTAAGCGCCTGTAGAAAATGTTATACCTACACGCTTATACAAGCTTTTTCCAGGAATTTAGGCGCACGGCTATCTTTAATATGGGCTATGCTCGATATCCTTGGGTTCCGATCCGCGCATCAGATGCTGACAAAGTGACAATGAGATCAATTCGGGAGTATAACCTTTCTATTACAAGAAAAATTTGAAAATCGGTTCACAATTGACGGAGAAATCGAGTAACGAACATATATAAAAAACATACAAACGAATACAGAACCTCCTCCTTTTTGAGTCTGTTAAAAACTGCTTCCAAGGAGGATAGATTTTCAGCTTATTTTTTTTATTGCAGGAGTTCAGCAGACAGGCAGGCAGCCCACTTGATAACACCAAAGGTGCTACAAATGCGCTGCTGCTCTCTTAAGGGAGACTGGAACCTGGTCACTAATGCCGGAACACAACTCAAGGTTGTTATGGCGACATATTTTAGACCAGGCGTGGTAGCCATCCAGTCGGGCAACTGACCTACCACCTGGCTGTGGGTTGTATTGTAGCCTCTTACGACAGGCCGCCCGGCCGCAGGAAATTGTATTCTTTCTCCGTTCCTGCACGGATAAAAATTATTCGGGCTTTTTGCTGTTTTTAGGAATTTTTATATTTCAATTCTTCTATTTCTCTTTTTTGTCTTTTATTTCTTATGCTCCTTTATTCTTTTTGCTCTTTTGTTTTCTTTGTACTTTATTTCCAAAATTTTATACAAAGTTTCTTAAATTTAATACATGTTTTCTTACATTCTAAATTTACACTTCCTTCCAAAATTTTAAATATTTTATGTTTTTTTACAATATTTGTATAAATTTTTATCGATAGGCATTACTTGTCGATGCGTTTCCTATTATGTTGAGATTTTAAATATCTATTGCCGTTTTTGAAGAGCTTTATATTGTAGAGTTTTTGAATAATCGCTGGAGGGCTTCATTTTACGGCTTGTATTCGAACAATATATATACTTACAGGCTTCGTAAATGCATTTTTTGAGCAAATGTGTTGAAAAATACTTTATTTGAAGACAGCGACGTAATTACATTACATTACCGTTGCTCAGATTGAGAATATGTCTTTATCTGTAAATGTTTATTTAGCTATTGTTACAATGAAATGGAAAATGTACTGTTAATGACGGATTTATGCAGAAAAACACATAGAACTTGGAGAACTGTCTAATTCAACTTCCTAACGAAGAATGCCGATCTAATGTAGAATTAGTTATAAAAGTTATGATTCCCGCACAATAATTAGCCACCCTAGACAGCTCTACTATGACATGTGCAACCGCCCAAAGTCGAAATGAGAATGATTTTTCATATCTATGGCCGCTGGTTTTTATAACCGATTAGTAAACAATTACTACTTCTCGGAAGACCTAAACATAAACAAATTTGAGCCCCTGGGTAAGTTTAATACAGTATATCAAGCAGAGAGCATGGGAATCCTGCTTGCAACTAAGCAATCGTATCCAGGGACGTCCATGATCACAGTACCAAAATACTCTCTGATAGCAGATCGGTACTTCAAGCCCTTAGTAGTAGAATTATTTATTCAAAAATATACGAATGCCCCTCGGCTCTAAATGAGGCGGCAGGTAAGAACAACACCTTCATCTTCCAATGGATTAAGGGACAAAGTGGCACCCGAGGTAATGATGCGGCAGATCAACTGGCGAGGAGAGGATCCGACACCCCACCAGTCGGAACTTTTCCTACCTTTGCCACACAGTTGGTTTAGAAACTGCATAAATCAAAGGACAAGGGCACTACAACAACAACTTTGGGACAACCTGGAGGATTGAAGGCAAGCCAAGCTGGCAATGCCCCGAGCAAATCTGCGATTTTCCAGGACAATTTTAAAGCTCAGTCGATCCCGGCTGAGACTGGTTATTAGTGCAGCCACCGAACATGGCAATTTTAACAGACATGTTTTCAATACAGGTTTCACCGGTAACCCCCTGTGCAGAGCATGCCTGGAGGCACAAGAAACAGCTGCTCATGTCATGCTTAAATGCGGAGAGGTGGCGCGATACGGGGCGAAGTATCTGGACGCCCCAGGTAATCTTCGAGAAGTCTTCAGCGACGTCAAGCAACTAGTGTACTTCCTGGAGGAGCTAGGCTGGATGGAGTAACCACACATCCACCCTCGCACGCAAAATAGGCGCTATGTCGTCGAGTTGCGGAAACCGCCCGTTTCCAAAGAAAGAAGAAGAAGTAATAAACAACTACCCGCAAATATAGCAATAGTACGATAATAGATGGGCACTACTTCAAGAAAATGTTATTAACGGTACTGATAACAAAAAAGTCAATATATGATAGCAACTCTATGTCGAGATTGTAAGTGTGTTAAAATTTAAAATATTAACCTGCCTAGAACATAATTATAGATAGATATTTTTTTATTGTACTCCAAAGCGTAGAGAATATACATGATGTAACTGGTGGGTAAACTACCTCTTCTTCTATATTTTTAGCATCATCATCAAGATCTTACCGTTATGTAGCGGTTGACGAAAAAACATTTAGATAAACAAACAGCTACGTATACAAAAACATAAACGCTTATGAATAAAAAAAACCGTTCGAAGGTGACTATAATTCTAACAATTTTCTAAATACGAATTTTACTTTCTTGGTTTTTATACTACATGACTCACGCGAGCAGAGCTGCTGTGTCACAGAGATGAATATGTTGTCATGGACGTGTAGTTATGTGGAAGAACCCATTCAGGAGATCTTCCATCGGCGGCAGTCGTTATGTCCGCGACGTAGCAAACAAACTGCACAAGAGTTGGACAGAAACCTTCGCCAGATCCCAGTATAAGTGGTAAGCCCAAGAAATGCTAGATTTTTGTCCTAAAGGACGACATGTGTACCAAAACTTCGCAAAATCGAGAAGAAATAGTAGCAAAATGAACCGCGAGCTTTGGAGCGGATGTTCCGAGTGCAAATGGAATTTGAGATTATGGTGATGATGACCTCACGGATTTTTTGCATTTGCATTAGTTTAATAGTTATTCAACTTGTGAAAATAATATTATGCCTGCTTAAAAGAAAATAATGAAAAATATTTATTTCTAAAAGCGACACCCACAAGTCAAAGACTAACATCTCTATCCCTATTAATATTATAAATGCGAAAGTAACTCTGTCTGTCTGTCTGTTCCGTTTTCACGTAAAAACTACTGGACCGATTTGGCTGAAACTCAGTATATATATATTTTTGATGCCGAGAATGAAAATAGGATACTTTTTATCCCGGAAAATAGGATAGTTTCCGGGATAAAAGTATATTTGTCTTTTTGTTTGTTATCCTTTTATGGAAATGGTCCACTGGGTCCACTGGGTCCACTGGGTCCACTGGGTCCACTGGGTCCACTGGGTCCACTGGGTCCACTGGGTCCACTGGGTCCACTGGGTCCACTGGGTCCACTGGGTCCACTGGGTCCACTGGGTCCACTGGGTCCACTGGGTCCACTGGGTCCACTGGGTCCACTGGGTCCACTGGGTCCACTGGGTCCACTGGGTCCACTGGGTCCACTGGGTCCACTGGGTCCACTGGGTCCACTGGGTCCACTGGGTCCACTGGGTCCACTGGGTCCACTGGGTCCACTGGGTCCACTGGGTCCACTGGGTCCACTGGGTCCACTGGGTCCACTGGGTCCACTGGGTCCACTGGGTCCACTGGGTCCACTGGGTCCACTGGGTCCACTGGGTCCACTGGGTCCACTGGGTCCACTGGGTCCACTGGGTCCACTGGGTCCACTGGGTCCACTGGGTTCACTGGGTCCACTGGGTCCACTGGGTCCACTGGGTCCACTGGGTCCACTGGGTCCACTGGGTCCACTGGGTCCACTGGGTCCACTGGGTCCACTGGGTCCACTGGGTCCACTGGGTCCACTGGGTCCACTGGGTCCACTGGGTCCACTGGGTCCACTGGGTCCACTGGGTCCACTGGGTCCACTGGGTCCACTGGGTCCACTGGGTCCACTGGGTCCACTGGGTCCACTGGGTCCACTGGGTCCACTGGGTCCACTGGGTCCACTGGGTCCACTGGGTCCACTGGGTCCACTGGGTCCACTGGGTCCACTGGGTCCACTGGGTCCACTGGGTCCACTGGGTCCACTGGGTCCACTGGGTCCACTGGGTCCACTGGGTCCACTAGGCCAGTTGGGTCCACTTTGTCCACTGGATCCACTGGGTCCAGTTGGTCCACTTGGACGATGTTATCTATTTTGTCATTTTTGTCAAGTTTTGTCATTTATGTAGTTTACATATAGACAGCCGGGTTTACGTATAGTTTGCGATATAAAATGAAGTGAATCTTTCGGGGGCAAATGCATACAAATTTAATACAATGTAACCTGTACCACTTGCTTTTTAAACAAGGAATACGCACTAGAGGTTGACCCGCGGCGCAGCCGCGGGGTAAACTCTAGTTAATATTATAAAGTAACTCTGTCTGTCTGTCTGTTCCGCTTTCACGTAAAAACTACTGCACCGATTTGCCTGAAACTCAGTATATATATATTTTCGATGCCGAAAATGAACATAGGATACTTTTTATCCCGAAAAATGGGATAGTTTTCGGGATAAAAATATATTTGCCTTTCTGTCTGTTATGCTTTTACGGAAAAACTTCTGGACCGATTTAGTTGAAATTCGGTGTACATGTAATTTTAATACCGAAGGTGGGCATGGGATACCTTTTACCCGGATAATGGGATAGATTTGTGTAAAGGATATCCCAAAAAGTGGGATAAGTTTTTTGGTGATTTTCCATTTTCGTCATTTTGGTCATCTTAGTCCAATTTGTCCTTTTTGTCCGATTTGTCTTTTTTCCGATTTGTCCGAGTTGTCCGATTTGTTCGATTTGTCCGAGTTGACCGATTTGTTCGAGTTGTCCGATTTATTCGATTTGTCAGAGTTGTCCGAGTGCTCCGATTTGTCCGAGTTGTCTGATTTGTCCAAGTTGTCCGATTTGTCCTTTTTGGCCGATTTGTCCGAGTTGTCTGATTTGTCCTTTTGGTCTGATTTGTCGGAGTTGGCCAATTTGTTCGATTTGTCCGAGTTGTCCGATTTGTCCCAGTTGCACGATTTGTCATTTTTGTTCGATTTGTCCGAGTTGTCCGATTTTTCCGATTTGTCCGAGTTGTCCGATTTTTCCGAGTTGTCTGATTTGTCCTGTTTTCTTTTGGTCTTTAAACTTCTTTTGGTCCTGGTCTTTAAACAAGAAGCACGCACTAGAGGTTGACCCGCGGCGCAGCCGCGAGGTAAACTCTAGTAAAAAATATATACAAAAAAATGTCTGCCGCAATTTGGAAATTGGCACTCAGCATTTTGCTGTGCCGAAACGTAGTCCGACACGACATTGGTTTTCAGTGCCCGGTATTTTTTTATTTTTTTAATGCACTAGTTCAGCAGACAGGCAGACGGCCCACCTGTTAGAAAGCGGTTACCATCGCCTACAGACATCCTAACAACAAAGGTGCTACCAACTGTTGGCAAGGTGCTGGCATTCTCTAAAGGGAGACTGGAACCTGGTCACTAATTCCGGGACACAACTCAAGGTTGTTATGGCGGCATACTCTAAACCAGGGATCGTAGGCGTCTACTTAAACACTATTCATAATTTATTTACAACTATGTCAAGAATTTCCGATGATTTTTCCTTAATATATTTATTATGGTTTGTGTTTTTAATTAAAGTTAAATTTGAATCAATGCACCTACCGTCTTAGACCGTGTTCAAGTCACGTTTAACGTAATGACTTAAAATTAAGTTAGAATCCGATAAATTATGTAGCCGCAAATGCAATCAATATTGTAGGACTATTGTTCATTTTTAACGAAACTAAGTAACTTTTAAATAAAGAATACCTAATATCGCTTTTTATTGCAAGTCTATTAATAATATAAGCAATTTTGAACTGAAAACAAAATGACGTATATATATATATATATATGTGTGTGTGTGTGTGTGTGTGTGTGTGTGTGTGTGTGTGTGTGTGTGTGTGTGTGTGTGTGTTTGTGTGTGTGTGTGTGTGTGTGTGTGTGTGTGCGTGCGCGTGCGCGTGCGTGTGCGTGGGCGTGTGCGTGTGCGTGGGCGTGTGCGTGCGCGTGCGCGTGTGCGTGTGCCTGTGCGTGTGCGTGTGCGTGTGCGTGTGCGTGTGCGTGGGCGTGTGCGTGTGCGTGCGCGTGTGCGTGTGTGCGTGCGTGCGCGTGTGCGTGTGCGTGCGCGTGCGCGTGTGCGTGTGCGTGTGCGTGCGCGTGCGCGTGTGCGTGTGCGTGTGCGTGCGCGTGTGCGTGTGCGTGGGCGTGTGCATGTGCGTGCGCGTGCGCGTGTGCGTGTGCGTGTGCGTGTGCGTGCGCGTGCGCGTGTGCGTGTGCGTGTGCGTGTGAGTACGCGTGCGCGTGTGCGTGTGCGTGTGCGTGTGCGTGTGCGTGTGCGTGCGCGTGCGCGTGTGCGTGTGCGTGTGCGTGTGAGTACGCGTGCGCGTGTGCGTGTGCGTGTGCGTGTGAGTGCGCGTGCGCGTGTGAGTGCGCGTGCGCGTGTGCGTGTGCGTGTGCGTGCGCGTGCGCGTGTGCGTGCGCGTGTGCGTGTGCGTGCGCGTGTGCGTGTGCGTGCGCGTGTGCGTGTGCGTGCGCGTGTGCGTGTGCGTGTGCGTGTGCGTGTGCGTGTGCGTGTGCGTGTGCGTGTGCGTGTGCGTGTGCGTGTGCGTGTGCGTGTGCGTGTGCGTGTGCGTGTGCGTGCGCGTGCGCGTGCGCGTGCGCGTGCGCGTGCGCGTGCGCGTGCGCGTGCGCGTGCGCGTGCGCGTGCGCGTGCGCGTGCGCGTGCGCGTGCGCGTGCGCGTGTGCGTGTGCGTGTGCGTGTGCGTGTGCGTGTGCGTGTGCGTGTGCGTGTGCGTGTGCGTGTGCGTGTGCGTGTGCGTGTGCGTGTGCGTGTGCGTGTGCGTGTGCGTGTGCGTGTGCGTGTGCGTGTGCGTGTGCGTGTGCGTGTGCGTGTGCGTGTGCGTGTGCGTGTGCGTGTGCGTGTGCGTGTGCGTGTGCGTGTGCGTGTGTGTATTAGGTTGGGGAAAAAATTTCTTCGCATTTTATATAAAAATTCAAAAGGTTTTTTTTTAAAGTTTATTTACATTTGATTAAAGTATGTAGGTGCCATTTTGTTGGATAACTTTTTGCCATCTTGTAGGTAGGGACGTGACCCCATTGCTATAAAATTTTGGGGCTCCTGATCAAAAAACTGCGACAAGTGGTTTTGGCAGTCCTCTCGTGATGTTAACCTGACACTGCCTAAGGAATTCTGCAGAGCCCGAAACAGGTGAAAATCTGAAGGTGCAAGGTCAGGACTATACGGCGGATGCATTAACACCTCCCAGCCAAACTCTCGTAATTTGTTTGTTGCTGAGTGGCTAAAGATGTGTGAGGTCTAGCGTTATCATGGTGAAAAACCACACCCCTTCTGTTGATTAATTCCGGCCGCTTTCTCTCAACTTTTTGCTTTAATCTCATCAGTTGTTCGCAGTACAGTTCAGAATCGATGGTCCTGCCTGGCGGTAACAGCTCATAATGAATAATGCCCTTCCAATCCCACCACACACACAGCATCACCTTGTTGCGAGTTAACCCGGGTTTTGCCGCAGTCTGTGAAGCCTGACCGGCCTTTGACCACGATCTTTTTCGCACGTTCTTGTCGTACATGATCCACTTTTCATCACCAGTTATCAGCTTCTTCAAAAATGGTTCGGTTTCATTACGTCGTAATAAAGAATCACAAATGAGTACACGGTTCATTAGGTTTCTTTCAGTGAGCTCATGAAGCACCCAAATATCGAGCTTTTTTGTGTACCCAGCTTTTTTCAAATGCGCCACAACCGTTTTGTGGTTAATTCCCAGTTCTCCAGCTACATCGTAACTGCTAATATGCCGATCTTGCTCCACTTTTTCAAAAATGGCATAAATTTTGTCCGTAACAGGACGACCAGAGCGACGTGCATCTTTCTCACAGATACTGCATTAGGTCCATAAACATCACAATTTTTTTTCGCGGCTTGTGTTGCATTTTTACCTTTTTTGTAGTAAAATTTTAAAATATATCGAATTTCTTCATTAGATTCACTCATTTTAACAATAAGACAAAACAAATGAAAACCACACATTTTCCTAATTTGAATTTGGAATTGTCTTCTTTAAAATTAAAACTTTTTAATGATACCAAAACCAGCCAGATACAAATGGTATATAGCCAAAGAGATCTTATTAGAAGTAATGCATACATACTATATGCGAAAAGACTTTTTCCCCAATATATTCGTTTTATTCCTGCCACGGGTTGTCTGGAAAAAATCGCTTCTTAGCGATAAGATCGCCCATTGTGTACATTTAGAATATTTTTAGGCTATAAGTTTTTCTGTGTTGTCTGTAATGGAGTATAATAAAGTGTTATCTATCTATCTATCTTACTACTATGGAGAAAAAATTTGCCCGCTTATGTGTTTAATAAAATTATTTATATTGTTTAAACCGATTTAAACAATATAAATCATTTTATTAAATATATATATATATATTCAAATAATTTAAACTAAGTCTTTTAATTTTAAATAAATTACAAAGATTACATACTAAAAAACTTCAGAACGCACTTTTTTTACACTATCGAATTATAGAGTAAAGTTAGTGTGGACATTTCACATTTTAATGTGAAATATCTCAGGATATATGCGCCATCTTTACTGTCGGTCAACTTGTTGATGTGTCCAGGACGATTTCGTTTATTTCTTGGTATTCCCTTGTTCCTACTGTTGCTTTTGTTAAGGTTCTCCTTGTATAACGCTTTTAAGTACTTGTTTATTTTTTCCCCTTTTGTTATATAACAAATAAATAACACATTAAAAGGCACTCTTTGTATGTATATAATAATAATAAAAGCCCATAACCGTCCCACTGCTGGGCTCCTGCCTCCGACTATTGTATTAGTATACCTACCACACATGTCCAAGGCGGCTTGGCAGGTTTGGCACATGTGGACATCGATATTCAGGTTTCAGCGCGACGTTTTCCTTCACCGTTGTTAGTACGTGGTAATTGTAACAATATGTAATTGTAACAATACTTTAAGCCAACAAACTAAGTGGTGCATACGATCCAGCCAGTATTCAAACCCACGTCCTTAGAGTTTGGAACGCGTGTGCTAGCTACGACTCGACACCCTATATTTAATTAAATAAAAATAAAGTTTGAGAAACACAATTTTGTTTATTTACACTGTTTCATGCTAAGATGAATATGGTATAGCTATATAAGCAATAGCAGCAGTCTATACATATAATAAAACTGTAGAGGTTGAATAATATTTTCTTAAGTTTTCGCGACTTGTATACATAATAAAACTACGTTTTAACGGTTTTAAGCGCGGTAATTTTATATATGTATATATATATATATATATATACATATATAAAATTGTAGAGGTTGAATTTCTGTACAATGAAAAAAAATGCTATATACCGAGGCTGGGGGATGTAAGAAGTGAAATAGAACTAATTTAGATTTTTATTTCAAATTTTTTGTTTCTCTGTTTGTCTGTCTGTTTATACCGGCTAATCTCCGAAACGACTGGACCGATTTAAATGAAATTTTGTATGGTGGTAGCTTATATCCCTGGTCAATATATAGGATACTTTTGATACCGAAAAAATAAAAAGTTCCCGTGGGATTGTTAAAAAACCGACGAAGTCGCGGGCATCAGCTAGTGTAGCTATATAATAAATGTGTAGAGGGGCGAGTATGTACAATGAATTTAAAAGAAGAGACAAATGAAAGGGGCTAATTTGGACCGGCAGATTCCAAAAATACAACTTTTAGAGTGTATCGAGCATCACGTGGAAAGCTGAACGGATTCTAATGAAACTCAACAGAGAGCTAACTTATAACCCTGGTCACGTGTAGGATACTTTTTAACCCGATAATCACATCGTTTTCGTGGGAAAGACGAATATAGCTAAAAAGGTGGCGCTGCGGTCGCATTTTTTTTCGTGCGGCCGTTGAACTCACTAAAGGCCGGGTCCTATATCTTACAATATTAAGATTTATATATAGGAACCGACCTTTAATAAGACAAGGCACTTGCCTTACCATTGGTTGAATCTTGACATTTCTTGTAATCGAGCTTTTGTCAAATTTTAAACGATTATGTCTAACCGATAGCAAGGCAAATGAACGGTATGTAAAATATAGGTCCGGCCATAACAATGACATGTACGTCGTTATGGTAAAGCGAGCGAAGTTTCTCTGTCACTTTATACTAAATCACAAAAGAAGTTTTATGTACGTGCTGCCATGAAACCAGGTACATTCCACTTATTTAAGCTTCAAAGTGACATGACGATCACGTAATATGAAATTGAACGCGGAAAACTCAAATCTCGCGTCCTACTACGAAAGGCATTCGAAATGCAGGAAGCACGACATCTATGAACAATACAACAAACTTCAGCGAACTGAAATGCGTTTACGATCTTTATTATCGGCAGGCCGTAATACAAATTTAGTTCTTGCCCTACAAAAAGCGTTTCTCCTTTCATAATAATAAGAATACGTCGAGTCGGTCGGCTGGCGCGCTGCTCGTTCCACAGTTACACACGGACGTGGCGCCGCGGGCTTGTGTGCGTGGGTGTACTGTCAGTGTGGGTGACCGTTCCCTCCCCGCACTCTTCACCCCCCCGACGCCCGCAACCGAGCGACGAACGTAGCTTTCTGTTCACTTATATAACGACATACATATATAAACGCGGTAAATAAAATACAGTGAACAGCGAGCTATGTGCTGCCACCTAGCGGGGCTCTTCGGGTACACGCGCACAGAGTATGTTCAATGTTGCGCTGTTTTCACATTTTCGTATAATAAAGACATTGTGTTCATTGAAATCATTGGGCCACTATCATTATATTTATATACGTTATTTTTATTGTTGATTAAAAACCTTATTTATTAAGTAATTCGTTTGTATTTTAATTTCTAAATATTATAGTGTGATATTGAACTTAATGTAGCCTATATATAATTTGCTTTAAATATTTTTGATTTATCCTGAACTACTTAGCAATTACGCGCAGTAGTACACCGAATTTTCGTTTAAATTCCAAACTATTGAGGAATCAACATTTTGATTTTATGACAAAATGGCTATAATACTCTATACATATACATGTAAAATGTTCTTTTTATAGGGGGTTTGCGCCATATTATCTGACGTCTGTGGATTAGTTGTAGCCTGATTTTGTATGAAAAACGCCTATCACGTATCAATTTAGTGGTAAAAACATTTGCAACGAAATACAGAAATGTATTGCTTATTACAGCTACTTGCTAATACATCCGACTAGGGGTCAAAGTGGTCGCCATGGCCGAAAACGGTCGGAACAATCATCATCATCAATACATTTTTGTTATTTCACTTTTCACCGTCATTTTTATGGGTAAAGAAAAAATCTTTCGACCTTGACAATTCAAAAACCGTAATGTACTAAGTGTTATAATATATATATATATAGTGTTAAAGTTACATCTTGGTTGTCCGAATGTCAAATAGTTTTTAAAAATAAAAAAAATCACAAATACACTGTAGACAACCCCAAGACTAGCTAGAACTGATGGATGAATCGAGTTCACCATTCGCATTCGTAAGCGCGACTAAACTCGAGCAATTGCTCGACTTTGCTCGAGGTGGCCTGAGTTGAACGAGGTCGAGCAAACTCGAGCACCCGTAGATACGGACAGAGCGGGCAAAATTTCACAAGCAGCCATCCATGACGCAGCGACCTACCCGCAAGGCGCACGGCGCCTCGGCGACGTGTCGCTGCTATGGCAAGCTACTCGTTTTTGAACTGAACGTTAATGCGCCAACAATTTTTGTTATTAATTTTTTGTTATATTATTATAGTAAAAGTTAGTTATTGAAATTCATATTGTTCCTGTTTCTTCTTTTAAATATGGCCTCGCACGAGTCGTGAATTTAACTAGTGTCAAGTATTCATACATTTTTTTAAATTATATTTTAAGGAAGATACCTATATGCCGCTGGCAAAAACCGGGTCATTGTAATACAAAATGTGTAATACTTATGGCAACTCGAAATTAAGAATTTACGATAAATTATATCCTGCAACTATTATTTTAATATACATACATATTTTAAAAATGAAACTACACAGTAAAATATCATCTTCCAAATTGCCGCCAAAAACTTTATCCGAATTTTCATATTGTTTCATATATTACTATATTTACAAGCATTCTGGATTTAATAATATTTAATAGCCACGCTTTAATATAAGTTACTAGTCTAAAAAATGTTAAAATACAAGTGCAATTTTAGGTTTTAATCTTAAGATGGCAGTACTACCATCTATACGTCGCAAGGAAACTGATTACTGGAATGACTGGAAATGGCCATCCACTGCAACGAGCTGAATGGTAAAATGCTTCTTCTAATTGGGGTTGCCATACGTCAGAATTTTTTCAAATATGTACAGTAAATATAATTATTTAGTTCTCAGGACTGATTTTTCATTTATCAAATAAAAGTTTACTATCAAATAAATTATATCCCAACTGAATATCAAAGTGAAACATTATTATCCATACTACTGCTATTTTTTTGGAGTCGTATTTAATAGAAATAGAATAGAAACATTTATAATAACTATAGTGACGCGGGTGTAATGCCTTAGTATGTGTTTTATTAATTGTTGTGCCGTGAACTAATTTTGGAATTTAAATTTTAATAACAATGGTATAATTTATAATATGAAACTGTATGATATGGAAATACTCAATTTCTGAAATAAATGAATTATTATTATTATTAATTTATTATTAGTTTAAATATTTTTATTAAATTATAATCATTGGAAAATCAGGTTATATATAGTATTACAAGCATACATGGTAATTTCTAAGCCATTCGTATTATTACATTTCGGTTAATTTTAAATAAATAATCAAATTGGTAAATGAGGTTTAATAACTTGGCACTTTAGATGACAAAATTTATATTACTTTTATTGGCACCACTTTTCTCATGTTCCATTGCTCTCTCTTACGTTTTGTATTTGTGTAATATTAAGTTTAATAAACGTCTTTAGATCCTTTATATTGCTCATTTTCAATAATTCAATCACTTGAATAGTGCCAATCCCGGAATTCTACATAAAAAGTAGTCTTAAGGGATTACAGGTACTATAAATAACCAATTGGTAAAAATAATACGTTTATAAAGGACAAGGTTTCTACCTTGTATTATAATTTATACAGATTAGCAGCTAAAAGCTGTGTAATTTATGGATTTCTTTAGAAAAGCATCTATTTCACAGCCACTTATTCCTGACTCAGAATAGTCAAAAAAATTAGGATGGAATATGCCTATCCGATGTTCTATCCAATCTACAGATGCATAACGATAAAGTACCTTATATATTTCTCGAGTTTTAGTTTTTGTCGTCTGGTATTTTCTACGAAAGAAATACTTGAAGTTATGTTACGTGTATTCATATATATACCCTTAATTATTGTAAATATTGTATTCTAATAACGTTTTACCTTAGTGTTGCCAATGGGCTATTGGAATTTCTTCCGGATAAACAAAATTTTAAAAAGAAAGAAGTAATGAATTTTAAAAACATAATTAAATAAAAATTTTATAGTGTTGAAATTTTAATCTAATATATTTCTCTTTTATGTTTTTGTGTTATTCGGCTATTTCGGATTTTTTCAATTAAAGCATATAAGTATAAGTAATACAATAAAGTATGATTCATTCGTGATTATATTGTTCTAACATAAGCCGCGGTAGAGTGTATTGGGTTCTTTTAGCAATAGATGGATAGCTATAGGTGGTTTTTTAGACTAAATAAGTTTGTGCAGGTTTCGGTAGCTTCAAGAAACCTAGAATTTACGTGACGTTGACGTAGGCTTAAAGTAACCTTTATTGTGTTTTAAATCGAAAATATTCTATTTGTGTATGTACATAAATCAAAAATTTCACATTATTGCTCAATATTTAAAAGAATATTGTTATGTGCACTTTATGTTATCACATTTTTTGCTTATAATTTATCTCTTATTGAAGTTATTCGAATACTCATTTTTTTGTTTGAAACTAACTTTAGGATGGCCTTAAGACGAGAACTCGAAATTATTTCACGTTATCGTAAAAGTGAAATCATTGATAAATAATATTTCATTTTCATTATTTCTACATATATGCAAAAAAGTCAAAAGTGAAAAATAAGAGAAAACCCTGTTTTTAATAGAAGACAATAAAAAGTTCTATTAATATCATTATTTCGTATAGGTGTATATAAATCGTAACATACTTTCTATTATACATTTTTTTAAATATATTTTTCTTTGTCAATAGAAATATTAGGTATTAGATTCTATAGTTTATGTGAGTACGAATCGTTATAATATATTTTTTTATAAAAGAGTAACAAGATGAACGTTTCTATTTAGTTTCATTAACTAATAATACCAAATATTTACTTGAATAATGAGTCTTCTTTAACGACTAATATACTGTAAACACTTAAATCTACATCATGTTTACCGGCTATATAGGTCTCCGCCTAGCTCTGAAGCCATAAACTCCAAAAGAAAATATATATATCAAATTTGAATTTCGTATATAAATGTGACGAGGCATTCGTTCAAATTCGAGAAAAAAATGAGTATTTGGCAAATGATAATGACCTGTTTTGTCTGTGGCCGCGTGCGCACATGGACGTGGAAACAACTTTGATGGTCGAAGAAGTCGGAGCGAAGGCGAAGGGGAATGACACCTTTTCGGCCCATCCGCATGTTGCCGCCAGATGCCGCGCCGAAAAAACCCGTTTCTCAAATCCATCGAACGCTGTACATCGGCATTTTTAGTACGTTTCACTTTCCGGCAGGCGATGTATAAGATTTTATTGTTAGCTTTGGTCTCATTTATTCTATAACGAACATGCTAATTTCAACTTTATTTTATAAGATATTAAGGATTTACTGATTTCAATTGGATACGTCAGATACGTAGCAATTCTTAGAGATCTTAGGCTGGTTGTTTCCGGATTTGAATCCTGGCCTGGCTTGTAAGACATTTATGTTTCCTACAATGTCGTCAGCGCCTTATGTATAGATTTTTTAATTTTAAATATCTTTTTTTATGAATGAATCTTGATGACAATTGATATAAGACGAATAGAGATGCGCCAAGCCACCATCACCATGACCCGCTAGCTGCAGGCGCCCGCGTGGTCCGACGATCCGCTAGCCATGGACTTGTTTCACGGGCGACACAGTTTAGCTCAGAAAAGTAACAGCATCAAACAAATCTAATCCCTAAACTTTACAGTCGATAGTCCTTTTCACGTTGTTATCACGCGCAGTGATAACGTACGAGCGCTAGCAACAAGCGGCCATAAATGAAAACATGGATGTTTGTTTACAAGCGTACTACCCTTCCCAACCTCAGAACGAAAACACAAGTGTAGCCAACCTAAAAACATCTCAAAATATCATTAAAATTTACAAATAATAAACATCATCTAATAACAGTTGTAGCGGAGAGCCAGCATTCGTCAGTGCGAAATGTCGCAGCCTTGTTGACGAAAAAGAGGCGTTATTTCAAAATACCTATTTCGGAATTTCAGGACCGAAATCAACTTCATAACAATTAACGATACGACCCCCGCCTCTAAATTCCTCGCCCCGAGCGTGCCCGCTATACGTGGCGATACGACGCCTTCGCATAGATAGAATAGAGAGCGGTTTCGGAACGCACCCGAACACGGGGCGCGTCTGTGTGCGGCCGTCGGGGCGGTGTGCACTCGTACGAACACACGCACACAGCCGCGCCGCCGGTGAGCGCTGTTCACCGCACTCTGTGAGCGCAAACAACCATCTATAAGGCCACGCTATAGCTGACGGAGGGACGCACGGCGCCACAGGCCGATTGTGTATTTTCCCTTTTCTTTGTTCCATTTTTTCCTAAGAATATATAGCGCTTAAAATTTTTAATTAGGTTACCTATCATCGTTTTTAGTCATATTTTGTACCATACATTCATAAGTAATACTTACAAAATATTTTATGTATTAATATGTTTTCGTAATAAAAAAAATTGTATTATATTTTTATGAATAATAAATAAAATTTAAACAAATAAATACATGTAACGATCATTTTATATCAAACGATATGCTAAACAGTTTGTAGCTCGTCATCGATGGGATGTTCACCCCCAATTCCTTAAGTTACTACTCTTAACTATGCAATGATCTGGATGGAACTTCCTACAGATGCCTTTCTTCTATGCTACAACGTGCGAGTATTGAAAAGATATAATTACATTTTTTCGAGGACAGTAACGAGTTGACAACTTTACTGACGTTGGAAATATCTATAGGCGACGGTGTCATAGCATGTATCACGTAAGCCGTCTGCCTATTTTCCTGCTTCAGGGAACAACAAAAAAATAAGACATCATAATTTAGGTTTGTATACATAAATATACAATAGAAAAATACTGGTATCATTTGTGGACTTTATAAGTATATTATGAAGTATGTCAAACGAGTTAAAAGTTATTTCACTTAAATAATTAATGAAACTAGAGACTAAAAATAGTTTGTGATAGTGATAACATTGTGAAACCATTACGTTGCAAGAGTAAATAAAACTTCTATGGTGATTTATGTTTTATTAAGTAATAATTTACAAAATTTAACGGTTTTCATAAAGAAAATGGAGAGAATTTAAACAGATTTTCTTTTCATAATGTGCAAACAAAGTTAAATATCAACTAACTGTGCTTGCACAAATTACCGTAATACAAAATTGGAGTATTGAACAATATCTTTACACATGTCCAGCAATGAAGACATTAAGAATATAAATGTTTTAAATACGTTCACCTATCAACAGCAGTTTTAACATTTGATTGTGCATACGAGCTTTTGAATTTCGCAAATAAGTTTAAAATAATTCGATAATATTCTTCTGAAACTTAATCATGTTAATTTTAATATCATAAAAGTGTATATGTATATATAATTCAATCCTTTCAATTATTCCAAATAATTGTTCTGTTTATTTTCAAAATAATCAAAAATTTCTTATTTAAATTCCCATACTTAAAACTAAAAACTGAAAAAACTCATAACTGTAGATTGTAAAAGAATTCGGAAAAGTTTGGATACAATTGTTATTCTTTGACTTATTGTTTGGTTTGACATATAACTCTAACAAAATTGCCTCATTTGTCTTTTAAGTTCTTTAAGCTTCTTTTTTATTAAAAAAAATTCTAAATAAAACAAAAATACTGAAAATTCGACAGCCAAGATGCTTAAAAAAGATATGTTTTTTTATAATTTACGGATATTTATGAAATTTATAATGGAAGGTTGATGATATTGGATAATATCAAATACTTTCTTCAAATGCTGCTTGTATCTATTGCAAGGCAGAGACTCCGGGTTCGATTCCTGGTATAGTAAATTTTGGAAACGTATTTTCTCCATTATCTGGGATAAAGTATAAAGTCTGGGTATCTGGGATCGGCCCCAGAGTAGTACATTGTATATTACCCATAACACAAGCATAACTTGCTTAATTTGGGGATATACAACATGTGTGTTTGTCTGATGGTTATTACTATCTATGATTATCATTGGAATGACTATTTCTTTAAAATTTCAATATAAAAATAACTGTCGAGTTTTTGAAATTTCAGTTTTATTATACAAATAACATTTAAATACGGATCAGGTTTTGTTTTTTCCGCTTAAAAATATTATACGTAATTCTTGAAATATGAACTGTGAAATCAGCATATAAAGAACACATCAAATAAACTCAATTTTACATTTTAATTAAATCAGAATTAAGGATTCATTTGTAAAAAACTTATATTATTGTTGCCAATTGACAAACCTTTTGAAGAACAGTGACAAACATATAACTATGGCTTAATTAAGATATAAATTGTCTTTGAAAATTTGTAAGCTGTGTTGATAGTTATTCGAGAAAAAATATATTCAGCGCTTAATGACTATTCGGTAAAAGTGACATATTGATTATCTTTAAGGAAAATAATTTGCAGCTACTTTCCGAATAGTTATTTATATATCATTCTCATATTATTTAAATGTTTTTATGTTCAAATCAAAATATCTATAATTTTCAAGAGCTTTTAAGAATAACTTGGTGCCTATGACGTCACTTTAACTGATAAAAAATATTTTTAGCTCTCAATTTTTTTATATCATAGTCTTAATTAAACAAACAATAATTTGATTTCTTTATTGTGGCCATCATTATATACACCATCATTAATTTTACTTGAATACATTTTTAGGCTATTTGAATTTTGGAAGGATATAACTTGCCCGATATTTTATAATAATCCTAAAAATATAATTGAAGTTTTAATATAAATAAATACGTCGAGTCAAATTCATATGAACGTAATAAATATATTATCTTAATTTTATATTTTCTTAAAATTAAAAGCTTTTGATACTCTCCATACCACTGTAAAGAAAGCTTGCCTCATACTTTATATTTTAGTATAGGAACCATTTTAATAACTCTTATGACACCTTTAAAATATCCAAATTAACCTTCCCATACAAACTAAATCGTGAATCGGTGAATCGGCTTGAGGCGCCGTGCGGCCGGTATATTTCCGACATAATACCGCTGCGTCGAGCGATTACTACTATATATTCTATATACATTTAATAGCTATACAGGCGCGCATAGAACTGGCCGTACTTATGTGAGCGCTATGTGTCTCGTGCCCGAGCAGCGCTGTAGCGCTTTTTGAAAAAGATCGTCTAATCATATATGATTTTGCAGCGCTTTAGCGTAGTGCTTTCTGGGTTGCCGGCTTATTATTATCGTAGATTGGCGTCGGCGCAACTACACGGCGTTAGAAGGACGTTCCGTTTTAAATATCAGGTTTTATTATTATGAAGAGTGGCGCAGCGGAGTACAGACGGCGCGGTGGACGGTTGCGTGCGATAACATTTGACATTCGTAATTAGTCGAGCGCGGACGGCGCAGGCAGGCGAGGCCGGCTCCGCGGACATTCCGCCGGAGTCCGTGGGGCCGGACAAAGAGGTCGCGCGTTGCGTCAGCGACCGCGCCGCACCAGCCGCTGGTTTGACAATCGCACAGCGCCGTCGCCGCGACGCCGTGCCGCGCCGCCGCTGCCGTTCGCGCCCGCATTTCACATACACACTGCCGAAATACACACTAGCCTTGAAGAGCATTGTCGACTATTTCCAAATCTATATCTACTTTTAACTATGTTTCCGTATCTTAAAACTAAGATTTTTATTCCATATAAACTAGGTATTTAATACAAACAAAATATTTTCTATAGTCAGACGTTAAACCAGATTCTTATTCGATAATGATAAGGTATACTTAGGTACCTATGCATTCCTAATGAAGAAACAATAAAAAATAACAAACAAACAAAGCATACACCTCGCGTTTAATTCTTTCATTTACGAAATTCTATTTACTAAATCCAAAATTCCCGAATGACGTTTAATGAGTCCCAAAATTTAAGTAGAGCGTAACTTACAAGAAAATGAACACTTTAACGTTGAGCAAATAAGGTTTGTTTTGGGTTATAGGTGGATGTGGACGTCATTCGATGTCAGAGGGCAGAGAGAGATAAAATGTTGGAGGAAAACAACAAGGGCGCTACCACGGGTAATACGGACTAAAACGCGTCTCGATTCACTAAAAACTAGTGAGAATATTAGTCGTTATCAAATCACTTTAACTCATAGTTATCACCAATTTCTGTGAATAGCGATTTCTACAAGTTGCAGTGTTTAGATTGCAAATTCAGTGCTTTGACTGATGCAAGACAACTGTTCGATTATAGTAATAAATTTTATATTTAATTTCTAAGATAGTTTTCCTTGTATATCCTGTATATCATATATATGTGTATATTTTAATATCTCTACTAGAAACTAATCCACATCTATCCCTACTAGTTCGATTATTTAATAGTAAGTTCTTGTATCGTATTGTTGCGCAATCGGCTTCCTTTCGCCGGCTTTACTCTGATAGCTCGGGGCTCGGTCTGCCTATCTGAGGCATTTAGTTATATGTTCTATGTACTAGGGAAGCTGTTCAAATTAAAAAAAAGTTCAAACTTGGTGAAATCGGGGCCCTAAGCGAGGCGAGAATGCCGTGGACTGACTCATATATTTGCTACAGCGCTAAAACACTAGTTATGCCGTCTAACCAAACTATTCAAATATGCAGCACTACTCACTAGATCGCATGGAGAGTACTGTTTTCTCCCGGCCGAACATAGAACATGGCCGCAGCGATGACTTGTTGAGATGAATTAAAATGGACAACATTTAACTAAAATAAGATGTTTTATCGAGAATACGACCAACTTACCGGTGAAAAGTCGCCCCTTGAGTTTTATTTGAGTGTCTTGAGTGGTTTGAACAGTACCTTACTGCTCTTGAAGGCATTTTTTTAATAGTTATTTTTCACTCAAACATATAAATTATAGACAAAAGCCTGGCGCGGACTAAGCTACATCTTGTCCATGGACCATAACGAGTGTTCAAATAGGCTAGTTATCGACGCCTTCTCTAGTACGTAGTAAGTATATTAAACCTCATTGGTCTGAGGCTATTATTTACTTCAGTACATTCTTCGCCAAATAGAAGGCTGCTTTATGAATTGTGTACCCTTATGCTGCTAATCTGGGTAGTTCCTAAAAGTTTGACGTAAATTGTATATATATCCTTGTATGATGTAATTTGTATGTCCAAACTAACCTTAAAACGATTGATATAGTTTTCTAATCTCTAATCCTCGAATAAATTGCGATATCTATTCGAGTAGTACCTTGAACCATTGGTACTTCCCCGATTAAATACGTATTATTTTTACACAGTATTAAGGACCATATTCCAGGACGATGTTCAGTGTTACAATCGTTTAAATAAAACCATTAAAAGAGAAGTGTGGAAGTTATTGTTGTGCACAATATCCAAATTTGAGAAAAAGTAACAGAAGAAAGACGCTGAATTCAAAGAAATATAAGATTGTTTACTTATTGTATAAATACTCTATAGTAATTTGGAGTTGCTATACTGTTGAGTTTGTGGCGGGAACTGAAAGGGGACGTTGTGCTGTGCAGATTTATTTTCTAAAAATGTGTAAAATCACTCTAAAATGAACAATAGTTGTAGGATATTGATAGTTTTTGAGTAGTAATTATGTGCTTTTGTAAGATATGTGAACTGTATAATCAAATGTGGCCTTTTGAGTTTTCACAAGAACTCCGTTATACAGCGTCGATTGTAGCCTACAATACAATTGCGCCTGGCTTAAAGGCCTAGTTGCCAAGCCATAAACATAAAAAAAGCTATACTGTTTGTTTTTTAAGGAGACCGCTTTCATATATTCTTCAGCCCAGATTGTAAAAACATAGGAGTGATTTTAAGATTTCTTTTTATTATGTTGATATTTTTTATAACTGTATTGGGTTTATTTATTTTTAATGAATAATCGTGTACTGTAAGAGGTTTTTTTTAATTGTAATTATTAATTGTTTAAATTCATTAACAAATATTAATTATGGTAAATTAGGGTTTCTATGACATTTTGTAATAGAAAAATGTAACTCTTTTTTTAAGCCACATCTCACTTCATTACAATTCTTTGGTCCAAAAATTACCGTTTTCTTTGCCATGCTTATTCAGTCTCTATTTTCATTAGCCAAATTCTAGCTGATATCAGTGCATAAGCGTCCTACTGCTGGATTCCCATTTGAGGAGCATGCGCGGTATACCCGCCACGCTTGTTAAAGGGGAATAGCTGGTTATACATAGTGATAATCTTGATGTGCAAATGATCTCTCGATATTTTCAATTAACGTCAGCAAGTAGTAATTATAACAATAGCTAGGTTACTAAAACTGCCAATGTGGTGCGTAATCTCCACCTATAGGATTCGAACTTACGTCTCAACTCTCTCTTTTCTTTCGCCATATCCCCATTAATTGGGATCGGCACAATATGTCTTTTCCTTCCACACTCCTCTATTCTGACATACATCTTCTGTCACACCACAAATCATAATATCATCCTTCACACAATCCATCCATCTTTTTTGGTCTACCTTTACATCTGTACCCATCCATCTTGTAGTTTAACATTCTTTTTGTCACGTGACTTTCATCCCTCCTCATTATATGCCCATACCAACTTAGTCTTCTTCCTCTCAATTTTTCAGTCACGAGTGCAACTCATTTCTCACCTAATCCATTCTTGTAACACCACAGATCCATCACCACCACCACACTACAACTTACGTCTCAACTATCTGTATATTAATACGTGAAGCAAAAACGCAGCAAGAACTTTGTACCTCTTTTTACGAAAATTACGCGGACGGAGGAGTATGAAATTCGTACACTGATTATATAGAGAAGGAGTGCCAGAGCGCTAATATTTAAAAAAAATTATGCATAAAAATACATTTAATCAATAAAAAAACATTACACACACTGTATTTGACACAGACACGCATATAACTATATACTCCTTTGTTTATTGTTAAAGTCAAATTAGCAGTGTAGCCTTAGCGGAGTCGAGGACACGGCGCTACACACTCTGCAGGAGTGTCCAGCCTGGGAAGAGGAGCGCCGTGTCCTCGGCGCCACCATCGGAAATGACTTGTCGCTCCCGGCCGTGGTCCAGGCCATGGTCGGGGGCCAACCCGAATGGAACGCCGTCGCCTCCTTTTGCGAGGCCGTCATGTCCGCAAACGAGGCGGCGGAGCGGGAGAGAGAGCGAGCAGCCGTGCTCCTCTCCCGCCGCAATAACCGGTCTCGGCGCCGGAGGAACACGGACCTCCGGCCGTCACGAACGCGCGGCGCGGGTGACGGTCAGGGGAGGCTATAAGGCCGTCGCCCGCATCTAAAGCCACTGATTAGGGGCCTGCCCCTTTCTGGGGTGGGCCCATGCCAGCCGGGGTCGTGGAAGAAAAGCTCACGCATATCCCATGACCCCGGCTCATGGCGTCAGGTGGCACCAAGGGGTTTTAGTGGGTATTCCGGCTCCCCTAGCCGGCGAGTCCCACACTCCCCCGCCGAAGTCTCCCCGGCGGGGGGTCCGCAAATAGATTTCCCCTTGTAAAAAAAAAGTGTAGCCTTAGCGAAATCTGTGGTTATAAAAGTATATATAGTCTTTGACAATAATTTGATATAATTTAAATTAATTATTATGGTCGAATTTCGACCACGGGTGACCACTAGTTCTATTAAAAAATGTTAGGGCCAATTTTTTAATCATCAGAAAAGTTATCAGTCAAATATATTATAACCTGACTAAATTCAAAAGTGAAACAATTCAACTGTTTGATTCATGTAACTGTCATTTTTAAATTTCCCGTCTTATGTTTTATCCTATGAATAACTTTTACCTGATGATTGAAATATCGGCCCTTAGTCTTAAAGCAACGCCAGTCTACAATGAATTATATTTCCAAATAAATGCCAAGATTTAAAAGAAAACTGCTAGTATTACTGATGCCTAGTCAGTCATAAATGAACGTCTTTATAATTTTTGTTTTTCTGATAGTTTGCCTGGAAAAGGCACAATGGATTTCTATGAAAATTTTGGATATTAAAAGAGGAATTTTATCTTATACTAATGGGCCCAGCAGACGTTGTCCTTCCCTGAAAAAATAAAAATCTAGAACAAGATTGCAGCGCCACCTACCAAGTTCAATTGTGAATCTAAACTCTAAACCATGCTGGGACCCACTCAAACATAGACACAATTCTTCAAAATCGGTCACAGCCCTTTTTAAATTATAGTTATGTTATAACGAATAGCAATTGATTTTTATATATAAGAAGAGAAGATGATAGAAATAGAGATTTTCGTGTATGTTTCATTTTGAAGTCGTGTAAGGTTCCGAAAAATATAAATATTATCTCGCATGTATACAAACACACTTTTGTCACCTGTTTTTTTTTTATTGCAGGAGTTCAGCAGACGGGCAGACGGCCCACTTGATGGAAAGCGGTTACCATCGCCTATGGACATTTGCAACACCAAAGGTGCTACAAATGCGCTGCTGCTCTCTTAAGGGAGACTGGAACCTGGTCACTAATGCCAGAACACAACTCAAGGTTGTTATGGCGACATGCTTTAGACCAGGGGTGGTAGCCGTCCAGTCGGGCAAATGCCCTACCACCTGGCTGTGGGTTGTTAAGTCGCCTCTTACGACAGGCCGCCCGGCCACAGGAAATCGTATTCTTTCTCCGTCCCTGCACAGATAAAAACGGGGTACGGGTTACCCTTCACAGTTCGTGGACTTCTACGCGTTAACTTTATTCAGTTTAACACTTTCGGTTTTTTGCGTATATTTCCAATTGCCAAACGTATATACCAAATTTCATAAAAAATAATACATATACATTGAAGGTCATGAAAATTGAAGACACAACCATAGGTACTAACTCTTTCACATATATTAGTCACGAATGGATTTTGATTAGGTAGCCACGGTAGCCTCAACTATAGTATGGCAAAATAATCTATACTAATATTATAAAGCTGAAGAGTTTGTTTGTTTGTTTGTTTAAACGCGCTAATCTCAGGAACCGCTATTCCGATTTGTAAAATTCTTTCAGTGTTGGATAGTACATTTATCGAGGAAGGCTATACGCTATATTATATTATCAAAAAATTAGGGATCCTTACTAAAAGTCCAATAATGTAACCCAAGGTGTAAAAAAATGACCCGAAAAAATCCTTACACGGCGTGCACTGCGAAAACTATTGATTATAGAACAAAACAACGTACTACCACTTTGCAGAACATATAATTGTCTACAAAAAATATTGCGTAACTATATGTCTAACTATTGTAGTTATCTCACAATAAGTGTTTTTAAATTACTTCATATTCAAGACGAATTCAATACCTTTCTAGAACTTTTTGAATTATTCAATTCGGACGTTTCATTCAAATGATATCGCGATATTTAAAATGTAAGTATTAGTGTTGTAGCCAAATATATTAATATATTGTTTGATTGAACGCGCTAATCTTAGGAACTACTGGTCTGATTTGAAAAATTCTTCAGTGTTGGATAGCCCATTTATCGAGGAAGGCTATAGGCTATATATCATCACGCTAAAACCAATAGGAGCGGAGCACCAATGAAGAATGTTTCAAAATCGGAGGGTTTTGAAAGCAAATTCCACGCGGACGACGTCGTGGGCACAGCTAGTACTACATACGAATGACTATCAATAATCAATATAACCGTGATACGCTCTTTAATTCTACATCAGTAGATGGCGACACAGATATTTTTTTCATCGAGTTTTCTAGTTTTATTATTTATTTATTTTTTTAATATCTGCAGTAATTTATATCCAAGAAAACAAATATAAATTTTCTAGGTGGTCCTTAAAGTGATAAAAGTAAAAGGTAAATTAGCTATTTTACCCTTGTATTCGTAAAATAATGAACGTTTTTCATTATATTACATTCTTTATCGATTAATAGGTACACTAATTCAAGTGTTCCGACATGTTTTAGGTGAAAAACATTTTGCAACTTCTTACAAAGAGTAAATTAAAAAATACCTTTGTATATAATGCAGACGAAGTAATCTTTTTTTTTTAATTGGCTGTCCAGACATTCCATATCAGCCTTAACTGTTTTTAATCATCCAGTATTGACATAATATACCGCTTTTCCTTCCTCAAAATCTTTTCTATCATATTATGTAGAGTAAATATGTATCATAAAAACTGTACCAGGTCCCTACAAATCATGTAGTATTTAAAGAAATTCTATAAGTAAATAAATTATCCGCCAAATGTTATGGTATCTCCACATTAGCTGTAGAACGTTATGTAATATCAGTTTTTCTATAAAAAAACATCTATTACGCAGCCATCTATTGCTAAACAAAAGTCGGCGCTGCCTGTATATGTATCTCAAAAATTTAATATTGAACCAAAACATGGCCAGCAATTGTTTTAAATGTGTGACTGTTTCCTTTTATAACAACCCAAATAAAAATAATGTGTGAATTTATTAAATATATACTTTATTGCACATAACTTAGAAATAAAACTATTTTACTAAGAAATAAAACGAATTTACTGAGAGCGCCATCTAGTTCAAATCAGAGTAGTAAGGAGAGTCGTATGTAAAAGCCAGAAAATGTACAATTGATAATTATAATGTTTCCTTAAAGTTGGCTAAAAAAATTAAAAATACAGTTCTGTGGAATTATACATTCTATATACATCACGACTATGTATTCACAGTCGTACCTTCTTCATCTTAGCCAAACTAATTTAAATCTTATCTTCTAGTCATAAGATTCAAATTCATCATTTATATGTCGGTAAGTCGCAGATTTTTCCTTCTTCATTCTTTATAAACAATATCAGTTAGTCCGGCTGTCAGTCCATTCTTTGCTATATAGAAAAAATCTACCTATAATTTTATATCACTTTGGTCATTTGTACTGTACCACGTGCATAAGGCACTTGTGTTTCATAACAATGACGTGGGTTCGAATGTTTACAGAGAAATAGAGAAAAAGTTTAATATCAGGCCTGGGCCAATCAATTTTATCTATAATATGTATTATAAAATTCTAAAAATGCCGTGTCTGTACATTCAAGTTTAAAATTGACATAAGCTTCATACAATTAATGTCAAAATTCAACCGATGGTAAGATAAGTGTATAAATAGTAAAATATAGGAACCGGCCATTAGTAAAACTGACAAGTGTCTAGATTATAGTGTTAGTCGTAAGATAACGTAAATTTCCAATTTATTTTGGTACTTGTCACGTTCGTTATACGAATCTGCATAAATGGCCGCTTTTGTCCCTCCTGTTTTACTAGTACTATACGCAGAAGAACCTTTGCATTATAAATATAACTGAAATAAACAGATAAATTCATATAATAAATTAATCGATTTAGCATTCAATGATGACCCTTTTTTTAACGAGGGAGAAATCTGAATGAGGACTTACCACCACGGGGGAAGTGCCTCACACGCTATGTGAGATTCGCCACGTTGGGATGGTTTTAACACCTCCGAGGAAATACTATGATTATGACTCCGGTTTATGCCAGGGGTAAGGGAAAGCGAGTATAATACCAATCCGCGTGCCCTGGCAGACACATTGTATATACCCTAAGCCAAGCGTGCTACGTTTGTGTTATACGTATTTTGTTTGTGTTATATATTTTTTGACGAATTCACGTCGATAAATATTATCTGGCGAAAAATAATGCGTTAAATTGTAAGCAGTATGTTACGGTTCATAATATTTCAACAGCTTACAATCTCACGAGATAGATTATAATCTAACGGTATTTACAATTTAACGGTGACATATCTAAACAACGAACAACTCCACTATACCAATAACCATAGTATATGACCGAAAGTTGGTTTACGAAATTTACCATGGCAGGAATCTAACCTGAAAACTCCGCGTTTCCGCATGCTAGTTGGGCTAAGGCCTTGACTACTCAACCACAGAGATCGTCCGACCGACCGAAATTTTTCTTGTGTGGTGTCTTATACACTCTTTACAATACTAAATTTTTAACAATTTGGAAAGAGTAATTAAATAGGCATACATGAATGTTAATAATGTAAATGTAAAAAAGATATTAAATGTAAATCTATACTAATATTATAAAAAGGAAAGATTTGTATTTTGTATGTTTTTAACGAACAAACTGAAAAACTAATAGACCGATCTCAAAAAATCTTTCATTATTAGAATGCTACATTATCCCAGATTAATAAAAGTTTATATTTATTAATAGAAAAAAATAGGTACCCTACTAAAACTTCAATAATGTAACCCAAGATATAAAAAAAAATTGTTTGTAGGTGGCGGTGGAATCGGGTTCTAGATTTTATTTCTTTGCTTGATGACTTTATTTTGGTATATATAAACATTACGGACGGTGAATTAACATTTTTGCAAAACAATTCCCTGCAAAGTAAGAACTCGCATCAAACTAACTTTTGCACTCAGCATCACAAAGTTTTGATGCGTAGCACTGCACTTGACCTTTTTGTCCAGACAACATAATAACGTTCTAGGGTTTAGAGATTCCCAACTGCCTACACAACGGACTCTGTCTGCCTCCTGTAATTTATTTACGTTAGAATTAACGCGAGCTTGACTTTCCCTACTTTTAGTGGCCATTTTTAATTTTTATTTTAACTTATGCTCCCCTATCGCTGGGTTTTATATAAACTTATAGTTTACTATATTATATAATTAATATCGACGCCCCCATGTATTAGAAAAACTCAAAATTTTCAGGGAAAAATATTTTGTCTTTTTTGGAAAGCTAGGCAAGTTCCGTGCAATAACAAAAACTGGATACTTATTGTTGATTTATATTATATCGTCGTCAGAAATTCATAGTTCACTACTGGACGTAGGCCTGTCCAAGTCGGCACCACACATCCCTGTCCTTTAAATTCCTCATCCAGCGCCTACCGGCGACCTTGCACAGGTCGTCGGTCCATCGTGCTGGAGGGTGACCAACACTACGTTTACCGAGACGCGGTCTCCACTCCAGGACTCGTCTGCTCCATCGGCCATCGGTCCTGCGGCAGACGTGACCGGCCCACTGCCATTTCAACTTGCTAATTTTGCGAGCAATGTGGGTTATATTGGTTCTTTTACCTCATTTCTAATTCTACCCATAAGAGAAACAGCCAACATAGCTCGCTCCATAGCCCGTTGAGCGACTTGAAACTTGTGGACCAAGCCTGCTGTCAGTGTCCATGTCTCGGCCTCGTAGGTCAGGGCGGTCTCATACGTAGGTCATACGTATACCATATCATAAATAACCGTTTTTAGGATTTTCTTCTGGCAACTAGTTTGAAAGTTTGTCTCGAATGATGTGCGAAACTAAAATTTTAAGAATTAAAAAAGGAATTTTTATTTTTCGGTTATTACAAGTACTATAATAGTTAATTTTCATTTTGACATGTTGCAGGGTTCAGACAATAATTATGAATGCCGCTTAAACAAACTAGCGAACACAGCTATTAATAAATATATCGGCAGTCTGACGCATTACGTATTTCCCCGATAATCAAGTTAACTGCAAAAAATCCTACTTGGCTAGATGGCGCGACTGGCGCTGTTTCCTTGTTTTTGGAAAATACAATAGCTATCTTACAGACATTCATCTTCAATTATGTCTACTCATGGTGGATTCCTATATCTCACGGACCGTTCATTTGCCTTATTATCGGTAAAAATTTGACATAAGCTCTGTAATAGTAAAATATAGGAACCGGCTCTCAGTAATTAGATTTGTTTATCCAAAAATTATTGACGTATTATAAAGGTAATATTTTAGGCATATAAAACTCCAAAGTGGTCCTAGGAAGGTATCCGTGTAGGAACGGAGAAAGAATACAATTTCCTGCGGCCGGGCGGCCTGTAGTAAGAGGCGACAAAACAACCCACAGCCAGGTGGTAGGGCATTTGCCCGACTGGATGGCTACCACCCCTGGTCTAGAGTATGCCGTCATAACAACCTTGAGTTGTGTTACGGCATTAGTGACCAGGTTCCAGTCTCCCTTAAGAAAGCAGCAGCGCATTTGTAGCACCTTCGGTGTTGCAAATGTCCATAAACGACCGTAACCGCTTTCCATCAAGTCGGCCGTTTGCCTGTCTGCTGAACTCCTGCAATAAAAAAAAAAGAAAAGGATTTTCGTAATTGTATATCATCATTATGTTACTTTGCTAAGTGCATTTATTTAATAGGTTAAATAGGAAAATATATAACAATATATTTATTCAATCCCTTCCTAAACCATTTATTGTACAAATGAATGCCTGTATTTACTCCCTTAAGGCCAATCGGCGTGAAGACGTACATATACCAACAACGTAATATATAGCTACGTAAGCAATATTGCTTTTCTTTGCCAGAAAACCTTATTGCAAAAGACAGAAGGTTCTATTTCAAATACAAATAACTGATCTTCGTCTGAAACGAGGTATTTTTATCGCTAACTCTTCGGCATAAAGTTGGCTTCAGACCGGTTTAAGACATTACGTTTATAAATAAGTAAAATAATTATATATTCAATTTAAAAAAAACCTGCAGGTCTTAACAACGAGTTAGAGCATTAGCATCGTCGTATACGTGAATTCTTCTTGGATTGTATTGATATAGTACAGCAGCTATGAACTGTTGTAAAATTTCTCGGACTTAATTTATTTGTCGCTTTTTAGGGTAAAATTAAATAAAGGAAAATATTCAGTTAAGTGCGAGTCAGTTCAAAAATTGTGATGGATTTTTTTTCTTCGATTACGGCTGTCGTAAGAGGAGACAAAACAACCCACAGCCAGGTGGTAGGGTAATTCTCCGTCCGGATGGCTGTCACCTCTGGTCTAGACTAAGCTGCCATAATAGCCTTGTGTTGTGTTCCGGCATTAGTGGCCAGGTTCCAGTGTCCCTTTAGAGAGTGACAGCACATTTGATGTTAAAAGTGTCTATAGGCGATGGAAACCGCTGTCCATCAGGTGGGCCATCAGCTTGTCTGCTGAACTCAGGCAATAAAAAAAAAGCCTTGAAAAGCCTGTAATTAAAAATACTTGTATCTCAACAAGTACTGAATTAGACAAAATAACATTTTTGAAAGTTGGCAAATAATCGTAGGTGTAGGTCGGTTAAGCTGATATTAGACACTTCATTTCCGTGTTTCAATGTGAACGAATCCACCAGTGATTCATATAAACACAAACTGGAATCATTCAATGTCATTGAATATCGTGAATATCCTTTCAGTTATGTGCTTTTTAAACAAATTGATTCAATTTGGTTGATCCATCTAATATTAACATTATACTCTATCTCTCAGTGCGTTATACATGTAGCTGATTCTCACGAACTACTATAACGCATTTCTCCAGGCTGGAGGTATACACCTCGCGCGAGGGAACCACGGACATGGGACGTCTAGAGTAGAGATGTCACGAATATTCGGCTTCTCTCAGTATTCGGCCACTTTTTTAACCATTTGATATTCGGCCGAAAACTGTGTACTTATTCAGCTGTACAAAGTGTGCACAATGGCAGGTGCGGATTTTGCCGCCTTAGTCTATCCAAATTTTGCCGCCCCTACCGTCCTCTACAAATCGATACTCTATCACAATCATATTAATTAGATATATTTTTTGTCAATAAAATTATAACTTGATTTATGCACTATTAACCTCCTTTTTTACGTAATTTGAACATTGTGTAAGACATAAAAAATTGTTCCCAAATATGTCGAACCTCCAAAATATGCCAAATGTGCATTTCAACGCAGAGGCTCTGGGTTGGATTCCTGGTATGGTAAATTTCGGAAACAAATTTTCTCCGTTATTTATTTCTCCGCTTGAGTGTCTGAGAACGGCCCCAGAATAGTCCGTTGTATATTGCCAATAACACAAGCGTAACGTGCTTAATTTGGGGATATATAATATGCATGACTGGCTGCCGATTATTTATTTAACTATTAGTAAATAATTATTGAAATTGTAATATACATTTTTAAGTAATATGGGCGATTCCCGATTTGGTATTCGATATTCGTCAGAATACTACACAGTTTCGACCGAATACCGAATAGAAGCCGAATATTCGTGGCATCTCTAGTCTAAAGGACTACAGGAACAACGAGAGGTTATAATAATAGGTACCCTTAACTCGGGTGGTAATAGCACTTCTGCGAGGGTGCTAGTGCCACCCCGACGCGCGACGTGGCGAATACCAAACGGTCCATCGTGCTTCTCCGCGGTGACTTCTCTTTGAGCGGATTTTCTCCTAGGAAAAAAGCAACACTGTGATTTTAGATATGCACATACACAATATATTTCTTAAGTGTGTCTATGTTTGATAGAACTCTTGTGAGTAATGGCTAATTTGCAAAAAAGTTTTATTGAACGAATTTTCCGGCTGTTGAAAGGTGGCAAAAACGTCAAGTAGAAAATGAAAATTGTCAATCAAATTTAAATCGCGCTTATAATCGTAGGTTTAATTATGAACTGAATATCTTAAAATTTTGGTGTATCACACATACATAATTATTATGTTTTCGATCGATTGTTACGTACAAAGTTATTTAAAGTTTCATTTTATAGGTAAATTATGTTGCTTATTTTAAGACCTTACAAAAGACACTGAAAAATGCTGGACATTAAATGCCAATCATTATAGTACACAAAAAAGTACCAAGGTATTTAGTACACTTGTTTAACTTTTAGCAAAGAAGATGGCTTTATACCTGCAGTTGGTAGGGCGTTTGCACGTCTAGATGGCTACTACCCCTGGTCTAGAATATGCCACGATAACAACTTTGAATTGTGTTTCGACATCGTGGGCAGGTTTGAGGTTTCAATCACCCTTCAAAACCGACAGCAGAATGTCTATGGACATTTGAAAATTAAAAGTAATGTGGTAACCGCTTTTCATCACGTTCAGGTGATGAAAAGGGCCTCAGCATGTATCTTATACTCTACTATACTATAGTACTTGCGGAATAAGGATTTGTGTGAAGGCTCTAGTTTTCGAGCTGTAAAGTAAAAAAATATAAGCTTAACTCGTTATGCTATTTGAAACATTACTAAGCTTATATCGTCGTTTTGTTGTTTTTTTTTTTTTTTTTTTTTTTATTAACTCTCCTTTAGCCCGGGCGAACGAGATATGCCCAAGTCTACTACTATCTATTTTCTATCTGTTTATATATATATACTACTAAACTCGTTATGTTGTTAGCTTATATACTCGTTATGTTATTTAATAAATTATTAAGATTATATATTCGTTATGTTATTTTAAACATTACTAAACTTAGGTTATATGACTGTATAATAATTCTTTATGTTATTTGAATTGAGAAATTAACATCGTTTTGTCGGCTGCGAGCATTGCGTATGACTTCCAGTTTGAGTGCGAGACGCCTAATCAAGCTTAATGAACACTGATGGCTGGTGGTGCCGGCTGACGAATGACGGCATGGGAATTAGCGACGCACTTGGTACTTCAGTGGACTCACGCCTTAAGTGTCATTGCGCTGCCGCTGGATGAGGTCGCCAGCTCTTGGGATATAATATCTTCGTTTTAAAAACTTGAAAATTTCGAGATTTTTTATTATCAATAGGTTCACGTTTGATCGCGATCATTAATTAATTTTTATTTGAAGAACAGCTATACATTAGATGGTAACAAAGTCAACTAGTCTTGCTGAGTTTGACCTACATAATATAGCTATAAAATATTTGAGTATGCATATGTACGTACAAGCCAATGTGAAAAAATCATAATAATTCTAAATTTGTAAATACAAATTGCATTAGTTTCTTTGATCAATTATTTCACATAATACAAAAATATACTGAGAATAAAATAACTCACAGGCAAAATATAAAAATTAAGCCACGGTGTGGCCAACGATGGAGTACGCTTACCTAAAATTATTTACACGAAACTTGATGTAACCTAGATTATAATTAATTTTCAATAATCTACTCTGGTAGTATGTTATGTACCTACTTTTGCCGTATGCTGACAGAAAGTGGAGGCAAAAAAACGTTTCACTCGCACCAGGAATCTACTGTGGAAAAGTGACGAAAAACAGAGCGCTCAGATTGAAATATTCATGAATATTCAAGTTTTAAAATATTATTTAATCAAATAGGCGCTAGGCCAAAGCTCTAGTCTAGCTTTGGCCTAGCGCCTATGTTACAAGGGCCTCAGCCAAATTTTAAGTCTTTGACTGAAGCCAGACAAACGAGTTTCCGTTACAGCTTAAGAAAAGGCACATTTCAATAAACGATTCATATTTTCAACACAAACACAAATCATACTTAAAATAAACAATATCAAATTCAGGAGCTTTTATTCAAAATAAAAAAATTACTTCCTATTCTATGTACACCGCTTCGCAACGTGTTATTGCTGTTATTAAGGAGATGAAGCGGCAAGAAACTCCCCAGCAACACGTCTAGCTAAAAATGGCTTTTCTTTATATTTCTTATTCAATTTATATCTTGTAACTATGATTAATTTTTAACCAATATTAAAAACTGGAGAGCAAAAAATTGGCTTTCAAATTCACGCCAAAAGATCCCCAACATTCCTGTTTGTTTCACTGTTGTCTAAAGGCTTATTTATATACCTACAATAATATCTTCAGAACAGACGAGCGTGCATGACAAGAGTTATGAATGTCAAAGAAGCAAGTGAGGTGTGTAAGAATAAGCCTGAATGGCGCTCTGTTGTTCGTGCTTACCCCGCAAGGGAACTGGCGTGAAGTTATGTATGCATGTATGTATGTATGTACAATAATATCAATCTAAAAACACTCACTTCTGGACTCGGACTTTCCTCCCATTTTAGGAGATGGATTGTACATCCCATAAACATCGAAGGCACGTCATCGGGTCCCACACATTGGGTATCTCAAAATTTTTGTTGCCAGCACATTGTTATTATAAAAATTTTCACTGATCTTAAAAACTTCTTAAAACTGATGCATGGTTCCCGGTCACGATTCCAACCCACATGATTTGCAGGCAGAGTGAGAGAATCAGTCACCAAGCTACCACAACTTACTAAATCGTTATATGGCCGCAATTAAACTACTACTTATATTTTTAGCTGCACCAACCATAGATTATTCAAACAGATGGCGCTGTGCTCAAAAATTTGACGAAACAAAATGATATGGGGTTTGTCAGAATAATACGTCATAAAATTCTTTCCAGACTAATAGTTAGAAAATCAAAGCTCTTGTTTTCTTTGTGATGTTGAAAGTGTTAAAATAAAATACTTTATGCGCATATCACTGCTTAAAATGAAGTGATATGGGTCTCGCGGTGACTACCTGATACCTAATAAAATGACAACTGTGTTCTTTCTATTACCTTAAGCCAGATTCACGGGATTTCAGCTTAGCCAGCGCCACTACTCTAGCACTTACCCTTAGTGTATGCCTGGAACTCTTGTGTGCCCCCGTCTATTTTGGTGCTAGTGGCGGCTGATGTTGTAACCCTAGGTCTGCGGGGTCCATAAACACCTCTAGTCTTCTAGTGTTGCAAATATCCATAGACCACGGTAAGCACATTCCATCAAGTAGGCCGTCGGGATGTCTGCTGTGTCTAGATATAAAACTAATAATTGTTACATTTTAGGGTTCCGTAACCGTTTTGGCTAAAAGTGTAATCCTTATGTAACCAGCATGTTCAGCTGCCATTCTATCCGTCTCTCTGTCTGTATATCTCAGTCCTTTTCCTGCGAAACTTCTGGGAAGATGTATATATATTTGTATAGCGATACAAAGTCATGTAACGAAATCGGAAACAAAGTTTGGGGGTGGGTTTCAGTGTGCATAGTCATCTGGGATATCGCTGGTCAGACCGTGAAACAGTACAACGGAGTTTCTTAATTATTTATTCAATAAAATCAATAAGTAGCGGGATATTATCTTCCAAACTCGTAAAAATAGTGCTCCTTTTCCTCTAAGCTTTAAACTATAAAGTGGAAAATTCTGGAAAAAACAAGGTTCGTATTTTAGATAGTATGTGCTGTGTAATTTTTGAGACATGGGATATTTTAGGTGAAATGCTTTTTTAGTTCCATAACCAAATGACAGAAAAAGTAAAATTCTTTACCACTACGGAACCTTTCGTCGTGTACATAAAAGTAACTTACCTAATTTATTTATAACACTTGGAGTGAAATAATATTTTATATCCATGTGAATACCCATATATACATAGGTATATGTGTATTGTACTACAAGACAACCCACAGACAGGTGGTAGAGTATTTGCCCGTCTGGATGGTTACCACCCCTGGTCTACAGTATGCGGCCATAACAACCTTGAGTTGTGTTCCGGCATTAGTGGCCGGGTTCCAGTGCCTCTATAGAGCGGCAGCACATTGGTAGCACCTTTGGTGTTACAAGTGGCCATAGGAGATGGTAACCATCAAGTAGACCGTCTACCTGTGTACTGAACTACTACCATAAAAAAACATAGATATAATTAGCCCAGTTTTTGACAAAAACTATGTAGAATTGTATTTATAATAGTATTAACGATGTATTTAAATATTCCCATAAAACAACCAATTTAAAAATAAAACTGCACAACTGAATATTAATTCTCTTTCTAAACTTCCGACAAAAGTTCCCTTATGTCACTCCAAAACCTATAAAAATTAATTTAACACATTTTGCTATAATACATAGAATAACGAGTGGGTAGTATAGGTTTATTATTAAAGCTCAATTATTTACCCCCACATAATTAGTATACATTTACTTCCTTATTCATAATAGTTTTACAAGATTTATAGCCTCGTTAAAAAAGGTGTTATTCATAAACGAATTAAATGCAATTGATAAAATAACACCATTTTTAAATTTAAACTATAAACTACGTGTATTTTGAATGAATTACTGGTAAAAAGGAAGATAAATTTTAGTAATGACAATTATAATAAATACTTCAATGTGTTGCCTACATATTTAAGTTATACATAATATAAGCATATAACATACAAAATAGTTACACGAGATTTAATTTTGTAGACTAGGTAAAATTGAATCTATATATATATACTAGCTGTCCCGGCAGACGTTGTTCTGCCATGAAGAAATAAAATTTAGAACCCGATTGCAGCGGCACCTACCGGGTCCAAATGTAAGCTATCCTATCTTTCAAGTCGGATCAAACTGCACACGGTGTGCAAGTTTGATTAAAATCGGACAAGTAGTTTAGGAGTCCATCGCGGACAAACAACGTGACAAATATTTATAAATATTAAGATTAATACGATTATGAATAACACTTTTCTAACTGCGTATAACTATTATGAATTAGGTGAATATACATAAATAGGTACGTAATCATTTTGTAAAATTACTGTGAAAATGTTGCTGGCAACATAATGTGTACACAACTGCAATAGAGTCAAGAAATTGTAAACAGAGAGGTTTAAAGACGTAAGAGAACAGACGTCCAAAAGAGGCAAAGAGATTGAGAATTAGAAAAGAAAATCCAATCTAAAAAAAAGCTGTTTAAATATCCTATGTTAGAGGTGACGCCGGGGCTTTTTTTTAAAGACACAATATGTTGCAGTGTCGGTGACGGCATGTTCTCGCCAAGCGAATGGGAATATCCGAGTCTCCGTAAACATCAGTTTAGCAACAGTTGCTGATACGTCCGGACGTGTTTATGAAACTTTATAAACAATGGCGACTGCGTGGAGCCATGATAAAATAATGCAGTTGATTGAACTATTTCAATCAAGACCTTTATTATGGGATTCTTCAACGGATGAATATAAAGATAAAAATAAGAAAAACGATGCTTGGGAAGAAATTAGTCAAACTCTGAATGTTTCCAGAAAGGACGTGGAAACAAAAGTACATGTGCTACGTAGTCAATTTGCCAGGGAGAAGAAAAGGATGTTAGCAAAAAAAACCTCAATCGGTGCAAAAATACAAAAATGTAAATGGGTATTTTATGAGCCTTTGCAATTTTTATTAAATGTTGTAACTAGATCTGGCGATTTGGATGCTGTGGATAAAACAGTAAGTTTTTATATTAAATGTTTTATCATAATATTATTTGTGTTGTACATTTCTTTAGGACTTACAGGTTTGAAGCGCTAGGACCGTGGCAATCAGAAGCACATAAAATATAAGGATGCATTGAGACGCCCAGTTGAAGCAACACACGCATACTTAATAAAACAAAGAAATATCTTAATATTTGCGTTTTTTAGGAATGAGCTTAAAAATTTTGGCCTATTACTAGTTATTCTATGTTCGTTAATAAATTATAAATTTAAAAAAAAAATGTACTTATATTTTCACTCTATGATTAAAAAAGTAAACAAATTCTTAAACCTATTTGGTTTGAGAATTGAAAACTAAACCGCACTAAGTTGAAATACACCATCGATCGACCTAACGATTCTTTTTGTCAAAAATGCAAACTAAGTTCGAACAACTCACTTTACAAATAAAACAATATGAGAAATAAATGTCATCTGTTCTTAATAAAACGATTTATTGGAGTTTATTTATCTCTTTAAAAAATATGTTTGCTTCACTGATCGCAGGAGTTAGTAGTAAAAAGAGAGACAATCCTTTGTTCGCCAATCAAAGGTGTAATGGTGCGACAATTGGAGCGAAATTATTCATTATAAGTTCTTAAGGTTTTATAATGTAATCTACAAACCCGTGATTTTTGAGTTATGTACTCCCAGTATTTTGGGACATATTTCCAATTCCTTCCTGTGGCGATTTTTAGATTAGTTTTGAGTATAGTTTTCATTTAAATCTTAGCTTATAGTTGATTAGTTTACATATAAAACTATAACGAAAATAGCAAGTAAAATATTTAATTTATTTCCTGATAATTAAAATTTACAGATAGATGAAGACAGTGTGACGTTACATGAATATAAGGTACATCCTCTTCCTTCGTCAACACCAACACAAAATGCTTCAACATCTACATTAACTGCAAGAAAAAGAAATAACACAGACAGTTGCAGTGAAATACATCAAGTATGTGCGAATAAAAAGATGAAAGTAAATAAAGATGAATTTGATATATATGGTGCATATATTGCATCTGAATTGAGAACTGTAAAAGATGACAAAGCTGTAACACAGGCGAAGTATTTCATTAATAATATACTGTTAAACTTGAAAATGGGGAAATATAATACACGTGTATATCAAAATGAGTCTAATAATTTGCCAATTGATTTACAAGATGAAACAGAAGATATAAAAATAGGTGATTATCTCAGTGGTTGATAATACATTTTATGTTTTTGGTTTTTGTCATTTTAGTGAGTTCATTAAAATTGTACTTTAAACAAATTTCTATTAAAAGTATTATTATACATTGGGCACACACATTGTTTTCATACTTTGACATAGTCTGATAGTAAGTTAATTATTTCTTGACGTATGTACGTACAACATGTGCTGCAACTTGTTGTTGTGTCTGAACAAATGTCTACTTGTTGGGTTAGGTTACAAAACTTTTTAAAAATTGCTTAAGAGCTTGGCAGTCCGCACTCCACGACGGGTTCCATGGAGATGAGGAACGTCCCCTTTTTTGTTATTTGGCTTCAAAACTCTTAAAAACTGCTGAATCATAATTCAATACCATACAAAATAATTTTATTTGTAAGTATTTTTTTAAGTTCTACGATCTTGAATTTTTCATAATGCGCCACTTAGAAGGTAGCGGGGCTACAACTTCATCACTTAGGGAAATGTTATCTCGCCACTAGCAAACAAAAACACATCACTATATTTTTCCAAGATCTGACACAACTACGTACACTAAATATACTTATGAATAAAGAAAAAAAATCAAAATCGGTCTACAATTGACGGAGATATCGTGTTACGAAGAAGTCATTTAATAACTTTCGTGGAGTCCCTAATTCCTAGGAATCCACTCATTAGATCCTGCCATGTGATAATGGGACCAATTCGGGAGTATAACCTTCCGATTAAAAAAATATATTTGAAAATCGGTTCACAATTGATGTTTTTTTTAATGATGTTTTTCTGTATGTTTCTTACTCGATTTCTCCAAGTAACAAACATACACAAAACATACAGACGAATTGAGAACTTCCTCCTTTTTAAAGTCGGTAAAAAAAATTCAATGCCCTTTTTTACTATATGCAATTTCAATAGATCTTACTTTGTATCACTAAATCGGTTATATCTTCTTGTCCAATTTCATCAACGGTTTTGTTAATACTATATTATTTTTAATATCATGTCAAAATCGCCAGACTATCGTCTCAATTATAAGGTTTGCTTGATTTCGGTATTATGTTAATTCCAATGGCACGCCACTTTATCATTATAAATATTTAAAAGCAAAAATTCGCGAAATAATGTTTCATGTTTTTGGTAACTTCAATAGTCACTTCGGCTAACGCCAATTCTGCTAATGCTAATATCATTTTTTCTCTATTACTATTCTGCCGCGATAATATTACGAACATTTATTTTGGATCTGAATATGAATTTTTGACACTATCACAATGAAATCGTACTCTGAATATCTTCGCAACGTCAAGATATTGAAATAGCAGAATAGGGCCGTAGAGGTCCTGGCAATGTGCTGCTAGACTAAAGGGGGAGGCTGGAACCCGGCCACTAATGCCGCCGGAATACAACTTAAGGTTGTTATGAAGGCATACTCTAGACCAGGGGTGGTAGCCATCCAGACGGGCAATTTACTTACCCTTCTAGCAGAACAACCGTGAAGATACATTAATATAACTCAAGTTGCAACGTTCAGGTACTGATTTCATGTCACCTTTTAAAACTGATGAATCATTTTGTTTGTTTTCGCACGGCGCGCATCAACGTGGGGTTTTAGCGAGTCAATATTAAATTAAAAATGCCATTGGAATTACTATAGAATTTATTAGAATTATACAAACACGTATATAACACAGGTACAAATATAACTGGACACAACCAGTACAAACTGTACGATTCAATAACACGCGCAAAGTCCGCCACTATATAGCTCATTGAATGTACACACTTTTTGCTCGTATCGTAATCGTCGCTTGACTGCTTCACCCCTCCGTTCGGGCATACCTTTTATTCTGTACAAATACAATATGTCTCGACGCAAAACAATAGTTTCCAATAATTCGTTCGAGACACCTGTCTAATGACTGCCAAAAAAGATTACAATACACAATAGAATGTTTTTCTTAATTACAAATTTTAAACACAAAGTAAACAAAAGACGTCCAAATGCGGGAAGGTAATAAACTGTTATTTATGGCAGGCAGGTGTGCATTTGCTTTTGTCGGCTTGTAACAATATGTTGAAAGCCAAGTTGATGTCATCCGCAAATCTTTAGTTCTTAGTTTCCTTAGACTATAATGAGAAAAATCGAAATACTTTCAGCTTGATTAATTTAATTACCAAATTGTACTTTAATGGGTGAATTATATTGAAAAGAAGGATTAGAAAAACGTCGCCTAAAAAGCTCTTGAATCGTATACGAACAGATAACTCTATAGGTTTTTTCTCTTTTATAGTTTTGTTATTATTTATTTTAAAACATTTTTTAGATCTGTTGAAGATTTGCATAAATGACACTTGCATTCATGTAGTTATTAACTTCATGTTTTTCAAGTTCAACAAGCTCTGATGGTTGCACTTATTATTAGTAATTTTATAATAAAAACAGCGAACACGATATTACACATAATTCAGTTAGAAAAGATGTTGCCAGCCATACAAGTCATTTTTGTATAGCAATACTAAACGAGATCAATTATTGGGTAATAAAATACTTTTAAATTTACTATTAATATTTTTTTTCAACACGCTCAAAAAATGCCTTTGCGAAGCCTGTACACATTGTTCGAAAGTTAACAATTACCCACCATATAACAGAACTTGCGAAAAATAGGTACTTTCTAAGTATCTTTTCTATCGCGGTGCTATGCAACGGGTTTTTTAAATTTTGTTTACGGTTTTTTTTTATTTTCATATAAAAATATATACGAATTCCAACCAAGGAGTTTCACATTACGAGCATAAATAAGCTGAATGATCGAACCTCCTCGGAAGCGATTTTGATCATTATATTTGTCTCTCTTCAATAACTAAAGAGAAAATGTGATGAAAGATGTAGTTCTAATTTTCACCACGCGCACGTGACGCCATTTGCGTAATGCGCGTCATTTTCAAATTAGAAACGCTAAAGATTTTTGTGACTTCCCAACTGATATTTATGTATGTTTCATTACCTAAATTTACCTATTGTACTGTTTTCTCTCAAATGAGAATGAAAAATGCTGTGCGGAAATTAATTTTTACAAACTCGTGACTATGCTCTGGACTCTGTGTAAAAACCAACTTACCGCACTAGTACCATAAATAAATATTAATTAACCTTTAAACCACTAGGAGCTTAAAAATATATTCGGCGAAAATTGATTCTAAGAAGATCCGCGGAGTAGTTCTTGAAATACGAGGGGTATTTTATTTAAATTCTTTTTTTCTGGTAGCAAAATGATAGAAAAGTTAAATTCTTTACCTTTACGAAACCCTTTAGAATGCGTGACCTGATACGCATTTATCCGATTATTATTTTACATTAGTACGGTGATTAAACAGCGACACTATTTTTATTTCAGGACGGTAGTTGACTGTTTCGACCGCTCGTCATTGGGCATGCTCGGTGTACATTACTTCTTATCTGCGTTCGATATAAAATGTTTTTATCATATTTCAAACAAAATGCGTAATGTAGTCGGAAAATTTCCAGTTCGTATTTTTAGTTGTCATCGTTATAAGTTTAAAATTTGAGAATAATTCCACGGATTGTTGGTGAATTTGAATATACTTATATTAAAAGCTGATTTCTATTGATCCAGTTACTGACTTCAAATTCGAAGCAAGCCAGTCCTGATTTCATACTGGCATTGTGTAAATTGAATTGAAGTCAACTACTTACTACACAACAACAACTACTAGTCAGCTAACTACTTAGTGCTGACTTCAAGATTCCCGATTGAATATTTTGAAGTCAGTCCGCCCCGAAGTCAGTAAGCTAGATCACTGTAGCAGCAGTTTAAACACCAACGTACCTCACTGGGTGGTCCAAATTGGAATTAAAACTAATTCTCATTTTTAGGGTTTTGAGATAAAGATAAGAAGGAATCCTAAAGGTTTGAATTGTATTCATCTCAGAAACTAAATTTTTTTCGTTGGTATACAAGTCCTGCTAGTGTAAATTTATATATACGGTTACACTATACTTATGTATAGTGTAAGTGAAAATATTTCTTTGCATATTAATAAGGAGTGGTATCTACTGAAAGAAAATGTTAAGATTATTAGTTAACTATGAGTACAAATATCAAATGAAAGGGCTTAATTTGACACATTGCAAATATACTTTAATTTGTTATATTTTTCCACATCGTACGAAAAGACCGTTATGAAATTTATCTGCTAAAAATATATAAAAAATGAAAAGGTTTTCCGCATAATCGATGCTAACAAAAGGAATAATCTTCCAAATAATTATAATAGAGAATACAGTATAAATATAATTAATGTGTATACTACAAAAAGGTTAGAATCACGTATATTTTTATCGTTTCTGCCTACTCCTATAGGAAATAGGCGTGATAATTTAACGTATATAACTTGAAAAATGTTGATAATGTAATCAATGACTTTTTTATATTTAGTAAATACGTGGGGAGATGTTGCAAGTGAATTTGTACAAATTGTGTATTCTGTATCTTTTGCCCAATGGCGTGGAAAGTTGTAAAGTAGAGCTTTATATATTAATACTAGTTGTCCCGGCAGACGTTGTTCTGCCTTGAAGAAATAAAATTTAGAACCCGATTGCAGCGCCACCTACCGGGTCCAAATGTAAGCTATCCTATCTTTCAAGTCGGATCAAACTGCACACGGTGTGCAAATTTGATTAAAATCGGTCAAGTAGTTTAGGAGTCCATCGCAGACAAACAACGTGACACGTAATTTATATATATTAAGATAAGTAATCTTAATATTTTGTTCTACCACCAAATACTTATAAACTTTTTTAGGGTATTTACGTAAAAATATAGAGTTGTTCTTTTCAGTCACATTCAAAAGCATATAGGCTGAAAATAATTTCGAGCTTCAGTGGACGAGTGTAACAATAGAGATGACGCGCTGTGGCATGTATGTAATTTGGTAACTATGGTTAAAATTAAATCTAGAATTGTCCTTAGCGAAACGAAGGGATACATACGAGACTCGTATAAGGCAGATTAACAGGTTTCACACATTCGTTAGGTCGCGTTGTTTTCCTTCAATATCAGCACTTCGTAATGGAAACAGGAACAAACCTGGCATATATTTAAACTCAGAAAATCGAAACGTATCCAAGGGACAGGGAACCGAAATTAACGCGAACGTAACCACGGCAAATCTCTAGTTCTAGTGATTCCAAAGATCTACTACATAAAAATTTTAATATACCATCTCCAATATCCTATAGATTCAATCCATGTATGTGGAGTATTCTATTTAAGGAAGCAAAAATTATGATTAGGAGCTGATTAAATAAGATTCATTAATAATTTTCGATTTCTACATCCGTTGGAGGTAATAGTTGACCCCATGGAGTCAATATAGACCACTTTAGGTATCAACCATGTAGATCCAGTAGTTTTAGAAAAAAATATAATTTTGACATACGGACGGGGAAGAACGAACATAAGTCAAGGGCAACAAGGGCCATCTTATTGCCAAAATGGATATGTAACTATAGAAGCCCTTACGTCTGATTTTATTTATTTATTTTATTGCACACAACTTTAAAATAAATTATAGTGACAAAGCAATAAAAAGAGTACAAACGGCGGTCTTATCGCTATGAGCGATTTCTTCCAGACATCATTTGGAATGAAAATGACTATTGCATAGAACAAATATGTTGTGTGTGTAGAAAGAAATCTGTTATATGAACAACATCATTTAGGTAGATGTTTATCTAATATTTCCCCACACTTTTATCCGTGCAGGAATGGAGAAAGAATACTCTTGCCTGTGGTCTGGCGGCCTGTCGTAAGCGACGACAAAACAACCCACAGCTAAGTGGTAGGGTATTTGCCCGGCTGGATGGCCACCACCCCTGGTCTAGAGTACAAGCTTGAGTTGTGTTCCGGCGTTAGTGACCAGGTTCCAGTCTTCCTTTAGAGAGCGGCATCACATTGGTAGTAATCTGGCGATATAAATGTCCATAGGCGATGGTAACCGCTTTCTATCAGGTGACCGTCTGCTGTCTGCTGAACTGAAGCAATAAAAAAAACAACTTATACAAATGTGTAATCAAATTAGCAAAAAATAATTGATACATTTTATACACATTTCATTCCATTCCAGTTAAGATTTGTGTTACAAACATCACCTCATTCGTGACGAGCCGTAAAGTGACACCGAATGGAGCGTCAGCGTTTATTGTAGTAGTTGTGTCCACTCGAAACTGCAGGCTGTGCAAAATGCCCACATCGGCGCAAGCGCATATTTACAGCAATGTAATGCAGTTGCAAGCATGTATTATGTACTTACAATACCTAATGCATTCCTTTATAAAATTAGATAGGTGATATATTGGTCAAAGGCGAACTTAAATACATTATTATTTATGAGTATTTCTGAAATTAGTTGGTATATATTTTTAATAATAATAAGAACATAAACGCCTTACGGGTAAAACATGTGAGTCTGGTATCCTAAGTCGTTTTGTATTTAAGCACTGTGTTAAGCAAATAAATTAATTTAAATTGAAATAATAAATCTATTAAATGCATGTCGCGGATAACATAGAATCAAGTGTCTCCTTAAACGTGATAAATAACCAATGGTTTAGCTATTTGACTTCTGAACCATAAAATAACTATTTAATTCAAATTCCCCGTATTACAAAAACTACTCAACGTATGTTGTTCAATCTATGATCATTAAAAGTGTTTTTCATAGCACTATTTTTTTTTTAATTCTAGTGTCCACCTTATTTATTTTATAAATCGTCTGGATCGCCTTTGGCAAATAAAGGTTTTCTTTATTTCTTTCTAGACATAATTGAAAAGTCAATTGTGGGTCAATTTTTACGCCTTTGGAAGCTAAATCTCTTAGCTGGCTAAAGCACATTATTAATATACTACAGGAAAGACTACATAGATTGATGAAAAATTTTCAATTCTCAATTACACGCATGATGACCACCTGTAACTGTTAGTTATTATCCCTTCCCTGAAAAATTCAATAATTTTATTAGAATAACATACAAAATACCATTTTAAAAATATACTTGGGTAAGGTTCATCCGATTTCATGGTGGACCCATAATGGGCCTTGTCCTATCATCTATAGTTTCTGAGAGAAATGTTTTTCGACAAAGATATACGGACAGATTGGCGCCCTGATAGTGCGCTGGCACACAGCGCAGCGAGTGTGCGCAGCTTGACGCGCTTAAGCGTTCTTTCGCGCACCTTGCGTTTTCACTTGTCGTTCCGAACATATTTTTATGATGAATATTTGAATTTTTTAAGTGCCACATACACTCGAAATTATTCGATAACTTACGGTATTCTGTTAAACCAACGTGGAAGGGAGAATAATAAACCTATATTTATGGTATTTTAAACCTATAATTTTAACAAAAGATGATATTTCTTGTCGTGATTTCTTTTGCCGTAAAGAGCATATACTGGTTAAAAAAACTTATATAAAGTGCACTTCTCCCAGATCGCACGCCAGATATATATAAGACCAGAGAGACCCAACTAACTTTTTTTTTTAAAGAGTTCTAACCATAGAATTTGGTGGTACTTTTTTATTTTTAAACACTAAAGTGAATTAAATTAAATTTATAAAACCTGTAACTGAGGGTCGTACGATAGTCCACGTTCTCCCACAAATAGGGCTGTGTCAAAATACCAGTAGCCTAACTGTATGGTTCGTTACTTTTATCCCATCTCTGTTATGCCATCCATCCCTTCAATTCGATCCTCTCTGGTCCCATATCTCATATATCCCATCCTATACAACAAACGCTGACAACGTGTTGGCTTATTCTCTGGTCTTGCAATCGACTATAGGGGGGGACTATGCGGGGAGGAGGGGGGGGGGGCTTGTCTGCCTGTTTGCCAGCTTCGCAATAAAATAAATACATATTTTAGTTCTTATTGCCTATTATTATTGCATAGATGCACAGATAAAAATGTATTCCCATAATGCAGGCTTTGCTTACTTTTAAGCTCCAAAAGGAAATTCACCATTATAAGTATTGCACGATTTATTATTTGTATACTATTAAATATGAAAATAATACGAGAAAGTAAAAGTTCCTAATCTATATTTTTAAACAATAAATTAAGGAAAATATCCATTTTTAGACATTAAGAAATACTTTTACTTATTACATTTCATATAAATCTAGTTATACACGATTTAGGAGCTAGCTTCTTCTATGATCATGATGTATTACAAATTCATGACTATTCCTCCAACGTGGATCATCACCAGCAAAAATGAGGTAATGTGAATTTATTGATTTTTATGATCGATAAAATACTAATTGTTAATGCAAAATCTCCTTGTTTAGTTTTCCTAACTAAAGATAATACGTTGTTTAAAATTACCGCGTCCACAGAACTTTCCCGGAGCGCCCGTCTTTATTATGAGCTTGACTATCGATCGTCGTACTGCCTATTGCTGCGGCAATATGAACAGCTTGACGTTCATTACAAACTGCACACGAAATGGAAAGCAACGTGGCTCTTTGTCACAACGTGATTTGTGAAACCCACTTAAACATAATAAAGGCGTAGTCTGTCGACAGACAAGTGGCGCGCTCTCGTGAGAGAGGAACGGAATGATAAATCTTATGCGTGTTCAATTATAACGGCTTTTCATATAGCATACATTGCTTGATTCGTTACTCTCGATTTAAAAATTTGCAAGCCAAATCCCGCAATGTACATTGAGCACGTGTAAAATCGATTTGTTTGTCCATCGACACGTGCCGTGGTAGGGGGTGCAGGGTCGCAGAGCCTAGCTAGTAGCGCGGCCTCGCGGCCCTCTCTTTGCCGCAACGCAAATCGTTGAAATCAAAACTTTCACGCTACGATAGCGCTACGAAGTTTTACTGCTACGAACTTCCTGCTACGACTGGCGTAGCGCGCCGCACTCAAAACTTTTGTTTAGGTAGCTTTTTATTTGTCACTTTCTGTTATCAACTAATAGTTGAGTTCTTTATGACTTGTACATACGATTCACATTCCAATACAAAGTCTCACGTTATCAAATCAGCGAATTGTGTCCCAGTTCTCGTAGTAACATGGTATCACCAACATTTTTACAATTTTCAACTTATCTTCTAGGATCCAGTATTTGCGTTGTGAACAACACATTCTACGGATAAATTATTTCTTTGTTCGAAAATTTTCAGTCATCAAATACTACATTTGGTTTGCTGACAGAATATTGTTCCATGACTTTATAAAGTGAATTGTAAAACGGGTATTTCCAGCAGGCGGTATGGGTTGAAGGCATTTTGTTGAGGCAAAGCAAAGGCAAGGCGAGGCGAAGTCGGTTCGGTTTTGTTGTTCGTGGAAGCGAGTCGCAGGTGGGCGCTGGGTTTGGCTGAACCGAGCCGAACGATGCCGAATAATGCCGAATGGCGGCGATAGCGCGTCCCGAGGCCAAAGTGTCGTATCCGCCCCGGGGCCGCGCCGCGCCGTCCGCCTATTCGCCTCAGTCTGCGCTCGGCATTCTCTGCGTACGTTTGTGACAGTGACGCCGTGCTGTGTGACACATTTGACAGTTGTTATCGTGATCTTGTGATGTTTTCGTATCGGAACTATGGTGTATCCCCATGAAAATGTGGAGTGACTTTCAGGTGAGTGTCGAAGTTACATAAACACAGTACTAAACGTACCTCTTGTTATAACGTAACTTTTATTTGTAGATTTCAACCTCTGAGTTATATTTTACTGAAAAATTCAATGGAATTTCTCAGTAAAATATAACCCTTGTGATTAGTTTTCACCAGTATTTATATTTTATAGTGATTAATATGTTATTTTAATGTTTTGGAAAAGTAATAATTTTATGTTGTGAAAATTTTTTGAGATGAATTTTCGCAACTTTTAAGTTTTTGCATAATTTAAACTAAATTTCGTCGATTTATTTTGCCATAATAACTTATTGACTTAAAAAGTTTTATATCTAAATTTGACTTTAACTATTATATATTTCTCTTTATTATCTGTCTGTCTTTGCTAACTTATTATCGGGATTATTTTATTATATTTTGATGCATCGCACTTTGAATAATTTCTACTAAAACATCCTCAGAAAACTTGTTTATTTAAAAAAACGTTGTGTAACATCTAAAGTTTGCCAACGTGACCCTTTTGATTTTACCTACGAAACGAGCTATAATTAAATTACTTTTTTCGCACAAAAATATTATGTCGGCCCGCCTTTTTTTGAATTTGACAGATTGCCGCGTTTCCGGCGACCTGTCAAACGCCATGTGATAGATAGAAGGGCGCATTCGGCTGAGTTTTAAATCAAAGCGCGGTTTCAAATCTCGATAAATGCGACGCTCGAGGCTAGCAAGAACTGAGAACTCGTCATACAGAAATACGTAGTTATCGCCGTCTCTTTCCCACGCGTAGGTCCGTCCCGCTCTGCCGACGGGTGTTTTTGTGTCGGAGCGGGTTTTTTGTGGCCTGTGCGAGGCGCCCGCTCGCTCGACTCCACTGACTCCACATTAATTATCGCAGAGTTGGCTCGCCATCGCCGCACCGAACGTACGCAGTTTACTTTCTATATTGCCTGATGTTGCTTCTTTACAATGCGATGTTGTTTTTATACGCGCGTCGAATCAACTAAGTTACGTATAACCGCTTCAACGTTCAAATTCTATTAAAGTTTTGTAGGCTTTTGTACTATTACTAATTAAGCAATAGAAGTCTAATTAGGCAGGCAATTGGTCTATTTTTGAACTCTGAGTTTTCCTGGTATTGCGATTTAGAGCGTGCGCGGTTGGGGGCGCGTTGCCATGGCGACGGCTGGGGCGCCCCGCCCAGCAGCCCCGGCGCCTCCTCACTCAACTTATTTAGATTTACTCCTCGCCTAGAATCGCCAATGGCGACTCCACTCGCTGCTAAGTCTTTTTTCAAACAACACACGCTGACGAGTATAACACTTATGAACACGAAACACGTTTTCTTTGTTCTTTGTCTGCTTTACTGGATTAATAATCAATATATACCAATAACTATTCGTACCAAATATCCGCTACATATTTTTAATCATCAACCTATGAATGCACAATAGAGATATTTCTATTTCATATAAAAGTAGCTTTGCAGCCTGCGCAGCAAATTTTAACAGGTCATAGTTCATCCACTGCAATATAAATGACAACACTATTATACTGGATAAGAGTTGGCTATAAAAACCACTGCTGGAGATATAACTGACAATATCAAAAATCTAGAGTATGCATAAGAACTGTTTGTGACGTTACCCTTTAAGTACTTCATGATCTTAAAGTTATAAAAAAGATTCATAGGCATGAAGTTACAATTTCAATGTCCTTACTTTGCAATCTGTTCATATTTCAGTCCTCTAGCATTCAGTAAACAAACTTTCAGTTTCTGTCTCTTTAATGTCTCTTATTAATTAACATTAGGTACTTATAATGATTCTGTACTTGTTTCTTAAACTACTAATATGAGTCAAAGTTTCTTTTTTGCAGTCCTTTCTTACTTACTACTTTGTCGTTTTCTGTCGCGCAATATTTGATATGTAATGTTGTGGGACTATAAGCACATACATATAATATAATATTATATATATATATATATATATATATATATATATATATATATATATATATATATATATATATATAATGGTCGATGATGTTATGCTGGAGCAAGTGAATGAGTTTGTATATCTTGAATGTGCTTTTAGCAGGGATGGAAGCTACACTGCTGATATAGAAAGAAGAGTGAATTTGGGGAATAGTTTGAATGGAGCGTTAGGTAAACTTCTAGGCGCTAAGAACCTCAGCCAGAAGGCCCAGCTCGCCATACACAACGCCGTGCTGGTACCTACGCTCACGTATGGAAGCGAGAGTTGGGTATGGAAGAGAAATCATGAAAGTAGAGTAAACGCGGTTGAGATGCGAGCACTGCGCAAAATCTGCGGAGTGACGTTCGCGGACCGCGTTCGTAATACCGAAGTAAGAAAGAGAGTGTCGGGGTGAAGGTAAGGAAAGGAATGCTTCGGTGGTTCGGGCATGTGGAAAGAATGCATGATGAAAGAATGACTAAACAGATATACAATGCAAAAGTGGATGGATGCAGAAGTCGTGGAAGGCCACGACACACCTTCCATGATCAAATTGATCGTGTACTAGCGGAGGGTGATCTCAGGAGCCTTAAGAACAGACGAGTGTGCATGACAAGAGTTATGAATGTCAAAGAAGCAAGTGAGGTGTGTAAGAATGGGCCTAAATGGCGCTCTGTTGTTCGTGCCTACCCCGCAAGAGAATTGGCGTGAAGTTATGTATGTATGTATGTATGTATATAATATAATACGATATACTAGATATTATACGAAATAATACGTCCTTCATGATGACAATCCAACATATTGTCAGCGTCAGTGGAGAATCTTCTAATAACACTTTTTGGTCACAATAATTTCTTCGTCTAAATTGTGATATTATACATGTAATATGTAACAATTATGAAACCTATCCCTTAGTAGTTGTCCGACGCATATTATCCGTAATCTATACATATAATAAAACTGTAGAGGTCGAATTTCTGTACAATGAAAATACTTAAAACTTACCATACGGTATCCATAGAGCGGGAAAAAGACATCATTTAACTTATTAGTTGTATCTATGACTAAAAATGTTCTTCAACAGAACTTAATTTGAAAACCATTTGAATTTGAATCAAAACGTAAATTAAAATAAACATACGAAAGTTGTGTAATATTATAACTGAAGGTCTAGACCGGAGGAAGGGAGGGTGTTTCGGGGTTGCAAAGAGGAATGCGACTTGTTGCAGTCACGTTGAGTGCACGTGACACTATGCACAACTGTTAAGTAATTGTTGATTGCACGGAAACTTTGTAACTGCGACTATAAAGTTTGAATAAGTTATAGTGAAGACCAGGAAAAGTACAAAAGAAAATATTTTACCTTTCGTTTTACCAACTGCTTAAAAATTCTGGTATCCCAAATATGTTTCTGTATTAGTTATTTAGAACTAAATTATGCCATAGCACTTAGCAGTCATAATGAAGTTACTGATAAACTTACATGAAACCATCAAATTATGTACTAAAACAAAATTTTAGACAAAAACGGTATCTTCTCATGTATATAATAAAAGCATTTTCATTCATCCGAACGTATTTTTTTATTAAACGGTGAATTTAAAAGGTGTACTAGGAAATAATATCGTCCAGATCCACCAAATTATTTTATGCATTTAGTTTTAATAGTCTCTATTAAAACAGTTACGAATTTGTAAGCATTCTCTAACGTGAGAAATCTCCAACACTTGCCGTCGGACAATTCTGTTCTATTATAGCAAAAACCTGATTTGGTTTCATCATTGAAGCGACGGCGGGAGCATACCGTTATAATGATTCCCAATACTTGATTCTTAGTAAGAAAGAAAATATTGACTGGCTAATAAGAATATGAGATATTTTATGCATTTGTGTTTGTAAATGAAAGAAAAAAGTTTATATTCAAGTTTTACTTAAGTAAATCTACTGTATTTCCCTGGTGAATAATAGAGGCTTTTAGTAGTTTTAACCTACGTGGTCTGCCACGTAATTTTATATCTTGTATAACAAAAACATTTTAAGCATATAAACCTTGTGTGAATCTTTTGAAAGTTGCGATTAGGAAATCTATTTTTTTCTTGCACGAGTTCAGTAGACAGGTTGATGGCCTACCTGATGGAAATCAGTTACCATCGCATATGCACATTTGCAACACCAAAGGCGCTAGGAATGTGCTGCTACTCTCTAAAGGGAGACTGGAACCTAGCCACTGGTGCCGCCGGAATACAACTCAAGTTTGTTATGGCGACATACTCTAATTTAGCGGTGGTAGCCATCCAGATGCGCAAAGACTAAAATTGTATTCTTTTTCAGTTCCTGTTCAGATAAATCTTGAAACCGTCTTACAATTAGTTGGGGTTGTCACAATGTATCTTTTCATTGAATATTCCTCTATTCTGCCATACGTCCTCACTCACACCACGAGTCATCATTTTATCTTTTACACAAATCATTCATCTATTTTTGGCTCATCTTTACTCTTATATCCATATAAGTATATAACAATATAGTTTTGTCTTAAATGCTTATTTAAAGAAGTGCAAGTGCAAATACAAAAACCAGATAAAAACATCATAGTACTACAGAGATAAACAATTGAAATACATTATTCAAATAAATCAAACAAAATTCGTAGGTCAGTAATCAAGGCTGTCATGGCAATAAAAAACTTTTGAAATCGTCTTCATGCATACGCGTTGCTATTAAACTATTTTCGTAAATAAACAAATCGTTATCATAACCGGCGTCTCGATATAATTAAATGAAACATCATTTGTTATGATACTAATGTATTTAAAAAAATTAGCATAATTATCACACGTGTCGTAATAAAATAAGTATTAACGGTGTTAATAACCTTCCGTGTGAATGATCCACGCTACTCTGTAACTAGACAAAAAGTACGCTTATTAGTACCGAATATGTTATGAGATGAATCATAGTGAGGATGCATTTCTCATCTTTTCTGAATTATGATAGGGCTCACATATCGACTTGCGCCTGTTGAATGCGATCTTACATCGATAAGTATTATCCGTTTTGGCTTATTGTTATTTCAACGTGGTAATCGTATCATGTTTTATATACCTTAACTTACTTGACCTACCTTCACAATTATTTTATTACTAGAGTCGGGTTTTTATATCTTATTATATATTTTATTTTACCGTATCGTTGGTAGAATAACATCATTAGTATACATTTAAAGATTTTTATTAAACTAAGAGATTATAAACTAATACAATATAGAAAATTTAACTTAGTTACATTATTTCCTCCATATAATTCCTCAAGTCTAAAGTAGAACACTGAGCTTAGGTCCCGTATTCTATTGGTAAGATGCCCAGATGGTTGGCTTCGTTTCCCCGCTGGATTACCATACTGATCTGTTCTACAATGTAGGCACCAGTCGTTTGATCACCTGAAAAGTTGACAATATTATTTGTAAGGAGTTTTTGTCAAATTCTAACCTGATAAATATATAGAAGTCATATGTGCTTAAGGGTAAGTAGCGGCTGTTTACAACTTTATATCTCCTAGTAATACATAATTATAATGGTGACTCAATAATTTACACTATTCTCCATGTCTCCATTTCACATTACACTGTCTTCGTATCCCTTGTTTTAATATCCTTGATTTGACACCTGTCTGATAATAATATTTGGTGTGTTTAACTTCAGACATGATTTTTTAATTAAATTCTAAAACATAAATGTGCTAGTACCTTTGTATATTTATTCTTTCTTAGTTGCGTAGGGTATCAATAAAGAGTACCGAGCATGAAATTTAATGTATACGTAGCTTTCAACAAGGACGGATATAGCGAAAATTTTTGTCCGAGGGGATAAGATATTTTTTGTAAAATACGGATCAGTTGTTTACAATAGTTGTTCGCAATTAAAAAAACTAAGGCCTACAGATAGCTTGAATAATTAATAAACATTATACTCGTATTCCTTAAGTACTAATTAGATTATTTGTAATCTTAAAGTTGTATCCTATTAAGGTTCCTAAGACAACAATTGCCAGTCATCGTGAGATACATCAAAAACGAGCGCGGTCACGTTTACTCGACCTATAATAATAACATCATCTATAACACATTACACGTTAAATTATCGTTCGGATTGTAAACAATCGACCACGTGGCGTAAAAGTAATAGTAAACTCATAAACAAATGAATGAATTAGCCATAGCTCATCTACGTCATCGGTGAAGAGACGCATAATAATCGCTTATGCAAACGAACCTAATTATGTAAAACGTTATGAACCGTGCCGACGTGTTTTGACATACGCTAACGACCAATTATATGCCCATTGTGTGACTCAATGAACTTGAGAGACACTGCAGCAATATAGGGCATCGACATTCGACCCGATGAATGACGCGGACCGCGGCACCTGTCAAGAAAAAAATATATGCGAATGGATATCAGTCACACCGCACCGAATTCTATACGCTCGATGATATTTTTATTACCTTGTTGCTTTTTTTTTCAATTTGTAAATAGCTTCAGCCTTTCATTTCAGATGGTCGTTAACAATACAACTTACGATGTCTTTGGTGATCTATTGTGTATTTAACTCTTTAAATAATACGACGTTATGGATAGTAGAGTTTTTATGCGTAGACTATATAATTTTTTGTTTCAGAAAGAAAAAGTATGGTAACAATTATGCACCGGTTATTTAATATTTTTCGCAAATCAATACAGGACATCTTACTGTTGTTAATGTTCATTTACAGAAATTACATATTTAAAACCGTCACTTTATAATACATTTATATTAAGAGTGCTATTTTAATATTATTTTGTGCTAAAAATAAAACAAAAGATGAAATCAACTCCTTTTGAGCAAATATTATTATTTAATACAATTATCACATCAACTTTTGTTGACACTTAAATATGTATTATAATTGACTATTCAAAATGATTTCGCCAATTATAACACCAGCAAATCACCGGGAAACCTGAAACCCTGTTGGACAGTTAATTTTGTGGATATATTTTATTTTATTTTTGAAAGCAGTCATCCAATCTATATTTTATCAGGCAAACAAAATATCAAATCATGCGAGTTATTGACCTTAAAAAAGTTTTTAATAGATGTTCCCTTTCTAACACAAACCGCCCACAACAAAATAAAACGGCCACTGATTCGAGAACGTGATGATAATAATAAAATAAAAAGTATGACGTTTGCGAAGTGTCTCCGGTCTCCACATCTCCCGTCTCCGATGTACAAATATATTTCCCATGGCCTCAATGCTTCGGCACGACCCAATTACGTCTGGCAATAAAACAATATATGAGTCGTTGAACCCCACTCGGTGTACCTATGTAAACATTGCATTTAGGTAAACACAGTTCCGACTCGCGGTGTCCGCCCAGACGCCTCGCCGCCAATAATTTATGTAAATTCACGTCATTGTATAAGAGTGATGTTTTTATTGCATTCTCCTTTTGACGGTCAAGTTCGCATTGCGACGAAATCCGCGCAAGTGCTTTGCAAGTGGATTGCAAGTTTCAATTTCTACTTTTTGTGTTATACTGCGTTTCGCTTTCATAATAAAAGGCCGAATGCGATTTGATAAACTATTTAATTTACTCATATTCATTTGAAAGTAATTCTTTACTGCGTAATAAGTTAAGTTACCTGGATCGTCTAAAAAAAATATTGTAAGTATTTTTGTCTGTCTTTTTATGAAGTAAAAAAATACATATTATTGTAATTCATCCTAATTGACATTGACAATAATGAAGAAAATCTTTCAAATGTTGAGATATCCATGAGGTTCAAAGCTTTTAATATTTTGTAATTAGCATCATTAAAAAGGGAAGCGACCTTGGCGGTTAACCCAGCAAAAGAAAACATACAATGAAATCCAAATACAACAATGCGAGAGGTTTGTGTTAGCAAATGTTTGTAAATATAGATTTACTACGACTGGCATGTAGCGTAAAATGTTGTTTATAATTATGATAATGGCTTTATTAAATACCACTACAAATCTATTTCGTAGGTAGTAACCATTAAGCACACTTATGAATGAATGAATATTATTACTATACCGCAACCGGTCAATGATATCAGAATGTTGTAAACGTCATTTTATAATCATAAGCTCATAATTAAATACAGTGACGTGTAGAACACATGATCATAAGCACGGTGCTGCGCTGAGACGGGAGGATCACACACATATTATCAACTTTTAATTTCCAATATCTCCTATATGAAATTTTTTGATCAACTGTTTTTTTTAATGATTGTTCACACAAAGATACTATGTCACAATAGAAAAATCTCCTATATTTATATTTAAAATCAATAGAACTATTTTATTTTTGTTTTATTCGTATTTTCGCTACTATTAAACTTTTTGAAGTGATAACTTCTTATGGGAGGGTAAACCACTTCGTTACGTAACGCGTTATGGCGCCAGTCTGCCTGGCTTCCCTTTCTCTCACGCATACGCCAGCGGTAGGCAGGCTCCTCTCTCACTCTAACCCACAGCGCTAGCCATATTTCGGACAGACACTTATTATATGATCGTGTACTAGCAGAAGGTGATGTTAGGAGCCTTAAGAACAGACGAGCGTGCATGACAAGAGTTATGAATGTCAAAGAAGCAAGTGAGGTGTGTAAGAATAAGCCTAAATGGCGCTCTGTTGTTCGTGCCTACCCCGCAAGGGAACTGGCGTAAAGTTATGTATGTATGTATGTATGTACTTATTATATATTTATATACTATATATATTTATAAATTATTATAATATATAATTTTATATTTATGTATATATAAATTTACTATATATATTTATATATGTTATTAGGCATAACGTTAAGTAATAACCTAAGCTTTTCTGAAGTTAAACAATTTCAATATTAAATAGTTCAACTTAGATTAGTTTAAGTTAATACTTTTGTCGGGCGTCCCGAGACCCACTTTTTTTTATTGCACGAGTTCAGCAGACAGGCATGCGGGGCCCACCTGATAGAAAGCGATTACCATCGCCTATGGACATTTGTAACATCAAAGATGCTACCAATATGGATACCCCTCAGTAAAGAGAGACTGGAAGCTGGTCGCTAATGGCAGAACAAACTTAAGGTTGTTATGGCGGCATACTCTAGACCAGGTGTAGTAGACATCCAGACCCTACCACCTGGCATAAATTGAGTTAGGTTTTAATAGTTATAACTTAACGGTCGATTTCCTAAAGCTATTCCGGTTCTGCGACTGCTGCCCTTAAACTTCCAATTTTCTATAATTCTGATGTGATCGACTGTGGCTGAGGTGCTTTTCGCTAGGAATATTCTTGATTAGTTGTATGCTAGTATGAATAGTTATGTTTAGTTGTATGTTATGATAGGAGGGGCTATGTATTGTTATTACATAATATAGAATTGCATGTAAAAACTAGCAAATATTGTCTGAGCAAATTTTATAATTATATATATATATAATAATATTTTTATACAAAGAGCATCTATCACTCAGGCGCCGATTCTATTTGCGTCTTATTTTGGATGGATATTTACTACCGTGTTATTTAACTTTATTTTAAAGTTTATTATTTTCTTAAGTTTAATCTTGTTTATAGTAAGACTTGGCAATACCTAATTTTGTATAAAAACTAAGAGCGAATATAAAGTATGACGTCTAATATAAGGGTGACTCGGAAGTCAGCGCTTACCGGACAGGAGAGGAGTCGCGCGCGCACCGCACTCGCTCCGTCAAATACACGCACCGGTTTATATAATTACGTAATAATGTTTTGACATTCGACAACAACGACACATTTAGCGCGGACATTAAGTGGATCAATGAACTTGAGCCGTTTGTTATGTACAATTCAATGTTACGCAACCGATCGGCGTTTGAGTGAGATTAATGCGCGCGGATTATGGCACGCGCGCTATACATTTCAATTTACGTTCCGTTTCATTCATGAGTCGAGATAATGACGCCGTACACGTTCCGCCAGTTTGTTTGCTTTTGCATGTCTCTGGTGTCGGTTGATGCTATCGGATATTTTATACAAAACCACATCGAGCGATTCACTGCAATACAATGGCTTTCAGTTACTACAATCAATCTGCACACAATTTTGGCGTTAGTCTTCTGCTGGGTCTCTTTGTTACAATGACATGGTCGGTTCCGATAATTTACTATTAGTAAGCTCCATAGCTTCTGTCAAATTTTAACCGATAAGAAGGCAAATGAATGGTTGGTAAGATATAGGAACGGGCTAATCCATTTGATTACCTTATTATTGGTAAATATGACAAATTGCATACAAGTAATGTAAATTTTCTAACAACGGTAGGGTAAGAAAATAGATACAAAAATGTAGAAACCCGCATTTATCTTATGTAGAAACTCTTTGAACAAAATATTTCTCGTTTCGTATTTACTTTTAATTTAAAATGCCTGTATTAGTTCCATTCTTTTTACTTATGTCAATAAATAATCAGTAGACCAACACACATTGTACATTCTCCAGCTCGGTGTGTTATGGACACGGCTAAGCAACTTATCACTCTGAGGCAAATCGTAAACACACAGACCATAGAAAATAACGTAGAGTTCTTTTACGGAATTTACCATGGAAAGGATCGAACCCAGAGTCTGCGTTCCAGTGAGCTAGGCCGGTAAAGGGTTTAGCTCACTCCATCATAGAAGCGTTCAATAGTTAATTAATTAATATATCCTTGCGAATATCACTAATATAATACCGTTCACAAGGTATTTTATACATACCTTCATCTTTCATCTTCCTTTAGAGTGTTATCCTGACTTAATATTGACATATTTTCAATATTATCAAGACAAAAATATAACCTAGATATTAATTAAGATGTTACAATAGACGTATATACATACAATATCTACAATGTTATCGAATTCTGAACATGCTGTGTCTGTGCATTAAAGGTGTCAAAAAAAACCCAACTGGAATAGACTATATAAACGACGGAAAACACGTTGCAATTTTATAGATTTCTTGTCTGTTTGTTCGGGATTCACGTGAAAACTACTGAGCCGATTTCGATGCGATATTCGCTGATCGACAGTAAATTCTTAGACTTAAAATCTGTGCTACTTTTTATCCTGGGAATTATTTAAAATGACCAGATGGATAGAAAATTTGATGTAATAAAATGTGTGATATTTTTTAACCCGGGAATTTTCCCGGGAGTGATTTGTAGTTGTTCGGGTGCATAAAAATTATCATATTCCGTCAGTTTTCACTAAAACGATAGCTTACATTCTTTTTTAAATGTTACGATTTTTTGTGTCCCGAGAATCCCGCAGGAATTTCAAGTCCAGCGTATACGAAGTCGCGGGCATATCCTAGTTATTAATCATATAAGTAGAGTACACGTCGTAAGATTCCCGATACATAATTCGCGCGAGTGAATTATAAAACTGAACTAAGTTCAGAATATGCACAAGGTGCATTGCGTAGTACTATTACTTACAACTTACAAGTTTGACATAAAGGCGGAACCCGAAAATTATGCGTTTTTTTTATATACAAGATTATAATTATGGTTTGCTATGGTACAATAACGAAATTAAAATTGTCGGAAAGCCTTCATTTAGGCACATAATTAATAAACAATACAATTACCTTAGAATATACACAGACTGCCTACTATGCTAATATTATTATTGTAAAGTAATAGGGCACGTTGCTAAACACTTGTGATTTTGAGCACAAACACATAAGTTAACTTAAAAACAATCAATATCTTACTTTATTAAATTTTAAAGCACATTTTATTAGGTTAAAAACTACAAAACACTTCCCAGATAAAACCGCCATGCTACATAAAGTAAACTACACTGCTAAAGAGTGTTGAGACTGCTAAAGACAAATCTTTTTGTTGTAATTTAGTTCATCAGAGTGGCAGGCAAAGGAAATAAATCCATACAGCGTTGTCTGATGTATTCTTAATAAAAAATAGGCTGTTTGGATTTATTTCCTTTGCTTGCCACTCTTTAGGTTGGGTTAGCTTCACACTAGAGCTCAAATATGCAATGCCAATGTTAGCAACACAAAAAATAGGTTGTGAGGAGCGGTTGAAGGTTGCGACCAATGAGAAGGTCAGTGGGTTAGGTTAGGTTAGCTTCAGACCAAAGCCGCAGGCAGAATCGACTTTAACCATAATTAATGGTAAGCAGTCGGTTCTGCCACTTTGCTACTTGTTAGGCAAAGACACTAAATCCATACAGCATGAATATCAATATTTTTCAATCAATCTGAAGATCATTGAATGACATGAAAGTATGGAATTTTAGATTTTTCACATTATTGTAACTAAGATAATTAATATATTTTTCTAGTTTGTATATATAAATACTGACTACATGCAATACCAATGTAAGCAGAACAAAGTATAGGTGTAAGGGGTGGTCGAAGGTGTAACCAGTGACAAGGACAGTGGGTTAGGTTAGGTTATCTTTAGACCAAAGCCCACGAGCCGAGCGAGCGAAGCGAGCGTGCCGCGGCAGCGTCCGGCGAGTGGCAGAACTGACTGGTTTCCATTTATTCGTTGATAATTTTAATAAAAGTTAAAGTCGGTTCTGCCACTCGCCGGCCGCTGCCGCGGCACGCTCGCTTCGCTCGCTCGGCTCGTGGGCTTTGGTCTAAAGATAACCTAACCTAACCCACTGTCCTTGCCATAACCTTCGAACACCCCTCACACCTATATATTGTTTGTCTAACATTAGTATTGCATGTTGTCGGTAATTATATATACAAACTACAAAAATATAATAATGATCTTAATCACAATAATGTGAAAAATCTAAAATTCCGTATTTTTATGTCATTCAAAGATGTTCAGTTTGATTGAATAATATTGATATTCATGCTGTACGGATTTAGTTCCTTTGCCTGACATTTAGCAAAGTGAGGTAAAAACTTTGTCTCTCAATATTATTAATCTGAGGTTTTACTTACAAATTACAAAATGTCGTGATTTTTTAGCAATGCCGTAATATTTGATTTTATAATTATTAATTATTTTGATCATGTCATATATGTTACATTTGCAGACTAATCCCAAAATTAAAATAATTGTGTTTTTATTATAATTAGTAGGTAAGTCGTCACGCTAAAATTGAACATTATTTCTAGCGATATAATGCACGTATTTCGTACCTAATTAATTGTATTGTTTATTAATTTTTTGCCTAAATGATGGCTTACCGATGATTTTAGTGTCGTTATTGTACCATAGAAAACCATATGTAAAGTCTTTGAATACAAAAAATGATCTAGAGGTGAGGCTATCGTGTCGAACTACCATCGCGTGATTAAAATACGCGATTAGCATAGAAGTCTGTGAAAATTCTGTTTGTAAAGCGTTTTTTACTGTCTATTTCAAATACGACGGTATGACTGACACATCCACTAAAACGTAATTTGTCGCAATATCTTATACTTGACCTATGAATTAGATACACAATTTAATTACTTATATGGAAATAAAGTAATACTTCTTACTAATATTTTCTAACTTTTTACGACTATTATACAAAATAAAAAGTGAAAAATGGCCGAAATGTCGGAATATAAAAAATCAAATAAATTATCACGCTTAAACCCGTTAAAACGTAGTTTTATTCTGAAAACTTCTTACTGTTTAAAACTGACATAATAATTAAAATCACGATGTTTTTCTCTTTATTTACGTAATTTTCAAGTAACATTTCATTATTTACCTGAAGTTTTGAAATTACGGACTAGAGCATTAAGAATTTGAAAAGTAGGCATGCATTATTGCATATTTAGACAAACTCTAAAAATCGTGTTAATAGATTGAAATAAATACTGATGTACCAAGTTATTTGTAAAATGTCAGAAAATGGAACTATAAACAGCCGCCATCTTAAATTGATTCAGTTGGAATCAATAAATAAATATAATAATAATATAATCTAATAAATAATCGTCAATTGAATATCAACTCATGATATGCAGACTCACTAAATCGATGTCATCTGACAGGTGTCGTCCATACCGTCCAGTTTGACAGATTATAGGTCTGAGAATTCTGTTTGCAAAGCATTTTTTACTACATACATATGGGTTGCAGAAACAGTTGAGTTGTGTTTGACGTAAACGATTGGGTTGTACTTATGAGTCGTGTGAGGTGTCTCGGGCTGTCGTCGACGGGTGCGGGTGTGTCGCCGGGTGCGCGGCATCCGCTGATTGATGGGCGATAGATAGTCGCGGCTCGACATTGAACCCGTCCCGGCGGCTGCGGCCCGTGCAATGCACGCCTACTGTAAACATATCTAGTGCGGACTTCCGCTCGTGACGTTGCGCCCGTGACGTCGTCCGTACACAGCTCCCTCGCTGACGTGAATGACGTAGCGCCCACGTGACACATTTATTATACTTTTTTGTTTACACTATAAAACTTTATTTACATTGTTATTGTTTTGCGGGGTCGTCGTCTTATCTGTTTTATTGTTTTCGGCTCGTTTGCGATTATGGGCTACCTGTCAACACGGCTTAGATCTATTTGCATCACGATTTATGACTACAGCTGTTGTTGTGTCATTCTTTATCATTGTACTATTTGATGTACTTAGTCTGTGAAGTTTAATAAAATCTTTTCTTTATCTGAAGAACAATAATTATTCTTCTATCGACAGTTAGTGCAAGATTCTGTCTACGTTCTTCTAAAAAACGAAATGATTTAAGCACTCCCTTTTGATTCTTGAATGTATTTATGCCCATAATTCCGCCCTTTCATGAACACCTTTGGTTTTTTTCCATAGAACTGAAATTAGTTGCTATGCTTTCTTTATCAATTCTTCAGTTCTATAATACTTATAACTGACGCTGCCATTTCAAAATTAAACACATCACTTGCGCTTCAGTTTTACAATCGATTTCTACAATGACGTACAGTTTATAATACATCTGCGCTAAGCATTATCAGTACAGAAATTAGTTTTAAGGTGGGGCAACTGGTATTTGATGAGTCGGTTATTTCTTTGGAGAACGAATTGGCGGCCAGAGCTAGTTAATTAATAAACTGTTAGGTTCAGATCACGTTGTTTTTGTTAGGAAACTTTACTGAAGCCCGTTAGGTTCTAATCTTGTAAGTGCCGAGCATTCGAAGGCAGGGTTTCGCCCTCTCAGCGTGGGCGGGATGGAATTCATTAAAAATTCATTCTTGTTTCGTAGCTCGGTGGTAATCAGCCACAAAAAGGGTGTCGGAGGAGTGCCACGCTGTTACGTTTCCTTCTTTATCTCCTGATTTATTACATTCAAGTACATTATGGAGATTATTTTGATAACACGTAAACAGTAGGGTTCTAAACCTATTCTTTTCCATATATAAGGCTTCCTTATTATGAAATTGCGACCGTCTTTTTCACGTTTTACGATGAAGGAGTACAGAAGATTGGATATTTAATTTACTTCTAATAATATAAATACCGTCACCTAGGCTCAGTAGTCTACTCAATTTAAGACTGAATTAGTCTTAGCGATTGTAGGTAGAATACAATATACCTAAGTTAAATTTCTTTATTGTATAATTTTATAATAAATACATGTATATTATAAAATAAAATAAAAACATAAATTCAAAAAAATATAAACATATTCTACGTATAATCAATACGAACACTTCCTTCCCTCCCCTATCCCATTTTCACTACTCTATCCCCTTATTTCAATCCCATATTCCATCCCTTCTATCCCATTCTGCTTGCCTGATCTTTGACTCATCCACCTATCCTCTTTATCCCCATCCTAAAGGCTGGCTACCTGTTGGCTTCGCAATAAAAAATAGGAAATTAAAACTTTCATATGTTCTTTTCTTTAGACTTATTCTCTATACAATATACATATAAATACAACGTAAGTGATTAAAATAAAAATGTCGTACCAAAATAGAACAAGTAATCATAACAAAACTCTCGTGTCATTTACTATTAATCAATTTTCTTTAATGAATTGAAAAGTCACATCAGAGTTTTAGCAATAATTGTATAATTACAGTAATGTATTTGTGAATGTGTGAGTTTCGACATATTTCCAAGTTGGGTTTAGGGAGAAAACCCACCGCCTCACCCTATCTCAGTGTCTCTTTAATGTCCACTACTACGAGTAAACATATATAACTCATTTCGAACACACTTTGACAACTTTCATAGGCTAAGCTTTGGTCTGTTTCGCTTTACGTTTTTTATCCGTGCAGGAACGGAGAAAGAATGCAATTTCCTGCGGCCGGGCGGCCTGTCGCGAGAGGCGACTAAACAACCCACAGCCAGGTGGTAGGGTATTTTCCCGACTGAATGGCTACCACCCCTTGTTTAGAGCATGCCGCCATAACAACTTTGAGTTGTGTTCCGGCATTAGTAACCAGGTTCCAGACTCACTTAGAGAGCAGCAGCGCATTTGTAGCACCTTTGGTGTTGCAAATGTCCATAGGCGATGGTAACCACTTTCCATCCAGTGGGCTGTCTGCCTGTCTGCTGAACTCCTGCAATAAAAAAAAACGTATATTGAATATGTACTAACTTTTCCATGATGTTTTGGTCTGAATGTTTCTAGAATTTGCCTCACAGTAGTTACTTGTATGTTACCCATCACAAAATAGTAATTTATTTACCTAAGAACATGCTATTGTAGTCTTAATTCAAAAAAACCAAAATAATAATTATTGTTAAACCTTCTTATGGCATCTATCTTAAAATCTAAATATTATTTATGGTCCAGTTTTAGCCGATTGTAGTAAAACTCTATTGCATATAATACATTTGTATGAATATTTTTTGATCCGTGTGCTATATATATATATATATATATATATATATATATATATATATATAGGCAAAGTCTACGCAAAGGCACACGGACAATACACATATAACAATAATGTGAATATGAAAATCCAAATATTCTAATTTCTAAGATTAGAATATTTACATTTTAATAATTTATTTCTTTTGTGCCGAATTATATAATAAAAAGAAAATAATTCCAAATATATAATTGTACGTTCTCCTTTCAACACTTCGAGTTTTATTCGAGTCGAGATACCGTGGTTGTGGCTACATGAAAAAGGATCGCCCCCGCAAAGAAACACCCAACCCCCCGACCCCACTCTCCTAATCTCCTTAGCCAGGGGCAACCTCTTCGTGACGTCACCACTTACAGGTTTTGGCAATGAAAAAAAGTGATCCAAGTTTTTTCCTCACTATATTATATTCTTTACAATCTTGTTACATGTTTTCAGTATCAGATTATAAATAAGGTCAACGGGCTGTTTATATTACCTTGTTTACAGTTTACCATTTTGGCTGTTTTGACTGTAAAAATCACGTTAGATGAAATGGTTGGCATCTAAATCTCTAGAATTATTGTTAGCCTTTCAGGTTTGATGATTAAACTTTAATGGCCGGTTCCTATATCTTACTATTTACTTACTAGCCTTAACATCGGTTGAATATTATCATTTTTAGCACGAGCTCAGCAGACAGGCAGACGGCCAACCTAATGGAAAGCGGTTACTATCGCCTATGGACATTTGTAACACCAAAAGTGCTACAAATGAGCTACTGCTCTCCAGACCAGGGGTAGTAGCCATCCAGGCGAGCAAATACCTACCACCTGGCTGTGGCTTGTGACATTACTTGTATGGAGCTTATGTCAAATTTTAATCGATACTAAGGCAAATGAACGATCGACAAGACATAGGAACAAGCCATAAATCAACCAATCTTTACTGGTTAACATGTGTTTTTAAAAATTGTTGTTATTTTTATTTATGTTTAAAGCTAAATATGTTATCGTCAATATGCTAATTTATTATTATGACACGTCATTACCCGATTCCATTTATAAAAACACACTTGTTTTATGAGCCATAAATTCAATCACAAAATATTTAATGTCAGTGCATCTCAGCCTTGACTGACGAATGATGATACGTGATATAATCGGTCATAACAAGACAACATTTTTTTGTAATGATAACGGTCCTAAACCGGTCCGTGAACGAGATGTTTACGTCGGGGTGCGACTGCGATGGTACACGCATCAATCACAAATCAGCTGATCGTTTTCCTTTTCATCTTGCACTTCGTTTAATTAATCGCTCGCCGCGGGCGGTGCGCTCCGATCTGCCCCATTTCATACAGCAGCCTCAGCAATCACTTCAAACTTACTACATTTACTATCTCCGTGATCAAATTATGAATGAAACATGAGTTTTGTTTGAATTAAAGTATCAGTTATTGTAAGAAATGTACATAAGGTCTATTTCAAACAGAACGGTATGGGTGACAGCTGACAGATCACATCAATTTGGTAAGGCTAGAGATATGACGTTCTGCATAATTATCATGAGTTGATATGCGATTGACGATTATAATATTAGTATATAGTTCGATGCAAACTTTATGGCGGCTGCGATATTAGCTGCAAGCAAAGGTGTGCGCAGGTACACTCAAGTTGAGATTAATTAGGGCTAATTATATATTTACTATTTTTACCAACTTTAAAATAGAAGGATGTTCAATTCATGTAAATTATTGTATATATTTTTTTTTATGATGTACAACCAAACTTTTGTTTCTATATCGATTTTCATGACTATTTGCTTTAGATTCAGTAGCATCAGGCTAGTTTATATAAATCATTAGTTTTATTGGGCACCATTTACGCAACTTAAAAATCAAAATAAATATTATTTCTAAAACTGTTCTATTATATCTTTTAGAGTATTCACAAAATTAAGAATTATTATTTCAAAAGTATGTATTACCTAGTCTATAGTTCGATTTGTGGAAAAGTAATGTTGAAAGTGCTGACGGCAATTTGTACTTATGAAGTACGGGAGGGTTCAAAGAAAAATAATTGTTATTTATGATTCTAAGTGTGTTCGAGATTTACATAAAAATTACTGGGCCGATTTTGATGCGGTTTTCACTGGTCGATAGCAAATTTCTGGACTTAAAATCTGCGGTACTTTATAACCCGGTAATCCCGCGGGATTTAGAGTAGACCGATGTTGAAGCGGTTTTCTCAAATTGCTAAATGATTCTATGACTTGCTTTCTGTATCTGTTAAAAAACTTTAATAGAACAGTTGTAATTACATGTTTTTAATAAAATTATTTATTGCGGGTTTAACGAGAATTTCTAAGAGTTATGCATTCTGATTGTAAATAACCAATTATCAAGCTGGAAATAAACTTTATTTTTAAATATTGGTAACGCATACACCAAGCCAAATACAGTCTTCTAGAAATTAGGGGCCTTACTTATAATCGGTTATTAAACTTAAAGAAACTGCTCAACAACTGATTAGTAAAAATCTTACTCATAAACTCCTCGTTAGTCGAATATTTTGGGTACAACCTACGTTAATCATTCAAATTTCGTTTATCTATGCTCCTCTTAGGCAAACAACAGGTAATACACGTTTATAAGTGTAAAAAAAGATATTCACTGATTAGGGTCTGATTCTGATTGTCTTACTTAAGAGATGCCTAATCGTTTCTTAACGAGATTATTATAAGTAAGGCCATAAGTGTTGAACAGCAGAAGCATCTTAGCATATGTCTAATAAAGTAGCTTTGTGTTGATAAACCTTTTCTCTGTTTCTTTTCACGCCATTGTGCTTTTAGTCGCGTGAGCATGAACTGCGTTATGTCATGTGCACCTAACAATGGCGGTTTCCATCGTAACCAATTGACAGTTGACAGCCACAACTGCAATGGACCGTAACAAAAGAATTGTATTTGCGTCCCGCTAATCGGTCTTTTGTGCGATCCACGCGCCACCTTAACAGGTGTTAAGGGTAACAAAAATTATTTTAAATCAATTAAAATCCAGTTTAGCTGTAAACATTTCGGCCTTACTAAAAACAATAACCCGCATTCAATTTCATAGCACCCGTATAAAAGTCAATTGAGAATTGCTTATGATTCTGAGACGCAGCAACTTTGAACCGAGTGATATTTGGTGAGTGCTTGGTGAGCGAATGTATTTTTAAAGTTGTCTCTGTTGGGTAAGCGAACGTGTTGAGAGGGGCCCGTGCGTATCGCCGGGGCCGGCGCGGGCGCGGGCGCTGTATTTCTCATACAAAGCGCGGTGTTGCAACCGCCGGCGTGTAGCAAGACGTCTGGTAACAAGCACAGAGAGCGGAGCGCCGTCACAGCCGCTGTCACGTCGGCCCGACTAGCGTTGCCAGGTGTTCCGATTTCCGCGGGACGTCTCGATTTTCTGGGGTCTGGGGATGCCTCCAGATTTGCAACTAATCGACACACTAAATGTCCCGATAAATCAATTAATATTTATTTAAATTTATTTATTTAATTCTTATAAAAAGCATTAGTATTATGTAATATATTATAATATTTTAGCGAAATTAATGTTTTAGTAAGTTGTGACAATTATTGGAGTAAGAATTACGAATAGTTTAAAATAATTATGTAAGTTCGATTTATTTTCGTATTCAGGCACAAAATATTTTTGTGAGTGAAGTTGTAAATAAAATATTAGATAATTAAGAATAAGATTATTAGTAATTTAAGTAATTAATGCTTAATATAAAAAAAAAATGTTTTTTTGTTTGTTCCGACCTTCAACCGTAAACCCGATTTATTTTACCTTCTTCCCCGATTAAAACGAATCGGACTTGGCAACACTAGCACCGACCGTTGTTCAACGCGAGCAGCACGCGTGTTTCGTTGCGCGTGTGTGGGTGACGTCAACGCGCAACTTTCTCCATACTTTCGTCGGTGCTGGTGAGCTAAAAAAAGGAGCAGCAGTAGACGAGCTAACCACTATTTATACATGCACACGATGCGACGTCGTATGTTTCGTCGCACGAAACGATACGGAATTATTGTTTTCTACTAGCGAGCGATGTGCGTGCCAGCTTGCCGCCAATCGACATTATTAGTCCACTGTGTCCAACTCTCCCTAGCGATGAAACCCGTAAAGTCCACGATATGCTAATGTCACTTATTTACGAGTCTACTTACATTTTACGTTTAGTTTTGTGTACAAGAATTTGTACCATCAGTCCGCAGTCGTGATGTGATAATACATCGTGCAAATATAAGTCGCGTTAGGATCGCATTTGTACCTACGATTCTTCGTGGTGTTGGCAATTTAAGAATTAATTTATGAACAGTAATTTCCACTTTAATTCGAGCCAAAATATCGAACAAGTAAAATCCATTCGCAGGGATCGCGCGCCTGTCTAATTAAGCTCTGTCATAGACTCTTCGAAGGCTCTATTACGAGCCACCTCCAGACTTAAAGCGGACTATAACGCATTTGGTATTCAATCAGAAATTTTAGACATGGCAGTGTGGGTTCTATACAGGGGTAGTAAGGTCGATAATAGGGGTGAAATGAAATTCAGCTCGCTCTGTGACAATTACGGCGATGCGGCCCACCCCGCGCCGCCGCAATCGATAGGCCTACAGGCGCGGGCGGCATGCGGGGCCGGGGGGGAGGGGGCAGCGCCGGTCATTACTTATGCAAAACAGCAGCGGCACTGGCGTGAACCGCCCGCGCCCGAGCCCAGAGCCCACAGCTCCGACGCTCACTGCCGACCATGTGAAACACCACCAATATTGACCTTAATACTCGTATCGATTTATTGATCGACCTCAACCACACGACCCAGACTATTCATTTGACCACCAGTAGACATTTCTGTAATTTTGAGGTCTCTCCGTTTTTATATGTCGACGACATTACAACGTGTATTAGTGCTGTTTGATCAAATACCGATACTTTGTTGCCTTACTATCGGTTAAAATTCAATATAAGCTCCATACTAAAACTCCATCCATGCCAAATTTCAACCGATGGTGAGGCATGATAGCCGATTCCTATATTACTATTCATTCACTTGTCTTACCATCGGTTGTATTTTGGCATTACTTGTATGGAGCTCCTAACAAATTTTAACCAATAGTAGAGCAATTCAGCGGACGGTAAGATGTGGGGACCGGCCGTTAAAGGATGTATTGAAGAAATTGCCAGGCGAAAACTAGTACTTGAATATTTGTCTTTTGTTTCTATGTAACAGTTCCGTAGAATAAACTTTGAAGATATTTGGAACGGACTGTAATCTGCGAGTTAGCAATAAGCGAGAGTCGGAGCCCATTACTGAATTCGGGGGTCGTTCTTTGTGCGCTCCCTCGATGCGGGCCCTTCGTTCGCAATGGGTCCATGGGAAGGGTCGCCCCTGACTTTTGTCTCCTCTGTATACTCGTAACTGTTTTTCGAGTATGCTTTTTGGGATGCCGTTTTGCAGTAACTTAACATTAATATGTACTGAATCTGTTTTTATACTTTAACTAGAGTTTCAAACCGTGGTGAGCACCTTTATTTTATTTACATAAAAACTTAATTAGGCTTATATATTGCGAGCGAAGCGATATAAACCTTCTTTAAAAAATCAACTAACTAATGGGGAAAACCGCTTTAAAATCCGTTTCGTGGTCTAGGAGGAGTTAGCGGGTGTACAGACAGGCAGACGCGGAAACTGACTGTTTTATACTGTAAAGATGTAGATGTTTTCATATTATTATGTAGCTATTCTAAGCAAACGATGTTAGAATAAAATATCAACGGAAATGATAAGTCTTACGTTTCGAAACGGTATAAATATCACGTTTAAAAGGTTATTCGGGACAACTTCAGATAAACCATATTCTTGAAAAAATTACAACAAGTTATTTTCCTAAGAATAAGTCTGTAAGGTTTGGTAACATAAAGAACTGAAATCCTATAGTTTGTTACTTTTTCGCGAGCAAATGGCTAAGCGCACCAATGAAATTTAACAGACAGACTGATAGATTGTATCCTAGAAAAAATATAGGCTATTTTTTATCTTAAAAACAATCTTGAAAAGAGTAAAACAAATAAGGAATGAAAATTTGTATTGACTATTCATGCTATGCTTCTATTTAGGGGCGTGTAAACTCATATGCTAAATTAATGGATAATACATGTTATATTACTAAAACTGCGTTTTTACTTTATTAAGGAAGTACAAAATCAGTACATATTATTTTAAATTGAGTTTTTTTTTCAAAAATATATATATTTTTTAAATCGTTTCCGGGACGCTAAAATCAAATCGCCTTTCAGCTTTATATACTGATTTCAGATAGCTACTCTAATAAATGTATTACGTACGACACATAAAACTAAGTAAGCTTATGAAAAATATTCGCATAAGACTTAGTCAGCGCGAGAGGTTTGCGATAAAGTTTTCGCGCGAAAACTCATTCCCGCGCTTTATAACCTGTGAGTTTACATAGCCAAGGGAAGGGATTTTACATAAGCCCACCTCCCTGCGCCTTGCGAGGTACATAATGGAATTGGCTTCGCCGAGACGCCGTCGGATGGGAGCAGAACATTGTCGACGCTCGCTGGAGCTCGGCAACACATCGCTTTAATAATATTGAAAGTTTGCGACGTAAAATTTGAAAATGAACGATTACGCGGGATTTCTACATCTTACTATTCGTACTTTTTTACCTTACCATTGGTAGAAAAGAAAATCGACCTTATGTCAAATTTTAACAAGTTAAGCAAATGTAAGGATATACTGCTGGAAAGATATAAAAAAAGGCATTAAAGAAATCTTTTCTATACTTACTCTGCTGTGTTGTGAACACATTTTTTTGAAATAAAACTTTAAATAATGTAGTTTATGATTTCAGATTTTTAACAGTAAATAACAACAAGTAATAACAGAAACAGAAGATTAGCTTTTGGGTTTCTTAGAGTTTAATGTCAGTGTTTTTGTCATTAAATTGTGGAAGCTTCGAATTTAAGTCAAGGTATCGAAACTTAAAAAATAATCAATTACGGCACTTTCATTAACAAAGAAGCATTGTTATTTTTTTAATCATAATAACCGAGATATCAAAAACATTGTTACATATTTTTAAAATAAATATTAAAAAAACCATTTTATTCATGTCTTCCGAACTCTACAAAATATGGAAATTAAACATGCACAAAACAAATGGCGCAATTCCTGTTTAATAGCTAACATTTTCATTGTAATCTGTTCAACTATCTTAGAGCCTATTCCAGACAAACGTTCATACCGACACACAGATAAAAAAATGTAAGCTGTCATTTATGAGATTAAGCGTCTTATAAATTGCAGTCTTTTTTTCATTTTATTCAAATTTATTTTATTAATAATAGAATACATGTAATTAAATAATAGGTAGTACATATTATGTGTAAGAACACAACGCAGTGTAGCAGTCTGTGTATATCGCGTCTTATCATTCAGCCGCTTATCACAACACCTCAAGGTGACGACAGTGTAACTTGTCGATTGCACCGCTACAGATATACCTAATAATTATGTGTTTTGTCAATTCTACGGACGTTTCACAACTGGTTTATTAGATAACAGTGTAGATTATGTTTTGTATTTCTAATAAGACTACTTGGTTATACAAAGAACGCGAGAAATATATTTACGTTCATACCTTATCAAATCTCGTCTTATTAATGAAAACAAATTAAGGAAACCAAAGTTTATTTGTAAACAAATTAATAAAATGTGATTATTTGTAATATCAATAATTCGGATAGCGAAAGTAATTCTGTAAATCCAAATAAGGTTGTAAAAATTACTTTCGTTTGCAATGGTTGTATGCATTATTACCTATAATATCATTACAAAAATTTTGCTTTAGTTCTGAAGATTTGTTTAGAGAAAACGTAGCCACCATTGTAACATATAAACTAGAGTTTATGCAAGCAGTTCAGAACCACTAACGTTGTAAACAAAAGAAAACCTAGCCCAAAGTTTTCACGTGTTGAGAGGGGAGTTCCCATGCCGCAATTATGTATATAATATCGGCAAGGCCACGTGCTCGGTTGACGTTAACAAAGTTTTCCGATGCGGAGAAAACTTTGTGACATGTGAGTGGTAGATACTTACAATATGTGCCCCCCCCCCCCGGCCCCCGGGCGCCTTGTATCCCCCTCGCCGGCCCCCACAGTCGTCGGCACCGCCGGCCGCCGCCGTGACTCAGCGGCGCCCTCGTGCGACGTCGCCCCGTCTGCCCCCATGGAAAATTTATACCCACCCTCTTTCCAAGATCATTACGGTCCCCAACTCCAAAATTGAGCCTTATCGCTAACTCATAAAGTTCATTCTCTCCCACGCAATATAAGCAAGACAAAGGACCTCTACAAATTTTACCGAAAACAAACTCTAATTCTAGGGAATATAGTTTGTAATTTATATGACAGATTGGATCACGTGCTTGGGTAACGCAGAGATGACGTCACGATGTTGTCGCTACTGAATTAACAATTCCAGAATGCCCTCTATAGGTGGTGTCCTTTGGTAGATTTCACAGCTAGTATTCACTAATCATTAAACCGTAGAATATAACTATAATATACAATTATGAAGTAGAAATATTTTTTGTCGTTGTTACCAATTTTTTTAAAGTTTGTTCTAATGATTGAAACTGAAAATTCAATATTAAATGAGAAACGAGATACGTAACAAGATTTCGTATATCATGTTAAAAGGTAAAAACATTAGCATGAGTACAGAGTCAGCGACTGCTACGTTTTTTCGCTTCGGCGTGCTCTCAGTCTCCCTTAATTCCCTGGTTGATGTGAGGTGGCGCGTCTAGAGAGCGTGTGCTCTCTCATCTCCTTAATTCGTCCTTCGCCACAGCCCCCTTAATTCCCCCACCCCGTGTAAAGGGGGTGGCCGTTCGCTCTCTTGTTAACCCGAGTTCGTCTCCCTTATTTATGCCCGCTTCGTGGGGCGGCGGCGGGTGCTGAGCGGGTTGGGTGGCCGGGTGGTCGCAGGATGGCTCCACCCGACTCCGTGTACGGCACGTCCATGTGTGAGTGAATTAAGAGCAAGTCGGCTTTTATTTTGCTAAAGCTTCCACGCTCGTGTGCGCTCGCCTTTCAGCCGCTCGACTGTTGTGTGCGGTTCTCTTATGTGAAGCTCTTTCGACTCTAAGTTCGGGGGATAAGATCACAAACCCTGCGGTTATCCCGCCCGCCTTCAGCGTTTTATAACTTTAAAAGGGCGAGCAGGCGGCAGGTTTTTTGTGTGGAAAGACTTTTCGACGTACGTTTTTTATAAGATATTCGTTTGGGTTTTGCTAAGATAACGGTGTTTCAGGGGGTGAAAAGCATTTTCACAGAAGACTAGGCAGGCGACATCTGCTGGTAGGCGTTTTTGAAATAGATTCTTCTTTTACAAGACGTAATGCAGTAACTAGTGATAATACACCAATGTCCGTCCGTGTTGTGGCGAAAACAAGCGATAAAGTTGTGTCTCATATATTGCTGAAACTATTTTGTGAATCTTGCAAACGGAAGGGGGTGCGGTGGGTGGCTAAGTCTACTCGCAACGTCTTCAGAGAAAGTGAAATTTAGCACAAGTTCGGAGAAATACAACTGCTTAGGCCCCCTCGCTCTCTGAGGAGCCTCACGGGGTGGCAGTCGGCGAACGCGGCTTATAACAATTAAGTTTATTCGCTCGCAGGCTTTCAGTTCAACAAAAAAGAGTCCAAGTTAAGAGACTAAAATTATGTTTCGTTTTCTTTCTAATGACCTAGAATGTGTGTAGAAGTTATTGAATAAAGTTGATATCCTATAAAATATGTTTTAGATAAATAAGACTAAAGTTTAGACGACGTACATGTAGGACTGCCTAACTTGGATTGAATTATTTGGTCATTTGTAACTCCATCGCCATTTACAAGTTGATAAAAAATAATAGTAGCCCTCTTGTCTTTTAGACCTCTAATTAGGTTTTCTGCGCTGAACATACGAGTGTGGTCTGATACGAGAGTTGATTGCAGTCATGTGTGAATTTAAAAAAGGCGAAAGAGAGCGGTGCCTCTGTGACGGTTGAACGACCTTTGCTAAGGTGTCGGTTTCGGGCAGGTTATTTAGTGAGGGGCGGGCGCGGGCCCTGGCAGGTGGGGGCGCCCGGGCCGCAGCCCCGGGTCGCCAGGCAACGGCAACTGGGTCACTCCGGGTCTGCCCCTACCGCCCACCAATTATGTACACGCTCGTTACCGGACACGCGTTTTTCAATCACATCCATATTTAATTGGGCATCACGAAGCTGGAAAATGTGTTTGAACCGCTATGTTTTACGAGAACTTTATTTGATTTTGCTACATTTTACAACATGGATGCGGTTGTCTAACAGATGTATATTTGGGCACCAAGATATCCTTAAGTTGTATCGTGTAAACTTGCCCACTTGCAAGGACTCATATTGACTAGCTGAATCGAGTGACAGGGCGACACGGTAGCACCGCGGCGGGCACGTTCTGTTTAGCGCAGCCGTGAACCGCGCGAGTGGGCCCCAGTAGTTCGTCTTCCGGGACTCCTTACAAGATAGAACCTGTGCCCTAACTTGTTGCATGGATGCACCGCGGAGGGTGCGGGGGTGCCGCGGGGCGGTGCGGGCGGCGGGTGGGCATTTTGTCCGCGGGGGCGTCTTCATAGTGAATGGGCGCGAGATGTCGTGGCCGGCCGCCACGTGCGCGTATGGAGATGCCTCCATTGATAACCGTGACCTCGCCCTTATCGCCGCCCGATGACGCCCGCACAAATTTAACCCGACAATAGTTCACACTTCCTCAAAAGGCCAGCAATACAATATTTTCTTTGCCTTGCTGAGTCGCAACTCAGATATTATACATGGGATATCATTTCTGTGAGTATTTGAAATCAATTGTTTGATTTTTCCAAAATAGCAGTTGATTTTTCCGACAACAGTAACAGTTGTCAAAGCAGGTAAAGAAAGTTGATGCTTGGAATTGACAGACTCCGCCTGAGAGACGATTCCCAGGACGACTGCGACTTCTCTGTCTCGAAAGCCTCAGCAAATTATAAAACTTGCTTAAAATACTTATACATCCACATGGATAATAGAAGCATGTATATATGTATTAATCAATAAATAATTATTGGTTAATACATATACACACATAGAAGAGGTCCAGATCATCTAAAAAAATGACGAGGGACAAAAGTCAAGTATGAGGCAAAAACATACTTAAACAATAATTGGTTGTTGACAACGGCCTGCAACTTGAATGTGTTCTCCGCAACGGACAATTACTGTAATTTGTTGTGCGCGGTTTACGGTATGCGGTGCGAAGTGGGCGGGCGCATAGCAAGTGCAACCTTGACATTGGCCGTCCGTCGCCCTAATGTCGTCGCATCGATTGTCGGAATGCGAACAAAACCATCTCCGAGCGGCAAATAATAATAGTATCGACGAAGCGATGAATGGGCACATTAGCGAGCGGCGCGGACGACGGCGGTGGCCCGGCGCCCGGCGTCGAGTCATTACGCGCCCCCATTAATCACTGCAACAATCGGCCGATATCTCGCTATTTAGTATTTACAAACGCGAGAGCACGTGTTTGCCGCTCGTACTACGCGGAGTGTATTGACCCATTTAGATAGGTCGACCTTCGCGCGGCCATTGTGAGCGAAAAACATAAAAATAAGTTTTATTGCGGCGTCGTTATGCGTATCGCTGCCGCTCGGGCCGCCCGTCACGCTCGTGCCGAACCGCACCGCACCACCACCGCCCAACAGCTGATCGCTACGTGACATTTTTATTTTATTAACTCTCTTCCGGGGATATGCTGAGATACGTGCCAGTGACGTCATTATCTGTTCGTTTATCCGAATAATACATGATATATTCATCTCCAGCGAGAGCTGCAGGCTGCAGGACACACCAGTCTTATTATACATTTGGCACATATTACATCGAATTCTTCTGCAGTGAATATCAATGTCCGCATTAATTCATAAGCTCATTATTATTGTAGTTTTATACATAACTTTCATTAACATAACATCTGCAGTCTGGACTAAATCACACTCACCTATTTTACGTATGACAACGATGCAGAAATCTCAAGAAGCAATTTTTTGTTCCATCAACAAATCTATAACCTACTTACTGCACTAGTAACGTTCAAAGTTGTTTTCTGTAATTTGAAGATGTATGTATGAGTTGTCTAAAACAGCAAGTATTTTCAAACATTAATGCTTTATTTATGACTGATTGTATAGCCACGGAGTCTTGTTTAAATAAGGCACCGAAACTTCGGACAAGGAAAGATGCAGGTGGTAGGCGTCGTCCAGCATTCCTATCATTGTGAGCGGTGAGCCGAGCGAGTAGCTCCGTTCGGGGAACTGCGTGCGTCATCTGCAGTCCACAGTCCGCGGCGTACCACACAAAAACTACAATTTTTCCCTTTCATTGCATCCAGTGGCCGTAAGATCAACACGTTCTCATAATAATAAAGGCATAACGCCACGTCTCGCACGCGTCCGCGCACATTGTAAACAATGTGTTTCGGGAATTCCCTCTCTTTTTATGCGGGATCACATTCCTGAGGGATTCCTTTTGTTTGCTTTTCAACGGTTATTTATTTTTTCTCGCCGACCGTCACCTTGAAATCCTTTGACGCCAATGGCTATTGACACTTGCGTAACGGTACGCGCATAGATTATGAGCTTTTTGTTTATTCTATAAGTGCAACTGGATAGCACAAAAATTATTTTCATACTCAATCGCTTCTTTTAACTGTTATTTATATGCACTTGACATAACTGACATATTAATATGTACATGAGATTAACTAAGCTACTTTATCTTTCTCGATTGGGCAACATTAGCTTTAGTGTTAACACACAATTACATAATTATTTATTTTTAAAAAATGAGCCTATCATGAATGTTACAATAATAGAATATTTAAATCGGGTAGTGGCCAGAGGCGTTAAATAAAAAGCTCTACAGAAGCACGACACGAAGCTGCGCAAGCGACGGACCACCAAACAGGATGTGGGACTGGTTGGTGCGCACACATGCGCGTGGTGTTTGGACGGTGCGCGCACACACGACCGATGCGCGGCCTCGCCGCTCGCTCACGGAAATGTGCGTGCCGCGCTGCTCAGGGCTGCCAATACTATAAGAGAGTGGACAGTCAAATCAACCGAGATACTTTTTATCACATTACAAAACGTCCCCGCTTCATAGATTGTACGAGCTTACCTGCTTATGTCGTCATGAGTATGTTGTACAAGAGGAGTCAAATAAAGAGTTGACTGCGTTACATTATTGTACTATTGTTAATGAGTGGTATAATTGAGTAAATCATATTAGGGGGTAGTTTGTGTCGATTACCTTACTACGCGGCTCCTTCCATCATCACTCGGTCAGTTTGACTCGGACTTCGGTCGGATACAGATTCTCAGTTCGTTTCGGTCTGATGCACATGTCGTAATAGCGCTCTAAGGTAACTAATTATTATGCGAGAATCATAATTTGTAACTAAATTACAAGATCGGCATTCTAGTAGAAGTACACTCAGAATAAATACGGTTTATAAACGAGTATCCTCTTTTATTCTCTGATACTCGCTTTGTCGACCTATGTTCAACTATTCATTGTTGTTTTAAACAGTAATTAAATTTTTTTCTACTATATTTTAAAAGTAGATGATAAGATGTTTTTAATAAACTGTTTTCTCATGTAACTAATTTGTAATACTAACTGTCTTACTCTATTTTACCTAAAAATTATTAATATGTAAGACTACAGAACATTTAAAGTATTATTACGAATTTCTAGGGGATTTGTAGGATGTAAATTCGAAAATGCCGTTGGAATTATCATAAAGTATATTAGAAGTACACACACGTAATTCATAGTACTTATAAGTATAGCCGAATACAACAAAACCAAACCGTAGGGCAGAAAATAGTTATCACATAAATCGCACAAAGTTCGTCGCTATAAGATACTTGCTCCGAAATTGCACTAGGTAACGCCTCGTTCGCAGTCAGAACACGACTGGCGCGTTTCTCGACTGACCGACACTCAACTTTTTGTAAATTAGACATAGCTTCTTAGCAACATGCCGCCCACTGGTTCTTGAAATCATTAAATGGTCAGCTTAATGGCTTCCAAGAGTCCGCATGAAATACTAACAAAGGAAAGACGTTTTTATGTCGTCTTACGGCGGCGTGAACAAAGAGATTAGCGCGAGCAATAGATCACTCAAATTCCGAGGATTAGTATCGGCTTGCAACAATATTGTATTTTCATCATTATAATCTTTACTTTTCTAATTGAACTGATCTGAACACTTAAAGAGAAAAATCAATCATCGTTTTAAGGCAAAAAGTCATTAGACTGTGACTACGATAGTAAAAGGATAAGTTTAATAATGAGTGTTATTATTAGAATTAAGTTAGTATTAATTTCACTTGTAAACGAATTTATAGAGTAGCAACCCTGTTTACGTCGGTCCGCCTCGACTACCTTCATGCTTGCTTTGCTCACTTTGCGAATGCCTAACTGCGCCACTTCATACAGAAACAACAGCCTTATTCTTACTTTGGTTTATTATACATATCCGAATGATATTAATATATTTTATTTTCGTTTACACATGATATATAAATTAATGAAATAAAACCTAACATTTACAGACTGTATTTTTGAAACAAATAACGCTTTATATAATTAAAAGGAAAAATGTAACTACTTAGCTTTTTAACTTTGTGCCCTTGGTACACCTGGGAGAATATTATTGATTGTGTCACGGAGATGTTGCAGAGGTGAGCAATAACGGGGGTGACATTTTTTGCTTGAAAAAACCCTCTTAAATAAATAAAGATAAAGAGATTTTGCCGCGGTTACGCTGTGCGGTTTTTTTTAGATTTCTTGTCTGTTTCTGTTTGTTCGGGATTTACGTTAAAACTACTGGGCCGATTTCGATGCGGTTTTCGATGATCTACAGTAAATTTTTAGACTTAAATCTGCGGTACTGTTCATCCGGGGAATTTTCTGTGAATGGTTTAAAATGATCATATTGAAAAAAAATGCAACTCCAATACTGTTGTTTTCACCGATCGATAGCAAATTTTATGGAATAAAATATGTGATATTTTTTTATCCCCGGAATCGCGCGAGAATTTTCCCAAGTGCGGTTTGAAGTTGTTCGGGTGCATAAAAATTGGCTTTTTCGGGTACAGTTTTCACTAAAACGATGGCTTACATTGATACTTTATGTCTCGGGAATCCTGCGGGAATTTCAAGTCAAGCGTGGACGAAGTCGCGAGGATGTCTCCTAGTTATGTATATAATTGTGAAAACCGCTTAATAATCCGTTTCGTGGTCTAGGAGGAGTTAGCAAATATACAGACAGACGCAGAAAGCGACTTTGTTTTATACGATGTAAAGATACTGTTACGACCGACAAAGACAAATTCACACCTGCACTTTATTAACTTTCGGCATTTGGACTTCTTTTGTTTACATTGTGTTTAAAATCTGTGATTAGAAAAACAGCCCATTGTGAATTGTAATCTTTTATGGTAGTCATTAACCAGGTGTGATTTCCTAAAATTCGGTCCACGCGGCCGAGCAGACATATTGCATTTGTACAGTATAAAGCAATGACCCAATTGAGAGATGAGGCAGTCAAACGATAACCACAAGCGAAGCAAGACGTGTGTAAATTCGGTAATCTATTTAGTGACGGACTTTGCGCGTGTTATTGAATTGTGCATTAGGTTTGGACTGGTTGTGTTCAGTTATATTTGTACCTGTGTTATACGTATTTGTATAGTTCTAACAAATTCTATAATAATTCCAACGGCATTTTAATTAGAGTCCTGCAACTCGTAACAATACTGTATATAACCATTAGGTTTCATAATTTCACAGTACTTATCAGGTAGCAGGTTTGTTTATAAACCCTTTTGGAATTAATGAATAGCATTACTCTTAATGCAGGCACGTGCTCTATTGTACAAACAGTTAATCGGTCGAACAATCGCCAGAGATTCGATATCGAAGCCTCTTCACGATTTCATGAATGAACTACAAAAACATAAGATACTACAATATCAACGTAGTAAAAACGAATGTTTATAATTTATAAACAATTGTTTCTTAGCTCTTGTTTTATTATTAAAACTCGCGTACGTTTCAACATTTAATTACGTAGAATGTGGATGTTTATAGATTAAAACAAAAACTCGACAATATTTAGTTTAAATTTACTTATTATTGTATACATTCGGACTCATTTAAACTTAATGAAAAATTAAGCCACTCAGTAAATAAATAATAAAAATCAAATAAATTACCGCGCTTAAAACCGTTAAAATGTAGTTTTATTATAAATCTAAGAATGCAAGCAATTTGAATCCTACCGACGGACTGATGGCCGCTCCTATATCTTACTATTTGTTCACTTGGCTTATCATCGGTTGATTTTTGACATTCCTTGTATGGAACTTTTGTCAAATTTAACCAATAGTAAGGCAAATGAACGGTTGGTAATATGTAAGAACCGGCCCTCAGCCAGATACAAAGCGCAGCGAAGTTAGGACCGACCATCATTCAGCGGCTATTAGGTACACCTACTTACATTGTTGACAATTATGTTTTAACGTGTTAGAAATGTAGGTTGGCGACGCGAGTCACCTGCGAGCATATGAACTGAAGCCATACCTGTAGGCTATAATCGAACTCGGTTATGGAGAGAGAAGTTGTTGTATAAAGGCATTTTAGAAATTGTGATTGAAGGTCAAAGAACATCTACGTTGGTAGTATACGTACGTACAAGCAATGTTCGGGACATTGTACAGTGCACACCCCAAGCTATCTACCCCGGTTTATAGCCAGCTATATTATGATAACGTTCCGTCGAGTCGAGCGTAGGTAGCTGAAGCGCTGGATAGAAGCGGCGGCCGCTACGCGGGTTATAATTCCGTGCGGCTGTGTGCGAGTACACGTGCACTGCCAGAGCGCACACACTGACGCGCGCTTCGCCCCTCCCCGCACTTGCCTCGCTCCGCACCGCGGCTACCCCAGTTCGCTAGCTCGGCAAACTCGACTTGGTTTTACTGGTCTGAAGCAATGTCGTTGCTGTGCCACCGCCGCACCGCGCCGCTGTCATCTATTCTCCACAATGCCATAGAAAGTCTCCGACTCGCCTCGCCGAGCGAACTTTTCCTACCTCCACAGCGTTGAAGCGATATTATAGCACCTGCTTATATCAAGTTTTCATAGTCTATGATTTTTCGTATCGACCTGAGAAGCGTTATGGTTGTTATTTTGAATAAGCACTAAAATTCTATCCGCCTAGCTCAATGCTATAGTATTGTGAGCGGGGCATGGGCCATAAAATGTCGCATAGCCGAGACTAGCGATAAAATAAACGTCTGACGTTTTCGAGTTTCGAACCAACAGAACGAGCGACGCGTTGCGCATCAGAAAAAGAACTTTACGACAAGATTAGAAAGAGCGAGCGGAGTGGCAACCGCGCGTAGCCGCGTTCCAGAGGCACGGAACGGCAACGTCGGACGCCAACGTCATTTACTAAATTTATTTTCATGAACGCCAGCGCTGGCGACGACATGACTACATACATATAATGCTCGCGGGCGCCGCGTGATTTTATATTTACCATCTATTTCTGCGTGTAAATATACTATCCATTTCTGCACATTTAAACTCGCGTTGCGCTTTAATTATTTTATATATTCACAATAAAAAGCAGTAAGCGTTTCAAGCATACAATAAAGCGGCACGTTTTCCGTGCTGCGATAAAAGGGTGACGCAAAGTGATTATTTGCAGCGTTGCGATGAGTGGCCGCTGACTCAACGCAACGGCACGGCAGTACCATGAGGACGGTTTGTAACACAATTACTTGGCGCTATGCACTGTGCAATTTATAAAATACCATTTTATGAAGTTTGTACAATGTACAGTGCAGGATACATTAGTAAACAATAGATAATAGTACTAATACATGAACGAAAAAGTTCTTTTGAGTATTTCTTACTAGGGCTTATGGAAAGTCATAAAAAATAATGTAATTTTGAGTAAAATGAATGAAAACTTTATCATTGTGATTTTTATCGTGGAAAATGGAGTAAATTTAGCGGTATAACATTTTGATGTTTAGGCGAGCGAAGCAGGATGAATGTAACATTAAATTTAGCACATGTGTATTTTCAGTACCGTGGGGGGAAAACATAAGAGAACTATTACTTATTTTCCCGGAACATAGAATAGTTTCCACGTTATACGGTTCCAAAATGTAAGCGATGTCGCCTGGAAACTAGTAAATAATATTGACAACATTTCTAAAATTTTAGATAGTAATTAACAATAGGTATTATGGTTATTTGATAATAATCATTAATGTGAAACTAACTAAACCTATCTGCTTCCTAAAAGAATGTATTTAATAAAAATATTGATATACTGAAGAGTATTACATAAATAATAAGTTTTTAACCACTGAAAGTAATACTACTTAAGTATTTCTTATAAAATACCTGTCTAGAAAAATAGTTCTGGGAAGACGCGTGTGCGTCTAATTGCGGTGGCAGGTGTAGGTGCATCTGCCGCCTGCTGGACTTGCCTTTTACTATTTTATTTTTCGTATACATACATGTAGGTACTACATACATCGCTCAGCATATACCGTATTTTTAATGCTCATATTAAACTTGTAAGGCAATGGATGCTGCATATACGATAATTCAAAACGTACCTACTATGCTCCCTAATGAATGGCATTTCACTTCCAAAAGGCTGAAGCGATGCAGCTGACGATTTGTTTCTTTATAATTTACTAACGTTTCACATTATTAAGGTATTTTAAATCATAATTTTTATAACAATCTTAATTCTTTGACACGGTTATTTTGGAAACAAAATATTACTAGCATCACGCGACGTAGCGTGGCGATGCATCGGAAAGCAATTCAAACACTCACCATCGCGCAATGACAATGAATGAGAAACACAAAACGAGCAGTGTTTTGTTGGCATTTTTGAAAGTCGTAGCAAGTATTTTGCATAGATTGGTTGAAGAATGCGCTGCGAAGTAGATGGGTCAGTAAATCCCAAAGCTGGGTTGCTTCGCACGATCTCTCTACCTGAGCGAACTCCCAAATAGGGGCTGCGCGCCGGGAACACATTGTGCCCCAAAAAAGTGACGGGTCCGTGCGAGTATAATAGGACCCACGTTAGGGGCACCCTACCAGGTAACTTTTATCTTTGCAGTTTCGCTGCATTTCTATTAATACTAACAAAATTGGTATAGGTTTAGCTTATTTCAAAGTGATTGAATATATTTTGAAATTATTCGTAAGGATTATAGGAATACGCGGTGTTGTAATATTTTTTTTTTACAATCTAAGAAATTATTCATATTTAAAGATTATAGAAATACACGGTGTTGTAATTTGTAACTATTTTTTTTTACAATCAATGGAAGTACAGGTAAATTAGCTTCGAGATTTCTTTGCGTTTGTAGTAGTGTACTGTCTAACTAATACTTTTTACATATTTTTATAGGCAGGTACCTACTTAATATAAAACTAAAAATATTAAATGATATTAAAATAATAAATATTCATATTAAACATAATTTTTAATACTAAATTTTAAGTTTTAGTCTTGTAAAAATATAGAGATAAGTATGTAATATGTACTACAAACGCAAATACGCCTCGAACTTAATTTACCTGTACATACTATCAGAAAGGAAGATACATAGGTTTCAATATCCATATTAGCATGCATCACTTAGGCCATATACGGGCAGCTTGAAGCAGTCAAGATCGACTGCTTCAAGCTGCGACTGCATAGTGAACTGCAGACTTCTACGTACGTACATACAGGAACCGCTCAAGCAGTTGCAACTGCTTCGGGCGGTTGGCAGCACGGTGAAATTTCATCATTCGGTCAAGCAGTCGCCAGGCATACACTGACTGCTCGAGCTGTCGACTGCACTAACGCAGTTACCTCCGCCCGCGCTCTGGCGCTCTTCATTCCACACAATTTTCTATTTTTACGCCGCCGTCGTCGTCATATGAGCAAAAGCAGCAGAAGTGTTTCCTCCTCAAAATCCATGATGCTACTAATTTGAAATTGCCAACTGCTCGAGCAGTTAAACTAATTGCTCAAGCAGTTAAACTAACTGCTCAAGCAGTTATCAATGGCAGCCTCAAGCTGTTGATTCTTGACTGCAAGAGCGGTTCGTATATCTTTAGGGAACTGCTCGAGCAGTCCGTGTATGGCCGGCCTTAAATACGACATAAAATTTGTTATCTTTATATATTTGTACAATCTTTGATATAGTAAAATAATTTAGTGTGTACCAGTCTTATAACGTATTTTTTTTATAATATATGAAAATCGATTTATTTTCGAGGCCGTAAAGAATATAATCGAAAAAACTTTAAAAACTGGACGGACAGAATCACATTCATCTATATTATATATGTAATTATCTTATTTTGTTTTAAGTTGAAAACATATTACTTTAAGTACAGATTTTTTTTTAATTATTATTGAAGGTGCTATACACAAGTCCCAATTTCCAGTCGGTTTTTCAACGAGACCACTGGTGCGGTGCTATGCCGTACCTTACGGTACTTTCATCGAACGTAACGACACGGCGAACTGTATTTATTCTATATACAATATAACCACACCCGAGTATTTCGGTGCCAACACTGACAGTTCTCCTAGCCCAAGCACGGTTATGATTCTTCTCTTGTCATGTTATATATCTAGAAATAATTACCGGAATAACTTCAGTTTTATGCATAATATAACCTTCATAATTTCTATTTACCAGTTCTTATAATCTAATGGAAAACCTTTTAACAGAGGGTAATTAATGAATGCAAACTATTTTGATAAGATTCGATTTAAAATTTAAATTGTCAGTTGAATTAAGTTTACAAACTGACACTCTGTTGACTCGGTGTTATATCCTAAGAAACAAGTGGAAGTGGAAAAGGAAGTTCGTAATAAATGATCTTTTTGAAATTTTTTTAATTACTGCCATCATAACGTAAGAACATTTTCTAAAGGCAACATTTTTGCTTATTTACAGGGATCGGGTGGCGGGTGCGGCGCCAAGCGGCGTGCCGGTTCCCCGTGTGAAGGCGGCGGTAAGGTCGCGCGCTGGGAGGACTCGATAGCGCGGCTCGAGGCGGTGGCCGCGGGCGCCGGCGGCGGCGATTGCTGGCGCATGGAGGAAGAGGAGAGGCGTGCCTGCCGGAGGCGATGGTGCGGCGGCTGGTGCGGCGCGCACGACACCATCCGCGCCGAGAACGGCAAGTCGTACCTGGAGCTGGGCGGTGCCGCGGCGCGCGCCTGCTGCGACGGACGCGCCGCCGGCCGTTGCGCCTCGAGGCGATGCTACCGCGAAAGACGGTTTAAAATGATGAACTTATGTGCATTAAAGTTGGCTCGTTTACGACAAACGGCGGACCCTTCGTTGAGACGGTTGGTGCTAGTGTGCAATACGTTGCGTGGCATCGAGAGGGAGATGGAGCGCGAGAGTGCCGAGGAGGCGCCTTTCGAGCCCGCGTGCGTGGCGAACGGCGTCACGCGGTGCGAGCTTTTAAACGCGCGCGACCCGGCCGCGGGGCGTGCGACACCTTTCCCTGCGCCACCGCCGCCCGACCGGGACTCTGGCTTCGGCGACGAGGAGCAGCGAACCATCGACTGGGGCTCCGTGTTGAGCCTCTCGTCGCGGTCGGCGCTGGACCCCCCCGAGGATGCGTGGCCCGACGACTGGAGCTGGAGTGAGGACAGCTTCGTGCGACTACTGGTGCCCACCAGTTAGTGCACGGCGCGCGGGCCCGACGCGCCCGCGCCCCCCTGAGCTGTGATACGCGCCACGCGGCCCCCGCCGCTGCTGCCGCCCGCGCTGCCGGCCGCTGCCGCCGGCACATCTAGTCGGAGGCGCCGCGCTGCCCGGCGCCCGACCCAACTCCCCAAGTGAAGCGACGCCGAGGCGACGCGACGCGACGCATACACACGCAGTCAGTAGTTAGTATTATGTAATTGCTAAAGGGAAGGTGCTAGCTTCGGACGTGACGCAGGACTTAAATGCGAGCCGAGTTATTTTTGATAGTTTTATTTCTTTAAGTGAATTCCAAACTAAAACTGAAGTGAACTTAGCTAATGAACTTGATGATATCGTTTAAATTAAATTCAACTGTTTGAAATTTTGTTGAAATTATTATGTAATTAATTAGGTAAAATGCTATATTTATTATTTCGTTGAAGCAGAAAAGTGATATGTAGTTTGAAATTATTTCTGTCTTGATATTTTGTTTGAAGTGTTTCTGAACAACGAGCATGACTTTAATTTGAACGGATTCTGTTGTGATGGGCAAGAGTCTCTTTCGTTGAGGTTGTGCTTCTGTTGAAGTCGATACTGCGTCCTGTTATGGTCGCGCCGCACCTTCCAGCCTCGTGAGCCAAGCGCACCCCCGACGAGACAGATTCGCCGTATGCGTTGAACCGAAATGAGTGGGACATGTGCCGATAACATTAATTAAAAACAACAATATCAATATTGATGTCGGCAATATTGCAGTCAAGCGATGATTTCTATTATAATTGACGAACAGATTGTAATTTCTAGTACTTAATACTAATACAGATGAACTTTCATTAGTTCCACATGATCAAACTCCCGCCTGTGGCAGAAACGTAAAGGATGTCAATTAAATAGGCCTTGTCGGCTGTGGCTATGAAAGTTTCATCGCCGAGACAGGATTCAACAAATAAATAATGGAATTCGTAGAAAATATGGCTATTTTGTGGCTAAAAGTACTTAAAAGTCATTCTTGAATAGGAATTGAAGAATCTGTCCACAGATTCGGATGCCTTCTAGTGAGTCATTTTAATTTACTACATTACTAAAAAAATAAATGCAAGTAAAATTTTCCCATAAGTTTACGAAATAAAAAACGTATACCTAAATGTTAATATAGTTATCTTTAACAGTAAAGCAGTTCCTAATACTAATTAGTAAATGAGCAGTAATTTATTCTTAATCCTTTTATACTGATAGCACTTATTAGGAGGCATCTGAAAAATTAACAATAGAATTGTCAATATAATAATGTTGGAAATTATGTAAAAAATACTTTTGATCTGGACCACCTCAAAATGTTCTTTACTAAAACAACCCGTCGTTTCTAAACAGAGATGTAAAGACGAGTATCTCAAGTCCGTTTCTTTAATGAATTTAATTTGCTGATACTCGTTCTCTCTAATGTAACATCGGGTTGTAGCAATGCACATTAAACAAAATGGATAAATTTAACACCTATCATATGGCTTGTGGTCGAAACATTGTTAATTCTGAAAGAAACAAGTATTTTCCATTAGTAATTTGGTTATTGCGACTGATGGCCGCTTCCTATATTTTACTATTCATTCACTTGCCTTACCATCAGTTGAATTTTTACATACTTACAAATATGGAGCTTATGTCAAATTATAACCGATACTAAGGCAAATGACCGATCGGTAGGATATAGGAACCGGCCGTGAGTCAACCACAAGCCTGATGATGGTGTTGCTACTGATCGCCTAGCCAACGCGGAATTGGGACTGCATGGACCAAACATACCTTAGCACGACATTTAATAGAGCAAAGTACAAATTTCAATAATAATATGCATTAGTGCTCCGGCGCATGTTTGTCCACCGTTGTCAATTACTCAAACATTTGAATTGTGATTCGGTAGCTAATGAGAGAAAAATTCTATGTTCTTAAATTAAGTGTACATATTATATACGGAAATGGGCATTATGGCGCGGTGACTCGCTGCCGTTGTAAATATATTATGTAAAGTAATAATTTTATTGATATCTATGTGGAAGGTGGGAGTACCAGCTCGTCACGTCTATCGGGACACAGGCCCCGAAAGACGCGCATCACCATGTTGTATTATACGACCTCTATTCTGTCCAATACATTCAACAACTACAGATTTACAAGCTACTTTTATTCATTATAATATAAATAAGATGTCACAAAATTCTAATGCCAGTACAGACTAATATATAGCATGAACAACGTTTAGTTATAATATTTTGGGTTCTAAACTCATAAGTGATGCACTGAAAACTGAAGGAACAGCTCAATCTATGTTAATTTATATTTTGTTTCGTATTAATGTTTTTGTTGAAGATGTCCGTATGGTTGGTTGTGATGGTTTACTTAAATAAGTTAGTGACTCTTCATACTCTAAATTATATTTTACAAGAATTTGTATTAACAATTTTAAATTATCCTACATCTACTTATGTATTTCATTTGCGTAATGTATTCGACATGTAAAGAATGTAATTAAAGAAAGTACTTAATAATATCTATGAGATAATAACGAATATTGTCGATACTTATGTAAAAGAAAAACATGACATCGTGAATGCTTGCAACTTTTAAAACATACCTGTTTTTGTCCTGTCATTTTCTACTAGATATATAAGTAATACCACATTAGTAAAGGTGGTGAAGTCCGTCACTGGGGTAAGTTCGTACAACGCTCTTTTTTAAGTTTTTGAACGGAATTTAACGCCAACCACAATTCGAAGACAGAATTCAATGGTGTCTTAGCTTCCACTGACTGATTTGTTGTCTTCGTAACTATTCAAACACGGAAAAAATGAGAGCTGTGGAGTTTTCCCCACTGACGGATTGCGCCACCTTGACTATATTAATTTTTGATTGGCTTTCAAAATTGTTTTCAGTTTTTTTTATTTTATGTATAGTTAATAAAATTCGCCATAGTATTGTCCACACAAAACTTTATGGCCCCTTCATATTATTAGTTGCAGTATCGTATGTGCTGTGTTGTTAACTTTATGTAATTTATTTGTCAAACAACGAAAAACCTCTGGGCTTAAATTAGTGCTGTGGATGACTGCATTGGCAGCATTTAATAATTTGAACATTACTCAATATGTATGTATGTAAATCATTTCAATGATTCTGTCTAATATTTTTAGGTTAGTACTTTCCCTAAAATTGAGGAGCGATAATATAATGTTTTGTGTGGTTTATTATATGTATAGCAGTAATACCATTACGAGGATGTTTGCTCTTGGTCTACTGAAAGTGTTGTGAGCTCCAGCAATAATGATTCTTAAGGTATTTTCTCATATCCGTCATTAAGTTGCGAACTTTTCATAGAAAATTTCGCAATTTCAACATACGTAACTTTAACATTGTATTTATTTTGTTTCCTTGGTGTTTTTCATTGCCATTGGTTACCAAAAATGACAGGATGTTTTTTAAATAAAATGATTGTGAATATACTTATTTTAGAAAAAATACTCACGTTAGACGGTTGTGAGGCAATTATTGAACGAGCTCATTGTGCACATCGAATTGTTGAACGTTCCTCATGTTTAGAGTTTAGAGACGTTCAATATTGCTTCCCAATGTATGTATCTAATGTACAATATTTATAATTGTAATATATTGTTGTCTAAGCCGTTGTGTCGAAAATAACAAGAACAGGAATAATTTTGTGAAACAATGGCACAAAGAATGAACATAAATATTATATATATTATATAGAAACAGAAATGTGGCTATAAGAGCAATTTTTATAATAAATATTTACTGTTGATGAACTACCGTTTTTCATTTAATAACTAAGTATAAATTATACATAACATAACAGCATCTGAGGGCTAGTGTTTTAAATATTAGTTAAGAAAATAAAGATCTAGCTTAGGCTAAGCAGCTGTATCATACACAGAAGTGTTAAAACGAGGTCAGATAAAAACCACATTAAATAAACGTGCATGTATGAAGAGGTTAATGAAAGTAGATGAAGCGAAAGTTGTTTGTCAGGATCGTCGCAAGTGGAGATCTATAGTCTCTGCCTACCCCCATGGGAAAAAGGCGTGATAATATGTAAGTATGTAATTTTAAAAGGTGGTGGCCTATTTAGTTCCCTGGATCTCGGACATCAGATAAGGCTGTTTGGACAAAGTTCTTTGTTCTACCCTAACCTACCATTCTAACAGAAACTATAATAATACTCCTACTCACTGCAACGGTTTTTGGCGGAACCTGGATAAGCTAACGAATAAAAAAAGCCTATCCACTACTAGATGATAATCCCAAAGTGGTCTAAATAAACCCTCGGGATGCTGGTTTTAGGACTAACATTGGTCTGGGAAAGATTTCTGCCTTGGACCTTGGATTTACATTTGAATTACGTAGTGTGGGACGCCTTCCAGCCTGATGGGCTGACAACGTGCACTAGGTCACTGGAAGCGCTGGATTAGGAAGGCGAAGAACTGGGATGTGTGGCGCAATCTTAGGGAGGCTATATCCAGCAGTGGACTGCGATTGGCTGACGATATTTGCATTAGTTAATTAGTTAGTGAACTTGCAAGACTGTTAAGTTAAATTCTTATTATTGTATGGGCAACAATTTTGCAGTTAATAAGTAAGTAAATATCTCAAATGACAATAAGGACTAATTGCTTCAATGATGCAAATGTAAATCGGGCTTTAAGAACTTAAATGATCCCCAATATATATGATGTCATAATGTTAATTCTATTGCATTAATCTGATTTCATCGCGATGATCTTCGCCCTCTATCCTCCTCGTCGGTGAACTTGCAAAACTGTTAAGTTAAATTCTTATTATTGTATGGGCAACAATTTTGCACTTAATAAGTAAGTAAATATCTCAAATAACAATAAGGACTAATTGCTTCAACGATGCAAATGTAAATCAGGCTTTAAGAACTTGAATGATCCCCAATATATATGATGTCATAATGTGAATTCTATTGCATTAATCTGATTTCATCGCGATGATCTTCGCCCTCTATCCTCCTCGTCGGGATATAAGTGGCCATGCTATTAAAGTTATGGTCCAAACTAAATACAATACTAATTAAAATATTCGCACGAAATCATGACGAAAATTTTACATGACGCATGTCAAAACTAAATTACGTAAATATAGCAATTGTAAGGCTTTAAGCAGTTTCGTTTGACGTAGCAGTGAGTCGAACCACTTATACTGCGTGCACTGAAGCGTGGGAGTGCCCGAATACCCTTTACTTCTAAAATATACGAAGAGCAAATCTCTTCTTTTAGTAAAACATTGTAGGCGGATGAAGTACATTAATAATATATGCCCTAGTATTGTCATATTACCTACAATAATTTTTGTGGCTTTTTACCCGTCTGGAGTGTGATCGCCTTAGATCATATAATATACCTTTATGGTAATCGTATATTCTTCGGCAAAATAGGCTTAAACAACTTGATAAGCACAAGTTACACGACCGGCTGTTGTAACCAAAATCGGTTTAAACAATATAAATAATTTTATTAAACGCATAAGCGGGCAAATTTTTTCTCCATAGTAGTAAGATAGATAAATAGATAACACTGTATTATACACCATTACAGACAACACGGAAAAACTTATAGCCTAAAAATATTCTAAATGTGCACAATGGGCGGTCTTATCGCTAAGAAGCGATTTCTTCCAGACAACCCGTGGCAGGAATAAAGCATATTATATTGGTCAAAGCAGGTATAAATAAATATTAGAGGATATGCAGTTACATATATTTTATTTATTTATAAACATATAAGTATGTAAAATATTATATAAGTAAAAATTATACTTAATAGACATACATAAATACACCTATTGATATCACATACATACATATATATACGTAAAAATATCAAACATCACTATGTTGCAGGTAGTGCTTTTTTGTTATGTTCTTAAATATTGTTAGTGATTTAGCTTGTCTAACAGTAAGAGGTAGCTCATTCCAGAGTCGAATAGCTTGTACAGTAAAAGAATTATTGAAGAAAGATGAATAATGCTTGGGAGTATTAAGTCTAAGATTCGTCGGTCGTAAATTGTGAGAGGAAGAGACGAATTCAAAGCGTTCTTTGAGATAATACGGGATTGTGGGGATAAACAGCACACTGTAAAGGAGTGAAAGAATATGAGTATTCCGGCGAAAACGAATTGGCAACCACTTGAGTTTTTTACGAAATTCAGAGACGTGGTCATATTTGCGTAACCCAAATATGAACCTTATACAAAAATTTTGGAGGCGCTCAAGCTTATTAAATTGCTCTTGAGTCAAATCAACATAGCTCTGGCGTCAGCATAATCAAGAATGGGGAGTAGTAAGGACTCTGCAACCTTCCTTAACTTTGGTGGCTATGGGCAGGAAGTTTTTCAACCTCCCGAGGGATTTCGAAGAGAGGACGAGACCTCGACTCAATTCGGTTATGTGGGGTCGCCAAGATAGCTCCCTATCAAACATGACTCCTAGATTTTTTACTTTTTCACTAACCGGGATACCATTAAATATGAAATTTGGTAAGCAGGTCCAGTTAATTATACACAGCATCCGTGAACTACCTGTGATAATTAGCTGAGTTTTCTCGGGATTTAGTTGTAGTCCATATGATTTACTCCATTGTGCTATGTGATCGAAGTCAGAGTTTATTGTTAAGACTGCATCTTGTAATGTCGCAACAGGTGATTGTGTATAGATTTGTAAATCGTCTGCATAGAGATTATAGGAAGAAGAAAGTTCATTGGAGACTGAAATTATAAAAATAGTGAATAGTAAGGGAGATAAAACGCCGCCCTGAGGAACGCCAGCAGAGAGATCACGCCATGACGAATAGTCATCATCGACTCGAATCCGCTGCCGGCGACCATACAAGTAACTATGAAACCAATCAATTACTGTAGGAGATATGTTAATAGAGCTTAGAACCTTAAGCAACAATTCAAAATTAAATTGTTGAAGACACTGCTGAAATCAAGCAGCGATAAAACAGTCCGCAGACCGTTATCCATGCCATGCCGGATGTCGTCAGTGATTTGGACGAGAGCTGTGGTTGTACTATGGCCAGGACGGAAACCGGATTAATAAGGATTTAAGAGGGAATTACGGTTCAGAAAGAAACTTAACTGTTGATGAACTAGACGTTCAAGGACTTTAGAAAGGAAGGGGAGTATAGAAATAAGACGAAAATGAGAAATTAAGGTAGGATTTGGTTTGTTTGGAAGAGGAATGACCTGGGCTTCCTTCCAGGCAATAGGAAAAACACCAGAGGTAATAGAAGCATTAAGGATATGAGTAAGGATAGGATTAATGACATCCAGTATGCGTAAGACCATATTGCGACTGATGCCATCGCTGCCGACAGCATTAGATGTAATGGATTTTGCTGCTTTTTCAACATCACTATCAGTGAATCGACTAGAAGTACTAATTAAGACATGAAACTATTTTCGATGATATAAGCCTTTTAAAGGAATTGGATTGGTAATAAACCTTCCATTTGATATGGTTATGATAGACTCTATGTTTCTGTAGTTTGAATTTCAGTAATACTGGCTGAAACAAAGTTAGAATAGGTATCACGTAGATTTTTTATCTTGAGTCACTTTTTTGTCGCATGTCTTATGCAGTTTAGGGTTGCACCAGTTTGAATTTTCTGAAATTAGTTTACCACAGCCGTAGACATACGTTTTCTGTATTCACAAAATGGCGACGGCGCATACGGTTCTTGCGATTGCCTCCTCAATTCGGTGAAGTTTTATGCAGGTGAGATGCAGATAGTTGTATGGAATCCTAAAACCCAGAAAATAATATAAACACGGATCACGGAACGTTTAGACGAGTGAAATCATGCGAAAAACCTAGTTCGGTTACATGATAGCAAAAATTAAGTAAGCTCGGTGAAATTATTCATCGTAACATTGTCGCCAGTGGTGGACTGTTTAATACAATAATTGCAGTAGAATATATGGATGTACTAATTTTGAATTTATAATTATCGAGACGTTCAATGACCTATTTCACTTGATTAATGCAATCCGCAAGGGGGTAGTTCGAATAACATTTTAACAAATATATTACACATCGCAGCATTTATCGAATGACTTTCGCTCTTGCTTTCCGTTAATTTTAAATTTGATTTTTTATGATATGAAAGTTAACGATTTCATCAAGCACCGTATGCTTTTATACAATAAAATAAGCTTTTTAAAAAGGTTTTTAAACACAAGCTTTTGAGATCCTGGATATCATGTAGCAGCAGAGTGCTAGGCAAGACAAGTAAAACGAGCCCAAACACGACGGGTCCATCTTGTTTAGTACAGGAGTTCCTATGGCCACCTTCCGACTCCATCATCAGATCAGCTCCATGGTACCATATTATTGCATTGTCACGCGATATATATATATGCGTGCAAAATTTCAGCTCAATCGGAAACGGTGAGGTGGTCAAATTTAACTTGCAAGATTCCACCTGAACTTACATACATACATAGGTACATCCATTGCAAGTTAAATAAAAGCTTGTAATTATTTAAGTAGGTACTAGCGTAGCGTAGGTACTGCCCTGAAAAAAATCTAGAACCCGATCCCAGCACCACCTACCGGGCTCATTGTGAATCTTTTTTTATTTTTTATTGCAGGAGTTCAGTACACAGGCAGACGGCCCACTTGATGGAAAGCGGTTACCATCGCCTATGGACATTTGCAACACCAAAGGTGCTACAAATGCGTTGCTGCTCTCTTAAGGGAGACTGGAACCTGGTCACTAATGAAGACGTGAACACAACTCAAGGTTGTTATGGCGACATACTTTAGTCCAGGGATGGTAACCATCCAGTCGGGCAAACGCCCTAGCACCTGGCTGTCGCTTACGACAGGCCGCCGGCCGCAGGAAATTGTATTCTTTTTCCGTTCCTGCACGGATACTATATAATGTATACCATTCTCGGATCCACTTAAGCGCACAAAACATTTCATCAAAATCGGTCCAACCGTTTAGGAGGAGTTCAGTGACATACAGGCGTACACAAGAAATCTATATTATAAAATTCTAAAAACGCCGTGTCTGTACATGAAGGTATGTATTTAAAAAAACAACTGGAATATACTATATAAACGATGGATAACACGATGCAATTTTTTTAGATTTCTTATCTGTTTGTTCGGGATTCACGTAAAAATTACTGGGCCGTTTTCGCTGATCGACGGCAAATTCTTAGACTTGATGAAAATCTGCGCTTTGTATGTTGGAAATTCCGCAGGAATTTTTCTGGGTATTATTTAAAATGGACAGATTGAATAAAAAAAAGAATTCTAATGAGATTTTTTCACTGATCCATAGCAAATTTTATGTATTAAAATAAAATATAGTATTGATTTTTATGTTTTACTTCGCAGCAATTTCAAGATGTAGAAAGAATTCGGTTAAATATTTATCGTTTGCTTTTTAGTTTGAAGTCGGTTTTATATTTGTAAAAAAAATATTTTTTTTACTTTTTAGTTGCTCAGGTACTATATAGCTTTAGAAATAATATATTAAGCGCCCGTACAAATTATAGTACTGGCACGCATATACAAGGTTGCTATCTCACTCTTCGGTAAAGACGATCGTCAACAAGGTTTGCTCTCGATTTCCTTGGGACCCATTCATCAGATCCTGACTTGTTGACCATGAGACCACCTCGGGAGTATAGACAATGTAATAAAAAAAATTGAAAAATGATCTACAATAGATTGAAAAATTGCGTGCATGCATAAATTAAAATGTATTAAGTATACATTTTGTTATAAAATTTAAATAAAATTCAGCACACGTACAAAATGTAATACTGGCACGCGTATACAAGCTTTTTTTCTAAGAATGTAGGCGCTCGGCGTTCTTTAAAATAAGGGTTCCTCACGGTTTCCCTGGAATCCACTCACCAGATCCTGACTTCGCGACGATGGCACCATCTTGGGCGTATAGACTTACGAATAAAGATTTTTTTCGAAAATCGCTCCACGGTTGACGAAGATATCGTATAACAAAGAAGTCGGTTAATAAATTTCGAGGGTTTCTCTCGATTTCCCTGAGATCCACTCATCACATCCTGACATAGTGACAATGGGACCAATTTAGGAATATACTCTTTCGATTAAAAGAAAATTTTTCAAAATCGGTTCACTATTGACGGAGAAGTCGGGTAACGAATATACAAGAAAAAACATACAGACGAATTGAGAACCTCCTCCTTTTTGAAGTCGGTTAAAAATGTGTGATATTTTTTATCCCGGGAGCGGTTTGTAGTTGTTCGGATGCATAAAAATTAGCTTATTCCGACACAATTTTCACTAAAAGACAGCTTATATTCTTTGTTAAATGTTTTGTGTCCCGGGAATCCTGCGGGAATTTCACATATACATATAAAGATATATCCCAGTACATTATTTTTACCTTTTTACCTTACTTACCTTGATTTCCTATCAAATCGTGTTTTTAAATTTTTTTTAAACTACTTATAATTTGTTTTCTATGTTTGGTTCTTAAAACGAAATCAAAGGTGATAGTAATCTGTAGACTTGAATGTCAACAAAGGCTTATATTTATTATCGTTCTATGTATGGTTATTATAAATGGGTAAAATGTTTCCAAAAAAGCTTTCCCCGGCGGACTGGAAAGCGGGATCGATAAGTCCAGTCGATTGGAGCACTAAAATGGAGGAGTCCCATAACCTTGGAAGCCAAATGGAAAGGTACAAAAAACTGGTTTTCACGAAAAATTTGTAAAAACAATGAAAACTGTGGTGAAAATGTATATCGTGATGACCGTACGACACTCGTATAAATCAATATCAAGTTCTAATAACATCCCGATGGTCCTGTTTGTATATAAGGACTGTTGGCGACGGAGAAACTCCTTAAAAATTATACTTTTTTGTTTCTCTTTTGAATTGTGACGTTGTCTGTAAAATATTGAAAAAATTCGAATATACGTCTTGCTATCGAAAACTGTTTTAAGTTTATTCCGCCTCGTCCGCTATATTTTTGGTCTTCGGCCGGATCCCTCATGAATCAGCTATCGCCAAAAAGTATGGTGCTCACAAGGAGCGCGCACAAAAGGATGATTGAGGCGACAACCGAAGTCAGAACTGAAGAAGTACCAAGGACGACAGCCGTTGAAACAAATGACGACTCCGGGAACTTAAGGACACGTTCTCCTGGAACTAATGGGCATTCATCGGCACATACTGTGAAGTCCAAAGGTAACAAATCAGTAAGGTCGACTTCATCTTCGATTGCTGCAAGAAAGAAAAGGCTGCAGCTGGAAGCTGCAGAAGCAAAAGCTCGTATACAAATGGAACTCATTGATTTAAAACTTGCAGTAAACCTTAAAGAATTGGACGAGGCAGACAACTGTTCACTGCTTTCTGAAGGTGCTATCGAACATGAATCAGAACATTGTATAGTGGAAAATTGGTTGACAGACAACGCCCAGAATCAAAAGATGCAGACTGACCTACAACCCAATGGAGCTATGGGCCCTCAAGTATCTGCTGCACCGCACGTGTCAACAGCTGGTCAAGATGGTATGGACGGAACCGTACACGCGTTGGCGAGTGCACTCAAGGATCTAGCTGCTGCTACTTCCGCTGCCAATAGTAGCGGAGTAAACAACCGGATGTTCAATCGACTATGTACAGCTAAAGAATTACCCTTATTTTCAGGTGATCCTCTTGATTGGCTTTATTTTAAAAAGGCTTTTGAAGAATCTTCACGTATCTGCAACTTCAGTGAGGACGAAAATCTTTGGCGTTTGAGGAAGAGTCTTCATGGGGCAGCAAAAGATGCTGTAACTGCCCTACTAATCAGCGCTACCTCCGTTGAAACAATTATGTCCAGCTTGGAGCTTCAGTTTGGTAATCCCGATATTATTATTAACAGGATTTTACAAGATATTTATAAACTACGACCGATCTCACAAGAATATCAAAAGGATATAATTGCATTTTCTATAAAGGTGAGAAATTACGTAGCTGCAGTAACCACTATTGGCTGTGAAGATTATTTAAATGGTATGAATATCCTGTCATTAATTCTTTCCAAATTACCTACTGTACTGATTTCTAAATGGACTGACTACAGTTATCCTCTTTTCAATAAAATGTTGAAACCGAAACTTGTAATTCTCTCTGAATTTCTTACTGAAGAAGCTGAAAAGATAACAAAGACGGCTATTAACCTATCAAGTCTTATTTACGGTGAAAATGTAAGACATCGTGGCCAAGCGGTATTGTTTAATTTAAAGCACAATCAAGAACACGGAGGACTGATGTGCCGGTACTGTCATATCTCGAAACATTTGTTAGTAGACTGTAAGAAATTTAAAAAATCTCTTTGCAAAGACCGATGGGCTTATGTAAAGCGACACGGTATTTGTTTTAAATGTTTAATTTCCAAACACAAGCAAACTGATTGCTCTGAGCCTGTTTGTGAGGTAGAAGATTGTGGAAGATCACACCATCGTTTGCTCCATTATGCTGAAAATAAAAACTCGCAGCAAAACAGAGTGAACATCACCGACGTGACCGAAGGTGAAACGCAAACGGGAATTATCGTACATGTGACCGCAAACGACAATAAGGTTTTATTAAAAACAGTCTCCGTTTATATCCATGGACCTAGCGGCATAGAGCGTACTAGGGCTTTACTTGATGATGGTTCAACTGTCACTTTGATAAGTGACAACTTAGCGACTAAGCTAGGGCTGCGCGGACACAAACATTCGATGCGAGTTTGCGGAGCGTGGAATAACGGAGAGGTCACGTGCGAAAGTGAGACTGTTAATTTTAGTATTTCTAATGAAGAAGGAAGGATGTTTGACATACGCGCATACAGCGTAAAGGATTTGAATTTACCAGTACAAGACTACAGTACTCTCAAATTGAATTCTTGTGGGATAATGAAACCCGAATTGAACAATATACTTTTGGATAGAGATTGTAAACCCGAAATTTTATTAGGACAAGATAACTACAATTTGCTAATGCCTTTGGAGATAATAAAATGTAAACCATCTGAGCCCTATTTAACTCGTACATTGTTGGGATGGTGTGTTCATGGTTGTACTCGGATGCCATTTAAAAGGGGAAAGTCTGCGTTACAATCTGCTCTCATATTGTCAGAAGAAAGTCATCCATCCAGCTATGAATCAGATCGCATTCTACAAGAGATGCAGGAAGAGATGCGACATTCCTTCGCAATTGATGCATTGGGTATTTCTTCTAAGCCCAGACAGAATAGAGAAGAAAGGCAAGCTATTGAACAACTAGAGAGCACTGCTAAGCTGATAGATAGAAGATGGTTTGTAGGATTGCCATGGAAGAACACTAATATTAAGATGCCAGATTCTTATGATAATGCATTGATAAGACTGAAAGGCATAGAAAAGAAGATGAAAAATAATGTAGGTTTTGCCACCCGGTATAAAGAAAGAGTCGATCATCTTCTGCAGAATGACTACGCTTCAGAACTTGATAGCATACCCAACCCTAAGCATGTTTGGTATCTCCCACATTTTGGTGTAGACAACCCTAATAAACAAAAATTGCGCTTAGTATTTGATGCGGCGGCAAAATGTAAAGGAATGAGTTTAAATGATTTTTTAATACAAGGTCCCGACCTACTTATTTCCTTATATGGCATAATGTTAAGATTCAGAGAAAGAAAAGTAGCCGTCACGGGTGACATTAAAGACATGTTTTTGAGAGTTAAAATACGCAAGGAAGTCAGAGATGCATTTCGATTTTTATGGAAAGAAGCTGCAGATAAACCAGTAAAAGTTTTTACTATGAGTTCACTAATATTCGGAGCGAACTGTTCGCCATTTATAGCTCAATTTGTAAAGAATAAAAATGCTACGAGATTTGCATCGATGTTTCCGGATGCAATCAATGCTATATGGAAACAGCAATACATGGACGATTATATAGATAGTTTTGATAATGAAGAAATTGCCATTAAACTTGTAAAGGACGTTACATACGTCCACCAACAAGCTGTCACCTTCAAGAACGGTCAACAATTATTATGGAAATTGAAGTATATTATGTTATATTTATTTACTAAATGGAAAGAGCGTATCGAAAATACTACTGTGCTAAACTGGTGCTTGGAAAACTCTTCATGTAGAAATCTAATATGTGTCATGAGGTACAGAGGTAATTAGAAGTAGGAGATTAAATTATTGTTTGTTTGAATAATAGATATATAGCTAGCACCCCTAGAAATGTTTGGCCAAAGGGCCTTGTTGTGACAGCAGTAGCTGAGAAAAATGGTCGCACAAGAGTTGTCGATGTCAAAACGGAATATTGTGGCGATCAGCAGCGCGTGTGGCGCGGATTGACCTGAGGAGTGAGTGCTGTTCCAGCACTGGGGTGGGGAGTGTTGGCGACGGAGAAACTCCTTAAAAATTATACTTTTTTGTTTCTTTTTTGAATTGTGACATTGTCTGTAAAAATATTGAAAAAATTCGAATATACGTCTTGCTATCGAAGAAAACTGTTTTAAGTTTATTCCGTTAATCTCTTCTACATGGACGTTTATTTGTACCTAACTTCTCTTTTACACTTCTGGTATTTGATCATGGTGTGTACGTCGCGGTCTACCGATACTATCAGTACGATTCACAATGCTGTCATACACTTGTTTTGTGATTCTACTTTCATTCATTGCTAGTATAATTAATAAGGCATTTATATTATATTCGTATTTATCTTATATATTATCTTCTTTCTAGGCTAGAAATCAACAGGATACCAATGGACCCGAGGAGTATGCGTTCAGAAACTTTGTTAAATAATACTTATTCATAGGACTTCAAACAATTTAAAAACAAAATACATTTTTACTAGTAGTATGTTTTGAATTGTTTAAGCCTGCATGTACGCATGGCAAACAAAAACCTACATCGATATTGTTACGCATTTCCTGTTAAAGTTTTTTAAAATATAGACCTCCCATATCTTATAATTATTTGCAATAGATGAGTTACATAACAAAAAAAATACTTTGCCTGAGGTAAGTTGCACTAAAGTTATACCTAAACAGACACTTGGAGAATCGTATTGTGAATTCAAAATGCACTTGCCTAAATTTACCAGTAGGTATATATAATACAATGTATAGAATTATATGTCACATGACAGATTTGCAGTATGATTCTGTAAAATTAGTGTTTGCTGTAAACAGATTATATTACTAAGAAAATGTAAAAAAATTACATTAAGAATAAAAGCGTGATTTTTTGGTCTGTGGCACGGTTGGTAAGATTGCTCGGATCATCCCATGGACAGTTCTCTTGTGCTTCCCCAAGTCACCCGATCGCCTGCAAAAAGGAAACGCATGATATCCAATAATAACCATAAATGTTTAAAATAACTTATTACATGAAAATCCAGACATAAAATAACCTCAGAACAATAATTAAAGCTATAAAAATCGTTTTAAAGTGGTTACAAAATACATGCATACATACTGTTTTCCTTTATGGCATGGAAACCTTGTTGGAAAAGGAAGCGTGTACAGAGTCGTACATTCGTTACTTACAAGTTTGTTACCAGTTTAAAGCATGACTACTATATATCACTATCTCGCTTTAGCTAGTACCGACCATATTAGTCTTACAGTTTTAACAAATATCACGGATAGTTCGTATTTTTAATTTAGTGGCATAAATAATAACCAATTGATAAATTACAATAATTTGTCATGTTTCATTAAATTAAATTGTGTCTTGTCCGAAAAGATAGAAACCTAATACTGAACAGCACAGAACTGACAGGACACTATGGTATTCAATGATATTGAATGATTCAAGTTTATATGTATTCACTTTGGTCGATTCATCGAGGGCCTTCTCAAGCGTATTTAGCGCCAGGGTGCGAAAATCAGTTTCTGGCACCCTCCCACCCTCAACAATATAAAATAGCATTAAATTTTTATATTTCATTAATAAGAAGCAAGATATATATGTAGTCTAATACCTACATATGGCGGTATATTTGGTTAACTGTCGTTAGTCAGATCTTGAAAAATGTCATGATTTTTTATAATTTTTTTATTGAAGTCAATCGGCTTGCGCCCCTTTGGTCCCTGCATCCTTGTGCCTCGCACCCCCGGGTAAAGACGGCCCGATCGGCTTAAGATGTTTCTTTCACTTATATACAGTGCCGTAAATAGGGCGGTGCCACCAGTGCCCGGGCACAAGGCGTAGATTCTGGGGGGCGCAAGAATGGCCAGACCAGACAGGATTATTATTTTTTCGGTTTGCTCCTGATAAGTTCCCGCTACGCCCCTAGTGCTCGATTCCAACACATATGTACCTACATGCCAGTATCATCAAAAACGTCTGTTAAATTAAACAAAACATCGCGTTTATTTTTTGGGCAGCGCACGGGCGTATATGTGTTCTAGTTTAAAAAAAAAATACATTTTCTTTCAAAATATTAGATTATTGGTCCACCAACACCAAGGTCCTTGTGCGTTACTTTATCACCCTGAATGAAATAAAGTAGGCCTGGCCTATTACGTAGCATTGCTCTAGCTAGGGTGCCTATAATTATTATTTTAATATCTAAAAAAAAACAAGGGCGCAGTTATAGAAGCTCGAATAGGGCGCATAAAAGGCTATTTACGGCACTGCTCATATATATATATATATATATATATATATATATATATATATATATATATATATATATATATATATATATATATATATATATATATATATATATATATATATATGTATATATATATATATATATATATATATATATATATGTATGTGTGTGTGTGTGTATATATATATATATATATATATATATATATATATATATATATATATATATATATACATATATATATATATATATATATATATATATGTACACACACACACACATACATTTAACATTACTTATATACCGTATACTACTATATAAAGATTAAAAGAGCACTTACTCAGCATTTAGTTTACCACGGTTTCTACAACTTTATTTATTGTTCTGAGAAAATAGCATTAATATTATTCATTAGCGTTCGACAGTAGTCATTCTAAGAAAGCTACTGTAAAATGATAAAAATGCAATAAATTCATATTAATAATTAATTGCAATATTTACATACATGAATAAGGAAAAAGAAGGGCTCACGCAAATATTGGATGATAGTCAAAATATATAAAAGAGTGAAAAAGTCGAAATTAAAATATCTTATACTAATATATAAAGCTGAAGAGTTTGTTTGTTCGTTTGCTTGAATGCGCTAATCTCAGGAACTACTGGTATGATTTGAAAAAAAATTCAGTGTTAGATAGCCCATTTATCGAGGAAGGCTTTATAGGCTATATATCATCACGCTAAGACCAATAGGAGCGGAGTTCCAATGAAGAATGTTTTAAAATCGGGGGGATTTTTTAACTATGCCACGCGGACGAAGTCGCGGGCAGAAGCTACTCTTATAATTATGGCGGGAACTTGAAGTGGCGTTTTGTAGTTGTGTACATTTATTTAAAAAAAAAACCTATAGTAGGTGCTTGTTTAATACTAAGGAGTATTGTTATTAGTAATACTTTTTTTTGTTTGGTATAATTAATGCTATGTGTTTGTCTAGTTTTCTAATTCTAACACAACTATTTATACAAATATATTTATCAACACATTAGCTCAAAAAATGCGTTTACGAAGCTTATATATATACATTGTTCGAAAGTTAAAAATTTAGCACCACACAATGGAATGTCCGCTGCAAAAGATTCCCTCATCATTGTACCTGTGTACCCCTCAATACCACTCAAATACGTATCTATTTCACTGAACGGCCTTTTTTTAATTTTTTATTGCAGGAGTTCAGTAGACAGGCAGACGGCCCACTTGATGGATAGCGGTTACCATCGCCGATGGACATTTGCAACACCAAAGGTGCTAGAAATGCGCTGCTGCCCTCTTAAGGGAGACTGGAACCTGGTCACTAATGCCTGAACACAACACAAGGTTGTTATGGCGACATACTTTAGACCACGGGTGGTAGCCATCCAGTCGAGCAAATGCCCTAACACCTGGCTATGGGTTGTTTTGTCGCCTCTTAGGACAGGCCGCCCGGCCGCAGGAAATTGTATTCTTTCTCCGCTCCTGCACGGATAATAATGCGGCCTGCGGCAAAGTAGATACCTACTAATGTAAAAAACATAATCTACCAAGAAATTTCACATAACGAAAATAAATTAGCAGAGTAAACGCACCTCAGCTTTTAATCAATACATTTGTCTCACTTTAGTACTACAGTGTTTTTTTTTTAACAAAAAACCGACTTTACACTAAAAACCAAAAAAAATAATATTTAACCGACTTCTTTCAACAACATCTTGAAGTCGGTGCCAAGTAAAACATAAAAGAACAACAACAAATTTACAAAATATAGTAACTTTTAACACACGTATGTGCGGTTGTTTATAAACTCGTGACTATAGTAAGCCCTCGACTTAGTCTTGGGTTTACATTCGTCTACCCGTTTGTAAAAACCAACTTACAGTACTAGTATCATAAATAACTATTTTCGTGTTGCCATTAGAAAAGTGTTGTTTGGGGTCAGTCAAAGGCTTACAATTTGCCAAAGGTCGGGTTGAGAGATAATATGCAACCAGCTCTCGTCTGCTACCTATGTGCTTGAAGAAAGTTCTAATAAATTGAATATTTATCAGATTTGTACACTTTTGACCAATATTAAACATTTTTGGATAAAAATCTGCAAACATCACTTTATATTCCTGCCAAAACTCAGTGTATTTAAATACGGGTCTTAGTATCAACAATGCTTAAACACTAATATGTAGTGGCATTCATACAATTGTTCAATAAAGTCAATATGGTACACAACTGTAATAACATGACCTGCATCATCTTACATTGTGATGAACATAAAACAATTGACATTATTAGGATGTAAGTCTTTCTTCTTTGCAAATGAAAGATTGACTTAATTTTATGAAGAGATTCTTTAACTTATCATAAAATAGATGTTACACGGGCTTTTTTTCAATTAAATTGTTCAGTGTCTGACTCGTGAAATCGTGAATACTTTTTCATGTTGCGATATAAAAGAATAATCTGTTTCAGTTGTAATATAGTACGGATATTTTTTTTTTTTTTTTTTTTTTTTTATTGCAGGAGTTCAGCAGACAGGCAGACGGCCCACTTGGTGGAAAGCGGTTACCATCGCCTATAGACTTTGCAACACCAAAGGTGCTACAAATGCGCTGCTGCTCTCTTAAAGGAGACTGGAACCTGGTCACTAATGCCGGAACACAACACAAGGTTGTTATGGCGGCATACTCTAGACCAGAGGTGGTCGCCATCCAGTCGAGCAAATACTCTACCACCTAGCTGTGGGTTGTTTAGTCGCCTCTTACGACAGGCCGCCGGGCCGCAGGAAATTGTATTCTTTCTCCGTTCCTGCACGGATAGGATATATCTAAGAGGGAACACATACAAAAAAATACCAGAAACAAAACCGATTACAAACTAAAAAATAAAAAAGATATATTTTCTGCAACATCTTGAAGTCGGTACATGTGTTTTTTATGTTTTACCTTGCACCGACTTCAATATATTGTGGAAATTTTAGTTAAAAGTCGGTTTGTTAAAAAAATATTTTCAACTTTTTAGTTGCTTGAATAGCTTTTGAAATAATATTTTAAGCACCTGTAGAAATTGTACTACTGGTACGCGTATACAAGTTTTGCCTTTCGAAGAGAGTAGGCGCTCGGTGCTCGTCAACAAGGGTTGCTCTCAATATCCCTCAGATCCACTCATCAGCTCCTGACTTGATGACAATGGGACCACCTTAGGAGTGTACTCTTTCGAATAAAGAAAAATATTTAAAAATCGGTCCACAATTGTTGAAGAAATCGTGTAACGAACATCTAAAAAAACATACAGTCGAATTGACAAACTCCTCCTTTTGGAAGTCGGTTAAAAACAAACACTAAATTCCCATTTCCCAATGTTCATAAGACACGGATAAGATGTGTAGATGGTATCTCGTCATTTAATCCTTGCCTCCCCCCCTAAATGCTATAAAAAAATATTATTATACCGTTAAGAAATTAGAATTAAGGATTTTATTAAAAACCAATACCATAAGTGTAGAAAAAACAAAATGGAATCACAAACAACTGCTGTAGTATAAGTACTGTGTTGCAGTTGATAGCGACCACTTCCCAGGAATGCGATTATTACCTATCCATTTAAAAACTATATCTTATCAAGACTAATATTATTGCCGCTTACCTGAAAGGAGTGCCACAAATGTCGCATTCATAGGGTTTTTCTCCAGTGTGTATGAGAGTATGGACGGTGCGGGCGTATGGTCGTCGAAATGCTGCACCGCATATGTCACAGGGATAGGGTCTGAAAGAGTATATAACAGAATAATACAGGAGTAATTTAATAGTAGCCGTGAGAGTCATGCATCATATGCATTAACTCGATTACAGCTCTTAGGGTCGGATCGATCGGTATAATCCACGATGTAACAAAATATCGGCTTCAAACGGTTACCTTGAGCTAATAGTGATTTGTGAGTGGGAGTTCCGATGGTCCCCACTCATCTCTATTCCAGGTTCCCTATTCTTTTCGGCTGGTAAAGCGTTGGCTTCGCCCCTGGTATTGCAAATGTCTGTAGACGACCGTAACCACTTTTCATTACGTTGACTGCCTGTTGTTTACCAGCCTCGCAATAAAAAAGTTGTACTGTTTGTTTTACACACATACATAATATCACGCCTGTTTTACATGGGTGTAGGCAGAGACTATGGATCTCCACTTCTGACGATCGTAAAAACAACTTTCCCTTCATCTACTTTCATTAACCTCTTCATACATACACGTTTATTTGAGATGCTTTTGACCTGACTTTTTTTAACACTTCTGATATATGATTTGATATTGGTATTTGATTTTTATTTGATTAAATTTGTTTTATAATTCTCTTAATTAAAATTTATCAACTTGAGAGAGAAGATTAGTGTTGTATGAGGATTTATGCCTTACCATCAGCTTTGCTTGTATGAAGCTTATGTCGAATTTTAATCCACAGTAAGGCAAATGAACATTTGGTAATATATAAGAACGGATCATATAAGAGGAATTAATTGTAAACGTTGATTAATGGATATAAGAATTTTGGTATACTAAAGAGATGGAATATTCAACAGGCGATAAGAGATTTGTATAGTGTCCGAATATAATCGTGTGGAGGGAAAAGACATATTGTATCCAATTTAAATTATTGAGAAAGGGGTAAATAAGAAAAAAGAATAAAGTTGAAGAGTTTAATATAAAACATGTATAAAATGTACCGATTTTCGCTGGAATAAATTGAATTTGAAGTTATTGTGTTAAAACATGCTTAACATTGTTTTTTTTCTGTAATACCTACAGGAGACAGATTGACGGCCCACCCAATGGAAAGTGCTTACCGTCGCCTATGGGCATTGGTAACATCAGAGGTGTTACCAACTTCTTGAGCTCCTATGCTCAACTACCCAATGATTTAGAACGTTTATACCCAATGATTTAGAACGTTTATTCTGTGTACTACAATGATTTAGAGAGAATTTCCCGCTGTGGATTTTTCTCTGCGCTATGATGCGGTTTTTTAAGAAGGGCGTTATAAGATTTCTTAAGAGGCCGGCGACGCGTCAGCAATACCCCTGGTATTGAAAACGGCTATAGGCGGACGGTAAGAACACCATCAAATGAGCCGTCTGCCTGTTTGTCAGCTTAAGGCAATAAAAAGAAAAACGGTCTTGTATTTATTTATTTATTTAGGCACACAATATTATGTTACATTACAAAATCTTTATTATAAAAGTTCTGATGTGTGGACCCATTAAAGGAGTGCACAGCATTTACAATTCGAATGTCAATTTCTAGTAATTTAATTAATTAATGTCAATATTATGCATATGTCGAGTACAAAATTAGTTATTAGTTAATGAATGAATAATGTTGTCAAAATTAATAAAATTAATAAGGTAAAGCTAAAAAAAATGCAAAAAGAATTAAATTAAAAATAAATATATAACTAAGTACAAGTGCAAACATGTAGCACCGTCTTATACTATATATAAGCATAAGCAGTTTAGGCGTTAAATTTTTACTGGACTATTGTCGTTCCTAGTTTTCTTTTTCCATGGTCCTAGATTAGTTTAGCTACGCGTGTTTTAGCATCGATTTAACCACACTTATGGGAGCGAACATGTAATAACTATTTCCCATTATAGCGTGCATTGCGTAGATCTCCGAAATAACACTCCGCCACGATAAAGGCAGTATTGGCAAACAACCAACAAACAAAGAAACGTATTACGCCAACTTCCACGGTAGCGAGCAAGAAAGTGGGTAATAAACAGAACAGTCGTTCTACCACTGTTTGCTGTCTTACACTCCACTCTTTGTCAGTAATTTATGCAGAAGTAAAATGACCGGCAGCGCGAGCGCGATCACGTGTTTAAATACTGCTTTCGTGCTAACTCACCGCAGAGTGCTTGAGGATTATTAAACAGCTACTTATAACTTATATTACGATGAATTGATATCAGCTACCATCTTCCACGACGATGTTTTTTATATGATATAACTTCAGATGGACAAAATAGGTATACCGAGCCCCGAGCGCTCAGCGTGAATCAAGCTAAAGGAAGCTGACTTTGGAATAGGAAGCCATTCGCTCCGAAGTGCGTTCCGAGAACTTAGTATCACAGTATTTTCTAAGTTTTCGCGACAAGTACACATAGTAAAACTACGTTATAACGGTTTGAAGCGCGGTATTTTATTTGCTTTTTGTTATTCCGACGTTTCAGCCATTTTTCAGTAGCCGTGATCACGGAAGACAAAGATGTCAAGTATCAATGAGTATTGTTATGTTTTATTTAGCCTATATAGTCAACTTGTTCATTTTAATTATTTGCTAACCTAATTTAATTTACCACCGCTTCGCAACATGTTGTGGTTTGAAGAAAAGAAGTGGCGCAAGAAACTCTTCTGAAACACGCCTAGCTCCAATAATTCTATATAATATTAAAATAGGTGAGTTTATCTCCTGGCTACTGAAAAGTGGCCGAAACGTTGGAATAATAAAAACCAAATAAAATACCGCGCTTAAAACCGTTAAAACATAACTTAGTATCAAACAATCGAATTCCACATAGATCCGTACCATGGAAAAAGGAGAAATAGTTTCCAGTGATTAGTATACCATTAACCATAGAGACGTAAACCACGTGTATACTACATAAGTTTGCGCAGACAAGTTCTTACAAAAGCTTCATTTGATGCTTTTGTTCATGTGGGCTTGTCTGGACTTTTATTCGTTCGTCTAAGCATATAAAACTACATAATTAGTTAAAAAGTTCAGATAATGAGATAAATTTAGTAGGCAAAGCGCCGAAGCTGCAACTAATTGGAAGACTGTAATTGCTCGCCACAGTAAAGCAGCATATAAACACTTATTCATTTAGTGACTACTACAGAAGTATATTGAGAATTATTTTCGGCAGCGAATCAGTAGCGGCAGCGGCTGAATGTAAACGAGGCTTTGAAGGCTGATTTACATTGATACAGCTACTGACTTGGGGAGCGGACTGACTTCAAAATATTCAACAGGATATTTTGAATTTGAAGTTAGTCACACTTGGTAGCGCTGTACTGTCTTTAAATGATTTTACACGATGTTAGTATGAAGTCAGCACTGGCTTCCTTCGATTTTGAATACCATTAGCTGGATCAATGTAAATTAACTTTATTGGCTGATTTACATTGATCCAGCTACTAACTTGGGGAGCGGACTGACTTCAGAATATTTAATAGGGAATATTGAATTTGAAGTCAGTAAGACTTGGTAGTGCTGTAGTTACCGTCTTTAAATGATTTTACACGATGCTAGTATAAAGTCAGCACTGGCTTCCTTCGAATTTTTTCGAAAATTAGCTGGATTATATGTAAATGGGGCTTTAGATACGAAAGCCATAACATACCTTTGGTCAGTGTGGGTGCGCGCGTGCTCACGCAACCGTGCGGCCGCGGTGAACGTCTTGGGGCAAACGGTGCACGCGAAGGGCCGCTCCCCGGTATGCGTACGCCGATGATCGTCGCGCTCCACCTGACATCGTTCATACGAGGCTCATACCCACCACCCATTTCACACGCATTAACATAATATTAAGAAAACATGTAAGGAAGTGTACAGAAGTTTAATTAACGCATAACAGTAATTGCAGTCCAAACGAGATAAAAGGCACACAGGGGTGGTTTTAGTAGGTATCTGACAGTCGCTGCAAGTTCTACATTGCTTTCAGTTCCTGCGCCGTGGAATGTGCATAAGTATTTCTACTTTGCAACAAAAATAAAATCCCCTAGCTGTACTCACAGTTGGATAATAATGATTTAATTTTTGTTTTTTTTTTCTATCCCTGGGGATATTTATTGTACCCTGTACCTATTGTTTGTTGACGAATGGAAATACATTTTGGAAGATCGCGTCGTCGCAGGAAGCTCGGCGCTGTTGCTGCGGCATTCGCCGGTCAGATAGGCTGCCGGACTACCCACTAAAATTTTCCGTGTTCCTTCCATTCACCTATAGCCAGGGCCACTTGTACCATCTTGTACGGGCCCAAAACGACTCGATTTTTGACAAACTTTTATTTCGAAGTCATTTTTTTTAATAAAACTGTTTTTAACATCAAAACCATTCCAATTCTATTTAAAAACCTCTAAATTCATTCTGCTTATCCATTTACCTATCTAGGCATATGTGCAATTTCCTTTTATGACTTTATCTCGGGTAACAGGGTTTAGCGAAAAATGCTACGATTAAAATAAAAAATTACCTAACCACAACTAAACAGATCTCGGCCTCCGAAGCGAATCCCACATACGCATCTGGGATTAAACGATATATGATTATTACAGTATTTTCTCTATTTTGCTAGTACTTAATTGATGTCGGTACGTTATTTTTACATTATATATAGTACTCAATTTATGTCTGTATACTTTACGACATGCATAATACACAAAGAAAAGAGATACTCCAATAAATAGTAGATTGTTACACGAGAGGTGAGTGACATATTTAGGCACGAGATGGTTTGGCGCATGAACGTAGCGGGGCACTAATAATTCGAGTGCTTAAATAGGCCTTTCACCTAAGGTACTTTGCTTTTCATTTCGAATATGAGGAAAGCTAATAAAAACTGATTAGTTACACTTTTAACTAATCAGTTAAATTTTAGCTAAATATTTACACTGGCATCAGTGACAAAAAAATTACGGGTTCGTAGAATGCTACAGAAAAAGAAGAAGAAGAAATTTACTTGACGATTTATATATTGTGCCGTATTAAATGCCTTCATCAGATTTATGGATTTAACGCCAGATTTCATTAAAGAAATAGTTGGTTTTTAAATAATCAGTTTTTTTTACATTCCTCATATTCGAAACGAATAGCAGTGTTAACCTCGGATGAAAGGCCTATTTAAGCACTCGAACTATTAGCACTCTCGCTACGGTTGTGCGCCATACCATGTCATGCCTAATTAGGCATGACATGATATGGCGCACTACTTAATAGTAGATTGTTACACAAAAGGTGAAGGTGACCAAATGGGTCACCTTCACCTTTTGTGTAACAATCTACTATTAAGTAGGAGCAAGAAAAGAAAATGTTAACAACAATTAATAATAGCATACAAAACCAGTAGCGCCATCTAGTATAGAAACAATAAAACTATTTTCCTATAACATACCTTAACTTTGAAAGCTTTAGGACACAAATCGCAGGGATAAGGCCGTTCTCCAGTATGCTTTCTCATGTGTATTGCTAAATGGCCAGACTGGTTGAATCGGCGGTCACACACATTACATGCATAACTCTGAAAGAAAAAAGGAATTTCAATACATACTGCACTAATGCCGGGTTTTCTATATCTTACTAGTCATTCTTCCACCTTATCATTGGTAGAAAATTGTCATTACTTGATGTAAGGTTTTGTCCAATTTTCATCTCCGTCCAGGAAGCGGTACAAGGGGATGCGTCCCCGGGGCCCTTAGCGGCCACTGTCACATTCCCCGCTTCACTCCGTGACAGTGGTGTCCCACCTATCCACTCCAAATCCTTGTATTCCTTCCCCTTCCCCCCAAACCTCCTCCCCAAACATCTCTCCCTTGCGACGACGACCGCCAGCGTCGAGCTCTGCTCCGCCCAGCGCGGTTCTGCTAATCTTGGTCGGAAAGAGTTGGAAAACCCTGTAGCCGGCGTTGATACGGTAAAAGCGGCTGGACCGCAGCTGTTGCGATAGCTCTCGCGGAAACGCGGGACTCTGACCTTCAGATTGCTGGCTGTCAGCCTTCACCCTAATGCCACCAGTGTGGCGCGCTTGACACGGCGTTTCATAAGCTAGTCGAGTGCACAGCCTGGGCACCACAGAGGTTTGAACTCGAGACAATAGTAGGTCCGATTGATTCGCTCGGCAGCCATGCTGCAGAGCGATGATCATTCGGTGGGTGCGGCCAATTTCTGCGAGACAGTGATGTCTCAAAAGGAGGCCGCAGAATGAGATAGGGAGAGAAGTGGTATTGCGCGTATTTATGCGCCTTCTCAAGGGCGCCGGCGTCAGCCAGGAGCCCGGACGCAGATATGCGCATGATTTCCCTCCCTAAAATAATACCGCTTCAGAGCCTCTTGCATCAAGGGAGCAGAGGAGTCTTCACCCCTGTCGTCGCAGTGAGTTAGCCCTTTCTCAGGCACTTATTGCGCTAGGATCGGTGTGGGCGTAACTACGTTCTAAGTCTCATGCCTTTCCTGGCATAAGCGCAGGGCCGTCTGAGGAGGGTGGTTTTAGTGGGTATTAGCCATTTAGGTTCGAGTCTCCACACAAACCGGTCGATTACTGTTTGGATTGCTCGTTCTGGGAATGCCTCCATGATCGACTATGGTCTAATCCCTTGCAAAGGACCCGGTACTGTGCGTAAATAGCATTTCCCCCGCCTGAAACAAAAAGGTTTTGTCCAGTTTTAGTCAGTGGTAGGGAAAATAAATTTATAGTAAGATACAGGAACCCAGTGTAGGATATGTTGCCCGGAAGAGATCACTTTAGGCAAATAATTGTTTTGCCAAGAAACTATAGTAAATACACATTTTATAATTGTTTATAATAATTGATACTATAATATACAAATGTGACTTTATTTGGGATATTTTGTTCTTTCATGAATTAAATTGAGTGTAGTATGACTTCATCAAGTTTAAACTGACTATGATATATTAATATTATAGATAGGGTTTGAATATATGATACTTTTTGTCCTTGAAAATGAAATAGTATCAGTAAGATTGGAAATCTTGATGTGTAGTGTTCCTTACATAGCTTCAGTCAGTATGCGGCAATTAAAAAAGAACTACCTAAGCAGTATTTTTTTTGCTAGGATTACACATTTTTCTTAGGGGGGTTAATTAATAAGTAAGTGCCTTATCATGTAACAACATTAATTAATAAGTGCACTATACTGATTTATTTATTTTTCAAATTGGATGAAGGGTCTCTTCATAAGAATGCAGATTAAACTTTAAACTACTAGTTAGGAATTATATTAACAAGACTGTTCAGTAGACAAATATTTTATTTAAATATAATTGAACATTTAATTTTAAAAATCATTTAACAATAGAACTAAATTTAATATTTATAACTTTTTACACCAAAAACAAAAGACAATTGATCACTCTTGTAGTGATTAGCTGAGAATCAATTTTATTGATAGGATTCCAAGGAAGTGATTGTTATATTTCTGTAACACTATACAGTCAGTAGGAAATTAATGACCTTTCCCAATAAGCTACACATAGTTGTGTAGTAGTCATTTTTCAAAGAAAAACTTTGTGCTATAGAAATTCTTCGCTAAGAGTAGCCACAACATTTGGTGCAAACGCTTAAGCAAGAATTCTATTTGATGGAGGGTGAAAAGTAATTGACACAAGAACCTAGCTCCCCAAGCAGTTTTGAGACAGGTACTTGGAGAAATAAATAAAGAATTTGGTTTGGATGGGTCAAAGTTAAATAAATATTTTAGAGAGTTAAAACTATAATAGTGTACTACATTCACATGATTAATCTTACGACACTCAGACAAGGACTATGATTTGTAGATTGTATGACAATACATAATATGGTTGTGAAGAGACAATAAATATGGAAACTTTGTATAGCAGACATCGCATAATCTAATGGTATCAAGCCGCGTTAAAAAGTACATAGATGTGTCTAAATTACGCACTCGATATTTCTTTTCGCATTTTACTGCGGGAGTTGCTGAGACATCATCTAGAGGTATGAATGATGAAGGAATATCTAGAGTTTCAATTTTAATACAAAGGTCTTCTTCACTGGCGACGTTGTTATCATTCTCCTCAGAGGTTATTGGTTCTTCCTCTATTTTCACATTTTGCAAAAGAAAGACATTTCTCAACAGCTCTTGGGCCTTTTCAACTTGAAGAACAAAGTCGAATGCTTGTTCTAGCAATCCAATACACACAAAACAAAAAGTTTTCGGCAGTATTTCTTCAGATAAATCGATGACAGCGTTTAGACGAATTAACTTTTTAAAATTATTATTGTATTCACGCTCCTTGGATTGATAATCAGTCAGCTTGTCTTTAGGTTTTTGTTTAGCACATAGTCTACAGTAAGATAGATCTGGAAAACTCATTTTAAAACACGATAAACACAAATCACAACTTAAAAAAATTATTGTGAAAGTTGTTTTTTTTTCGAGTTTATGGTTTAGCAGCTCTAGTAGTAGGTAATAGATCTTTATATATTATATACATACACAATGCACTTTTTGGTAGTAGAATTCGCCACAAAGGCAGGCAAAGGAATCTTTAGTCCATACAGCCAATTCTGATGTATAAGCCTTTGTATAGTAGCGCAGCGATTTATTGTAGGCTACAACTAACGCCATTCTACGGAGATCTGTGAAAAGTTGAAAACTCGAAAGGCCACATTTGACTATACAGTTCACATTTCTTAAAAACACATAATTACTACAAAAAAAAAACTTGAGAGGTGTCAAGGGACACCCGGATGGAACGAAGTTCCTTTCGATTAATTAGTGAAGGAATTGTAATAACATTTTTTTTTAAGTTATAATAATATTTTTTATTATTATTAACAGATATTATGTAATATAAACTTAATCAGTAGGAACCTACCCAAACCTACCCATACAGATAAATACCTTAATGGTTCGTCTCACCACCATCCTAGTCAGTTAGCTACCGTGGGCAAATCTTTGTTTCAGAGAGCACGGAAAATTTGTGACGAGAACCACATAGCTGGAGAGCTTCAGCATGTCAAGCGAGTTCTACAACGCAATCAGCTGAAGACTCCACACCAACGTCACAAAGGCCCCAAACCACCTTCAGTTGAGCGGTGCCCTGCTACCCTACCCTACATCAAGGGGGTCACAGACAGAATTGGTCACATCCTCAGGCGAGCTTCAATCAAAACATATTTCAAGCCGCAGAAAAAGATTACCCAATTTCTGAGACCTGTGAAATACAATATCCCACTCCAGGATGCAGGGGTTTACAAGCTTGATTGTGAGTGTGGATTGTCATACATTGGGCAAACAAAGAGGAGCATAAAAACACGAGTAAAAGAACACATTGCTGACATGAAACACACAAGGTCTACGAAGTCTGCGATTAGTGAACACACGCTGGATAAACCCAATCACTACATCAGATTCGATAACCCACAAATCCTCGCGAAAGAGAATCGTTTCATACCTAGAATGATGCGTGAGGCTATTGAAATCAAAAAACACCCAAATTTCAATAGAGAAGATGGTTGGCAAGTACCACCTGTTTGGGATCCAATTATCAAAACTATTAAGACCCAAACCCAGAAAAAACCAGCTGCCAGACCTCAAGACACTGTGAGCTCTTTCTGCGTACAGCGGAACACAAATCAACTTGACTGATAATTACTTTTATTTTTCCTTCCACCCATTTTAATATTATATAAAATTATTAGAGCTAGGCATGTTTGCTGAAGAGTTTTTTGCGCCGCTTCTTCTCTTCAAGCCATAGCATGTTGCGAAGCGGTAGTAAATTAGATTAGGCTCCCATAGATTAAATAATAACCATAAACAAAATTAAAAAATAAATAATTAAAATTAATAAGTTGGCGGTAGGCTAAATAAAACTTTAACAATACTCGTTGACACTTGACATCTTTGTCTTCCGTGATCACAGCCACTGAAAAGTGGCCGAAACGTCGGAAAAACCAAAATCAAATAAAATTACCGCGCTTAAAACCGTTAAAACGTAGTTTTATTATTAATCAGTAGGCTCAATTTTAGTAATAATTGGCTTGTGGTAACTGAAGTAGGAAACATATGTTTGGGATTATATTATGTACAAAAAACCTGTATACACTTAACAAAAATAATCGTCGCGACACCACACTGTTCAATGCGAAATAGAAAGATGAAACGAAAATAACTGGCTTGCTTTCTATGAGAGAGAGAGACAGACAGAGAAACACGCGCACGCCGCACGGCTTACAACTATAGCAAAAAGTGTCGTTACAACTTTTGGTCTTAATTTTTTTCGTCTAGCCCCCTTTCGCAACGCGCGATAAGGAACTTCATTCCAAAACTTCGTTCCAATATTAATTTAATAAATTTGATTTTCTAAAAATGTGTAACATCACTGTAAAATGAACAATTACAACTATTGTTCATTTTACAGTGATGTTACACATTTTTAGAAAATCAAACTGAACATCCCTTTCAGTCCCCGCCAAAAACTTCTCGGCAGCTCCAGGATCCAAATTTTTTTGTTGATTGTTGAGTTGATTACAAGGCTGTATGGACAAGGTCTTGGCCACAATGGCGGGCAAAGAACTTGATCTATACAGCCTCGTTTGATGTATTAGGTTTCAAATATAAGTGTTATTATATTAGTTCAGCTGAGTTGTATCGTAGGGCTTCGAGTGACGCCAATAAATTGAAGTCTTGTAATAACTCGAAAGGTCAAATTTGACTACATAGTTCACATTTCTCACAAAAACATATAATTATTAGTAGATAACTATCAATATCCCAGAACTATACTTTTAAAGTAATTTTAGACTTGTTTAAAAAAAATAAAATGCACAGTACAACGTCACCTTTGAGTTCCCGCTAAAAAGTCTGTTGAGTGAGTGATGATTGTTTCACTTTCTCAGTGTTGCCAACACTTGCTAAGTAAAACGCGCTGTATCAAATCCTAACAAGCGCGAGATTAAAAAGATATATGTGTCTTTCCTTCTAACTTTTATATTAAACATAAAGTTCAAAATACAATAAAATATAAATAGTAGATAGTAATAATTACATTAAATGAAAATCGGTTTCAAGAAGATCCATGGAGGGGTTTCTGAAATATGAGATGGTTTACGCAAAGAATGTGGTCACGTATTTCTTATACATATATGAAAGCCTAGCCAGCTATGTGTGACCTTATATGTTATATGTTTTTGTACAAAGACAACAAAACTGTCGTAAGTCGCGACAAAACAACCCACAGCCAGGTGGTAGGGTATTTGCCCGACTGGATGGCTACCACCCCTGGTCTAAAGTATGTCGCCATAACAACCTTGAGTTGTGTTCCGGCATTAGTGACCAGGTTCCAGTCTCCCTTAAGAGAGCAGCAGCGCATTTGTAGCGTCTTTGGTGTTGCAAATGTCCATAGGCGATGGTAACCGCTTTCCATCAAGTGGGCCGTCTGCCTGTCTGCTGATCTCCTGCAATAAAAAAAAAAAAAAAAAGCCAGGTGGTAGGGTATTTGCCCGCCTGGATGGCTACTAACCCTGGTCTAGAGTATGCCGCCATAATAAGCCTGAGTTGTGTTCCGGCATCAGTGACCAGGTTCCAGTCTCCCTTTAAAGAGCGGCAGGACACTGGTAGTACCTTTGGTGTTACAAATGTCCATAGGCGATGGTGACCGTTTTCTGTCAGGTGGGCCGTCTGTCTATCTGCTGAACTCATGGTATTAAATATTTACAAACATTCGTGTTTTAGAATTATTTTGTACTAAAGTAGAGTTTTACCCGCGGATACACTGCGGGTCAAACCCTGGTCACTACCTCTATTACACTTGTACAAAAACTTAATTTGGCTTTTATATCGCGAGTGAAGCCGGGGACATAAGCTAATATATATAAACTTTTCCTGAAAAATTATCTAAATAATGGTGAAAACCGCTTAATAATCCGCTGCGTGTTTGAGGAGGTGTTAGCGGATATGCAGAAAAACAAACAGATAGACGAGGAAAGCGACTTTGTTTTATACTATCTAAAGAAGATATGTCTCGGATGAAAGCTGAATATAGTACACAAAAAAGCAATTACTTATATTAGTTGTTGACGACAGTTGAAACCTTATATTGTATAATAAATTAGGTATACTTACAGGTTTTGTTACTTTATGCATTTTTCTATGAGTATGTAAGGCGCACATGCTCCCTAGTACTTTATCGCATATTTCGCACACATAAGTTGTCAACGGGGCTCCTTCAGGTCGATCTTCACCACGTTTATGGCGGTAGAGTTCTCTATTAAATAAGATGAAGTTATATTACGAAATATGGACATCTGTACTCTCTATTATTATACTAATATTATAAACTCGTAAGCGTCTCATTCACTATAGTCGATTAGTGGCCGATTCCTACATCTCACCAACCGATCTCGCCGTTTTAGATTGTAGTTTTAAATAAATCTTTTTCTTTCTTTCTTTCAAATGATATTATTTTTCATGAGTATATCCTTGCCTACGAGGCTATGGTTATGGAATCAATCATGAAAGCTGCCATGATTTTAAACTCCGTAGTTTGCTCTCAATATATTGCGATGCTGTTTAATTTATTTAAAACCCGAAAGAGTCTGTTGAAGTTCGGAGTTGAACGATGTTCGGTGTTCGTGTAAAAAGTTCTTACCTGGCCGTAGCAAAAAGTTGATTACACGAACCGCAATTCCACATCTTACTTCTTGTGTTGTTTATGTAAGGTCTTCGTGCAGTTTTTGGTTTTTGGCATTCTACAGAGTGGACTTTCAAGTCACGCATTGAAAAGTACTGTTTAGTGCATATATCGCAAGAGTAGCAGACTTCTGGTTGCGATGTGCTGGTCACCTCGTTGTTATCGACCTTTTGATTTAGTTATTTTTAATTTATTGTCCAATATGCTTACATTCACATACCAAAAAACGCATTCGACTGTAGCACAGGATCCTCATGGGTTTATTCGTGCCGCAGAGAGTCGTGTACACAATATTGTTATATCAAAAATAAGAGCAGAGGCGAGGAATTGTTATTATAATTCTTGTATATGGTTCTGTTTTAGTCCCAGGTCTGCACGTGTGAGCCTGATGGTCCGCTTTGGGAATCGGTAATATTCAATGGTACAGTTCTAATACCTACTTGGCAAAGAAATATGACAATGCTGGCGTATAGCTGTGTTAAATCCTATAATCGCAATGATAAAATCGGCCTAGAATCTAGATCATCTCAACATAATTCAACGTGCACAGTCTACGCGGTAAGTATCATTATGATCGCAATGAGTAAGTAGTATTTGTACATCTACGCGATATAATAATATTTTATACCAGAAATTTAAGTCCGTCTCCGTTTTATAATTAAAATCTTAAGTTACGAATCTATAATATTACTAGCTGATACCCGCCCGCTTCGCGTGCCGTAAGATCCGTTCTTAGCTGACCTCTACTTGGCGAAAGGAAGGTTCATACCAACTTTCAAGTCTGTATATAGGTATTGTAGTTCCTGAGATATCGTGATGGGTCACTATATACGGGGATTTCAATTATATATAGTTTTAGTTTATATTAATTTATTTCATTCCATATAACTTTTCATTATAATTATATTATAGAAATGTAATAACATTAACATTAATTTTCGATATTATATATATATATATATATATATGTATTTATTATAAACATTCCGTGTATGAAGCCAATAAAAAAAACAAGTGGAACAGACTATATAAACGACGGAGAACACGATACAGCTTTTTTATATTTCTTATTTGTTTGTTCGGGATTCACCTAAAAACTACTAGGCCGATTGCGATGCTGTTATCGACAATTCATTCTTAGACTTAAAATCTGCGCTACTATCCAGATTTAAAATAAACGAATTCCAAGCTATTTTTGACTGATCGATAGCAAATTTTATGTAATAAAATGTGTGATATTTTCTGTCCCGGGAATCCCGCTGGAATTTCAAGTCAAGCGTGGCAAAGTCGCGGGCACGTCCTAGTTAAATAATATAATCCAGTAGGTTACTTACTATATACGAGTAAGAGTATACCAGGGAACTAGAATAATTCTTCCGTGATATTATATTTACAATATCTTTTACGCATCTTAAAATTTCAATCAACATGATATTGTACCAGTATTTATGATATAAAACTGTAGTGGAACACTTACAAGCCAATAGATGGCGCTGTGCAATAATCGATGTCACAAACGTTTCCCGAAACATACAAAGAATATATACAAATTTTCAACTATAACAGGTCTGCTAACTAGGCCTGCGAGGAACAACATTAGCCTCGCTGGAAGATCTTCCGTTCAGATGGAGGAGCATTCCATCTCGCTCCTTCACCCTATACGAGTCACCCCCTTCACCACCAAATTAATTTTAGTCCAGAACGATGTATAATAATACTCGTTTAATTCTATTAGTTTTATTTTAAAAAGGCTTATCTAGGAGGTTTAAATTCTAGATTTTGTTATAGGTATATAATATTATCGAGGGGTAATAAGCTATTTGTTTTAGACGCAATTATGTAAATGTGTTGGAAAAGATAAAAAAAAATACGCAAAATTAATAAAGGTTTCTTGTACATGAAAAAGAGGAACACCCTTAGATTAATTGAAATCAGGTTCGTTACATTTCCTTAATTTTGAGACATCAAGATGAAAAATGCCCACATTATAAACCTGACACTTATTACATTACAAATAACCTTTCAACCATCGATATTTATGTATTATGAGATCTTTCTCATGTTGTAGGAATGTGGCCAAAATAGGCCAAATAGCTAGACATAATATTTTTAATCAGGGTTGTATGGCTTATTAGTAGCTATATGCATAGGTAACTAGTCTGGCCATAAATATTGTTACATAAACTGTTCTTTTTTTCAACTTTGTAATTATTTTGAATTTGGAACACGTATATTATTTTAAAAACTTCTTTCGATTTTGTGCCATTTCACATATTTTTTCGTGTTCATTATCAAATTACAATATGGAATGGGGTGTTAAAGAATATAGGATTGCAGTGATCGCCTTGCACAAAGTGGGTATGGAGCCGTCGGTCATATTCCAGACACTTCAAAAGCTTGGTATCAGCCGTATGTTCGTATATCGTACTATCAATAGATACAACAACACTTCGTCTGTGGAAGACCAGAAAAGATCCGGGCGGCCGCGTGCTGTTGGAACTACAAAGGCTATTAATGCTGTTAAAGCCAGAATTCGTCGAAACCCCATTAGGAAGCAAAAAATCTTATCGCGAGAAATGAAGATTCCCGCTAGGACTCTGTCGCGTATTATAAAACAAGACCTGAAGCTCGGTGCTTATCATCAATATACAGGACATACCCTAAATCAATCTTTACAATTAAAGAGAGTGGATCGATCAAAACGGCTTCTGTCGCGATACGCAGGTGAAAGGCACAGAAATATCCTCTTTACCGATGAATAATTTTTCACGATTGAAGAACACTACAATAAGCAAAATGATAAAGTGTACGTTCACAGTTCTAAAGAAGCTGCTCAAGTGGCCGGAAAGGTACAACGTGGTCATCATCCTGTGTCAGTGATGGTTTGGTGGGGCGTGTCTTATCAAGGAGTCACAAAACTACATTTTTGTGAAAAAGGAGTGAAAACTTCAGCCAAAGTGTATCAAGATACAGTCTCAGATCATGTTGTAAAACCTCTCAGCATTACAGTTTTTAAAAATATACCGTGGACTTTCCAACAGGACTCTGCACCTGGTCACAAGGCACGGACTACCCAAGCCTGGCTTGAAAGCAACGTTCCGGACTTTATAAGAGCTGAAGACTGGCTCTCATCTAGCCCAGACCTTTAGACTTCAAATTATGGTCAGTTTTAGAGGAGATGGCCTGCTCTAAACGACACGGCGACATTGAGTCTCTTAAAATATCTTTGCTGCAAGCAGTGGCGAAATTTCCCTTGGAAACAGTGCGTAAATCCATAGATTAGTGGCCAAACAGATTAAAGGCCTGTATAAAAAAAGCCAAAGGTGGCCATTTCGAATAGAATATTTTTTTATTTTTTGCTGAGACTTTAATAAATATGTAGGTATAAATTTTAATAATATTACATTATTTCATTAACAAAATATGCATTTTCATTTGTAACAGAACTTATGGCTGGACTAGGTAGTATATACTTAATACGTTCATAGTTTTTTTTAACTTACTAACGTCGGTCTTTTGTCACCGCCGGGGTACCAGCTGTTCTAGAACCAAATGGGCTGTACCGCGACGATGGTAAGAGACCATATGGAATGTTGTTGGTGCCATGGAAGATGGGACGCTCCCTAGTATGGGACGCAACTTGTGTCGATACTTTGGCGGCGTCCCATCAGCCGTGACAGCCGGGGCTGCTGCTGCACGCCAGGAGGCTTTGAAATGTCGCAAATATGTGTCTATTAGTAGTGGGTACGTATTTGTGGCTTTCAGAGTCGAGGCCGTGGGGGCCTGAAGCTCATTACCTTGCTATCCGTGCAGGAACGGAGAAAGAATACAATTTCCTGCGGCCGGGCGGCCTGTCGTAAGAGGCGACTTAACAACCCACAGCCAGGTGGTAGGGCATTTGCCCGACTGGATGGCTACCACCCCTGGTCTAAAGTATGTCGCCATAACAACCTTGAGTTGTATTCCGGCATTAGTGACCAGGTTCCAGTCTCCTTTAAGAGAGCAGCAGCGCATTTGTAGCAACTTTGGTGTTGCAAATGTCCATAGGCGATGGTAACCGCTTTCCATCAAGTGGGCCGTCTGCCTGTCTGCTGATCTCCTGCAATAAAAAAAATAAAAAAACCTCTATCGAGACCTCTTAACGCGTATAATTGAAGTCTCGCGTGACCAAAAGGCTGGCTCGCACCTATGGCAACGAATTGGCGTTGCCAACCAACGCGGAAATGCGGCCAGCATTTTGGGCACGCTCCCCGCCAACAGAGATTTGGAGTCAATTTTTTACTTATAGTTTTATGTTATTTTGTAAATATAGCTTTATTTATAGTATAGTATAGTTTATTTATTTAAAAAAAAACTTGACTATGTTATCAAAACTACCTTAATTTTATATTTAACACTTACCATAATTTCAGAGTCACAATTTTTGGGGCTTACAACAAAACATGTAAGTCTGTGCTTCTCGAGTGATTCTCCGTAGGCGAATAAACCGCTGCAATAGTCACAGACGTACATCGTCACCAAATTCCGAGACAAAAGATTACTTTTTCCATTATCGTCAAGACAGCAAAGTTGTTCTAAAAAATAATAGAACATAATTATATTTTAATTATTTATCTACTGCTTACTTACTACTATGTTACTGCCTCTGTACCTATGGGCTGTGGCCAGCACATAGGTATTGTTGCGTTATTATTCACGGTGGAAGAAAAATACAAAACATAGATTTTCTCAATTATATTTGGAGGGAGATCATTTTAATTATGCTTTCCACTTTCCATCTAGTGGGCCGTCTGCCTGTCTGTTGAACTCCTGCAATAAAAAAAATGCTCTGGGGGGAACTTCCCGCCGCGGTTTTTCTTGTGCGCTATGACTTAGAGGTCGTCAATGCGTTCGCGAGACCGCTGGTGTCGCAAACATTCATAGGCGACGGTAACCAATTTCAATCTGCCTGTTTGCCTGCTTCAGGCGATAAAAATAATTAATCACCTGTGTAAAAACCCCAAAAAAGTTAAAAAATAGTAGCGTAAGTTACTCTTACTAACATTAGCTGTCTGCCAATGAAACTCCCGTCAGTAGCGGTCCAGCCGTTTCAGAGATTAGCCGGAACGTCCAGACAGACAGACAATAATTTTATATAAAAGCAGCCCATGAACGTCCCACTGCGGGCCTCCCAGTATTGGGGAACGGACAGTATACACGCCACGCCTGTCGAAGGCGGTTTGGCGGGTTTGACACATCGGTTATCTCGATGTGCAGGTTTCATCACGATGTTTTCCTTCACCGTTGTTAGCACGTGCTAATTGTAACAATATGCACATCAGGTCAGAAAACTGCCCAAGTAGTGCATAGTAGTGTTTTGACGGCCTCTGTGGTTGAGCGGGCTAAGCCTTTGCCGGCGTACCTCACTGCAAGGCAGAGGTTCCGTATTATTATTTCACATATATTTATTTACATTCTTTTTTATGTTTTTTAATATATATATATATATAAAATAAACACATATTAAAAAAATATAAAAAGATGACGTCCGTCGGCAGCGGGGCCTAGGGTCCAAGCTACCGGTGGTTAAGGCTCCAGAGACAGGAACTTCCTCACAATGCGTGCCGTGCTCAGGAGAACCGCCTTCTGCATCTGGCCCTTCACCCATTTACCGAGCGAGAGCCTCTCTAGGTGTCGGTCGAGGCTCTTCGCTATTAGACCGTTAACAGACACCACTATCGGTACGATGATCGTTGAGTCCATATGCCACATGGCCGTAATCTCGTGCGCGAGGTCAAGGTATTTCGTTAATTTGTCAGTTTCAGCTTTTACGAGATTACAGTCATGTGGGATACTTATATCAACAAGCATCGTACGTCTCGCAGATCGATCTATTATCACAATGTCAGGCTTATTGGCAACAATAGTCCTGTCTGTGATAATAGATCGATCCCAGTAGAGCGTGATATGACCATTTTCGAGAACTGGCTCAGGGGCATATTTATAATAAGGTACCTCATTCGCTATCAAACCGTATCGAAGAGCAAGTTGCTGATGGATGATCCTGGCTACTAGGTTGTGCCTATGCAAGTACTCGGAGTTAGCAAGACGAGAACAACAGGAAGTAACATGCCTGATGGATTCGCCCGGGCGATGACACGCCCGGCATACGTCGAGCGTGCCGTCCTTCAGGATGTACTTCCTGTAGTTGTTCGTCTTGATAACCTCGTCCATAATTGCACAGACAAACCCTTCGGTTTCCCCAAAGAGGTCACCGAAACGTAGCCAGTTCACCGACGCCGGCAAGTCTATGTCGGGCCCATATAACGCCTGGTAAAACCTGCCGTGCAGCTCCTTGCTCTTCCATATGTCCATTCGCTCGGAGGTACTCAATACCGTAGGTCTGAGCCAATTCTCTTTTGCAAGAGAGAGCGGGGTGAATCCCTTGTCTACTGACACCATATCTCGATGCATACTTTCGTCAGTTTTCAGGAAGTATTCTCGTAGATTATACACCTCACGGTTGTGTAAGTCTTTAGCGTTTAGAAATCCCCGGCCACCACACTTCCGTGGGATGTACAATCTCATCACAGATGATCGTGGATGGTGCATCCGATATGTTGTCAGTATACAACGGACCCTACGATCCAGGGCGTCTAGCTCTGTTTGAGTCCACCTTAGTATACCAAAGGAGTAAGCTAAAGAGGGCATGACCCAACTGTTAAAAGCACGAATCTTGTTACCACCTGAGAGAAGGCAATTTAATACTTTCTTCAAGCGGTTAAAGAATCGCTCTGTTACCAGCTGTTTCATATCCTCGTCAACTATACCCAATGACTGTGATATACCAAGGTACTTGTAGGTCTCATCTTCGGAAAGGGTTTTGAAGCACATTTATTATTATTATTATACGTTCTGACCAGCATCGAATCCGCGCTCTTTGAGCTTGGGACGCGTGCGCTAGCCATTACGCTACCTCTTCTTCGCGCCTTGTTTTTTGTTATTTTTTTTTATTGCAGGAGTTCAGCAGACAGGCCGACGGCCTACTTGGTGGAATGCGGTTACCATCGCCTATGGACATTTGGAATATCAAAGGTGCTACAAATGCGCTGCTGCTCTCTTAAGGGAGACTGGAACTTAATCACTAATGCCGGAACACAACTCAAGGTTGTTATCAAGGATGTTACCACCTCTGGTCTAAAGTATGTCACTTTAGACCAGGGGTGGTAGCCATGCAGTCGGGTAAATACCCTACCACCTGGCTGTGGGTTGTTTTGTCGTCTCTTATGACAGGCTGCCCGGCCGCAGGAAATTGTATTCAGGATAATTAATGATTCCTTGGTAGCTCTCTTATGTCAAGATTTGCTGTGGTCTGGATGTTTTGGATCGATCCTAGAGTTATTCTCTGTATATTATTTATAATACTAGCGTAATTCCAAACGTAGCTTGGAAATATAAAATGTGATATGTTTGTTTTATGGCGATTTACACTGCTGAACTGCTAGTATCAAAAGTATGCTTGTGTTAAGTTAATGTGTTGATGTCTTTTTGTATGTTTGCATGTAGGTCTTGCGGACGCGCAAACGGAGCATCTGATAATAAGTGGTTACCATCAATATGTAGGTAGGTACCTACAGAAGAGTGGACTCTTACCAGTTGGATCCACTTCCAATGCGGTTGATAAGACACGCTCACATATTCCGCAAATAAGCCAATCAGATCCATTAACTAATTCGTTGTTATTGTTTTCTGTAAAATCAAACTAAGAATAAAATAGCCTTATTCATTCTAGAAGAATACTTTTCAAATTTAAATATGTATTTTATCAATATGAAGGTTTAAGGTCATAACTAGTTTTAATTTATATAAATATTAGTCTTGTTCTCAAAAACTAAACTGATATAAGTTTGAAATTTCGGAAAGTCTCGACAGGCATCTATTTAGGTACACATACAGAGACGCAATCAAGTGTATCATCTATGGACGCAATACCTTCAGTGCTGGAAATTATAACATCACTACTTGTCTGTAAATCGCTTTGATTCTCATCCGGGGTATTTGAAGAGTGAAAAGATATTGTATGATCTAAAAGATCTACCTCTTTCGTGAATATTTCATTGCAAATCACACAAGAATGCAGAGCTAAAATATCCACAACAGCGTTTTCCTGGAATAAAAGTTTTTAAATGTTACAAAAAATCAATTTATTTTCAAGTTTTCATTCATAACGTTGGCAGTAGCGTTGGTTCCCGCATTAGGACTAACCTGTATCAGGGGATCGTGCGTACCCACGTGCGTGCGTTCTTGCCTGCGTGCGTGCGTGCATGCGTGTGTGCGTGCACGCGTGCGTGTGTATATACGACTGTGTGTGTGTGAGTATGTTTGATCGTGTATTATAGGATTTATATTTGTGTGACCGTTATAATCTATTCTTTGAAAAATACTTACAAGTTTAAAAGTGTTTTTCACTAGTTCAATGTTAATATGGGCTTTTCTATAACACATATCTCTTATTATAGGTCCATAATTTACTTATAGCAATTTATATGATATAAAACGATAAAAATGTGAAGATATAATTTACCGAGAAAGTTTTCAAAATTGGCGCCATACCTTTTTTTCTTTTGAATCTTGAACGGGCAAGAGAAATTGATTCACAGTATTTTCATCTAATAAGGGTGCTTCAGAATTTAACAAAATTTCGGGCTGTGAATGAAATAGCCCAATGTTCTGATCAATAATAGAGTTATCTGAAAATATGGAACTATCGATGTTAAAATATCTCCCCGAGTCATTAGATTGAAATAATATTTGGTTTTCTGTGTTGCTAATCGATAAAGATTTATAATTAAAAGTTTCGTTAGAATTGGGGTTCTGCTTAGCACCATCAGAGCTGTTATGGAACAACAAATCATCTGAATCGTAAGTATCAGGTAATTCTTTATAAGGATAATCTGGTGGATCGAACATCATTTTTAATCTGAAACAACAAAATCTTATATATGTTTGTGTAATTATATATCCCACTAGATACAAATAACATTTATTATATTATATTTACTTTTATGTTTTGTTCATCTTGTAGTACTTAATTTATTTAATAATTAATAACTATTACGTATACCGTATCTCTAGTCTGTTAAATGTAGTTTGGTAATTTATTTATTACATAGATATTAATTAGAAACTGCAGATATATTTTAAATATTTTTATTCATACAGAGTTTCCAGACAATTTCAGGGCCATCAGAGCAGAATTATGGCGCGAAACCTACAAACACTACGGATAAGATTTATCGAACAATTGCACAATAAGTACGCAAAATACTGCGTAAAATGATAAATGCCTTATCATTTGCAGTCACTGTCAAAATGACAAGACATACCACCATAGGTAGTACACTACATATAAAATAGATGAGCTTCTGTAGAATAAAATATAATCTACACATCCCAATAGATGGCACTACAATCGATAATTATACAAATTCCACCAGATGATTCAAAGTAACTAAAACTAAAAGTAAAAATGGTTCACATAATTACTTCAAGTAAAAGTGCCTGAAATTTATTAAATATGACCATGACTTGTGATTTCATTTATGCTCTTAAGATCTCGACAGTGCGATTATTCAATGATATTGTACAGCACCATTTTAAATGAAGTTAAGTTCCCTAAATGGAAACTACAATAATTTTTGATTTTTGTCCCCTTCTTGATCACGCTAGTTTCCATACATTTTTTTATTTTTCGATTATGTAGGGAAGATTCATACATACTGACGAGATCTTAAGGGTATAAACGAAACCAAATGTAGTGGTCATATGTGTGAACCTCACACACTTTTAGATGAAATTATTATGTGAACCATATTTTACATTTGGTTTAAATTAGAAAGTATTTATATACATTTTTTAAACTATAACTTTATTATCTTTGTTTCAATTTAGAACGAGACTTATAAGTACCATCTCGTGAAATTTATGGAATTATTGATGGTAGCGCTATTTATTGGTGTATATCTATGTATATAATACCGATGTTGCGCCATCTATCGGGATGGGTAAATGATATTTTATGTTTTATGTTAGAGAGGCTCATCTATTTTATCTAAAAGTGTTATTATCTATGCCACCTACTGAGCTTGTTTACTTAGTACAGGAATATACTTTTTATAAATTTCTTTAATTAAAGCAGCATATTTAACTAGAAAATGAAGGTCGATGCTGCGCCTTCCTCTGACAAACCTAAAATACCCTTACCAACACTTTCTCAAATAAATGCCGATAGAATAACTCAGGTAAGTGAGGTTATAAAATGATTATTGTTTTGATTTAAATTTACGTTTACATACATGCTTATTGCTGAATTTTACGCTAATATGATTAAAAAACGCAGTAGAAACCTAAAGTGTCTATTCAACGACGGCTGCTAACTGTAATATATGTTTTTAGACAACTTGTCGTGGACTTTTTGTAACAATATAAAAAATTCCATAAAACGATATCAATTTTAATAAACGTTTACGAAAACTCAAGTTTATTAAACTTAAGTAAGTGTGAAGGGTCGGGTATAGCTATAGGGCGCATTTACTTATTATGAACATATTCGAAATTTTTATCGCTTCGTGCAAGCCTGAATTCCGATTATTACACCTAAAAACAAGTGGTGTATGAACTTACCCCAATGACTATATATCTCAAATAATAAATAAATGTGCCCTATGACTATACCACACCCAATGTGAATTATACTGTATCAAATAGGAGGGTGGGGTATAGATATTCGGCACATTTATTTATTATGAACAAATCCGAACTATTTTAATTTAGGTTAAAACCAAAGCATCAATGCTCCGCTTCGCTTTGCACCCGCCTTAGCCTTCATGGTTGTTTTTTTTTTGGTTATTTATAACCACTCAAAATTAATTTTATATCTCAAGTAATAAATAAATATGCCGTATATCTATACCGCACCCAATCTTTCTTATACTTTCAGCTGTATAGTTCTAATCTAATCTAAATCATGTGGAGAGAATTAAAAATGTGGATCTGTAAGAAATGCAAGTTAACTATGTAGCTTGTATAATTAGTAAGATAATCTGATTAGGCTGATCATATTTGTTGTAAAACTACTGGCCACTGGAGCAGTGAAGTACTGGAGTGCCGAATGTATCTCGGCAGAGATAGTGTAGATGCTAACACGAACAGTGTATGGTATTACAATACCATACACTGTTCTAACTAACTGACTAGTGTTAAAATTAAGAAATACATATAATTTTACACAATGAAGCTCGGCTCCAACACGAAGTTTATAAAAAATCTATGCCAGTGTGAGTCAAGATCTATTCGACTGATGATGGTTGAATATCCATGGTCTTTAAAATTCATATTAAATCAATCTCGGTCAATTTAATATTGAGCCGAGATAGTTTCCAGACTACGAAAACCATCAAAAGTTATTTATGATTATAATTCAATTGGTGGTTTAAGGTACAAACTCAACCTCATATGTTCCAAGTTTTAAAGCATAAGCTATAGGTAATACATAGGGTATATGTTCTTGTTTATCGACTCTAATATACACTAGTTTTTATGCTATAAATATACTTTGAAACATAATTGAAGATATTCCACTTCATTATGACTGCCTAGATTTTGAAATATAATTAGCCTACTGGTATTTAATTAGGTCATTATCAACACAATCTAGGTAACTTCCTTTGTTGATCTGTATAGTTAAAATCAATATGGTTATATATTTCAGCTCGCCAATCAGTACTGGTCTCATCAAACTAAAGATGACCACTTACCTTATGATGCTGCGATTGTGGAGTCAATATATCAAGCTGAAATAATTGGATCCAGGTAATAATAACATTAAATTTAATTACTTTTCAAACTTATCTTCAATAAAATTAGCCTATAACAAGGTCTGAGCCTAACTGATTTTAACAATTGAAGGTCTCAAGTTCATTGACCTAATAGACACGGTGCATTGACCTATATTTGTTTTTAAATTTTGATTTTAACTGAAAATGAATAGTTTAAATTCTTGTGATGTATTTGCAAAAGTTGAATATGATGGTTGATTGTGTTGCTACATTGAAATATACTTGAATTTCTGATTATAGAATCTATCTAGTAATATTGAGAAATTTAATTTTCAATTGATGCATATAATTATAAGGTCAAAAAAATCTCTTACTAACTGAATCTATAATTCATTCAATCTCCTAAAATGATTTACACATAAAAGTTGTATTATAAATTAAACTAAATAAAACTAAATATACAAATGAAAATTGACGTATAAAATCTAGTGCCAGACCACTATCAATTGGAAGTGTGCCCAAAAGACTAGCCACATTATCTCACTGAATGGCAACACCAATATGTTCTTCGAGGTATAGACCATTCTTTTGGTCACGTGAGACATATAGTAGGCGTTTTGCTATGTCTCGATGAAGATTGTGCGCCTCAGGCCCACATGGTCCCAGGGTCTCGACCCCGAAAGCCGCAACTATGTAGCCATTGCCGATGGCGGAATATTTTCGGCATTTTAGGGCCATCTGTTGTGCAGCAGCTGCGCCGGCTGACATGCTTTATAATTCTAGAGAGGGAATATAAACTAGCTCATGATTATAGCTATTCATTGTACAGAGAGTAGACTATAGATAAAAAAAACATTATCTCACTTTTATGTCCTCTATTGCAAGTTCAAAATATGTATCTATCTAATGTATCTAATAATAAGAATTGATTCTTTCATTTTTGCTGAACAATTACTCTCTTTTTCACCTTCCCTACTATCATATATATACCTATAACAAACATTATGATAAAAGATAATTCTACATTTCCCAGGGGCTATAAAAACAAATATCCAATTATAATAACATTCTCATTTAAAGTAGTACTAGGGTTTCCCCGGGGCTACACCAGGGGCAAACTCTGGTAAGTAACTAGATTTTACTTACATAAAAACTTATATCGTGAGCAAAGCCACTGGTAAAAGCTAATATATTTATAAACCTTTCTTGAAATACTATCAAACTCGTAGTGAAAACCGTCTAGTGGTTTAGGAGTTAATGGATAAACAGGCAGAAAAATGTGGGAGGCAACTTTGTTTGATACTGTGTAAAGAAGAATGTTAGATTCAGGCAACACTCTTAGTGTTGCAAGTATCCATAAGTGGCAATAACACCTTTCTATCAGATGGACCATTTCCATTTAAAAATACCTAATTTGATTTAATGTCATATTATGTAAGTTTTGAATCAATTTTCAGCTTCTCCATACGCCGTATCATGATGTTAGAATTCTCGCAATACCTGGAGAACTACCTATGGCCACACTATGAAGCGGGTAAAGCATCACATGCACACATGATGTCCATAATTGTGATGATCAATGAGAAGTTCCGTGAACGGGTTCCTGCTTGGCAAGTAAGTTGTCGATGTTATCCAGATCTGTTCTTCTTTTGTTTAAATATAGCTCCACAAATTTTGTGAAATTAGCCAGTACTATGTTTATGTTGCTTTGTATTCTTTCTTAGCTGCCACAATTTTCTTATGGCCGGCTCCTATATTTTACCATTCAAACACCTGTATTTTTCATTGGTTAAACTGCACAATTGAAAGATATAAATGTAAAGATAGACCAAAAAAGAGATAGATGATTTGTCCCACAATCCATCCATCTGATTATCAATGTGACAGACGACATATGTTAGAATAGAGGTGTATGGAAGAAAAAGACATATTGTGCCAACCCCAAATAATTGGGAGAAGGTGGAAGAAAGAGAGGCTCCTATATTTTACCACTCATTCAATTGTCTTTTTCATTGGTTGAAATTTGACATTACTTCTCCATAAAAGTAATGTCCAATTTTAACCAGTAGTAAATGAAATAATTAATTAGGGAGAATAGTGTAGAAATGCGGGACAGAAAGATATAAAGGCATTTAATGATACACGATTGACGACAGATATTACATGGCAAAAGAGTATATGAGAAAAATGTGGTGTAATTTAAAAAAAACCACATCCGAGGTGGCAGTGCCAAGTTACACAGCCTTATTTTAACACATTAGGAACTGTCTATTCTTGGCTAATGCACCCACATCTCATTCCAGTTACTAGAATAGAAGTATGGAAGAAAAGGTCATATTGTGCTGATTCATTAATAGTGTGTGTAATAGTGTTGGGTGATACAACTATAAAACAGTTCTACAACTGGTATTTCCAATATCCAAATTAATCCTTCAAAATTCATATGTTAAGTGTCAGTTATCGCATGACAGTTCAGTAAAAATTTACTTTTAATGGTGCTATTGTTTTTCAGCCATTCCTAAAGAAGCCAGAACATTTCCCGGCGTTCTTTGAACAAGTGTTACATGCGAGCATTGCCGAAGACCATATGAGTCGCAACATGCGTGAACAGACCAGCTTGTTGCTCTTTCTCAATCACTGCTTCGGAAGTATGGAAGTGCAGCTCTGCCGAGACCAAGTGAAGCGATTGGTTTCGCTTAGCATGTGGATTAGTTTACAAGACGGTAATTTTATAACATTATCAATATAAATCTCAGTCCGTGCCTATAACTCATATATTTTATTTGCACAAAAAACTAATATAATGGTAATAAATATTTCCAAATGTGCTCAACAATGTCCTGTTTATATTAATACTTTACCTTGTTTTAATATCATATATGGGACCCCTATCACTTCTCTTAAAAAGTATATTTGGCCCTTAACATAGATGTTTGTACTGTACATACAATATCTGTTTCATTGTACTAAAATTTATATTTTATCTGTGATATTGAGTACCTCATGGAAAGACCATAAAGGTCCTTTATTACCATTATGTACCATACAGTTAAAAAGTATTCAATGTTCACATTTTTAACCATTTTCATATTATTATATGAACTTCATAAAAATCAAGTTGTCATTAAAGACTATAAAAGCAAACAAAAAAAAAACAATCAGTTTTCAAATTTATATATGTTACTAAAGATAATTTATGCATATTTACGTTTTGCAGGAAGAAGAAATCAAGAATTCAAAGCCATTCCAAAATGGAGAAAGTATTGGCGTGCGATTCAGAAGAAGGACAAACCTGAGTTATTGGAAAAGTTAAGTTGGGAGAGGAGATATCTTCAAAGGCTTATGATCAAGTTCATGAGGATACTTGAAAGTATACCTGAGGATGGTGATGTGGACCCACATACAATTAGGTATTGAGACTTGATTATTCTTTTTTCTACTATTATTTGTTGTAACGAGATGCTTAAGTATATTTTTGTATTTCTATAGAAGGGGTCGTTATAAACGAATTTGGTTTTATAAAGTATTTTTAGGGTTTCATAGCCATTCTAGCAAAAATGGAACCTTTATCTACATTACATGTATGTGACTGTAATTTTTTGGAAAACTACTGGGTCAACATAGCTAAAATTTGATAGGAAGGTGTTGTGATGTAGTCTATTTAACGCATATGCAGTGAAATGCTGAAACTAATAAAATTTAAAGGTGGTCGCCATACATGTCATATGAAGTATCATTATTCAGATCGTGAAAAAAACTGACGTATTGAATAAGTCACTAGGTAGCAACATAAATTACCTCTTATACTGTGTCCAACCATTTATTTTATTTTTAACAGGTCGATCATTGATCTAGTAAAGCCTTAACCCTTAAGCTCACTAGTAGCACATATGTGTCCGCGATGACAGTGCTGATCCGCGTTTGTGTACGTACGTTTGTTGTCTCACTCTGTTTACATAGGACTTGTATGATTTGTAGAAATGGGTATATTTTCTGGGTATATTACGAGATAGTGATAGTGTTAGTCTTGCGGATTTTGGTAATATCGATAAAAGGGTGAAGGGTTAAAGTGTTAACGATTCTATTTTCTTTAATAACCAAGTTTAGCGCACTTATGTTATTTGCTTAAAAATATTGTACTTTAAAATAAAAAGCCATATAATCCTCATTTTTATACTTAGAAGTAAAATAAATATGAAATTATGATTAATTAAATCTAAATAAATTCTGTGTTATTTTCATTTCAAAATGATTAATACGATTACATGTTGCATGACGATGATAGTTTATAGTCTGTCCACATTAGATGACTCACAGAGCGTTACTATTACGTCGACCGGACTAATGAAGTATGACATTTTTGACATTTGTAGGATGTGCAATTAACTGTCAAAAATGCGCAATTTGATACGCGTACAAACGTCATATATAATATAAATGATTGGACAGAGTATAGACGTGAAAATTGTGTCCCTACTAATTTTTGAATAATAACTGCAAATTCTGAAAACACTCGGTGTGGTAGAGCTTAAAAAACACTTTTAATGAAAATTATTATGAACAATAATATCTGTTGATTTTTAAGTATTTTCGATGCTTTTTATCATTCCGTAGCTGAATAACGACAACAGGGGAAGTTAGTTATGTAAATTATTGTACGCGGACTTTCAAGCACATATCTAATTTTTATTTTATATAAATGATTTTACTGATTACAATTCCATTTATTTGTCATAACATGCTCTTAGATGTACACTGAGTACGCTTTTCTCACGACATAGATACTGCGAGCGTTTTCTTGAGCTGATGATAGACCTCGAGGCTTTGCTGCCGACGCGTCGATTTTTCAACACAGTAATGGACGACTGCCATCTTGTGGTGCGGTGCCAGTTAGCTCCACTCGCGCGCAGGCCAGAAGGACAACTCTTTTCTCAAGTAAGATATTATAAATGTTCTGTAATATTAGTAATTTTTCTATTGCGAGGTAGGCAAACAGGTAGACGGCCCAGGTCATGGAAAGTGGTTACCGACGCCTATAGGCGTTTGCAACAGCCCTTAGGATGGGATAGGATGGAGAGTTCATTAAGTTCTTCGGAACTCTCACTCATCGCACGAAACACGATTAGCTCAATCAAGACTTATCGTTTCACGCCGATATTTGTAAGAGTGTAATTAAAATATGAAGAAAAGTACATCGCAACCTCGTGTGTCTTATCGACGCTAATGTTGCCCACGTGCAGTCAACCAGTGTTACTTGTTACAACGCACGCGTCGTGTTGTTTCTTAAGATGTCGCTAAATTTCTACACTATTTTTACAAAACCATGAAATAATTAATCCCCTAGCCAATTACGACAATCGTGGCAGCTAACTTATGCTACACCTAGTCCATATTCGAAAGATTCCCACAGCACAGCAAGCAAAGTAAGTAGTTTGTATATTTGTCGTTTTCCAAATTAGCCTTCTAAGCTTAACTTAAATAAACTTATTGTACAAAATAAGTTTATTTAAGTTATAGACATTTTGAAACTCTATAAAATGAACATGTACAATTTTTGCCAAAAATAGTCTGTATGCCATACAGATGCTTCAAATGCTTTAAGGTTTCATAAATAAATGATGAAGACAGTGGTTTTGCGTTAACTCAGACCTTTCAATGTGCATAGACCGACATTCACTTGGCCGAATTTTCTATTTCTTCTGTAATTTTAAATTCTCTTTTATAAAATAAATACTGGTATATTGTATTAGGAATTGGATATTCTATATCTGAAGGTATGCGTTGTGATCATATTATTGCCATCCTAACGTTAAATCTAGGTTGTATTTGGATCGTCCCATTCAGATATCCGGATCAGCCTTTTCTACTTCGCTTAGGAGTTTCTCATTGTGAGATTAGTGGCAGGTATTCAAATTATCCATTACTACGCCAAATCAGAATTTCTTGGGCCCAACCCTTTTACCAGGATGTGGCGGATAAGGTATGGCTAGGCGTTTGTTTCCCACATAACTTAAACACTCCACAAAACGTGGCGATACTATAGCACAGACTGCTGAAGTTAGCCCAGTCATATGAAGCTTGCCGCGTTCGCGGCAGCTCCTAACGCAGTAATTAATTTTTGAAATTAATGTGGAGTGATACATTATGTAGTTTAACTACATAGGGATTTAAATGAAACAATATTAATAAAACTGGTTTAACTATATTATTTGAGTGTGTATAATATACATGACATATAAAACTAAATTTAAATGCTTATTTATTTTGAGATTATTAACCTAGGATATAATGATAAAATAAAACTAGCTAAGATAAAAAAAACCTTTGTAAAATAAACAATGCAAAGAGAGCAAAAAATATATCTTTGAGAAGTCACTAACCAAGATAGCTGCAGGTTTTTAGTGCGAAATACTGTTCCAAGTCAATCGTTTCATACAATACAGTCTTATAAAAAGTAACGCTTAAACAAATAATTTATATTAACATTTACAGTCCAATAGTCCAGATTTGAAATCTTTGTTACTTTTAACGTAATTAAGTATCTTTTGTGAGCATTGAAATTGTTTTATAATCACAGTATTAATTGAGATATGTTTTTATTTATTTTAGTTTTTTTTTGTGTTAGATTACATGCTAATGTAAATTTTCGTTAAGAGCCTTAGCAACAAGATCGATTAAAACTGGATTTCTATATCTTAAAATATATGTTTTTGCCTTACTAATAATTGTCATAATCGCCATACAAGTAATGTCAATTTTCTACCAATGATAAAGTAAGAGAATGGATAGTAAGACAGAAACCCAACATAAATCTCCAATAAGAGTATAGAACTTATTCCTGACAATTCATCGGCAGAGTAATTTATCTCCGCAATAATTCATAGATACGCTTGATTACCAGGCAATAAATAAAACATATTTAATATTTATTATAAAAAAAGCTGTCATAAATGTCAAACTGAAAAAAAGTTAATTTAAGCAGAAGTTTGAAAAGAGAATCTTCCTGCTTCCTCCTCAGATATTTATTACTGTTGCGGGGTGGTTCACATGGAAATATTTGTCTATAACTTGTTTTTGAATAAAAACTTTTAAATTTGTAAACGTACAGAGTAATTAGTCTTTTTTTAAATGAATAAGTTTTTTTATCTTATTTAAAAATACTGAAATCTGAATTGGGAGTTTCTTATGAAAAATTTTAACGCAGATGTTTGTATTATTACATTAAGCGTTTTTGATAACAGTGAATTGCTAGTCATGAATTTTTGGCGGTGAATTGATGGAGTTAATTTCCTGGATTCGTTCAATGTTTTAAAAGTCGTATAGAAAACACTTAAAAATAACAATACTGCACCGACAGTCATGAGACACATTATAAAGGCACATACGTTATTACGATATTTTATATTCGTATACATTCTTAGACATGCAATAAATATTAATAGATACCTACAATTAATAGCCAATGCCTTGTAATTTAAGTTTGCACGTGATTTACTCTATATCAATGCTACAAGTGTTTTTAATATGTGCGTGAACATGTACTATAACATCTCCAACTTCTTTAGTATATTAATTAAATTAATTTATATAATTTGATGCTTTTTATTTTGTCTTCGATACCAACTGTGGAGATTCACATTTGAGATACTATTGCAATATATACTACATACACTGTCTATCCCATAATAAAAGTTGCACGTATAAATTTAAATGAGAATATTGAAATATCCGAATGCACTATATGAACATTGAGAATAAAGCTTTTAATGGATTATTTCAGTTTTTGAGTAATAAATATGTTCTTTTATGCTTAATATCTTTTGTTACTATTATTATTAATAGAGATTTCAGGTTACCTGCTACAATTATTATGGGAAAAATATTGTGATGTATTTTAAAAATATTTTACATCAACACAATGCTTACATTCTACCGTTTTCTTAGGCCAGCTGTACTTAATCGCACGACTTTTTATTAATTCCTTCGTAATATCAATTGTCAATAAATGCAAATAATGCTAGTAATATCAGAAACCAAATTGTACGTCTTGTGTATGATCTTATTGATAAGAACATACGTTCATATTATAAGGGTCCACTATATTCAAATCTTAGCAGTACATATTTTTTCCTTGTAGTAAATAATAAAAGCAAAATTTTCCCCGCTTAGTACACTTGAAAATAGATTATATAGATCACCGCGAACAGAAAAATCTACAAGTAACAAAAAGTCTAACAGGGAGAAAAGTTTACAGTATTGTTAAAATTACAATCATATTTAGCTAATAATAAGTCTTCAAAAAGTATTCGTAATATATTCAAAACATAAGATATACAGAAAAGGAAAACTTTGGCGTCAAATAGTGAAAACATTTTTAATATTAATTTAATAAAGACTAATGAGAGGTATTCATATCAGAAGAAGGTTATGCTCGTGCTAAATTAAAAAATATTGTGTGGCGAACAAGGTCACAATTTCAAATGAGTTGTAACATTATTTTCTTAGGTTTAAGATTTTAATTACAACTACGTTTTAACAGATTTAAGTGTGTTTATAATTTGATTTTTCGTTTTTAGTTTCTAAAACTTTTCAATAGCAAAGTCGCACGATAACTTAGCGTATGCATCAAATATAATTATAGTTACTTATTTATATTAAATCTCGACTTCTTTTATAGTTTCTATTTACTTTTAGGGAACCTGTTGTCATTTACTGCACTTTCAAACTCAAATTATGTATCTTGTTTAATATTTCATACTGGTTACAAATTCTCAGAAAAATGAAAAGCGTAGCGTTGTTATATGACTGACATCTTATTTCGCCGTCATTATGACATTCGAAAAATCAATACCGAAAGCCTGAGAAGTGTAATTAAAAAAATAACAAAGAAAATTAAACTAAAAACGCGGCTATATAATTTAGTACACGTGTTCTATACTATGTATGTAAACGTGTAGTAAATTTTTACATTGTTACAGTTATAGTTATGGGTCAATTATTATTTACAGTATTCGCTTACTCACTAAAATTATATTTTTTTAGGAAACATAATATAAAAACATTTCTTTTATATAAACATTTTTATAAAAAAATCTTAAATAAGATGTTGATTTAAAAATATCATTTAATTATTAATAATTCCCACCATTCATATGGGTCATCTCGTCACCCCATTCGCCGGTGGCCACCGGCTCTGCATAACAGCAACTCTTGCGCAACAAAAACATCACATGCGATTGTCGCAATACACATACATAGAAAATCAATAGCGCTTGTATTAAATTAACAAAAATATGCGCGTATATCAATTCGTCAAAATTGAGCCACGACAACAGTAGGAATAACCAAGCTGCAGTCATTATAAGGAATAATTGTAAAAATAGATTAAAGCTGAAAAAAGAAAATTAAATTATATTATAATCTTCTTCGAATTTAAGATCTAACTAGATTAGCTGCAGAAAGCTGTGAAATAGTTGCGTTCCTAACAGTATGTTGCTCAGCTCTCTATTGCTAACCAAGTGTGGCCAGTGTTGAGAGGATTTTACATAAAAAAAATGAAGTAGGACACTATACTATAGCCATGTAAACAATTTCCTATACTTATCACTAGAAAACTTAAGATGTTATTGTGTATACAAAAATTGTTTATTTTTGGTGGCGTGTCCTGATTTACAGTTTTTATTATGTATGCATCTATAACTTTCCTCGCGGCTTCGCTCACGTAAATATCGAATACGTAACCTAAGGAAGCGATCCCATATTTTGGAAAAAAATGTCGTATAATCAACCTGTAATTAATAGAATAATAGTAGATTGTTACACGAGAGCTGAAAGTGACTTATTTAGGCACGACGTGGTTTAGCACACGAACGTAGTGAGGGCGGTAATAATTCGAGTGGCTAAATAGGCCTTTCACTCGAAGTTAACACTGTGCTTTTCATTTTGAATATGAGGAAAGTAAATAAAAACTGATTAATTAAAACAACAACTACTTCTGTAATAAAATTAGGCGCTGATGAAACGTCATCACGTAGTCATATATGAAACGTCAAGTAATTTTTTTGTGGTATTCTACCAGCCGCAATTATCAGTTTGTTTGAGTTTGAACATAGCTCCTAATAATCGCTTTTGATGTTTGAACGCTGTATCAACTTCAGTGTAATTTTTCCCCAAATATAATGCCATATGAAATTTCACTATATTCTTTAAAAAAAGTCGTATAAGTAATGGATTCATATATGTTCAGGTGAATTTTAAATATTTATCCCCACAGAAATTATCCAATTTTCCAGAATAAAAGTATCCTATGTTTATTGTTGCTACCAAAGGTAGCATATTGCATAGTTCTATAAACCAAATTTCATGTAAATAGATTCAAACCTAGGCCGCGAAAAAGAAGCAGCAAACAAACATTTCAAACAGTGGCTTATACATTTATTAATATGTATCGATATCAAGAAAGTTAGGTCAAATTCAATTAATTGAAAAGATAACAGACAACCAGACAAACTCACTTCCCTTAGTGATATCATAACTTTACTAATGATTTCTTGATTTTATTTTATAGTCTGGAAATATAATATGGGAATGCAAGAACTTAATAGACATGACATGGTCTAGTTATTTTTGTATTTAATATAATTTTCTAGCATTAAAATTCCTTGACAGAATGTACATTATAACTTATTAGCTACATTTACAGTTTCACTATGCCATAAAACTATTATATATTATAGCAGGGTGGAAAAAAATTCTGAAAGGAAACATTCCTAACGTCCTTCTTCAGACAGAAATCAAAAGAAATGAATTACAAAAAATACTGAACTTTTATAATACCTATGGAAACAATCAATATGTCTCATAAATTTCGCCAAATTAAGGGAACATAATTTAATTTTACTCAAGTAACTGTTACATATTAAACAGTACCATTTTTATTTTTAATAATGTAAATAAATAAAATTTGTCATAACCAGTTTAGGGAGGGAGATACAAACAAAATTACTATTTATTTAATTCTATAGTTAAGACTTTCAAGATCTAAACTTTATAATAATAACAAAGTTTTATAACATTGCACTTACCATCCTTTTAGTTTATGATGTATTCTTCCATAAATGTTTATTCGTTTTATAATTTTTAAAGTCGTTACATAAAAGAACACATTGAATATTATCGTGAATGCGACTGGTGTGAAGAATATTGCTATTCCAAGCAAACCTGCGAATATTTAGAGCACTGTTTATCTTTCTAATATCAGAGAGACGTGGAGACAGACAAACAGAAATAAATGGATAATAAGTTAAGGTTTAAGTTCTAAGTTTTAAGAATAAAGAACTTTCAGTTAGGCATGTTACACATTGCATATTGTTCTTCGGCAACATAAAGTGGTACCCCATAACATACCAGTAACAAAGGGGAGAAAAGATACAGTCTGCACAGATATTGTCTCGCATAAAGTTTACAACACCAGGTATACTACTTAGCTATATTTTTATACAACAAAGTTAATACAATGTTACGAATTCATGATTTTACATACCAAGAGTAATTAAATAATTGGCTTTTAACACTTGATTATGATGAGAAAGAACTAGTTAAAAATAAATATATAAAATATAATATTTTCTTAAGTTTTCGCGACTTGTATACATAATAAAACTACGTTTTAACGATTTTGGTTTTTACGACATCTCGGCCACTTTTCAGTGGCCGTGATCACGGAAGACAAAGATGTCAAGTGTCAAAGAGTATTGTTAAAGTTTTATTTAGCCTTCCGCCAACTTCTTCATTTTAATTATTTAGTTTTAATTTTGTTTCTAGTTATTATTTACTTTATGGGAGCCTAATATAATTTACTACCGCTTCGCAACATGTTGTGGCTTGAAGAGAAGAAGCGGCGCAAGAAACTCTTCAGCAAACATGCCTAGCTCTAATAATTTTATATAATATTAAAATGGGTGGAAGGAAAAATAAAAGAAATTATCAGTCAAGTTGGTTTGTGTTACGTTGCATGCAGAAAGAGCTCACAGTGTCTGAGGTCTGGCAGCTGGTTTTTGCTGGATTTGGGTCTTAATAGTTTTTATCCGTGTAGGAACGGAGAAAGAATACAATTTCTTGCGGCCGGGCGGCCTGTCGTAAGAGGCGACTTAACAACCCACAGCCAGGTGGTAGGGCATTTGCCCGACTGGATGGCTACCACTCCTGATCTAAAGTATGTCGTCATAACAACCTTGAGTTGTGTTCTGACCAGGTTCCAGTCTCCCTTAAGAGAGCAGCAGCGCATTTGTAGCAACTTTGGTGTTGCAAATGTCCATAGGCGATGGTAACCGCTTTCCACCAAGTGGGTCGTCTGCCTGTCTGCTGATCTCCTACAATAAAAAAAAAATAAGTTGACGATTGGATCCCAAACAGGTGGTACTTGCCAACCATCTTCTCTATTGAAATTTGGGTGTTTTTTGATTTCAATAGCCTCACGCATCATTCTAGGTATGAAACAATTCTCTTTCGCGAGGATTTGTGGATTATCGAATCTGATGTAGTGGTTGGGTTTATCCAGCGTGTGTTCACTGATCACAGACTTCGTAGACCTTGTGTTTCATGTCAGCAATGTGTATTTGTAACAATGATTTCACCAACAGAATTGTACCAGTTAGGAAGGAGGTCCCCAAGATATAGGTCGAATGAAATAAAAAAATATGAATTATATTTTACTTATTAGACGATTTTATTGTTTGTATGTCTTTCAAGACCACGGGCCATAAAAATGGCCCGGACTTTTGGAGGGCTTGCGTGGGGTCAGGGAAAGTCAACACATAGAGGCCGCTTGACAAAATTAATATAAATGTGGCGTGACACTGACCTGCGGTAATCCTTGTCTACACCATACAATAATGCACCCAAGGACAAGCCCCGGCCAGTGTAGGACTATTGTGGGAAATGAGAACAAGAAGTACCGGGCTATTGTGGTGAACTGCTAGTGGTACTACTAGGGGTCTGGGAATATGGGGACTATGGCGACTACCCGTCACAATGTTCAGGGGACATGGAAAAATGGGCAGACAGTGACTCGCCACTCCCTACATGGGCCCCAAAATATGCCATAGAAGACAGAGGCAACATGGGTGTGAGTGGCTAAGGGGTGTAGAGAGGTGGGCTGCAGGTTCACCGAAGTTACTTCTGACGTGATGCCATTTATCACTTCCACCCCTGGAGCTTGAGTCTTAGCTCTAGCGATCTTTACGCCGTGCCGGCTGGTTAAGGCAAGCACGGAGGCGGAGGCCTTGCCTTGGCCCCCGGAGTCAGGTACGAGGTGTCGCTACTCATCTAAGGCTTCGACACAAAGCCCCTACGGGTATTTTTTTTTTTATTATTATTACCTTACTGATGAGAATAATCTAGACTTTAATTAAACAAAAACTCTTACCAATCGTTTCTTGTTCTTCGTCTATATCAAGAGAGAATTCGCGTGATCTTTTCATCGGTATCGTACTAGCGTCTAGCAAGAAATGTGCACATAAAGCCATAGCTGCCATAACAGCAACACTTAACCACACAACACTTGAATAATAACAGTATTTGCGAACATCTGTTACTCGTAGAAATACATTTCTTGATCTAAAAGGATAAAATTTTAAAGACATGAAGATTTGTTTACATGCTTACATATAAACATTAAAATTCAATTTAGAATTTTACTTACTTGAATGTCTTCCATATGCAAAAACCAAAACTGTTCAGCCAAAAGAATGCACCTAATAAACTGACATATAAAATTACATCTGTAACAATAAGTTTTAATTTGATAATAATTTATATTAATTAATCTTCATTAAATTTTAAATTATAAGGTAGTGTTGACCATGCCATATTTTATTTAGTTCTATATGTCCTTGTATTTAAAATTATAATAAATATCTTGTATATATTTTGTCTCTGAGGGCCTAGAGGTCATTATTGCAGAGATTCATATGATGAACAGGACACATTAATATGAAGTGGAATTTTCTGCTGTCTTACAAGTACCAGTATATCTAGACATGTGTCAATTTCACTAAGCGAATCTCCAAAGGCGACCGCTTTAGGCCCTCTGCTGTACCTATATGTGTATATAAAATTTTATGAAAATCGGTTTACATTTAAAGCTATGCAAAAAGATAAGCTTACATTAACACATCTAAACACACTGAATTGATACATTAATATAAATATATGTTTTTATTGTAGAATAATTTCAAATTAGACCACTATCTGCCACTGCAGTGATAATACAATATATCCTATATTTATTATTAATTAAACTTACCAGTGAGCATGAGGCTTACATGATTAGTGAATTCAGTAAATACCCTGACTAAATCTGCAGCTTGACTGACAATAAGGCACACATTTATTGTCGTTATAATGTTACCAGTTAAATCTCTGAGTGTTGGTAACACAAAGTAAATAACAGCAACAAGTAGATACAAAATCATTGCTATTGCATGGAATATTGGATTAAGAATTTTTTTCATTAAGAAACTTGTGTCTTTCCAATTAATTTTTTCATCTGGTACACATACTTTTGCATAGTAGCCAGTTGTGTTTGAAGCTGTCATTAATATCTGAAAATTAAGTGAAAAACATAGTAACACCTCACCAATAGGGTAGCCAATATTGTAAAATTAACTTAGATATGTTTTATAAAATTACCGAACATCCAGCCATATAGATTTTGTAAGACCATACCTAATTATGTACATCATAAGTAGATACAAGAAAAGGGAATGAAATAGGATATTAATTATAGTTTGAAAAGTAATTAAAACTATTTCTATCATGATATTTTAAAATTTACATGATATAATGTTATTTTAACACCTGTTCTTTTATATTCAAATTCAAAAGTTTTTACTCAAAATAAGTTCCACCGGAGAAAACTTTTTGAAGGTCATACATATAAGTTAAAATTTAATTTTACTTCCTTGTCTATGTACACAGCTTTGCAACGTGTTATTGCTTTTATGGAGAAGAAGCGGCAAGAAAGTCCCCAGAAACACATCTAGCTAAAAATTGCTTTTTTTATTTATCTAGCACAAACTTTTTTAAATTATTTTTTTTATAAATTTTATACAGAAATGTGTTACACAATTACTTTTCGAAGAATTAATGGAGTTGTAGCAAGCAGTGTATACTCAGTAATACAAAGACACAATAAAAGGAAATAAAAATATTATTATATGTATAATAATGACATGACATACTAAAAATATACTGCAACACACCACCATAAATTCCTGTACATATTAAAATATTTGAATTTATTGTAACACGTGTCTGTTATTTTGGATTTGAAAGTCATAATCTAGAACATGACTGATCCTTCAACTAATGCTGAAGAGGATTAATAAAATTCAAATTTATGCTACCTCATGAGAATTCTTGCATTCAAAAATACTTTCTAATGTGAATGGAATATCATTTCAAACGACACATTAATTTATGTTTGTCATAGAAGTGAGATATTACAATTAAGAGACTTAATATTTATGATTGCATGTTAACTAAGATTAGATCAACATTAGGGCCTTTTTCATTAATGAACATACATACATACCTAACTTCACGCCAGTTCCCTTGCGGGGTAGACACGAACGACAGAGTGCCATTTAGGCTTAATGAATGAATGAAACTTTCATATAAATCATCTGTTTGTTTTATTACCAGTAATATAAATTTCTAAGAACTAATGTCAAATCTCTATAAATAGCAAAGAAATATAGATTCATTTATCTCCAATAAAATCACTTGTAGTAAATAGCAAATAGATATTTATCTATATTAATTTCTGAAACATTTAACATTGACACTATCTATCAGCTATTTATAATATTACTACTACAAGACTACATTTAAGATATAATATAATAAATAATTTGAAAACAACAACACAAAACAAATGCTTTTATATTTAAATAGAATCTTTTTTAAACCTATATAACATCATAATAATAGCTTACCTTATCCATACAATATTTGTTTTGCTGATGAATGTAAGATGAGGGTTCAATAACTTCTGGGATAGGTATAGGTTCATGTAGGTTAGAGATTGATGGCTCATCCTTTATGCCTTCTGAACTGTGTTGATGGCGGATCAAATGCTGTAACCTACCATCTGTCAATAGGTTGAGTCTGAAAATGTATTTAATAGGAAACTATTTTTTATATTTTAAAATATAATTACATGATTTATTTATTTATCTACATCTTAAAATCTTGAAGGTGTTTCTCTTGATACTAAAAACTATGATCTATCTTAATATATCTATGAAACAAAAACAATAATTGACATCACATCACAAATAAAACAATATTTATTCCACTTTTCTTCTTTGTTTGGGATATGGGTCTGGTCCAATGCATTCAGCATTGATTTTGCCACTTTAGGGAACTACCCATACTACATGGCCCATTTTTTTTACAATTTTGTATACCTTAATGACCACCCGTAGTATATGCCAAGATTCCCTCCCCTTCTAGTTTTCATGTAATCATTAATAAATATGGTTTAAATATTTTTTTTGGGTGATAGAAAGCTAAAAAAATTAATTTGGCTAATATTTATCTTTATTAATACAGTGCTTACTGCGTGACACCAAGAGTGCCTACATACCTTTAATAACAAGTGAAAAAAATATTATTAAAAAGAAAAAACTTATGTAAAAACTAGAGATGGGCCGAAATTCGTTTTACATTCGGTTTGACCAAATTTCGGCAGCTTGAGCCGAACTTCGGCATTCGGCCGAAATTCGGTTTAAATGCCGAACATTCGGTGCAACGAAAAAGTAAAATACCTACTTGCACTATGTTGACTGAAGTTAATAGAAATCATATCCATCATAACCATAATATAAAAATTGGCATCTATACACTTATGGTCATTTATTTTAGTTAGGAACATGCAAATCTTAACGTACAATGTGATAAAAAATAAATAAAATTAGTTCTTGAATTGAATTGAGTCTGCCTAATAAAATAGACATCAAATTAAAACAAAAATAAAATAAACTTATTATTCCTCTAAGAAACATCAGTAAGTAGTGCAACTGCTTAATTATAATGTGTAACTTGAATAAAAAAAAACATGTCTAAGGGTTATCAACAATTATAACTTTAATTTTGATTGAAAACACTTTTTACGAATTAAACATGAATATTTTTTTTTTTCAATCAAAAGTCTAAAAATCTATTTTTTTATCCACCTACTCATACTTAAAATTTACTAGAGGTAAGGTTATGGTGAAAAAAAGCCAAAAATTCGGTGCTATCAAGTTGACATTGTCAACAGGTCACGATGTGTTGCTCTTGAGAAAGTGTGGCGAAATCAAACCGAAGTTCAGCCGAATTTTTTGTTTTAACCAAATGTTCGGCCGAAGTTCGTATTCGGTTCAAACCACATTTGGCTCATCCCTAGTAAAAACATATTATAACAGGAACTTAATACACAAAAACAAATGTCTTTTTTTCTTTTATTCACATTTATTTTACTCAATCATCTTCAACAACACATATACTATTAGTATCAGCACAAATTCTCATTGATTTACTTCCCAAATGCATTACACTGCAAACTCTTCATTTTCCAGTAGGATGGATATGTTCCGTTACTGTATTAATTTATTATAAATTAGTTTCCCAAATAAATACAAAGTAATAATTATGAAATAAAGTTAATAACACTATGTAACAAAATTCTGAAATTAGAAGCAATAAGTGAAATTCAATGGCCTGCCTACATTTAGCCTTATAGGCATGATTGTTCAAAAATAGACTTATTCTTTAATCAGAATCTAGCTAGACTGTCAAAATTTGTATGTAAATAGATAGGTTATAGTTACTAACTGTTCATGTGAAGGACCACATGTAGTAATTGTGACAATATACAAATTAGGACAGGAAAATTGTGTAAACAGTGTAACTTTTCTGTTCAAAATTCAAACCATATAATTTAAATGTGAGATGGGTGCATTAGTAACTAATTTCCGACAGCTTGAAACTAATGTAAATTATACACACATAATTTTCATTATGACCAAAGTTATTAATTAAGTGTTTGTCTATACTAATTACATATTATCTATTTATCTATTTTTACAACAGACTTGTTTATATACAACATACTTACTCATCTTCTGATTTCCCGAAATCAAATATGGGCCTTAACTGTGTTGTAGCACAGTCAGGTATGCCAGTAATAAAGTTGAAATATTTAACTTTGCCTTCACTTCCATCTTCTGTTTTAAATTGTGGTTCCCAAGTTTCTGTAAACAACAAACATTTTTTAGATATTTGTAAATTTTTTGTTTATCAGAAGACATAAGTAATTTGACACATTTAAACTATTAGTATATGTTCAAATTACTTGAAATTTAATTGTATTTATATATACTAGAAAAATTTGTAAACATTATAAACTTTTACATAACTTTAAAACATTCTTTAGATGTATCACTTTAGCAATACCAAAAGAAGTGTAGCCAAAACGAATAAAGGCTTTAATATCTAAGAGTTAATTGAATAACTTACTTTGATTATATTTATCCGCCAATCTGCATCCAGTGTCCACCACAAGCTCGGCCAGCTCGCAACATTTGTTTATTAACACACTATACTGTTGTTCCGATATCTCGTTCAAATTCGCATCATTTATTAGAGCAAGTGATATGCTCGGTAATATTAAACACACAACCACAAATCTTATGCTCATGTTCGTTAAATTCTTATAATAATTATAAAACTACAAATTAGTACAAATAATGCCGCTACTTATAATGAACAAATTTTAAGGCACTTTTATTAAAACACTACATTCAATTGTTTTGTGTTATGTGTTACTACTTGCTTTTCATTTTTGAAGATGATATTAAATGAAAATGTACATCAAAATTTTACTATTTCTTGAAAAATTAACGGAGTAGGTAATCTATTCAGATTAGTCCGGTGCTTTTTGTTTGACTATTGATAATGTCAGATTGAAATAAGCATTGTGACATATTGACATTAGTGCTTTGCGTTTTGTTTTTTCTAGATTGACGGGTACAGATACAGCCAATGAATTGCTTTCACTGGCATTCGTTGGATCTATGTCGGGTACGTTCCTCTTAACGCTCACAATGCTACTTCAGTCCGTCCACATGACGACGACCATGGTCGTTATGGTTGTGGATAACACCTCACTAATGAAGACATGATTTTCGCTTACGCCGAATTCACAACGATACATCTCAAGAGATGGGTCGAAGTGGGCGTTGAGAAATTTGACGCAAAAATTTAAAACTTAAAGATGGCCACAGAAAATAACAGTCGTCTTTTCGACTGTTTTTTTTTTCACAAAGTAAGTCTGATTTATGATTACTACATTCACAGGATTTGTTGTGCGATAAAAAATTAAATATTTTTTTATATTAATCAAATTATCCAATTAATTTTATTAAAGTTTATTAATAAGATTTACTAATTATGACGTGATGTCTTCAAGCTTTTGATTTATTTTGAAAGACCATTTGTAATGTTTACATCAACAATGCATTAAACGGAATTCATTCCACTTTATTTATGATTGTAACACTCACCAGTAAGTTGAACAGAAAAAATCGCGGTCGTGAGGCGTGATGGTTGTGAAAGATTAGGAGAACGTAGCCGTGTACGTCTCGTCGAACCACTAAGCCTAACGACACACCTGCGGACCGTTCGATGGCGGAAAGTTCTGCTAAATACGCACGCAAAGTTTTTTTCATTTGACATATTCTGAAAGTATGCTTGGAGTTGCCTGATCACAGGGATGAAAACAGTACTTTTCGTCCCTGGGAAACAATTTTCCCTGTTGTACAAAAAATTTAAAAACTGTGCGAACCGTAGATAATAAACCATAATAATAACACATGCGACTCTGTCCCAACTTTTTTTACAGCCACTGTTAAATCGCAGTATAAATTGTAATAAAAAACATCAACCATTTTGTAACATCATTTTATACTTCTAAATAACTTTTCACCAAATTATTATTTAATTTACATAAAGAGCTAAATATTTACTATAATCAGTGTCAAAAATACTGGCTGGTAAACTGTCACAGAAAAAAAATACTATAAATAACATATCAGCGGAATTTCTACCGCGTTACACTACGTGTAGATCAAAGAGTACATAGAATATATAAAGATTTGCGCCGATCCTTTAAGTCGCAGAACTTCCCGCGCGGTACGTTCCGTAGGTGTATTGCTATACTAAATAGTTTGTTTTCTATAATGGCCGGTCTATCTATCTATATCTTTCTATTCATTCACTTGTCTTAGCATCGATTGAATTTTGACATTAGATGTATGAAGATTATGTTAAATTTTAACCGATGGTAAGGTAAATGAACGGTTAGTAATATATAGGAACCGGCCTTTATTGATATCGCGTCGCGATGCGCCGGCGAACGCCAATGTATACCGTTGGCCATGTGTCTACACAGCTTCTAGCCGGGCACACATTGAGCCAACGTAGGGGGTACGCCGGCCTTTGTTGGTTTAATGTGATCTTATTGTTACTGTATTTCTGTCTAACTGTCGTTGGCACAATATGTACACGGTATTTGAAACATCGTTTTTTTTTTTGGCGGGAACTTGAAGTTTTGTTTACAGTGTTGCTCTCAAAAATGTATTGAATTATACAATATGTAATGTTTTTAAGCAATAAATATGTAAAAAAAATGATTCGCGACATGTGTCACGAATGAAATCGGGGATGAGGAGTTTCATGTTTGCATGCAATCTGACTGATACTAGAGTTTATGACTTGTATCTTGAAGATTTTCTGAAACTTGACAGTACTGGTAACATCTATAAAACATTCTAAGCCACATTTAAGAAAGAAGAAGACTTCTATAGTTTATCTACTAGGTAATATACCAAGAATTTTTAATACATACCTCCTTTGCTTATGCTACAATAAATAAAAACTAGTATTATACAAATAATCTTTATTCAACTTCCATAATAATTACACAAAAAAATAATTGTAGGAACAAAATTTATATCTTAAACCTAGTATTTACATTTACAGTAAATTCTAGACTTTAATAACTAAAATAATAATGAATATTAATGTATACTTTGGTATTGTTGACGTATATTATACCAACCGAAATTGAAAATTGTATACTTTTCTGTTATTTCATGTTTTTTAAAATTAAAATATTTTATATTACAACAATCTAAAAAAGTTTCAGTTTAAAGTGTAGCCTTTCAACTGGTTTTCGTTACCATCTAAAAAAAGTTTTACATTAACGGTCTTATTCATTTTGAGTTAGACTAAGATTTATGAACCTTAAAGAAGCCTACTTTACTCAATACGAATGAGACCGTATTTGTTTTATTTCAATAAAGAAAGTATTACTGATATTCAATTATTTAATAATTTTACGTTGGCCATATAAGTTATAGGGTTTATAAGCGTTTATAGTGGCCCATTCGGTATCCTACATGGCACTCCGCCGCGTAATGCAGGATTGTAAATATTGTTGCAGCCTGTAGTACGTCCGGCAATACAGAGCAGGATGCCTATTGAGTCCTGCAAGCTCCGCCCACTAAAGGCTTGCCATGCAGGATAAGGTAGTGAATGGGCCTCTTAAGGTACAGCTAGGATAATCGATGATTTATGTCAGACCGTGGTGGGCGCGATTTGTGCGATCGAGTACGTCGTTGCGGAGGTGCCGCGCGCCGGAATGCCGAGCCCTGACCGGGACTCATTCTTCGCACGGTCTTGTAGTTACATCTTGAAGTTTTAAATTCGCGCCGTTCCCGGGTCTCATACGCGGCACGTCTCGCGCTTGCTCTGTCTAACATAAATTATTCCTAAATACGCAGATTCAGGGCCGTCTTTACCCGGGGGTGCAGGGAACTAGGGAGTGCAAACCGATTGACGTACATTTTTCATTAACTTTAACCCTCAGTTACATGTGTGGCGGCCACCCTTAATTTTCAGTCCTTTCGCGGTTTCTATCATTGTATACTGCCTTAAATACTGCACCTCACTGTCAAACATCCATATACGTAGACTTACCAGCTTATGAGAAAATGACTTTGATGTACGAAGAAAGACGAAGAGACAGACACGACTAAAACATAAGGGTGTCGTTTTCCAAAATCTTAAAGATGAAATATAAAACATTTTTTTTTATTGACAAGGGGAGCGCGGGCTGGTTTTGGCACCCCGACGCCGCGGCGCCCAATATGGTTAAGACGGCCCTGTGTAAATTCGACATTTTCAATTAAGCCTGACTTCAACGGTTTCGTCAGCCAGTATATGCTGATCGTCTGAGTCGTCGTTAGGGTTCAGTTTCTCAGCCAAAGGTCTTGTGACAATCAAGCAAAAGTTTTCGTCAACTAAACCTTGGATTGCCCGTTTCCGTAATACCACTAGCAGCAAGAATATGATCACGCCTTGTAAGCCGTTGAAGATATCCATGATTTTCCTGAAATGATTTTATTGAATGGATATTATAATATTTCATGAATTTTATGTTGTTCTAGTAACTTAAGCTAGGTTAATATTATAACCATTTTTAACTTAAAAATGGTTATAATATTTTTTTCCCCCTTTTAGGATGATATATGTACATATGTCCAAAAAGTCACACCAGAGATTTAAAAAATTAAATCAGAAAATATTGTTTCTGTTATAATTATTTATTATTTTGTAGTCATTTTAAAACCTGACTATACATATGGCCTCCACGAATTAATGCGTCAATAATTGAACACTGACTAAAATACCACCACTGATCTAAATCAGTGACATGACATGACTAATCATGTTGATCTCGGAATAATAAGGCCAGCGTCACAAAACGCAAACGAATCTTTAGATAGAATTATTAAATGAAAGGAATATTTCAAGATATTATAACAGGGTAGTTGATAGTCAAATTAACTCAGATTTTTTTTATCATTTTACAAAATGCCGAAGCCACCTAGTTTCTGTACGAGCGTTGCAAGTTATGACGTCATTACTATAACGAGACAAATCACGTATTAATTATAGTTTAAATAGTAATTAAAATAATTTCCATCTAAATATGTGTTATGGTTATGATGATGGCATAGTATTTGAACGCCCGCTATTTTATATGAGCACTAGCGGGCCCGACAGACGTTGTCCTGCCTTTAAAAAATAAAATTCTAGAACCCGATCCCAGAGCCACCTACCGGTTCTAATTGCGAATCTAAACCATCCGGGTACCCACTCATCCCTACTCCATGATGTTTGCTGGATGAGAGGTGACAACGGTAGACATCTAACGGGGATAACTGATCGATTGATAGTTAAAAAAAAATCGCTATGGAAAAATAGGGGTTGATAGTAGAGAGGTAGAAAATTAGGAGTAATAATTTTTTTTTTATTCTAAGTCATGACAAAATAAGTTTCAAAATCTTGCCATAAAAATTAAAGTTTATACTTAAATAAAAAATAGGGGTTGATCGTAGAGGGCTGAAAATTTAGGGTTGTATGTATTTTTAATGTTGTATCCTAAAAAAATAAAAATTAATCTAAAAATTTAAAAAAAAAATTGGAGTGGACTACCCTTAACATTTAGGGGGATGAAAAATAGATGTCCGATTCTCAGACCTACCCAATATGCACACAAAATTTCATGAGAATCGGTCAAGCCGTTTCGGAGGAGTATGGGAATGAACATTGTGACACGAGAATTTTATATATAAGATTGTTTCAGAATGTATGATGTGTCAATTACAACCATTTAAGCCAAGCTATTTCTTTTTCTATCAGGTTTCATTAAGTTTCGTGTATCCGTTTCGGCAGTAGATATTGATAGAAATAGTATTTTTTCGAATTTAGGGGTATGACCGGGTGTGCTATATATGTGTTATTCCAGGGCCATAAACAACACCCTTATTTGGTTTTCGGTTTTAGGACTTACGTTGTTTCAAGTTTCATATTAAACAATCAAACTTTTCGCATTTATAATAAGATTAGATATACTTACCAAACGATATGCGATTGTCCGTGAGCAAAGCTGGCAATTTCAAAAATCCAGGTTATACCCATGACCAGGAATAATTTGAGAGACAGAAGGAACCTGAAAATACTTGTTATATTAAATTTAAGAAATACAAAGAAAAAATGCTACTAGGAAAAAGTGACCACTTAATTATTTCTTCTCATATTAATAATAATTAATAATATCATAACCGATCGGTATTTAACTTCACTCTCCATTACTGAAAGTTGTCATATTTACTCGAGAAAGGTAGAAACGTAATTTGTTATTATAGCTATAGATTTTATCGGTCGTATTAATTTTGAGTTAGATTAAGTTTGTAGGCTTCTTTAAGACCCTTAAAGAAGCCTACAAACTTATTTTCGACATCTTTAAGTTGTATATGCATTAGTTAAGAAGCGAATTTATTTGTGGAACTGCCTTTATCATCGTTTAGATAGAAATTTGCCGATTAAGTAACAAGTGATTAATGGCCCGTTCTTATGTCTTACTATTCATTCACTTGCCTTACCATCGGTTGAATTTTAATATTACTTGTATGGAGCTTATGTCAAATTTTAACCGACAGTAAAGTAAATGGACGGTTGGCAAGATTTAGCAACGCGGGCCATAGATGTCTGTCCAAACTATGATAAGGGCATAACTTTCCAGTTCTGCAAGTGAACTCGCTTCTTAACAAATGCAAATGTAAATCAAACTTTAGGGGCAGACGATTGACAGTAAAAAGTGTAACACAGCAATGCTTTTAAATCAATAGAGATGGCGCTGCAGGTTATTGTTCTCTCGCTTTGCGGTGTTAACATATGATATATCAATCATTGAAAAAATAGAATTGAGAGTTTTTTTAGTCCAGTGGTATGTATTTTACTATAGCTATTTGAAATTATGTATAAATTTACTAGACTTGACTAATAATAGTCAATTCTAATTAAAATATTGAAATAGGTAATATAGTACTAACTTATGCTTTAGGTTATTCAATTTGTTCACTTCGTATTTCTTAGTCTTTTGCCATAAATTTAGCGATGAGAGCACAAAAAGAGCCACATTCGCGGTGATCAGAACAGCAATAGGTCCGTAAAAGAAGATCCAGGTTTCAGTGCGGCCTGAAAATTAATTTCAATAGGGATGTCGACGCAAGTTACAATAAATTCTAACATTATTTACATGTAACAGAGAAGGCGTTAAATAACACAACCTATTATCATTTTACTTTTACAATATCATGACAGAAATAGTATTTTAATTACTGTTAAATAATAACAACACCGACCCACAAAAAAAAGTGGACCGTACTTTTGACCAGACTCATCTATTCTTATGTAGTTCGATGTGTGGAATCCAAATCTGGGTCAGTTTGGTCCATACACTCTATACTAGTAGTTGTCGAGTAGGTATGCAGGGTATTGGAAACTTATAAGGGGCGGTAAGGGGCCCAAAACCGCGAACCCAATCACGGACCACGAAGTGGACGTTCTGGATATACCGGGATTTAAGGTTAGAAATGATGGTGGAGTATTATCGATTATGCGGTTTCTTAGAGTTACGTAGAAAAATTCAAAGGACAGTTGACGATCTACGCCATAGTAGAACGCCTCACTGTGCGTGGTACGATACATACTCGGCCGGTTTATGCAATATTCAAATTTAAGAAAGGAAAGAAAGAAAAAGACTTTATATGAAGAAATACAGACGTAATTTCATTGCTTACACTTTATTATTGTATACTTACACAGCATATTTTGAATCTTTGTTCTCCACATTTTCAGCAAACAATGTTTGCACCCGGAGTATTGTTGTGTAAACCTTTCTTTTGGCGTGAGACCAACACGACCCAATTTTTGTTAAAATAATTTTACTTATCAGATATATAATAAGTACATCAAAATATATTTCAATAAAAACCAACAATAAAATATTTTGTTACTTTAAAAGTAAATGAAATATATAACCATATATAAACTTCAATCTATTAGCACATCTCTGTATGTGTTTTAATAAGTAGTATTAAATATTTACCACTGAACCAGCAAGAATATGTGCCAATGCCCGGTTTGTAATGATCTCCTTCGACAAAGTTTGTGATGAGAGATACTGTGAGTAGTAACAAAGTGGTACCCCACGCATAGCAACTGTATATGAAGTACTGCTTACGCTCGGTCTTCTTTAAGTAGGTTGCATCCCTGAAATTATTATATACCTATCTGTAATATAATTTATTAAAAATTGTATTATTACAATACTTACTAGAGCAACAGAAAATATACAGTTTTCCGCGATAGTAAAATTCTGTTTTACTCTAATACTCTAAGTACAAACGAAAATTTACCAAAATTTACGATTAGGTAGTTTATTTGAAAACTCGGAAAAAGAAAGAAACATCCTAACAATATATTTCATATTTACATAGCTAAGTAATGAAGTGTAATAATATGGATTAGATATTTTCGCTTAAAATTTGGGTAAATATCCATAGAAGCTTGCGTTTTTTATATATTGCTGATTATATTTATCATTACCAAAATTGAAAATAATAAGTTCTCATTAAAAGCTAAAATGGAAATAAGTATACGGGCGGGCTTCGAAATTATTTATATATACATACATACATACATAACTTCACGCCAGTTCCCTTGCGGGGTAGGCACGAACAACAGAGCGCCATTTAGGCTTATTCGTACACACCTCACTTGCTTCTTTGACATTCATAACTCTTGTTATGCACGCTCGTCTGTTCTTAAGGCTCTTGACATCACCTTCTGCTAGTACACGATCAATTTGATCATGGAAGGTGTGTCGTGGCCTTCCACGACTTCTGCATCCATCCACTTTTACATTGAAATTATTTATGAAGGTGGTAAATTAATTTTACATGCTAAGATTAACACGTTCGTATACAGAGTTAAATATTAAATAGCCATAGTTCAATATGCCGCCTCCGCCAGATCCCAGTAATATGGGTTGGCCTGAGAAATGCTATCTTGATGTTGTGATAGATGATATATGTTGCGTCACGTTTCATCCACCAATTTATTGATGTATAATTTAGCGCAACTAAAGACTAATACATGAACCTGATGCTATAAGATATAATATTTATCTGTGCTAGAGCTCTCGAGAAGATTGGGCGTTTTTTATATCATCAAAAATGTCCTATCCCAAAAACGTGTAAATATAATATTTAATAATGATTAGAAAATTGGTGCGCACATCACGTGAACGATAAGGTTTCTGTATATATAGTCTTAGTTAAGTTAGGAACAAGGAAGTAATTAAGATGCAAGTTTACAACAACTCGTCATCTTTTTTAGTACTGCCCTATCGGGCGATTGAGCCATACGCCCTCGCTTAGTGGTGCTTCACCAACATACAACAGGGGTCATCCACCACCGAATTACTACACAATTTCAACCCCATGATATATGTGTCACTAGTATTACAATGAGGTATATCGAAAGATCGTGCGAAGTAGCGAAGAAATTGTAACACCCCGGGCTCGAAGGAGACGCTTGAAATGCAACCGGATTGAACACAAAACAAAATTTTATTTGAAGGATAATGAATACATATACTTACTGAACCGTACGAAACATATTGATGCAAATTACATTCATCCACAAAAATGTAGCCAGCATCCAGATATAAACAACGAAACCTGTAATTTATAAATACAGGTTGGAGCAACAAAAATTCATTTCTAATATCATTATATCTATATGACACAGAGCAAAACTTTCTACACGGTTTTGTCTGTGGTCACTCGTTTTCTGGAATAAAATTATCGTATGTTCGTCGTTTTTGTATTCAGCTAATCTAACTAGAATCGAATCCCAGGTATTATCAAGATCTGGGGTCCAATTGTGCTATTACTCTTCAAAATCATCATATACTTACTACAGTTTCAATCGTAGGTTTGCCTGATTTCGGTGGTCTAATATTTCCAATAAAACGAAAACTTTCGAAATAAATGTTTAAAATTTATATATTAATTTTGAATTTTTGACACTATCCCAATGGAATCGTACTTTGAATATCTTCGCAATAACAAGATATAGCAAAATTGGGACTCCGGATAACCCAAATCACTTTTTACACTACAAGACTTGCGCCTCTGTCAGACAAACATAACTTTAAATTATAATATGTTATAGATAGTTACCCATAACAGTGCATATTGAATCACTGAATCCAGGTGAAAGTTGCAAGATTCCTAATGACAAGAATCCTAAAGCCATGCTCATGCACAGACACATGTAGCACATACCTTGAAGATCTCTGAAAATGAACACAACTAGGCATTATTATTTTGAAAGTAGGACATGCCTACGACTTCGTCTACGTTTGCCTTGAAATTCCCGGGACTCAAAATACCGCAGCATTTGAAAAATAATGTAAGCTATTGTTTTAGTGAAAACTGTGTTGGAATAACGTAATTTTTGCACACCCGAACAACTACAAACCGGTCCCGAGAAAATTCCCGCGGGATTTCTGAGATAAAAAACATCACACATTTACATTAAATTTGCTATCGATCAGTAAAAAAAATTACATTGAAATTCGATTATTTTTAATCTGGACATTTTAAATAATTCCCAGCAAATAAAAAGTAGCGCAGAGTTTAATTCTAAGAATTAGCTGTCGATCAGCAAAAACCGCATCGAAATCGGCCCAGTAGTTTTTACGTGAATAAGCAGACACACCGACAAACAGACAAGAAATCTAAAAAAAATTGCACCGTGTTCTCCATCGTTTATCTAGTGTATTCTAGTTGTTTTTTTAAATAACTATAATGTACAGTCACGGCATGTTTAGAATTTTATAATATTATAGATATTGAATAATAATCATTGCACTTATTATAGTGTACAGGAAAAGTTAACTAGTGACGTTTAACAAGGACACGAAAATGATGTGAATGCGCTCTGACAGTTAGTTTTTTTTAACTAAGGGAAATCCGTTTGTGAACCTAAGCTGCGACAGGCACAGAAGACTGGGGGATAATTCGTGGCCCGTATGTGGACAGTTAGTAACTAAACCCTGTCCAACGGTTTATTTTATTTTTGACAGGTCGATCATTGATCAATTCGTAATGCCTTAAAGCGTTAATAATTCGATTTAATACATAAAAATGGAGTGTTTTTGCCAGTACATTTTTTTTTTTCAATTTGGTGCATGTACATATATCATTTGCTAAATATTTTGTGTTGCGTAATAAATAACCTGTATAGCCTATATGTTCATAATTACAAGTGAAATAAAAGCAAAACGGTGACTTTAAATCTAAATAATGCCGTGTTGTTTTTAAATAAAAGATTTTGATTTCAAAACGATTAATTACGATTAAATCTAGATAGGATAACGATAGTCATCGACAATTGTGACATATAAAACCTACTGTCCTAAATGTGCAACTTGATGGGCCTGCAAACGTCAAAAGTAAAATAAATAGTTGGTCAGAGTATAAGTAAAGTACCAATGGATAAGAATATAAGTAACAAACCTTAATTGAGGAAGGTACGAGTAAACGATAAATGTCACTAGTAAGAAGAATACAGAAATAATTTCTAGAATGCCACTTGTTTCTATATCATTAACATTCGTTTGCGAAATTTTTTCAAAGCAAACAATGGCTACATCTATTGTACCCTTTTCGGGCATCGATGCATTTCTGTACATTTCGCCGATGCAATACCTGAAAATTTGAAAGAATAAAATAATTTTATATAAGTACCTAAATGCATTGTTTAATATGAGAGAGAGAGAGAGAGATATAATACTTTTTTGCAAACCAAAATATACAATTACAAAAACAGACCACATTTACAATATTCTCTATGAAATACAATATGCGGCTTTATCGCTCAAAGCGATCTCTTCCAGGTAACCTAAATCAAAGAAATTTAAATCAGGCGATGTAGTTGGTGCAGGAAAAAGCAATAGATACATAAATACTCAAACTCATTTTAGAAATTAATATACAAATACATACATACATAGTCATATACATACACATATACAGTAATATATTTCAAAATATATAAGTTACTATTATAGAGTTTACCCCGCGGCTGAGCCGCGGGTCAACCTCTTGTGCGTGCTTCTTGTTTAAAGAGCACGAGTTGTTAATACAGGTTACATTGTACTTAATTTTTATGTTAGTGCTATTTCCACTCGGAAGTATAATTTCATTTTATTCGCAAGCTATCCCATCGCCGGGCATGAAAAGTATTTTTGTCCATTTTCGGTGTTAAAACTATATTTAAACAAAATTACAGCAAAACCGATCCAGTATTCGGTGAAAACTTAACGGACATATCGAGTTAGTATCGCATTTTTTATAGATGATGAATGTTTATATCTATAAACTTGAGAAATGATTGGTCTTATCCAAACTTTCAACCTTTATTTCAAACCGTCCTAGCTATATTTATCTATCCCCCGTCTATGACAATTACATAAATGACAAAAAGGACAAATCGGACAACTCGGACAACTGGGACAAATCGGACAAATCGGATAAATCGGACATAAAGGACAAATCGGACAAAAAAGACAAATCGGATAACTCGGACAAATCGGACAAAAAGGACAAATTGGACAAAAATTACGAAAATGGAAAATCTCAATTTTTTGTGATTTTATAAATCCGCCTATCCCATTTTTTGGGATAACCTTTACATAAATTTAACCCAAAATCTATCCGAATATCCGGGATAAAAGGTATCCCTTATCCACCCTCGGTATTAAAATTACATGTATACCGAATTTCAACTAAATCGGTCCAGTAGTTTTTCCGTAAAAGCATAACAAACAGAAAGACAAATATATTTTTATCCCGGAAACTATCCCATTTTTCGGGATAAAAAGTATCCTATGTTCATTCTCGGCACCGAATATATATATATATATATATATATATATATATATATTCGGTGCCGAGAATGAACAATATATATATATATATATACTGAGTTTCAGCCAAATCGGTCCAGTACTTTTTACGTGAAAACGGAACAAACAGACAGACAGACAGACAGACGGAGTTACTTTCGTATTTATAATATTAATAGGGATAATAGGGAGTATAATAAATGCATTAGCATGATTATATTCTGTTAATCAGACAGCTATTTGTGGACAAATAGTGTTTTTCGAAAAAAAATGTAAATGTTGATAAGGATTTGGCTTCTCTCACAGTAAGAGACAGCATATTCCAAAATTTGACAGCCTGCTCTTTAAAAGAATGATCATAATAGGATGAAGTGCGTGCAGGCGTCGTAAGTTTTCGATAAGTATCACAGAGCAAATTGTGGGGAGTTGAGTAATATGACGCCTAATGAAAATATATGTTTTGTGGATCATACTGAATATTTATCTACCTATTATTTAGTATTATTAGCAGCTCACAAGGTTTATGTATCAAGCGTTTTCATGGATTATACACTTAAAAGCAGATAGTTATAAAGCTAGCCTCTTAGTAATTATTTAGAGTCAGCATACTATGTGTCTGTTCTTCTTCTTCCTTGATAATATAGACAATCATCCTTTATTCATTTTCAATTATCAATTCATCCATCTATTTTGTTTTAATTTTTTTATGTACTAATTTTAAAGTTGACTTTAATAGTGATATAACAATTAAAAATAGGTTCTAGTAATAAATAGGGACACTTACTGGCTGGTATCTTCAACAAATACATAACCAGGCGAATCTTGAGTTGATACTTTGTCGCCTTTAAGAATAATCTCTCTCAATAAAATTCTGCCATTTGTGCAATTTAGAGTAGTCATACGTTCCGTTCCACATTTTCCTTTTGGCATTAGCATTTGTCCATCTTCGCAACATTGCCTCGCAGAAAGCGCTGTTCCGAAGTAGGTCAGTAGTAAAATAAATACCTGCGAATAATAAATTACTATGATTCGCTTTTAAATCTAATAATCAAAAATGTAATTCATGTAGCCTGGTGCATAACACTTTTTGTTTCAACTATTAAAATGCTTTGATCTTAGGTAATATAAAATTGTATTAGGTGATAATATTAGGTAATGTAAAATTATTGTGTAGTCCCTAAAGTTAGACTTAATCTGAGCTTTGAGTGTCTGACAAGCAATTATTAATTTTACTGACTGTATAGTTTTCAACGGAAGAGGAAGTGGCAAATAGATTACGGCATTCGGGGGCCTATAATTTCGGAGATACTTATTACGAATATGACAAGTATCAAAATAATGTTTCACTTCATTCTGTTTTACAATTACCAGTTATTTAAACATGTGTCAGTTTTACTAAGCGATTCTCTAAAGTGGTCGCTTTAGGCCCCTCGGTCTTTCTCAGGAGAAATAGTGTAAATGAAATTGTTGGTACTAGAATTAGACCCGTCGTTATGTAAGCTTACTTGAAACGTATCAAAAAATCAAGTGGTTATTAGGGTGGTTTGATTTTGAAACTCTTTAGATGCTCATATTAATGACTTAAAGATTATTTTTTAACCGACTTCCAAAAGGAAGAGGTACTCAAATCGGCTGTATGTTTGTTACGTGATTGCTCTTTCAGTTGTGGACCGATTTGATTTTTTTTTATTCGAAAGAGTATACTCCTGAGGTGGTCCCAGTGTAGCCAAGTCAGGATCTGATGAGGGATACCAGGGAAATCAAGAGCAATCCTTCAGCATTATATGTTTCTTACGCGATTTCTCCGTCATTTCTAAAGCTATTCAAGTGTTTGTGTAACTAAAAAGTAGAAAATAAATATTTTCTAGAACTAGAAGTTGGTGCCAAATAAAACATTTGCATTTGTAAAATATAGTACTTTTTACATTTTACTTGCTTAGTTTTGATTTACTTTTCGTTTTTTACTAACTTTTGAAGTCGATTATGGTTTTTGTTTATAATGTTTATAAGCACTAATTTCAGAAGTCCAATTTTAACTACAGCTATGTCATCTTGCAGTTAAAATAAAACAACACTAGTCATAACTCATAACAAAGCACACGTCAATAATCGTAATTGTAGACCTTATCATTAACCCATACGCCTTATTTGATGTAATCAGCTATGTATGTAAATTACTGTATTTGATGTATAACAGCAGTTTATTGAAATGACTGTTCTAATTATCTATAATATTATAATAATTCTAAACATACCATCTCTGTACATTGAAGTTATTAAAAAAAACAACTGGAATAGACTATATAAACGATGGAGAACACGATGCATTTTCTAAAAGATTTTTTTTGCTTTCTTCATCGTTCTTTTTTGAAAATGGCCAGATTGAAAAAATCGAATTCAAATGTGATTTTTTTACTGATCGATAGCAAATTTAATGTAATAAAATGTGTGATATTATTATCCCGGGAGCGGTTTGAAGTTGTTCGAATGCATAAAAATTAGCTTGTTCCGATACAGGTTCCACTAAAACGATAGCTTTTACACACTTTTTATAAATGCTGCGATGCTTTGTATCCCGGGAATCTCGTGGGAATTACAAGTCAATCGTGGACAAAGTCGCCTGTAAATCCTAGTAACGTATAAATCTGCATTAATGCATAAAACAGCTGTAAGTTAAAGTTAATATATTACTAGATGGACTAGCGAAATTTTGCTCGCGTTACCATGACGTGACTGCAAAGCTAAGATAACTTTGGATATATTCGTGTCTCTCACGGAAACGACGTCATTTATTAGATAAAAAGTAGGTTGTAACCTAAGCGTTGACTCGGGATAAATAATATGTAAGCTCGGTATTGAGTTTCATTTAAATCAATTCAGCAGTTTTCAGTGATGCTGTAAATACTCACAGACAATAAGTTTTGAAAATTAAATTTTGCGGAATGCGCTAGTTCGAATTTGTCGCTCTGGTTTTTTTCTCTGTTTTAAACACATCTATTATGCATAAATTATAGAAGATCTTGATTGCTGCTTTGAATAATTTTATTATTGAATCAGAGCAGTGAAACAATCTTAGAAATAGGTCAGTGGACAATCAGGGATCGGTAATCATATGTAAGGAGGGTAATAAGTACTTAAGTTCGAAGTCAAGGTCACAACATGAGGTGATGTAGACTTGTAAATGAGATATACATTACACCTTTTTATTTTTCTTGACGGTCTCTGTAGTTGAGCGGGCTAAGCCTTTGCCGGCCTACCTCACTGTAATGCAGAGGCTCCGGGTTCGATTCCTAGTATAGTAAATTTCGGAAACGTATTTTCTTCGTTATTTACTGTCTGGGTGTCTGGGATCGGCCCCAGAGTAGTACGTTGTATATTACCCATAACACAAGCGTAACTTGCTTAATTTGGGGATATACAATATGTGCGTTTGTCTGCCGATTTTTTTTTTTTTAACTAGTATATGTCCTGTGAGGGCAAATTGTACGACCATTTGAATAACTTTATTAGCTACGTTATGATTCTAATACATAAATTTAAACGAAGGAGTGGAACTTTTATTTTTGCTAAATAATGGAAATCTGAATCTATGAACTGAGTTGGTGTCGTGTTTTGTTTATTTGTATGCCAACAATATTTAGTTGTCGTCTACACATTATTGATATCATCTAGAAAAATCGAATGTCCTGCGCTTAGGTAATTATGGTATAGATACAAAATCATTATATTATTATTATGGACTAGGTTCGAGCCTCTACATTTCAGAGGAACCACTCATATATCCGTCATGTTGTTCAAGGCAGATTGGCCGGTTAATAATAAAGGTAGTCCTGATGTGCAAGTTTCCTCACAATACTTTCCGACATCATCAGCACATGGTCAGGTCAGGTTACAGGTTGACTGTTTAAGCGTTGCATGCTCTGCCGCCAGTATTCTTGTTGTACATATTGTTACAATTACCAATTGTTAAAAGTAAAAGATCTTGGGGACAGTGCCTTAGATAAGCATGGCGGGTATGGCGTCTGTTTCCCTAAGAACGGGCTAGTTGGATGCTGAGGATGTTAATCGGCTGACATTATTCATAACAATTATGTTACCGTGAAGGCTATACAGGTTTAGAACGCCTGCCTCTTGCTATCAGACAAGCAAAATCGCTACCGATATTTAAAACAATGACCAGAAAATATTACCTGTCGTTGGAATATGATGAAACCTAAACTTATATATATTCACTATTCATATATAAACATTTATATACTTTGTATAGATATGTATTTCTATAGTATGTATATTAGTATATACCTATTCAATATACCCATATTTCATGCCAGTGTATAACATTTGTGTATTTATTGCTAAAATGTAAGTAGTTGTACTATAGTTTAATACCAGCATCACCGTTATCATCTCAAATCATTTCTGGGGTTGTCGGGAAGAGATTGCTTTTTAGCGATAAAACCGCCCTTTGTGCATAATTAGGTATAGTTTTAGTCTGTAAGTTCATTTTTGTATTGGTGTACAATAAAGTGTCATGTATCTATCTATTATTATATGAATTCGATCCTGAACGTGTTTGTTTTCGTTTATCTATCAGCTTCAGTTCATATGATAATTTATCAGCTTTAGCGGCAAACCCGTTACGGTTCAATTCATACAAGCCATTATGGAATAATCGATTAATTACAATATTTAATGTACACATTTATTCATATGATAATGTTTTCATATATTTAAGTACTAGTTTTATTTAAAGGGTTTTTATACTATGTAGTAGCTCCGTGTTACGTATATACAAATTTAATTTAGTGTTTTAACTAAAACTTTACTGTTTCTTGTTATAAGTTCACTACAATAACAAAGAATAGTCCATATAGGCTACGTTCCAGAAGAGGCTTAGAACGACCACGTTCACGACCGCGATTTTTCCCGTTCCGCTTGCTTGCGGACGTTATAATCATAAACTCTAGTAGAACGAATTATGGAGCGTTGATGTCATAAATGACGAAATACATAAATGTCATTGGTTGAATCGAAAATCGCGTTTTTCAATGTTAATTTATAGAGAGTATTAATGCTCTGTGATCAACGCCCACTTCCACCCACCTCTTCACATGGGTCGTTGTGAGCGCTGTGTGATCGAAAATGATGAAGTCATTAGTGAGGTTTTCGCTACGACCATAACGACCGTGGTTGCCATGTGGAACGACTGACGGAGCATTTTGGTGGTTGTGAGCTACTAAAGGAACGCGTCCATAGTCTACTCAACTGCGCAGCGAAACATAGAGACGAGTCGCAACCAACCTGATTTGAAGTAATACAATGAATGAGATGTTGTTTATGACAATGTCGGTATTTCTCAGTGAATCGAAAACGACATTTCTTTTCGGAATAAGAAATTTCCTAAGTGTTAACTCGAGTTATAAGTTAGCACTATGTGGAGTTTTATAATATACGTTCAGTCGTTATCAAAAAAGATGCGATCAGAATATCAGAAAAGATGGGTCTGCCCATCTTTTTCGCTATTTTCATCTATCTCACGGAAACGACGTCATTTATCGGGATAAAAATTATCCTAAGTTACGACCCAGGATTTGAGCTCTGTATCGAGTTTTATTTGAATTCGTTCAGTAGTTTTCACGTGATACTCTAACAGACAGACGGACAAACGGACAAAAAGACAGACAGACAGAAGGACAAAAATTATGAAAATTGTAAAACGTAAAATAGGTCACAAAAGACATGAACGGCGCGTGTGAAGGAAACTCATGTGACTGAGGACTTGTGCCATAAAAGAGGAGCAAGGAAGGAAAAGAAATACTGTACCGCAACCCTAAGTTATTGGAGATTAGTGAAAGTTTGAACGCAAATGTGACTTTCTTTATTCTTCTTCGCTTCTTTACGAGTGAAATGTGTAATTTTGATAAAGGGGATGAACTACTATAATACTTTTATTTCGGACAAATTTGGGATCACCGGTAAGTAGGCGAAACATATTTTTTTATATAAGTATTTTTCAAATATAAGTTCTTGTAAGCTTGTTAACGTGGTTTGGAATTATATAATAAACATCGATGGTGATAGATAACGAAATTTTAATGCTCACTAAAATAAACAATTACAGAATGCCTAGTCCGAATATTTTCTTGACAAAATAATGAGCCGTTTATTGCTTAAAGCGATCTCTTCCAGGGAGTCTAATATAAAAAATCCGGTGCGTTATTTTTCCGTGGTGCGTGCGATTCTATGGAGTTCCATAGGTCCTACAACAGAATTTGGGGAATAAAAGTACACCGAAATATTCTTGCAGGGCGTTCCATTAGTAGCTCACAACGCCCAAAATGCTCCGTTAGTCGTTCCACAAGGCGACCGCGGTCGTTGTGGTCGTGGTGAAAACGTCACCAATGACGTCATCATTTTCATTCGTACAACGCTCACAACGACCCATGTCAAGAGGTGGGTCGAATGACCGTTCCACTTGGGTTTACGATTGTAAAGCCGGCAAGCAAGTGGAACGGGTAAAATCGCGGTCGTGAACGTGGTCGTTGTGAGTCCCTAATGGAACGTAGCTATAGTGGACGCGCGTTTATTCTTTGTGGTGTTATGTTAAAACAGAGTCTATATGAAGCCAATGGAATAGATTGCAGCCTTAAAACTCAAAATCCGTGACGTGATTAACGAAATAAACCTACCACTGCGAAAAGTTATTGAAAATTTTAATGAAGGAATCGAATTCTGTAAGCGTGGTCGTGGTGGATATTTGTCCGATATCATTTTTCATTTATAATTACCAAATCTTACTCTTTTTAATATAATAGAAATTTGTATCATTTTCATCTCAATCCATTCTTTGTTTTAAAAAACTAAGTATTTGTTGAAAATTTTAAAAATATTAAACGCATTATAATTGTTATGTAGTTATAATTTAAACATTTGACTGCAACTAATTCATATACAAATTTATATCAATAAAGCATTACATTGATATAAATATACCAATTATAAGTTACTTATAAAATATCAGCAATAATTTACTTAATTCTGAACAGATAAATTTCCTATAAAAATCTACTAATTATTACAGTATTTAAATAATTTTGAAATTTAATAGATTTTGTGGATAGGTCCTGATAATTATATTAACATTTGTAGTATGTGTAAAGTATATAAAAAACTTTTAACAGGCATTATTTATATGTTGTACTAGAATAAGCCCGCGATTTCGTCCACACTTGACTTGAAACTCCCGCGGGATTCCGCGGGACACAAAGTATCTCAATTTTTAAAAAAACAATGTATGTTATGTTGTCGTGTTAGTGGAAACTGTGTTGGAATAAACTAAATTTTATGCACCCGAAAAATTATAAACCACTCGGGAAAAATCACGCGGGAGTTTTCCCGGGATAAAAAAATCACACATTTACTACATAAAATTTGCCATCGATCAGTGAAAAAAACCACATTGGAATTCGATTTTTTTTCAAGCTGACCATTTTAAATCATTCTCAGAAAAATTTTCGCGAGTTCCCGGGATAAAAAGTGCCACAGATTTTAGATCTTAGAATTTACTGTCGAACAGCGAAAACCGCATCGAAATCGGTTCTGGAGTTTTTATGTGAATTCCGAATAAACATAATATAAAAAATCTAAAAAAAAAATGCATCGTGTTTTTCGTCGTTTATATAGCTTATTCCGGTTGTTTTTTTTAAATAGCTTCAATGTACAGACACGGCACGTTTGGAATTTTACAATATTATAAATAATTTACATGTAATGCAGTCTGTTTGTTGGAGATCTATAGAAAGTTAAAGCGTTTACAGTTTCAACGCTAATTTACATTGTACACTGTTTTATACGTCTAAATGAACATTTTTTAAATATATTGTATTGAACTATATTGAAAACGTTGAGACAAATTATACATTGATAATTACAATAATAAATTAACTATTATGATAGCATAGGTCAACGATCGAACACTTTACAGCTTTTTATTATCATTCATGTATGTTCATGGCGCTTACTTATCAATGTACAGCTGTGGTACTTTCGATATAAATAAGGAGAAACTATAAAAACACTTTTGTTACCGTCAAATTTAAAATAAAAACTTTCACTTTTCATCATCCGAGCGTTAAATCCTGGTTGCATTCGGAGCGATCTTTCGATGTCCAGGGTCCGCTTTCCTACGTTTTCTTCTCCACTTCACGTGCTCTTCGCCATTTCCTTTTTTAATACGTATGTCATTCTTCACAACGTTAAGCCAGCATATCTTGGGCCTTCCCCTTCTGTCAGGTCCGGAGGTGGCTTGACTAGACATTTATTCTCTACATAATTAGCCGGTTTCCTTTAAACGTATACCAGACGCGGTATAACGCGGTACCAGAGACCATTACAGTTTTTCTGGTTTGTTTGTTTGTTCGCCATTCACGTAAAAACTACGGGCCCAATTTCGATGAAGTTTTCGCCGATCGACAGCTAATTCTCAGAGTTATTTGCGCTACTTTTTCTCCTGGGAATCCTGCGGATATTTCAAGTCAAACGTGGACGAGGTCGCGAGCATGTCCTAGTAATTTATATAAATTTAAATTAATGTTGGTGCTGGCAACAGCTCTTTTGCAATAAAATAAAATTAAATTATTAACAAAACACACAACAAAATTAATTAAATTAAAAACTATCAGTTCTGTATTGAACAAAGAATATAAGTTCCTTATACTATCCTGAAAAATTGAAAATGTATCATGATTAATATATAAGTATAGTAGATACATATAGTTTGAGGAATTATTGCATAACAGCGCAAAAACGAGCCAAATATATAAATATTTTATTTCATAACTCACAGATTTTTGCTCGTTGTTTTCATGGCTTTAATAATAAACCTTATTATCATGGGTGTTTTAATTATTTTAGCCTACCTACAGTCCAGTGTTTTAGATTTTCTTTCAAAGCAATTTGTCTATATAAGTCACAATCTATCAAAGTAGAACAGTTGTATGTACTTCGGAAGTGTGACGCTTTGGAATATTTTCATTCATACAGTAGATACTTGTTTGTTATGATGCTAACTATTGATTCCTGCAGGATATATTTAACGCGTGGTCAGTATTTAAAAAGCCAACTTTAAAACAGCAGAAATTTTGACGTGGTAGAGCCGTGCTGGAATTACTATCTTGATTACAGCTATTAGGGCCGTCCCAATCGATATGATACCACGGTGTCACAGAATATCGGCGTGAAATGGTTAGCTTTGAGCTAATTCTATTTCGTGCGATGAGTGAGAGTTCTGCTGACCCACTTTCTCCTCCCCCTATCCAACCTTCCCTATTCCAATCCCATATCCCATCCTTTGTATCCCATTCTTCCTATCTAATCCCTCTGTATATCCTATCCCATTCTAAAGGCTAAAAAGAAAGATAGGCCAGGATAACTGTAAATCGTGGTAGCTCAGTGATTAAGTCACTGGAATCTCATTCAAAAGATGTAGGTTAAATCCTGGCCGGGTAGCACGCCTCACTTAGGTTGCTTCCCTGACCTAATATGCATCTTTTTACTGCTGATAGTTAAGGACAACCAGTGTGTGAAACTTGCCAATTGGCGTTGACTAACGCGGATATACTACTTAGTTGGAGACCCGTGTTCAGAAGTGGGACATTTATAGGCTGATAACTATAATTATTATTATTATAGGCATATATAGGCAGATCAGGGTGGGTAAATTCCGAAAAGTCAAAAATTTTTAGAATTGGTGTGTGTATGTATACGTTTCCGATAAAAATAATGATAGTAGAATACTTTTATATTAGAAAAGGAGTATTTTCCATTGAATGTGGAGGCAAAGTTCACACGAGCGAAGCTGCGACAAAAGCAATAGTCGTGATTATATGTTTAGAAGAGTTGAGTATATATAATTAATTTAATTGGTTAATTCTTCATAAATTAAATTTAAATTCTGCCAAAACACACATGCTTTTATTCTGTAACCATAGTTCATTTAAAATTTTGTTAGCGACATTTGAAATTCCAAAATTAGTTTCAGTTTGCAGAGATCAACGTGTATTTTTTATGCCAGGTCTATATTTGTCCCTTGAGACAGCTATGTCAACGTCTTGAATGTTTGAATTGAAGCAAATTTCAAATTACCGACTTGCGTACATATTATGCATAGGTATTTATTTTTAGGTACAATTAAGAATTACATGAGAAATATGAGATCAATTCAGTGCAAGTAGCTAGTAAACAACTATTATCATGTATTTTGTGGTAGTTTTAAGGTGACTTAGCACGAGACGATATCGTGTCAAGATTATTGACCTACCCTTTAATTTAAACGAACTAATATTTAAATTATTTTTACAGCGTTTAAGAAATGTGGGTTTGTCTTGCATTTTTACTCAATTTTATCGTATAACTTATATTCATTTATGAAATTTTCATATAAATAATCAAATAATACTATGTAAATCGAATTAAAAAGTAGTTGAAATTAAAGTTAAATGTGTTGGTATTTCGTTGAAATTTTATTGCTACTTGGATATTACTTTGATACTTATTTGATTACTTATTGTAATTTATATTGATATTACTAAACCGTTTTTCATATAGATTTGAATGACTTTATGCTATTTATTTTTAAGATAAAATGAGTGAATTTTAATTTTGAACTATGCAAATCACCTAATGTAATTTTACCGTTTTGAGATAGCTCAAATACTGTGTTTTTTATTTTGATTTATCAAACCTATAATAAATATTTAATTGTGTGTTATAATAATAATAATATTAGAATTAAATTATCTCACCTTCATTATGAGTTTTTCTAGACTAGGATATTCGGGAGCACTCTTAGTCACACTTGGTTTCGTTCGACCGCGGACAAATGCCAAATGAGCGTTGATAATTACATCAGAACTGACATGCAATCGATTCACTTTTAAGTATGAGCTTTATTTGTATCGATTAACGTTAATGATGCAAGCGCATACGTTTAAATAACTTTGTATTTGTTTACGTTTAAAAACTCGATGAAAGATTTGTTGAATGAAGAATCGATATTTTTGTTCTATCAAAGACAAAGGCTTGTTTCTACACTATGCTATATAGTGTTGTGGATGTTCATTTATAATATTGTCTTTATTTCGCTCTAACATCGTACCACGTAAAAGGCGTAAATCTATTTGTTTTTTTTCTCCAATGCCTTATTAGACATTAATCATTTTGGAATATTGAATCAATAGTAGATTGATAAGGGAATCCATTTAGCGCGGTACAATTATATTGAAGCAATAACACCTAGGCAAACTCATTGAAAATAAATGCAGTTATATACAATGATACATTTTATTCTATATACTAATGCGATGAATGTATGAGATCAAGATTTCATACTTATGTAATTTCGCGACATAAATCTGTATGTATGAATGTATGTAATTAAAGATCTAAATCATATTGACTAGGATTTTCTAAATGTAAAAGTCAACAGTGATATCTGACGTTTTTTTAATTCATGGGCCTGCTGTGTATGGATTAAATATCTAACAACGCCTCATCCGCCAGGTCTTAGTAAAAGAGAGAGGTCCAAGAAATGCTGGCTTAACGACGGGTCGATGGATGATTAGCGAACCAAGGAATGTCGAAAGTCTATGTGGAGTACGCGGAGTAGAAAATCTCAAAAGTAGGAAAGTGAACCTCAGCTCACTTATATTTTGGACAATATTGGGGTTTATCAAAAAGTGCCATAAAATTCCTTTGAGGCTGGCAGCGTACTGATAACGCCTCTGGGCAAATGTCCGTAGGCGACGGTAACCACTTTTTGTGGTCGAGCTATCAGCTTGTTTGCTTTACTTATGCAATAAAAAAAACTTCAGCTTATACTTGATAAATTAAGTGTAATAAATATGTTTTTAATTTTCAGCTTTTGAACATGTTGAAGTTCTACGCCCGATTCGAGATCAGCGACGAAACCGGTGATCCGATGACTGACAAAGATATGACTTTGCTGCATTACTCCAGAATTACTTCGCTGCAGGTACAGAACTTGTAGATTAGTAGCTAAGGCAACACTGATTCATTCCACTAACGTGGATTCGATTCTTAGCTTCTGCCAGCATGCGCTAGTTTGACACCTCTAGCTTCCTGTGAGATCACTTGCAGTTTACTATGAGAGTAGGTTAGCTGCTTTAATAGATATACATTTAAATATTGAAATATATTCCAATGTCCGTCACACAGTATTTTAGTTAATACTGAAACTTGTTATACATTTGCTTTAGGTACCTCTGAAACTCTACAATATTTTAATATTATTTAAATATGTTACAAATATCACGTGTTATAAAGATAACGCAAAACATTGTGAGAAAATATTAAAACCGAGATTACCGATGTTTAACAGGTTTGCTGTAAAAATACATTTTGTCGAGTGTGGTGGATATACCGTTAGGCTTGAGTCTAAGGAGATAGTGAAGGACATTTATAGGTTGATATTATATAGGGACGTATAAACTGTGCATATAACTTTACCAAAGTTGACGGCCCTAAGACTATTGAAGTCTTTGTGTTTAAACTTAAATTGAAAACTATGACTTAAATATTACAGAAAGCGGCGTTTTCCAAATTTCCCGATTTGCGACTATTCGCGCTTGCCAATGTGGCCAGCGTGGACACCAGGGAATCGTTGCAAAAACATTTTAGAAATTTAAGGTAAGATCGAAATATGAAGATATATATAATATTGTATTATTACTAGCTTTTGGCCCCGGCTTCTTTTACTTCAATGTAGATCTTATCAATTTAATCCGATTGTTGGTCAATGTTGCTAACATCAAAATATAAGTAATCAAATCGAGGTATAAGCTGACCATAACGTCTAGAACGAGAATTATTTGTTTTGCCTTCTGGCAATATTCTATTTTATCTAAAAACAAGATCATTGAATCATAAACAAAGTGATTTTATCTATGTTATTTTAATTTTTAATTTGATCTGAGTCTAAAATCCGCTAAAAAATAACTGAATATGCAAGTAACAATACTGAGCTTCACGTGAGCAGTGATTTTTAAAGTTTACTAAGGTTGTCTAGTGGAATTTGAACAACATCTTTTCGTTATAATTCGACGGTACTTGCCAAAGAACACCCGACATCATAGATTTGTAATGGCTAGTTTAGCTTCTTTCAAGCAAATAATTATTCTGTTAACTATCACAAGGTGTTAAAACTCTTGCTTACAAAATATGATCATTATTATTATAGTAAACATCATAATATGCTATGTTGACAAAATGTGTACGTGGTAAATAAAACAACGTTATACTTGCATGATGTTTGATATCGTAGTAAAAATCACTAGTAAGCATCGAAATTATTCTTGACCTAATATTGGAATTGCTAGAGTTTAGACAAATTTGCGAATGTGGCGCCCCTATTATTTTCTACTTTATTTTGCCATCGTGTAATCAATTTAAATAGAATGAGAATAGTTTCGTAGAAATATGGTGCAGGTTTTTTGATCTAATGGTAAATAGCGACTTTCGAAGATTCGTATTGCGAATATGACAAGTATCATAATAAAACGGAACATCAAACTCTACCTTTAGGCTGTATTTCCCTCTTATTACCTCTGTGTATTTTAGTTTCGGGTGAACATGATATATCTTGTAATCAAATTACACTCTAGGTTGTGACCTAGAGTAACAAACTAGCTTCACTTGGCAACAGGCAAGAACGTGGTCAAATAGAAAGCTATAATAAAATAAATATTTACTTATTTATTTCAGCGACAAAGCACTTCGTGCAATTGCCACATATTTGAATCTGGTGCCACCGGAGGGTAAAGAAGACGATGCACCCTGGCATCGTTTGGACAAGATATTTTTAAGAGAATTGTTGGTAAGTTATTATTTAGTAATAATATTATTATCGTGCTAATAGTCGCCCGCGACTTTGCCCAGATTGGACAGGTAGTAAACATCAAAGTTGTTTTGCCAATATTTAAAATCAAATGTATAAACGTCTAGAGAGAACAATACTAACAAGCAACATCGCGAAAAACAGGATCAAAAACGCGTAGCGTTGTTAAATTCTCTCTGCATAAACTCAATGCGTCGTTAAGTGTTAATATAAGTCTGTTAATTATCTATACAAATGTAACCATTCTAAAAAAAACGGTTAGTTCGTAATGGAGATTATTTTTCTATTACACAGCCTGTTGACGAAGATTATTAAACGAAGATAATTCCATGTTAAAAATCTGTTAATTTGGATTGTTGTAGTAGTAGACTTCGGACGATTCGATAGGTTTCCTACTGGGTAGCGAACGTTATGTGTAATCCACATTTCTAATAAGAGAAGGAACCACGGGGTGCAGCTACGTAGCTACACCCCGTGGTTCCTATGATGGCCCTTTTAACACGGTTTAGCTGCCCTATAGTTTAGATTCGTACCCTGCAGAAACTATCTCGTGTATGTACACGAGATTGTTTCTGCAGGGTACGAAGCTAAACCGTGTAAAAAAGGTGATTATTGAAATAAAACTCATAAAATATTTTACATAGCTCTTGTAAATTGTTATTCACATTCGATTTTTTTTAACTGTTCGGTTTGCTGTCAAAGCGTTTTTTTTTAAGTTTTTTATAAATTAAAATTTGTTTTTTTAAACATCAGGAACCAAAAAAGTTTCCCATATTTGGAAACTAACTCTAATTCTTAACTAGCAACATCCATCACTTCGACTAACTTTTAAAATATTGAAATTTAATTTAATTTTTGTAAGGAAAATCATGAGAAAAATGTTAAGTTTATCGATGAAATGAGATCTTATCCTTTCTTGTTTTAAAATAGTTCCGAGGTTCTGACACATTTGAACGGCACAGGACGGCATACTGTTTTTTTTCTTGCGGGAGTTCTAGCCAGTTACGTAGTCAAAACGACACTAACATGCGTGGGGATCAAGTATTCCTATTTTAATGCCCTTTATTGGCCGTTTTTGTACACTATACGCGTAATCTAGATATTTATATTATCTAAAATTAAACTTCTAGGCGCTAAGAACCTCAGCCAGAAGGCCCAGCTCGCCATACACAACGCGGTGCTGGTACCTACGCTCACGTATGGAAGCGAGAGTTGGGTATGGAAGAGAGAGCATGAAAGTAGAGTAAACGCGGTTGAGATGCGAGCACTGCGCAAAATCTGCGGAGTGACGCTCGCGGACCGCGTTCGTAATACCGAAGTAAGAAAGAGAGTTGGTCTGAAAGAGAGTGTCGGGGTGAAGGTAAGGAAAGGAATGCTCTGGTGGTTCGGGCATGTGGAAAGAATGCATGATGAAAGAATGACTAAACAGATATACAATGCAAAAGTGGATGGATGCAGAAGTCGTGGAAGGCCACGACACACCTTCCATGATCAAATTGATCGTGTACTAGCGAAGGGTTATGTCAGGAGCCTTAAAAACAGACGAGTGTGCATGACAAGAGTTATGAATGTCAAAGAAGCAAGTGAGGTATGTAAGAATGGGCCTAAATGGCGCTCTGTTGTTCGTGCCTACCCCGCAAGGGAACTGGCGTGAAGTTATGTATGTATGTATGTAAAATTAAAGGGTGTGTCCAACAGGTATTATAGTCGTAATATTAAGAATAATAACGGTACCACTTACTAGCGACATGTGGCGAACAAAGTGAAACTAATTACAAGGCAATGCTAAAGTACTAGAATTGCCATTTCTAATTTTAAAAAAACACGATATACAGGAAATGAAGTGCTTCCAATTCACCAAGGTGAGCAGGCTTTGCTTGTGGTAAAACCTATCTGTGAGTGCATGAGATCAAAAGCAGGTATGGTAGAACGGCAAATTCGCAATTGATCGTTTCGTCGGACATGACGGAGGTGGAGCAGGAACGGGAGAGTGAGCGTACGAGCTTACTACGCTCCTGCGATAGGAAAACGCGCCGGTGCCATAGGGAAGACTATAAACTTTGGCCGCCATGAGTTTCACTGGGGAAGGGTTTCCATCCACCAATAATGCCGTCGAAACGAGGACGTGCCGTGTTCCGCGCGCGCTCATCTCTCCTCCCATGGGGCGAGACATTTAGCGACCATATGCTGGATAAAGAGAGGCGACGCCGGGTGTTAATTCCCCCTTGCAATGCGACGTGGCCCTAAGGCCCTTCGGCTGTCAGAGCACGCGAAGTCAAGGTCAAACTTCCGTTTTCCCGTAGCCCTGGCAGAAGGCGAAAGAAGTACCACGTCTACTTTACAGAGTTTTAGTGTTTATCCCTAACTCGGGTGGCAATAGTACTTCTTCGGGGGTACTAATGCCACCAAAACATTTTTTTTATTTTTTTTTATTGCAGGAGATCAGCAGACAGGCAGACGGCCCACTTGATGGAAAGCGGTTACCATCGCCTATGGACATTTGCAACACCAAAGTTGCTACAAATGCGCTGCTGCTCTCTTATGGGAGACTGGAACCTGGTCACTAATGCCGGAATACAACTCAAGGTTGTTATGGCGACATGCTTTAGACCAGGGTTGGTAGCCATCCAGTCGGGCAAATGCCCTACCACCTGGCTGTGGGTTGTTAAGTCGCCTCTTACGACAGGCCGCCCGGCCGCAGGAAATTGTATTCTTTCTCCGTTCCTGCACGGATAAGGGATAACATTGCGAATTCTACACACCTCTACCGCGGTTCCCTTGCGGCGGTTAGTCCCCAATCAGATTTCCCTACGTTAAAAAAGGCACGTACACAATCGTGATCTGCATGTATGTGCACGTTGCACATAATAATAATTAGTCCTACCGTAATCGATTATACATATGTAAAACGTAAATTATATTAATTTATTTTCGAATAACTTCAAATGTCTCAGTACTATAAATAACGGTTAGCAAATACGTCAGCTGATTTTACGATGTGGTTTATCCCACTGTCTGGTATAAGCAAATAACAACCTAACTTACTAAGACTACTTTGTATTGACGTATTTATTAATATAAGCATTCTTATCATATCATAATAAATTTTTAGATCCGTTAAAAACTATTCTAACAATAAAGAAACCGACTTCAACAGTAACTAAGAAGGGAATAATAAAATTTTATAGATCTTGGTCGGTCGGTCGGTGCCACGTAAAACATAAAATAGAACAACACATGTGCAAAATGCACCGACTTCGAGATTATAATATTTAAGTATTTTATGATTTTTAACCAACTTAAAAACAAGAGGTTGTTGAAATATTTATGTTTCGCTTTTTAATTACTTTTGACATCGGTTTTATTTTTGTTGAAACGTTTTTTTAATTAGTACGGGGGTAATACCTCTATAACTCCTATTATTGCTATGCTTTTATTTTAAATGAAAAAGTTTTCAATATCGATGGATGTGCTCTTTTACGTAATAATTTCGGAACCGATTTTGATGAAATTTTGCTGTAATATACCTTATAGATACATAAATCAGACTAACACATTTTCTTTAAACTTTATTTTCAATTCATTTAGATGAACGTCCATAAATTATTTTAATTAAATTAGTCTATTGGCTAATATAACATTAAAATTATAATGCTTCACAAATATGTTCACGGGCATAGCTAATAATGAATTCGTATTACCTTATTCTTAGATATCCCGCCATGAACGTCGGATATCGCAGCTCGAAGAATTGAACTCCATGCCCTTATATCCCACCGAAGAAGTGATATGGGATGAGAATGTGGTCCCTACAGAGATCTACAGCGGCGAGAACTGTCTTGCTCTTCCAAAGCTCAACTTACAGTTTTTGACTTTACATGATTACTTGCTGAGGAACTTCAATCTGTTCCGTCTGGAGAGTACTTGTAAGTATTTATTATCGAATATACTCCTTAATAATCGATTTCCATATTAGGCCCCGGTATGGACATTCTATGAGGAGTCAAATAACAATAATAATATTTTTTTCTTTTAAAGTACCCCTCTATTAGAGCGAACAAAACAAAAAAGATCAAATCGGTCATGCCATTTTAGACTTTTGGCGAGACTAACGAAAAGCTATTGATTTCTTATTCGGCCGCATTCGGCCACTGTCGCCGCGCACGTACACATGTTTTTTTAATGTTTAAGAAGTAAAGTCTAGTCGTACGTGGAAGCTTACACATATAAGTTTTTTTTACTAAATTCATCACAGTTGCTTCGACTATCTTACCCTCAGTTACGTATTTCGTTTGATGTCTCATAGTATAAATTATTTTTTATAAGTTAGTGGTTTGGACTTGTAGAAAGTATATATACTGTCAAGTAGACTCACAAGTGTATGAAAACAGTGTTTATGGTCAAATTGGTGCTGGTAGACTGTAACATATTCAATACGATCAAAAGGCAGATCTTTTGTAGAATGGTCAGGTAAAAAGCAGCGATAATGAATGTGTATGAAAAGTAAATGAAGAAAAAGGTATATGTCAAGATTGTAGCATGTGTAGGTCTATCGTATCTGCCTACCGATATAGGAAACATGCGCGATACCATATATTATATGTATCATTATTACAATAAAGTCGATACTACACATGCCAATTTCTTTTCCAGATGAAATCAGACAGGACATAGAAGATGCTGTTTATCGTTTAGCGCCATGGTAAGTTTTGTGATTTAAGTTTTCATTTGTAGGGTCGTGAAAACATTTTAGCAGAGATTAATCCACTGATAGAACCTTTAATAAATATTTTCTATAACATATTTTATGTCGGGTTAATTTTTATGTTTTACTTCGCACTGACTTCAAGATGTTGTAGAAAATGTTTACTTTTTAGTTTGAATTCGGTTTTGTTTTTGTTAAAAAAATGTATTTTTTACTTTTTAGTGCGCAAATTCTTAAATAGGTTTAGAAATAATATATTAAGCGCCTGTAGAAATTGTACTACTGGCTTGCGTATACAAGTTTGCTTTTTTATGAGTGTAGGCGCTCTTCAACAATGGTTGCTCTCGATTTCCCTATAATACGATCATCAGATCCTGACTTGGCGACAATAGAACCATCTCAAGAGTATAAGTCTTTCGAATACCTAAACAAATCGATTCACAATTGATGGAGATGTCGTGTGATAAACATACATAAAAATATAGTCGAATTGACATCCTCCTCTTTTTTGTATTAAGTTAAAAAAAATATATTTACACGACGAATTGAGGGCCTCCCTTTTTTTTGAAGTGGATTAAAAATCATCATGACCGTTCAATACATCTCCAGTTTTGACAGCATGTTTATATGTACTAGGCGAGCAGAAGACGGCAGTGTTTATTTTGGCGGTTGGGCGCGTATGGCGCACCCTGTAAAGAGCTTCGCGGTAGTGGAAGTGGCCAAACCGAACATCGGCGAGAAGGCGCCGTCGCGCGTCAGGGCTGACGTCAGCGTTACGCTCAGCGTCAGGAGTGACGTCAAGCACGAGTGGGAGGGGCTAAGGAAACACGACGTCTGCTTCCTGGTCACCGTCAGGCCGACTCAGGGAATAGGTATTTATATGAGTGCTCGTAGTAACGGAATGCTGCGCAAAATTTAGTCCTGGGAAGCTAATTGTCAGTTATAGTTCAGATTAAATCAACTTATAGTATATGCAATAATTTTACGCAATACATATTAGTCCATGATTGACGACCAGTCCTTGTCATTTGTTCTATTTTGGAATTCTCTTATTGTGCTATAAGCACAAGTTTGAATCAATAAATACATTACTAACCCGCATATATACTCTGTACATATGGGTCGTTGCGCAAAACTGGTTTATCACGAGACGTAAGCCAAACTTACAATTCCTTAATCCCGCATTTACTAAATGATTTACCTCTTGTTTTTGGGAACAGTATTAATTACGCCTAAAATATTAAAATTAAATTGAAACTGCAAATGCAAGTTAAGTTAAATGCAACAAACGCTGTCAACCATAGTATTCATATAAATCCTAGAGGTTTCCAATACTATTATAAGTATGTATAAATTGATCGATTATATCGATAGAGCATATTTTTTTATTTTACGTCTTACATCGGGTACAAGCGTTTACGCACGTTAGTGCTAGTGGCTGTAGCAATGTGCGTTTTGTTTATAGCGTTAAAAATAACGTCGTTAATGGTTAGCTACATTAGTGTATACACATACGTTACCTGTCAATATTTATGTTTTTGACAATTAATAACAATATCGCAATAAACCCGTCACTCTGTGAAACGGTCACTAACATTAACATTTTCTCAGATGTAGCAGAGGTATGACCAAATAAATTTAAAATCTCAATTTACTACGTTCTAAATACAAAAACTTTTTTCACTGTTTTTAAACTATTAGGTAAAATCGCGTTGAGACGACCTAAAAAGTAAGCTTGTTTAGCCTAATGGTTTACTAATACAATAGTAATGAGGAGGTAGAGGGGTCGATTCCCAGATCTAAAAAGTAAATACGTTTGGACCGAGTGTACTCGGATAACCGGTCGGGATCTACTCGTATCGAAGGAATTGGTAGTCCGATTGTATTAGGATAGTAGCGTTTGATCTTACCTATATCTAAGTATACTTGTAGATCTTGCTTAAATACAAATGTTCATTCAGTTGTACACATTTAATAATTTCTCTCGATGTATGTACCTGTGCAGTAGGCCAATTTTAGTAGCGCGGGAGACTTCGATATTGAATTGGGAATCGTGTAAGCGCAACAGAGCTAAGAATACTTAGCAAGCAACACTGTCATTTACGCTTGCGAATAAAGTTTAATATAGATTACTAGAGTCAACACATTGCATTAAAATTTTATCAGGCGCGCTTTGGTGACTGTTATAAAATATTGTTTTTTTTTGTACTTATTTAAAGACTTAATTAGGTTTTTCTATATACAAAACTTTCGTGTAAAATTATCTGACTGATCGCTCGTGAAACTGCTTAAAAATTCGTTGCGTGGTTCAGGAGGAGTTAGCAGATATACAGACTTTGTTTTATACTATTAAAAGATTTACATGTAGGAAATCGTTCTGCACTTTTCTGTAAAATGAAAACTGCCGATCGGAATTATAAGTTGCGTAAAACCATTATGCTAGAGTAGTAAAGTTAATTTTTAAAACTTCGTTAGGTACAAAGTACGACTACAGACAGAGCATGGTCGATCAAACGGGCATAGTGTACGTGAGGGGTTGTGAGGTGGAAGGGATGCTGGACAGCGCGGGGAGGGTGATCGAAGAGGGGCCCGAGCCACGGCCGCAGCTTGAAGGCGACTCCAGAACATTCCGCCTACTTCTAGATCCTAACCAGTACAGGCTGGATTTAGACCGGGCCAGTAAGGGGAATGAGGTACGCCTTTGAGAAATGTTTACAACTTTATGCATATTAAGGCAAGTGCCAAAGACAGACAAAAAAAAATTCTGCTATGTTAACGTGGTAATTTGAAAGTGCGTTTGTTTGATGTTCATGTATTTTGTTGGTGTCTATGCTCTAGTGGTCTAAGCGGTGGCTCGCTCAGTTTACTATAATGCAGAGATACCGTGTTCCATTCTTGGAATGGTAATTTAAACGTACATTACGTTATTTGATATGGTCTGAGCACTTGGGATAAACTCGAGAGATTGAAGTATAATAAAAAATAGTTTTTATATTAATATGTTCCTTCTTCGCAGTGGTAAATATGTATTGTTTTTAAGTACTTACTTAAAAATATTAAGATCAATACTTTGTATTCAAAATTATCCCATCGTTTTCTCTAATGGCCGATTTTTCAATGATCAGATAAAAGTTAACCATCTGATAAATCAGGGATTCCTAAACTATTCTGTCCGAGACCCCTTTTTCAAAATGAACTGATACCTCAGACCGCCATAGCTAAATTACTTTAAAAATCCTATCTCTAGTTTGTTTCGTATTGATACAAAATACTTACTAATTTAAAAACTGCGGTTGGTTAGGTCTGTAAACTAGACATCATTTTTTCATTAAAATTTAACTAAATAAATAGATATTCATTAAATTTCAAGTATAATGAATAATTATTAATACAAATTACATACAAATACTTAGTAGGTAATTATTTAAAAAAACACGTTTGTACACGTAACACAACGTATACAGTATCTTGAAAGTTTCAAATAAAAACTTGTGGTAATTAATAAGGGTTATTTTTTACACCTTGTCGACTCCCAAAATAAGTTTTTGTTTATTCAACCCCTGTGAATAAAGTTCGACTCCAGGGGGTCGATATCGACCACTTTGGGAATCCCTGGTATAAATCATAACCGAAACGAATTTAAAAGTGAAACCGCTTTGTTCAAGCAACTGTAATATTTAATTTGTTCATGTTGTATTTTATTTGTTGAATAACTTTTATCTGACGATGGAAAAATCGATCCTAAATCAACTAAATAAACAAATCTGCAATATATTCTCTTTGTAAGGACGTATATGAAACATTCAACATTGTGATGCGTCGTAAGCCGAAGGAGAACAACTTCAAAGCGGTATTGGAGACTATTCGTGAACTGATGAACACGGAATGCGTGGTCCCTGATTGGCTTCACGACATCGTGCTGGGTTACGGCGATCCAGGCCAGGCGCACTATACCAGGTAGTGATTTGCCTATACTTAGTTTTGTTTCTGTCTTTCACCTTTTTGAATACAGCTTCGTTCACTTTATGAAATTAGCCAGCGTCAAGTATAAATGTTAATTTTCAAATTTCTTCAAGCCTGTGGGTTTTTGACTAAATTAAAAATATATGGAAAAATGCTTGACCACATTAAAGCACCCAACGTGTTTGCTTTTAGCGCTTGAGTAGACGCCGCCGCCGCGTTACTATTTTGTGAATTTCTATCGTTCCACAGCGAAAGTACGGTGGTAGGGTTAAATGGATGCTAGGCGTTTAAGGAATACATAATATGTTGCACTGAATTTTCAGTACTGCTTGTACATTATTACGTCGTTTATACATGTCTTTTTCTCTGGTTGTGCACTGTTGGCTATGACTCCGTTATTTTTTTTTAAACGGCCGTAACACGTTGCGAAGTGGTGTACACAAAATAGGAAATAGGCTTAATTTTCAACTTATATATGACCTACCAAAAATCTTCTTCAATGAAAATTAGTTTGAATAAAAACTTTTGAATTGCATAAAACTTTTATTACGTTTCAGAATGCCAAACGAAATCGCCACCTTGGACTTCAACGACACATTTTTGGATATGGAACATTTGCGAAATAGTTTCCCGGGATGTGAGATTAAAGTGCAAACGGATGACCCGCGCAAATTAGTCAGACCTTTCAAGTAAGTTACGTTTCCCTTACTTTTTAAGGTTCCGTAACTATGTTGGCACAAAGCGAACCCTTATAAAATCGTCATGTCCTTATGTGCATCCGTCTACCTTTGTATGTCGTAGTAAATTTCTAAGAAAGTACTAAGTATAATGTATATACAGATGGAGTTTGATATCTTTAAAGAAAGTAAAATTAAGGGTTGGCTGCTTACATTTGACTGAGGGTTGAATTTTTTTTCAATTTAAACTATAATGTATTAATGTAGGCACTGCCAAAAGTATATTAAGCCAAATAGCAATAAATTGTTAGGGTGCCAATCTTTATAATACTAACAATGGTATAGCTCACAATATATTTGCTTGTAAGCTATTACGATTGTTTATTACTGACGACTTTTTAATGAAATGAATTTTATCACTATTCATTTTGATTAATAAATTTTTATTTGTTTATAGATTGACATTCGAGAATGTAGTTCGCAAACAAGAGTTGGGTGAGAACGCTATGGACGAGGATGAACAACGCAAGGTGATTATCGTAGAGCCGCATGTTCAACCAAAGCGTGGCCCTTACTTATACAACGAGCCAAAAAAGTAAGTCTTTTCTACTTTATCATGATGAATAGGTTCTCGTTTGACCACGTTCACTCTTAATGTCAAACCGTGGTGCGGTCGAAGATAATAATAATAATAAATGGACGAGGTTATCAAGACGAACAACTACCGGAAGTACATTCTGAAGGATGGCACGCTTGACATATGTCGGGCATGCCACCGCCCTGGTGAGTCTCTCAGACATGTCACTTCCGGTTGTTCTCGTCTTGCTAACAGCGAGTACTTGCACAGGCACAACCTAGTAGCCAGGATCATCCACCAGCAACTTGCTTTTAAATACGGACTTGTCTCGTCGGAGGTACCTTATTATCAATACAAACCCGAGCCAGTTCTTGACAATGGTCAATATCTGCTCTACTGGGACCGATCAATTATCACAGACAGGACTATTGTTGCCAACAAGCCTGATATTGTGATAGTTGATCGGTCTGCGAGACGTGCTATAATTGTAGATGTCGCGATTCCCCATGATGGTAACCTCGTGAATGCCGAGAAAGATAAACAAATAAAGTATATTGATCTTGCTCACGAGGTTACCGCTATGTGGAACCTGGACTCTACAATCGTAGTACCGATAGTGGTGTCAGTGAATGGACTAATAGCGAAGAGCCTTGACCGCCACCTTGAAAGGCTCTCGCTTGGTATCTGGTTGAAGGGTCGGATGCAGAAGGCAGCTCTGTTGGACACGGCCCGTATTGTGAGTAGATTCCTGTGTCTGGGGCCTTAACCACCGGTAGTCTGGACCCTAGGCCCCACTGCCGGCGAAGATCAGTTTTTTATATTTTTTTTATAAATGAATTTGTATATTTTATAAGAAAAATGTAAAAAATTTGGAATAAAAATATATATGTGAATTATAATAATAACCCGTCAGTGTCACGCCACATTTACATTAAATATGTCAAGGGACGTCTACGTGTTGGCTTCCCCATGGCCCCACGCAAGCCCTCCAAATGTCCGACCCATTTGTATGGCCCATGGTCTTTATTTATTTCTCAACACAATGGATTCACTAAGAAACCTGGTGTGTGAGACTGGTGCCTGAAATAGATTTATAAGAAATCTGTATGACAGGTCACCAGTGCTCCACTCCATGGCTGCCAAAAATAATAGATTAAGTTAAATATATAGGTAAGCTTACACAGTTAAGACACAAATAAAATGTTAGAATAAAAGAAGAATGTATGCGCATGTGCGTATGTGTGCGTCTCTCTCTCTCTCTCTCTCTCTCTCTCTCTCTCTCTCTCTCTCTCTCTCTCTCTCTCTCTCTCTCTCTCTCTCTCTCTCTCTCTCTCTGTGTGTGTGTGTGTGTGTGTGTGTGTGTGTGTGTGTGTGTGTGTGTGTGTGTGTGTGTGTGTGTGTGTGTGTGGTTGTGTGTGTGCGTGCGCGTGCGCGTGCGCGTGCGCGTGCGCGTGCGTGTGCGTGTGCGTGTGCGTGTGCGTGTGCGTGTGCGTGTGCGTGTGTGTGTGTGTGTGTGTGTGTTGGCGTGTAGTCATGGGGGGGTGACGGTGGATGAGGATGCGTACGGGTGTGTGTGGGTGCGGGTGTATATAGATGTGAATGTATGAAGATGGAGCAGACTACCTAGAAAATACCTATTCAAACAAGACTTTAAGACACCCGTAATGTACTTTTCGGAAAGCATGAAGAATATCGTCGTGAAACGGTTAGCCTTGAGCTAATTGTGTTTCTTGCGGTGAGTGACAGTTCTGTTAGTCCACTTCCTCCGCCCCTTTTCCATTTCCTATCCTAAGTGCACTTTTAATACATATTTGATAATAAAGTTGCATGGCAAAAAGCTTCTATCCGTGTAGGAATGGAGAGAGAATACAATTTCCTGCGACCGGGCGGCCTGTCGTAAGAGACCGCAAAACAACCGACACCCAAATGGTAAGGTATTTGCCCATCTGAATAGCTACCAACCCTGGTTGAATTGCGTTCCGGCATTAGTGGCCAGGTTGCAGTCTCCCTTTAGAGAGCAGCAGGGCATTTGTATTGTAGCATCACCTTTAGTGTTGCAAATGTCTATGGGTGGTAGTAACCACTTTCTATCAAATGGACCTTCTGCCTATCTGCTGAATTCGTGCAATAAAAAAAGCCCCGTCTAAAATCCGGAAGTGATTTTTTTTTGGGTTCCCTGACGCAATAAAACCTGAAGCAAATAAAGAAATCCTAAAAGAAACTGACTTTATAGGCGTGAGTGATCCAAAATCTGCCTATGGCTTGATTATCCCAAAACCTTCAGGTAAGTTCTCGACATAATCAGCAGAAATATAAGTAGGCCAATTTCAAGCATATAATTAAAACTTAGGAACAATTCATACCACTGGACATCCTAACCAAATAACCAAATTTTTTTTTTTTTTTTTTTTTTTTTATTGCAGGAGATCAGCAGACAGGCAGAGGGGCCACTTGATGGAAAGCGGTCACCATCGCCTATGGACATTTGCAACACCGAAGGTGCTACAAATACGCTGCTGCTCTTTTAAGGGAAACTGGAACCTGGTCACTAATGCCGGAACACAACTCAAGGTTGTTATGGCGACATGCTTTAGACTAGGGGTGGTAGCCATCCAGTCGGGCAAATGCCCTACCACCTGGCATATTCTATATTCATATTCTACGTAGTTATGATCTTTTCAATTAAATCTGTGTTATATATTTTTGACCATTTTCTCAAATTAGTTTTAAGACCAAACCCCGCGTGAACTCCCCAGCGAAGTTTCATTAAACACTGTATTACAATATACTGTCATTAACCGTTACGCAATGTTTCTTTAAATACAAAGTTCTTGCTTCAAATATATAATCAGGCGTAGAAAAAAGATAGAATTTGCTTTGGTGTATATTGTTTGTTTGATTGAATGTATTTAACATCTCATCATACAGTAACTTAAGCTGGTGTCCATTGTAAAAGAAAATTATGTCTTTTGAGACAAAAATAACAGCAAAATATTACTCTTTCTGCCAAAAACACTTCAGGATCTCTACTGTAGGTAGGTATTCGATTTCTGACATGGTAAATTTTACTAAACAGGTTTCCGCCATTTGCAATGGTATGGGTGGCCGAGATCGGGTTCAGCGTTATCCGTTGTATATTATTCATAATACAAGCGCAACTAACTTGCGTGGGTTGATAATATACAATGTGGGTAGAATGTTTCTCTGTAGATTTAAATACATAAAATCATCAAGTGATCAGGAGGGCTGGTTCCTCGGTCAACGGATCAGTATTCCGACCCAGCGAGGTAACGTAGCCAGCCTTCGGAGAACCTTACTTATTGAGTTCGATGATCTAGGCACAGTATTCTACATATAGGTTTAAGGGATTATAGGTAGAATACAATATAAGTTAAGTTTTCTTCACGGTAGTATAAATAGGTTATCTTTTAGAGTTAGTATATATTTTATATCCTGTATTGATTGTATTTCCATAAATAAATAATGATAAAATACTCGTATTTATTTTTGTTTTAATTATTTTTTGATATACATAGAACAGACAAAACTTTTCAGTTTTATAATACGCATTTGTGTTTGTAATTAATTTCCGTTTGTTATAAATATTAATATTTTTAAATTTATTATAGGAACACAATTCTGTTCACTCCAACGCAAGTAGAAGCGATCCGCTCTGGAATGCAACCTGGCCTTACTTTAGTAGTCGGTCCTCCTGGAACAGGTAAGACTGCTTACAAATTATGACACCGTCATAGCATTATATCCAGTTGCATCTAAAACATATATCAGTTCTTGGTTCAATTTTCTAATATCGTGCTGACGGGTTTTGGTCTTTCCATGTCGACACCTCCAAGGAAAACTACGCTAACTTAATTTTAGTTTTTAGTAATTTAGTTTAGTTTTTAAGGGAAAAATACTCATTAATGTCTTAATATATTATGATTCTGAATTTACATAAACAAATATGAATCTACAAACATTTAGTACCTCAATATTATTTTATGAAATTTTAGGAACATATATTACATTCCTAACATTCCATAAGACATTAATGAGTGCTTTCCCTTAAAAACAGAAAATACCTACAATTAAGTTGGCGTAGTATCCCTTGGAGGTGCCGATATGTGTGTAATACTCCTTGAATGTCTGCGTCTCAACAGTTGAGACGTTAACTTTTAGTCAGCCAAATATCAAGAGAGAAAATGTTTTCGTTTTATTATAATACTTTTTTAATTGTTTACCTACTTTTCCTAAAAAAAGGCCGTCATGGGATGGTTTTGAACCCGGCACGTTTATATAAGGTGGATGGGTAGTTTTTCTTTAATTTCGATGTATAAGTCTCCTAACAATATTTTTCTGAATGGCAAGTTTCTTATGAGGATTAGAACCCAAGTCATTACAATGAAAACTGGGTACCAAATCTACTGAATTATTACGACTCCATCTCATGATCTTCTTTTCAGCGATCCTATTTAAAGCACATAATATTATTATCATTTTTACCTGGCGAAGAATTACTATGTTACTGATTTTTACTTATGGCTAGTTCCTATATCTTATTATTTATTCACGTTCCTTACCATCAATGGAATTTTGACATTACTTGCATGGAGCTTATGTCAAATTTTAACCGATAGTAAGGCAAACGAACGGTCGGTATGATATAGGAATCGGACATGGATCACACAATATTACATTTAATATAGGTATTTTTTTAAATGATACGTATTCATTGTCTCATATTTTATAGTGGTATCAAGTGGAAATCTTTGTTATCTATAATATTGTACAATTCTAAACATGCCGTGTCTGTACAATCAAGCTATGATATAAAAACTATTACATATATATATATATATATATATATATATATATATATATATTCTCTGATCGACAGCAAATTGATAGACTTAAAATCTGCGCTACTTTTTATCTCGGGAATCCCGCGGGAAAATTTCTGGGAATTATTTAAAATGGCCAGATTAAAAAAAAAAAAAAATAGGATTTTTTCACTGATCGATAGCAAATTTAATGTAATAAAATGTGTGATATTTTTTATACCTGGAATCCCGCGGAAATTTTCTCGAGAGCGGTTTGTGGTCGTTTGGGTGCATAAAAATCCCGCGGGAATTTCGAGTCAAGCGTGGTACGAAGTCGCGGGCATATCTTAGTTTCTAATAAAAACTTTATTGGGATAAATTGTTATCGTATATTATGTTGAGTTTGCAATTAGAATAGTTAATAATACTACGCTTTAACGGTTTTAAGCGCGGTAATTTATTTGATTTTCGTTATCCCGACGTTTTGCCCACTTTTCAGTGGTCGTGATCACGCAAGATAGACGTTGACACTTGACATCTTTGTCTTCCGTCATCACGGATTATGTCTACAAGTCGCGAAAACTTAAGGAAATATTATTAGAATAGTTGTTTTGTTTTACATTTTAAAAACATAAAAACTAAAAATTAATGAACCTTAACATGCATAATTATAGAACTTAATAAGATTATCTAATGTCGTCATGCCACTCCTTCGGAATAATAATGATTGTTGAGCAATGAATTTGAAATAGATATGACAGACGAACATAGTTATTCCACATTTACGAGTATTGTTAAAACATATCGTCATTGTACTGAAATAACTTTTCTGAGTTATCTAGTTAGATTTCATCTGTTTTTAGGGTTCCGTAGCCATTTTAGCTAAAACGGAACTCTAACCTTTCGTTTACGTTATGCCGGCTTCCACGGCAGCAAGTGACGAGGGAAATCGGCAGCGCGAGAATCAAACGTTCAAATACTCGATCGTTTATTGCACATATTATGAAACAGTGTTACAAGTTCACAATAACCATAGTAGGGTAGGTATAGCAATGGGTATTGTTCGGAACGATCTATTCTACCTACTAAAAAAATCATGTAAATTGTAAAAGCAATTTCATTCTCTGTAAGTTTATCCGTGCAGGAATGGAGAAAGAATACTAATTGCTGCGGCCGACCGGCCTGTCGTAAGAGGCGAAAAAACAACCCACAGCCAGGTGGTAGGGTATTTGCCCGTCTGAATGGCTACCTACCCTGATCTAGAGCATGCCCCCATAACAACCTTGAATTGTGTTCTGGCATTAGTGGCCAGGTTCCACCGTTTCAGTATCTACGAGTCCGGCAGCACATTGTTAGCATCTTTAGTGTTGCAAATTTCCTAGGCGACGGTAACCACTTTCCATCACAGTTGGGCCGTCAGGCTGTTTGCTGATCTCCAGCAATAAAAAAAAGTTGCGTTTACATGTTTAGGCTGCTCACGTTTCTCGCATTTTCCTGCTTGCTGCTATGGTAGTGGGCTTAATTTAAACGAGACTTGATTGACAGACATCATGTAATTCGACAGCCTTTACTAGCGGTCTCGGTAGACGTTGTCCTGCCCTAAAAAAAAATCTAGGTCGATTCCAGCGCCACCTACGGGGTCTAATTAAGAATCTAAACCACCCCGGGACCCACTCTAACACACATAAAATTTCATTAAAATCGTAGAACCCGATTCCAGCGCCAAGTATTTTGTTTAGATTGATGGGTTACATTATTGAAGTTTTAATAGGGATCCCTAATTTTTATATAGCTTAAATTAGTCAGGGATAATGTAGCATTCGAATGGAGAACGAATTTTAAAATCGGTTCAGTAGTTTTTGAGTTTATTTGTTACGAAGCTATTAAAAAAAACTGGAATAGACTATAAGCGATGGAGAACACGATGCAATTTTTTTTAGATTTCTCTTGTCTGTTTCTTCGGCATTCACATAAAAACTACGGGACCGATTTCAATGTGGTTTTCGATGGTAGACAGTACATTTCTAGACTTAAAATTTACGCCACTTTTTCTAATGGGAATACCGCGAGAATTTTTCTGGGAATGATTTTAAATAGCCAGATTTAAAAAAAATCGAATTCCAATGTGATTTTTTTCATTGATCGATAGCAAATTTTACGTAATAAAATGTGTGATATTTTTATCCCGGGAATTTTGAGTTTGAAGTTGTTCGGATGCATAAAATTAGCTTATTCCACACAGTTTCCACTAAAATGATAGCTTACATTTTCTTTAATGTTGCGATCCTTTGTGTCCTGGAAATCCTGCGGGAATTTCAAGTCAAAGTGTGGATGAAATCGCGGGCATATCCTAGTTATATAATATTAGTATAGATGTCACAGTCTCTGAAACCACAGGGTGGGTTTATTTATATGGATGAAATTCAGTACATGATATCACACCGCTCGAGCCGGCCTCGCAAGCAGTAATCAAGATTCCAACATGATTCTAGCTCTATTTCGCCATGAATGACTTTTCAAGTGTTTTGATGGTCTTTCGGAGTGGTGGGTTGGGTTCCCAGGTGAAATAGTCCTCATTGTTCTTACGCCCATTTTTAAATAGAGCGAACAAAAAGATAATAAATTCTTTGGACAAACCCATAATCCGTGTAGACGTGGCCCTGCCCTTGACGTTTGCATCACATACGGTTATAAATATGAGGTCATGTTGTCTGGGAATGATGATAGCAATACAATTTTAGTAAAAACAAAAACAGTCAAGTGCTTGTCGGACCTTATACATTCATTGTACGTAGACAAGCAAGGGTTCCGTAGAGGCGACAAAATCCACTATTTTCATGTTTGTCTGAGAAAAAAGTTTTTAATCCATAATACCCTATTTACCACAAAATCTATCATACCATATATTATTATGTTAATTTATCTGTGTAGAAAAGGAAAAAACATACTAATTCCTGCAGGCTGCCGGCCTAACGTAGTTTCGAGTTTGTTGCGCCTTCTTCTTTAACAGTGAATAGATTTGCTTTGGAAGCGATGGTAGATTTATGACTTTCAATAAGTATTCTGTAAAATTTAATTTTGAAATAAATACACTTATTTTCTTAAGAGGCAACAAAACAAACCACATATAGGTGGTAGGGATGGCGAGCCCGGTGTAGACTATGCCGCCCTAACAACCTAGAATTGTTTTAACAGTATTGGCGAGTTAATAACTACTCCATCCATCAGGTGGGTCCTCACCGTGTCTGCTGTTCTCCAGCAATAAAAAACCAATTTTCTTTATAAGGTAAAACTGATGTAGCGGTGCAGATAATATCGAATATCTACCACAACTTCCCATGGCAACGCACTCTAGTGGTGACGCATAGTAATCAAGCTCTTAATCAACTGTTTGAGAAAGTCGCGGAGTTGGATGTCGATGAACGGCATTTGTTGCGTCTGGGACACGGCGAGGAGGCGTTGCAAACAGATAAGGACTTTTCGAGGTAAGAGTAAATTTATGAATGGATTAAAACATTTACAATATATAAAGCACTGGGTCCCAATTCTGCTATCATAATATTATCAGAATGCTCGACCAGTGGCATCATAATCGCTGTTTTTTCATACAAAAACAACCACTACGATGCCAATGGTCGACCATTCTGACGATATCTTAATAGGATTATCTTAATATCTTATTGGGGTCCAGGATAATGCTGCCAGGGGCCCGATTTTCAGGGGTCTGGGTATGCATGCCGATTTGCACCTGTTCGGGACATTAAATGTCCCAATAAATTACATTGAATAAAAAGCATTATTATGAGAAAATTAAGACTATTATTATTAGATTAGTATATTAAAAATTAGAAATCTAAATAATTAAACCTTAATTTTTTTAAATCCTTGTTTTTTATTTGTCCCGATCTACAAACCTAAATCTCGATTTATTTTACCTTCTGCCCCGATTTAATTAAAACAAATTGGATCTGATAACACTAGTCCTGGAAGAGATCGCTGTCAACGATAAAGCCGCCTACCGAATTGTAAACCGTTTCGTGTATTGTTTCATTAATTTTATTGTACAATAAAGTATGTTCTATCCTATTATATTCTAAAGACCAAGTAAATAGTGTGTGTAACAATGTGGGTGCTGTTAGAAACGCGCTTCTTTTTTTGTAAAGGTGTTTTTGAGTATACGCACTCTAGTGATCACTATAGGTTATAACCATTGTTATTTTTCTTTGTCTAATTGTTATTTTTCCCATTAATACCAATGTTATTTTGTAGCACAATTCTATTAATTTTTTTATAATAATTGAAATCTAAAACTTAAGTACGTGCATCTAGTACATTGTAGGATATTCCGCACGCTTCGCTGCTCGGGTTAATATGATGGGGCTCCCCAGCTTTGCAGTATAGGTACCGAATAAAACATCTTGGTATTCGTCGTTTGACTATGGACCAATGTTGCGGCAATTAAACCATAGCGAACGCTGCGACTTCAGCTGACTTCGACCCATCAATAATGGGGACTCAAAAGAAACGATTAATGTGCCTACAGAAATATGATTGCTAATCATGTCTTCAAAGGCTTCACGAGTGAATGCACGTACACGCCTGTTTATAATCGTGAAGTATTGAAATAAGTCGTAATCATGACCTTGAAGTCTATAGCGCTGACCTTATCAGCGGACGGGCCTAAAACAAGAATAACGGTTCATATTTATTACTAGTTGTGCCCACGGTTTCTTTTACGCGGAATTACTTATAATTTATACATTCTGGAACTTGGGGATATCGAAACAATATGTAAGAAAATATAACATATAATCCATTAAAATCCAATGAGACATTTCAGAGCCTATTTGAAACAGATTGACTGACAAAATTATATAAATACATAACAAAAGTTGTGTAAGTCTAAGTTTCTACAAATTTTAGTATTTGTATTAAAATCACAGACAGACACTTATTTTTTTTTATTTTATATAAAATGGTTGTGCAGTAGACAGTTGAATATGTAACACATTTTATATTAGGATATACCCGCGACTTCGCCCACGCCTGACTTGAAATTCCCTCGGGATTCGCGGCACACAAAGTACCATATTATTTAAAAAAGAATATAAGCTGTGTGAAAACTGTGGCAGAATAATCAAATTTTTATGCATCCGAACAACTTCAAATCGCTGCCGGGAAAATTCCCGCGGGATTGCCGGGATAAAAAATCATACATTTTATTACATAAAATTTGCTGTGGATCAATGAAAAAAACACATCGTAATTCAATTTTTTTAAATCTGGTCATTTAAAATCATTCCCAGAAAAATTCCCGCGGGGTTCCCGGGATAAAAAGTATCGCAGATTTTAAGTCTGAGAATTTGCTGTAGATCAGCAAACGCCGCATCGAAATCGGTCCAGTAGTTTTTACGTGAATCCCGAACAAACAGACAAACCGACTAACAGACAAGAAATGAAAAGAAAATTGCGTCGTGTTCTCCGTCGTTTATTCTATTCGTAGTTCCAGTTCCGTTTGTTTTTTTTAATAGCTTACAGACACGGTATGTTTAGAATTTTATAATATTATAGATTATAATGTAAATCAATTGTACAATAATTATGTATACCACCATCGCTTTTTGAATCTATATATATTCCTGCCACGGGTTGTCTCGAAGACGCCTTTTCGCAATAAGATTAGCCTTTGTACTTACTCTATTAGAATAATAAGAACCTACTAGTAGTATTTTTCTTTCATAGTTTACTACGTACTATAAGGAGTTATCTAATTATTCTTAAAAATAGGTTATTGCGCAGCTTTTTTCTGTAATTTAACGAGGCCATAAAGTTAACATGAATATAAAATACATACAATTTCCGCCTAATCTACTTCTAAGAATTGTTTTCTTTGCGTCATTTACAAATATTTGACGTCGTTTTTCACGTGATAAGATTGGCATAGTTTGTTTAACAATGTAAACAATAAATAAGTGTTCGCTTTAACTTCTCACTATTTTTGATATACAGGCAAATCACGAAATAAAACTTTTTCAGGTAAAGTGTCTTATATTCATCTCAAGAAGAACATTTCTCTTACAAATCATAAGATTTGGTGGAATATGCTTTTAATATGGGCTTTTGCTCTCCGGTAGTGTAAATATCCATATGCGATGATAACCACTTTCCACCAATCTGTCTGCTATACTCCAGGTTTTTAGTAAAGTTACAGTGACCGTTCTTAATTGTTATATTTCTCGGTTTTACTACTTTGTACCGTTTTGCCAAATATCATATGTACGCCCCTGGTAGTTTTTGACAAAAATGACATTTGTGTAGAAGGATAGACAGGTGGGCATAACGAAGATTTTCATATACGATATACAAATTGTACAAATGAAAAGATACCGGATTATGGATGTATTCCCACCTTTAAAATAATCTAAATACGAAATTAATTCATAATCTGCTAAATGTGTCCTCCACTTCGATCGCGCAGACTTGAACTCTATAGTCATACCTCCTGAACCCTACAAGATAACGAAATAAATCAGATGAAAATCTATAATGTTATAAAATTCTAAAAATGTCGTGGTAAATTGAAGCTATTTAAAAAAAACAACTGGAATATGCTATATAAGCGATGGAGAAGATGATGCAATTTTGTTAGATTTCTTGTCTGTTTGTGGGTTTGTCTGTTTGTTCGGGATTCACGTAAAAACTAGTGGGTCGATTTCGAAGCAGTTTTCGCTGTTCGACAGCACTTAGACTTAAAATTTGCCCTACTTTTTATCCTGGGTTACCCGTAGGAATTTTTTAGGAATGGTTTAAAACGGCCAGACTAAAAACAAAATTGAAGTCCAATGCGATTTTTTCACTGATTGATAGCAAATTTTGTGTAATATAATGTGTGATATTTTTATTCCAAGAATTTTCCCCGGAGTAGTTTATAGTTGTTCAGATGCATAAAAATTAGCTTATTCTGACACAGTTTTCACTAAAACGATAGCTTACATTTTTTTGAAATGCTGCGATACTTTGTTCAGCAGACAGACCTGATAGAAAGCGGTTACTGCCGCCTATGGACATTAGTTACACCAAAGGCGCTACCAATGTGCTGCCGCTCTCTTAACAAAGACTGGAACCTAGCCACTAATGCCAGAATATAACTAAAGGTTGTTATGGCGGTATACTCTAGACTAAAGGTGGTAGCCATCCAGACGGGCAAATACCATACCACCTGGCTGTGGTTTGTGTTGTCGTCTCTTACGACAGGCCGCCCGGCAGTAGGATATTGTATTCTTTTTCCGTTCCTGCACGGATGTAATATGCGCCCTGGGAACTCCGTGCGAATTTCCCCGGGAATGGTTTATACGCATAAGTGTTAGTTGATTTGGATAAGGTTTTACTAAAACAATAGTTTACGTTCTTTTTAAAATGTGCGGTACCTTGTGTCACCGGTATCCCACGGGTTTTACTCGGTATGATACAATTTAGTTCCATAAAAAATTGCTAATCCCGATACGATGTCACTAAAACCACAGCTTAAATTCTTTTACTAATTATGCGGTTTTTTATTCCTCGAATCTCGCGGAAAATATTCCGGGAATGGAAAAAATTTGTTAACTGATATAAAAATTATCCGGTTCCCATACGATTTTACTAGAACAATAGCTTAAGTTCTGTTTCAAATGCTTCGGTACTTTATGTCCTGGGAATTCCGCGGGAATTTTTCCCGAAGTGGTTTAAAATGGTTAGTGTTTGTTATTTAATGCTGAACAAAGGTTTTTAAGTCATGGTAACCCATCTCTTGCTCGGACTTAAGTACACGTTCTTGATACATACATATTTCCTTCTCTTTTTGTATATTGGTATGTATGTATCTCTGTCTTCCCTAATTATGGCTTACTTCACGAAGTGCCGCCATTGTGTAGTCGGATTTGGTTTGCGGTGTTAAAGAGACAGACATGTAAGAAATAATAAGTTTTTGACAAGTGCAGTGAGTTGTTGAAAGAAACTAAAAGGTGGCCGGCCTGAAAATTGATTGTTATTGTTCGAATGATTGTTTTTGATGATGATGAGCTGGTTTCAATATACGTGCAAGATATCTTAAAAAGCTAATGTGGACGTTCTTAGTTGACGGGGTTTTGGGTGAGTCTATATCATAGTCTATTGTATTTATTTTTGTTATTACACCAACATTTACACAACAACTGAAAGAAACAAAATTATAGTTTTATCTTCAGCGGTTTCGTGTGTACGGAGTATCCGGGGTTTTTTTTTACTTCGGATCCGTGCACACAGTTAGGGTGTATAAAATTGAATGATTTCGATACGATTTGTAATAGAACGATAGCTTAGGTTCTTTTTTAAATGCCGTGGTACATTATATCCTGGGAATCCTGGATTGTTTTTTAAAAATCGATCACATGGCTAAAATAGCACGAAAATTGGCCGTACATTACATACATTTATTACGGCTTAGCTAGATACTACTGAACAATTTGTATGCCTGAGTAATTTGTCATTTTTTATATTTCCCGGGATTTCCTAAATTCGAAACCATGTGGTTATTAACACTTGCTTGATGTCACAGTTTCAATATTTATTAGACATCTTTCGTAGAACAGTTGTAGTTGTGTGTGCCTTTAATAACATTTGTTATTCCGAGGTTTTATAGGAATTTCTGACGTTCATGTATTTCTATAATAAAAACTCCATTGCCCTGCTGTAAATAACCTTTGATTTTAAATATTCGCAAAGTAACTGTAATCTTTGTTACCTGTTCGACGTGGAAGAATTCGCGGGAAAATACAAAACGTAAGATAAAATTCCAGTTTTAATCCTTACATTTTTTTATATAAATCCGGTGCGGCAGATGCCCGAATTCGAAAAAGGAAGTCTATTCGAGAAAAACGAGCAACGCACAGACAAAAACTCTAGGAACTGTAATTTATGGTTTTACATTTTATAAATAGCAATTTTCACTTTATTTTTTGCGTTTATTTTGACATTACAGATCACACTTCAATTTTATTTATTAGTTATAAATGGATGTAGGCGTAAAATTAAATATTTGGATTTTCTACGCGGTAGATGTCTCAACGGTTGCCACCATCTATTTTTGTTTATTTTCAGACGTTCCTAATTTATATAATACAAAGTTTTGTACTGATGACGTGGATTACGAGGATTAAATTCAAGATTGCATACATCGCGCATTAACTTTACCTTATAGACTACAGATAACCACGGAAACATTAACTACCGCTGCTTTTACTTTATCTCAAAAAATAGAATTTACTTATTACTGTATTTGGGGTCTAGATTACTCACTCGTATGTAAGGCTCTAATCTAAACACAACTGCGTTGCGGCACCGCACCGCCGACATCGCCGGTGCCACCCGCCGCAACGCAGCCTTTTGCGTTGTGCAAGGCGTCGCGTTTGACGTCATAGTAAGGCGACAACAACATCTCAAGGTCAGTTTGTCTATAGCATTTTTGGTAACAACAAGCGTAAAACTAAGAGAGAGAGAGAGAGAGATAACTCTTTATTGCACACCAAAACGTACAATTACAAAAACAGACCATATTTACAATATTTTCTAGGCGATACAATAGGCGGCCTTATCGCTCAAAGCGATCTATTCCAGGCAACCTAAATCAAAAACAAATTTGAATCAGGTGATGTAGGTGGTGCAGGAAAAAGGCAAGGGACACATAAATACTCAAACTAATTTAACAAATAAATATACAAATACATACATATATACATAGTCATAAATATAATATACAAATATATACATATACATACATACATACATAACTTCACGCCAGTTCCCTTGCGGGGTAGGCACGAACAACAGAGCGCCATTTAGGCCCATTCTTACACACCTCACTTGCTTCTTTGACAATAATATATTACAAAATACATATATTATATAATAAATGTATTAGCATAATTATATTGTGTTAATCAGACATGGCTATTTATGGACAAATAGTGTTTTCTGAGTAAATTTCTAAATGTTGGTAAGGATTTGGCCTCTCTGACAGTAAGAGGTAGCATATTCCGTAGTTTGACAGCCTGCACTGTAAAAGAATTATCATAATAGGATGAAGTGTGTGCAGGTGTCATAAGTTTTCGATACGTATCAGAGCGCAAATTGTGGGCAGTGGATAGGCGAAGGAATTTAAAACGTTCCTTAAGGTTCCTTAAACTGGTAGCAGTATAAAAATTAAAAAGTCGGGGATTGATTTAGAGTTGTTGATATCTTTGGTCGAGGAACGTCCCGCTTTGTAGGATACTAATGACGTTTTATTATATGAATGTATCCCGTATCTTCTCTGTTTTTTTATTTATTTTGGTGTAATGTCTTCTAAGTAACAAAAGAGCAATACGTTTATTGCGAAACATGATAGGGCCACGTCCAGCAACGTTCATGAATCACAGAAAAATGATCACTTCATACTACGACAGCATTTACATCAATGTTTTAATGATATATTCAGTCTATGTTGGAGTCTTATTGTTTTGTCGAGTACAATTGCGATGTAATTGCAATGAGACACACTAGACTAGCTAACTAAACCATACAATCATCATCTTTTATTGAAACGTATTCGTTACTATGGCAAGAAAACGGTTTTGGAAAAATTTCAAGAAAAGTAACTTTTGTTTTAATTTCTTCGAACCTTAGCCCACTTGCCTTTACAAAAATCAATTAAAACGATTCATATACTCTTCGGGTAATCAGAGGGCTGGTTCCTACCTTGGACAAAGGATCAGTATGGCGATCCAGCGAGGTAACGTAGCCAGTCTTCTGGGAACCTTACCCATTGACTTTTATAACCTAGGCTTAGTATTCTACTTATAGACAAGTAAAACATTTTACTTAAAAAGGGATATTACACTACTTAAGAATATTTAAATGACAAAACTTCATTTACATAGCAGCTCGCTCCAGCTTCTTATACTATAGTCGGTATAACGTTTTTATCTTGCCAAACATGTAAGGAATTTATTGAGATATGTTGCAGTATAAACTTTTAGTACGTCTCAGCATTATAATAATTCTTCTATCCTTTTATTGTGTCTTTGTCTTACTGAGTATTCACTGTTTGCTACAACTTCATTAATTCTTCGAAAAGTAATTCTGTAACATACTTCTGTATAAAACTTATAAAAAAAGAGTTTGAAATATAAATTGAATAAGAAATATAAAGAAAAACAATTGTTAGCTAGACGTGTTGCTGGGGAGTTTCTTGCAGCTTCTTCTCCTTAACAGCAATAACACGTTGCGAAGCGGTGTACATAGAATAGGAAGTGAATGTAAATTTTAGCTTATATACTTTCAAAAAGTGTTCTCCAGTGGAACTTATTTTGAATTTGAATTTAGTCTTAAGGGATTACAGGTAGAATACAATATGAGTTAAGTTTTCTTGCTTGAACTAGGTTATAATTTAATGTAAAGTTACTTTTTGAACATTTTAACATTGTTAGAGAAATTAAAAAGTTGTACTGGATCGATAGCCAACTCACCCGCGAATCATACAAGTAACTTGGTTCGAATTGTAACCAGGGGGGGAACATGCAACGCTTAGGTAGGTAGGTTTCTACTGATTTAATGTGAATTTACAAGACTAACGCGGATGAAATCGCTGGTAGCCGCTAGTATCAATATAAACTTGTAACTTTACAGATTCGTATTTACATTTAAAATTATTTTGGAGTACACACATTGTTATACTAGCGTATTGTAAAATCAGGTAACATTGGAACAAATGGTATGCCAATTATTCTGAATGTTTAATTTCAATTGATATATGAAAACAAAATGGTCTAATACTGCTCTATTGATTGACGTTAATAGAGTACTAAGAAATATGATGAAAAACCTAGTTTTCTCTTGACGTCATATGTTTGCGACTTATTTTTACTCTTTAATTAAGGCTATTGGTAATTTTACAGTACAAATATTAATGTGTCCCAGTTATTGAAGCTATAATTCTTAATTATAATATATCGTATTCGCTGTAACATTTCCCTGTTATAACATTAATTATGTGTGTATTGTGTACTGCGTATTCACGTTTTACGTTTGATAATTCTTCACAGAAATCGATCTTTTCAAGCTGTACTATGGGCTGGTGTATAAATACAATATTTGTTTTTTATTTCAAAACCAGCTGATTCGATTTCTGACTAGGGTAATTGATTTTTAAAATTTAATGATGTCACTTTAGTTTTCACCAAAATCGGCCCAGTGACTCCTTTTAGTATTATTCGCTATTTTTTTAGTTGCGATATTGGTCGTAGAGGCCCAATTGGAAAACTCACTTGTATATTTTATATAGAATTTATATATTTTCTTTTATAATGGTAAATACATTTGTACATAGATAATACATTTAATCATACTATTTACTCATTTTTTTGACAATCTAATTCTATCCGTGCAGGAACGGAGAAAGAATACAATTCCCTGCGGCCGGGCGGTCTGTCGTAAGAGGCGACAAAACAACCCACAGCCAGATGGTAGGGTATTTGCCTGATTGAATGGCTACTACCCCTGGTCTAGAGTATGCCGCCATAACAACCTTGAGTTGTGTTCCGGCAATAGTGACCAGGTTCCAGTCTCCCTTAAGAGAGCAGCAGCGCATTTGTAGCCTTTTGTGTTGCAAATATCTATAGGCGACCGTAACCACTTTTCATCAAGTGGACCGTCTGCCTGCCTGCACAACTCATGCAATAAAAAAGACAACGGCGATAGACATTTTTTATCGCCGAAAATAGGATAGTTTCCGCGGGATATGAATTCAAAGTTTGTGTAAAAGAAGGCTAACTAAAATTGCTACTAAAATCACAGTAGCGTACAAACTATAATTTGACATTAAATAATGATTACATCTTTGTAGATACGGTCGTGTTAACTATGTGTTAGCGAAGCGTTTGGAACTATTGGAGCTGGTTGGAAGACTTCAAAGCACATTGGATGTCAATGGAGAGGCCGGCGCCACTTGCGAACTGGCACACCATTTCCACGTATACCATGTGCGTCCGCGCTGGCAAGATTTCCTTGATAAGTGTGAGCGGGGCGAGGTAAGTGGCACGAATACGGAATTAGCCAGTGTCAAATTCAAATTATAAAGATTTTATTCAAACTAAGTTCTCCTGTAGAATATTTTTAAAATTCTTATGTAGAATAAAAATTGTTTACTACATGTGTGTTGCTCCTGTTTTATCTAGAAGAGGCAAGAATTCTCCTACAAGAAACTTGGTTATGATGTTATTAGTAAATTTTTATATAAAAAAATATATAATATGACTTATTTTTTGTCAATATTTAAGTTTTTAAAGAATATAAAATTATTAGAGCTAGGCATGTTTGCTGAAGAGTTTCTTGCGCCGCTTCTTCTCTTCAAGTCACAACATGTTGCGAAGCGGTGGTTAATTAGATTAGGCTCCCATAGAATAAATAATAACCATAAACAAAATTAAAACTAAATAATTAAAATGAACAAGTTGGCTAAATAAAACTTTAACAATACTTATTGACACTTGACATCTTTCATCTGCATATGACCTGAAACTTCGAATTTGGGCACAACGTGCAATGACGTCTGTCCTCACGCGTTTGTCAGTCCTCAGGTCGCGCACCCGTGGATGACGCGTGTTGTTCTATTCATCTCATCCCAGGGCCCATCTGTACTATGCGCCACCAGACATCCTGATAGCTAGCTCAACGGGTTTTTGAATTATTTTTTTTTAATAAATGGATAAATGTTACATAAGTTGTTGTCAGTGTATTTTCGGTACTTCGGGTTCAAAATTTTATTTTTTAATTTAATACAACTTTTTAATTATAGCGAAAGAAAAAGTTTATTATAAAACTTATATATTATCTATACATTTATTACAAACTAGGATATGCCCGTAACTTCGTCCACGCTCTATTTAAATTTCCCGCAGGATTCCCGGGACACTATACTTAGTGTACTTCGGTACTCCGAAGCATTTAAAAAAATAATGTAAGCCATTGTTTTAATGAAAACTGTGTCGGAATAAGCTAATTCTTATGCACACGAATAACTACACACAGCTCCCGGGAAAATTCCCACGGGACTCCCGGAATAGGATGTAACGCAGATTTTAAATCCATAAATTTGCTGTCGATCAGTGAAAACCGCATCGAATTCTTACGTGAATCCTGAACAAACAGACAACAAAAAACAATTGCATCGTGTTCTCCGTCGTTTATATAGTCTTTTCCAGTGTTTTTTTAATAGCTTTAATGTACAGGCACGACATGTTTAGAATTTTATAATATTATAGATAGATAAAAAATTGATTCAAAAACCTAATTATGGCCATAAATTTTGACCAGATTATTAATCGTATTCTTTTTTTTTATTGCCTGAAGCAATTATACAGGACGCAGTATGCCTGTTTCTCTTAAAATAGACCAATTTGAACTAGTATATTATGATTACATCAGAAAATTTCCCAGTTTATTTTGGGTTCTACGAAGTCCCGAAAAATAGAATGGGTTTTACCAATGTTGATGACTTCAAATTCCACCATACGCCGTTGTTTACATTCGAACATTTGTTCGGAGATAAAAAATAGTTTTTGGAAAATACGTGTTTTGCATCCATGATTACAAATTATGGCTAATGTAGTAAAGTTTAGATCTAAAGAGAGACCGGTTACACTATGTACCTAATGGATTTTTTCAATAAACACTACTCTTACAGTTATTTAGTACCATAGTTGTTCTTTTCATGATTCTTTTTAAAGTTAATAATTAATTTTGTTATGTTCCCTCTTATTTATAAACGATACACACGGCCATTTCCTTAATTGAATAATAATCTTATGTTTTTATTTATTCTGTGATTAGCGACTGTTTTGTATAGAGTAGTTCTCCATAATTTAACTCCATTTTATATAACAATAATATGACGTGGTAATTGTGTACAGATTATAATTCAAAATCTCTCAATTGTATATAGACGGCATTCACTACATTTTGTTTTCATGTTGGCAGACGCGATAGACTTGTACTGTGTTCGGTTTGTTTTATTACATGTAAAACTTTTAAGGTATAATGTTTTATATAATATCTTGTATAAAATATTATCTGGAATTGCCAAACAGTAATGTAATAATTCTTATCATTCATAAATAACACTTTAATTAAAATAGTTTATCAATGACTTCAATCCGCTATCGGTTGTGCCAATTGCTAAGTTTGATGTACTGTAAAATTGTTGGAGGGAGGGCGAGGTGTTTTAAAATCGCTTGTAGAGTGTGAAGAGTTAGTGTCTGTAATATGTTAAAACCGTAAGGTTCTCAGATTCTGAATGTATTGTGAACAGCTTATGTTCTTTTACTATCATAAACCCTTCTGAGTTGTTGCAAGTATTACACTACGCTCGATGTACGTTTAGATACGTAAATTAACGGAAAAAAGAATTAATAATAAAAATATCTTCACCTAAAAGGAAGAATAAAAAAAATTGCAAACAAAGAAACCGACTTAAAGTCGGTTTATTTTTTTGCTTTTTTAGTAACTAAAAAGCAAAAAATAAATATTTTATGTTTTACTTAGCACCGACTTCAAGGTGTTGTAAAAATATTTATTTTTGCTTTTTAGTTACTTTTGACGACGGTTTTGTTTTTGCTAGAAATTTTTTATTTTTCACTTTTAAGTTATGTATATGGTATCTAATTAGAATGAAATTTATATAAAACTATCCTAAACCGACTTTATTTAATTCTCCGCTATACCTTCGGAACCGAAAGTCCTATAGCAATAAAATGTATATATCCACTACTTTGAAGTTTTACTAAATCCAACTCATTAAGTATCTATTAGATTGGGGAAAAAGTTTCTTCGCATTTTATATCAAAAGGTTTTTTTATAAAGTTTATTTACATTTGACTAAAGTATGTAGCTGCCATTTTGTTGGATAACTTTTTGCCATCTTGTAGGTAGGGACCTCATCCCATTGCTATAAAAATTTTGGGGTTTCTGATCAAAAAACTGTGACAAGTGGTTTTGGCAGTGCTCTCGTGATGTTAACCTGACACTGCCTAAGGAATTCTGCAGAGACCGAAACAGGTGAAAATCTGAAGGTGCAAGGTCAGGACTATACGGCGGATGCATTAACATCTTCCAGCCAAACTCTCGTAATTTTTGCTGAGTGGCTAAAGATGTGTGAGGTCTAGCGTTATCATGGTGAAAAACCACACCCCTTCTGTTGATTAATTCCAGACGCTTTCTCTCAACTTGTTGCTTTAATCTCATCAGTTGTTCGCAGTACAGTTCAGAATCGATGGTCCTGCCTGGCGGTAACAGCTCATAATGAATAATGCCCTTCCAATCCCACCATACACACAGCATCACCTTGTTACGAGTTAATCCGGGTTTCGCCGCAGTCTATGAAGCCTGACCGGCCTTTGACCACGATCTTTTTCGCACGTTCTTGTCGTACGTGATCCACTTTTCATCACCAGTTATCAGCTTCTTCAAAAATGGTTCGGTTTCATTACGTCGTAATAAAGAATCACAAATGAGTACACGGTTCATTAGGTTTCATTCAGTGAGCTCACGAGGCACCCAAATATCGAGCTTTTTTGTGTACCCAGCTTTTTTCAAATGCGCCAAAACCGTTTTGTGGTCAATTCCCAGTTCACCAGCTACATCGTAACTACTAATATGCCGATCTTGCTCCATTTTTTCAAAAATAGCATCAATGTTGTCCGTAACAGGGCGACCAGAGCGACGTGCATTTTTGATATCAAAATTTCCGGATTGAAAACGCTTAAACCAAATTTGCGCTACTCTCACAGATACTGCATTAGGTCCATAAACATCACAAATTTTTTTCGCGGCTTGTGTTGCATTTTTACCTTTTTTGTAGTAATATTTTAAAATGTATCGAATTTCTTCATTAGATTCACTCATTTTAACAATAAGAAAAACAAATTAAAATCACACATTTTCCTAATTTGAATTTGGAATTGTCTTCTTTAAAATTAAAACTTTAATGATACCAAAACCAGCCAGATACAAATGGTATGGCCAAAGAGGTCTTATTACAAGTTCATACATACTATATGCGAAAAGACTTTTTCCTCAACCTATTATAATAAAACTACGTTTTAAGTGTTCTTAGTGCGGTAATTCATTCGATTTTTATTATAGCGATTCCACTTTTCAGTAGCCGTGATCATGGAAGACAAAGATGTCAAGTGTTAATAATTATTGTTAAAGTTCAAAAAGTATCATCTAAATCGATTCAGAAAGAAAAAGTTTTGGCCAAAAAATGAACATACATAAAAAAATATACTTACGCGAGGAATTAAGAACCTCTTCCATTTTTCAAGTCGTTTAAAAAAGGGACAAAGGTATCTTATCAACAAAATTGGAAATACATTCGAATGGTTCTTTTGCAAGTTTCGGCCGCAAAATGTAAAAACACATCAAATAAAAATTAGGGGTTGCCATAATTTTAGTACTTTTTGAGATATAGCATTTTAGTCGGTTTTGAGATAATTTTCTGTCATACATCTTGTTTAGCTTCTGTATACACAAATAACAAAAAAAGTTTGTTCGTCGCCACTACAGAGCCCTTCGTTGTGGATCTAGTCAAGTCTAGTGGCACTTATACTTCGCCGATTTTTTGCCCTTATATTAAATAATTTGGTAATGATGATTATGATTTCAGAGCAAATATTAGTAGTATTCACACATTGGTATGGATACGGCTTTATAAAATATGCTTTTTATCGCCAGACGACGGCCTACTCAACCGCGTCTGTTCAATATTGTTTCATGTGTGTGATAAATTGGTACATGACACATTTTAGAATAAATTTTAAAAATACTAAATTTATTGTAACACGTGGCTTCATAATAAAACTACGTTTCGACGTTCCGACGTTTCGGCCACGTACCGGTGGCCGAAACGTCGGAAAAACCAACATCTAATAAAATTACCGCGCTTAAAACCGTTAAAACGTAGTTTTATTATGTACACAAGTCGCGAAAACTTAAGAAAATATTATGTGGCTTCATATTAAATAATGTGAAATTTGCGTTTACAATAATCCTGTAAGGTAGTCTGGAGGAGATTGCCTGTGGCGAGAAAACTGCCCATGGTACCTTTTGTATGTGTAATAAAGTTCTTTCTACACATCATCTTGGTTTAAAAATATTTCGATAAAAATAATTTTAATTACTGTTAAATCGTCGTCAGCCAGTAACAGTCCACTGCTGGACGTAGGCCTCCCCACGTTGGCGTCACTCACTCCGAACCTCTGCCTTCCTCATTCAGCGCCTGTCGGCGATTTTACGTATGTCGTCAGTCCATCGGGCTGGGGGGCCGTCCGACACTACGTTTACCGAGATGCGGTCTCCACTCCAGGTCTCGTCTGCTCCATCCTGTTAAATAATTAATTAATACGCCGTTTGCCTCGTTAAATATATAACGTCATAACTTGCTACGCTCGTACAAAATCTAGCAGGCTTTGGAGTTTTGAAAGGTGATAAAAACCACCTCAGTTGATTTGATTATCAACTATGTTACGCGAATAGTATCAAAAATATTCAGTTTTTTATTTACTGTAAGGTTAACGTCATAAAAAGAGTAATATGAACAATAGAACATAAGTACTATTTTCGGCTAATATGACTGACAAATTCGTTACACCTCCATGATTTTGATAATTAGAATGAGAATAATGTTTTTCCGAAATTCTTGAAAAATAGGAGGTTCTTCTGTCCGTTGTTGGCCTATGCAAGTAATTTTTGTTCAAATCCAGGTCTATAATATATGAAATTCACAGTTAGGTATATTCTTTATGTCTCACTCTAGACTCGTGTAGTTAATTCTCAGACAACTATAAATTAGGGGTCCCATACGTGTAATCGAGAGATGATTTTTTTTCAGTGCCTATTATTCGTCTTAAAAATCAGATTTACTATGTTTCTTATTAAAATTATTATTGAAGTCAAGAGTTGTGTAACTAGTCTCTCTTTCTTTTACCACATCTCAATTATTTAGATCGGCAAAATATGACTTTGTATATACCACTGTTCTGGCATATGTTCGCTGTCACATCATAAATCATCACCTCATCCTTCACACGATTTATACATTTCTTTTTTTGGTGTACTTTTACACGTCTCCATCCATCTTCCAGTTTGACATACATTTGTCACATGGCTTTTGTTCCTCTGTAGTACATGCATGCCCATACTACCTTATTTTTTTTTGTCACAAGTGCAACTTTCAAAGACTTCCTTTAGTATGTACTAATTTCTCACCTTATCCATTCTTATAAAACTACATACCCATTTCAACGCTCTCATCTGTACTGAATGAAGACTTTTTTGGTCCACCACTTTAGTGACCCAACATTTGGAAACGTATAACAGTCGTCGTCGTATTCCAGATTTATTAACCCTTTAATTTGAGTGGCATTACTTTATCACATGTTACTTCTCTTACCTATGCTATGTTATCCGTCTAATAGTACCTGTACTAGTCTAAAAACATGTTTCTATTTTTTTATTTAGCTGAAATCATCGGAGACAATCAGCAAGGAGTTCCCATTCCATGAGTTCTTTAATGATGCACCTAAACCTCTTTTCCCCGGAAAATCTTATGACGAGGATATGGAAATAGCGAGAAGTTGTTACCGGTAAGTTTCTACATGTTTCAGGCAGCCTTGAATTTTTATTCTTGTCGGTTGATGAATAATGTATGTCGCTTGTCTAGACTACTATGTTAAATATTTGCTTTACGATAAACGATGCACGAATAAATAACTAACTCTTCAACGATTTTTGTATTATAATGGGTCAATCTTATCATCATTGTGATCCACAAACACGTTAGTTTCGGCGAAATATTTACAATATCATTTGAAACTTCATAAGGATACGGTAATCATATCAGGATGTATGAATCGATTAAATGCGTGCGAGAGAATGAATGTAGGCTTAGCTTAGGTAAAGAATAACACTTTTATAATTTTTATGTGTGGAAAGTAAGGCTTTTAAGTAACCTCGTTTAAAATGCCTTAAACTTTATGGGTTAGCAACAAATTGCTGCAAAATAGAAGATAATTTTTCATACAGAATTAGATATTTTGCAACTGTAGCTAATCGGGTAGACCACAAGGTCCTGATGATCTCACAAGCGACTAGTGTGATATGGTTACTCTTAAGCTTCGTACGATGGGTGAGAGTACCGATGTCACACTTATCCTTTCCGTTCCCTAGCTTTCCATTTCTATCTCTCCAACAGTTGACAACATTTGTCTGCTGCACCAGAGTATTGATATTCAATATATCAGATATCCCCAGACATGCTAAACACTTTTATTTTACTGGTGGATCTACAAAAAAAAAAAAGTACCATATCAGATATCCCCAGACATGCTAAACACTTTTATTTTACTGGTGGATCTACAGTCTGTTTCCAGTACCATACAGTTTTAATATAATTTTACAGGTATATTGATCATATATTTGAAGAACTGGAAGAGTTTCGGGCGTTTGAATTACTCAGGTCCGGTTTGGACAGATCAAAGTACCTTTTGGTGAAGGAGGCTAAAATTATCGCTATGACCTGTACCCACGCTGCTCTAAAACGATCTGAATTAGTTCAAATGGGTAAGTAAGTGGTTTTGGCTAAAGTCGTATACTGTAATAACTGTAATTCGTTATGCTCCATTTTAAACAACCTTGGCGGAAGGTATAGCGATGACATCTTGTAAAATATACTACAATAGTCTATAAGAGAATGGAACCAGTTTTTGAGTCATTCACCTTTATGGATACGGAAACCTGTTTGCTTCCTTGATAATCTTATTACCAAAGTGGCTGCACCCTAAGGTTTAATTGTGGTGTGATATCCTTTTATTACGTAATTTTTGAATTAATTTCTAACTTTTCTGTGTATTATAAATAATTACTAAACATACAAAAAGGACTTAAATAATTAAACATCAATAACATAAACGCAACTATCCCTAATGGTTCCGATAGAAATTGTGAATGAAATATTCCATTATGGTAATTTAGTAACGAATTTACACTATACTTTTATTAATTTTAATGAAACTAAATATAATAACACGTTTTTGAGTCTATATTTCACTAATTGTAAAGTACGGTCTACGTTTGTTAAATTAATACTCTATAACGAAATATTGTTCTAAATTTAGATATTTAACACAGGTTTCAAATATGACAATATCCTTATGGAGGAGTCTGCTCAAATCCTAGAAATCGAAACATTCATACCATTGTTGTTGCAAAACCCTCAAGACGGTAGATCGAGGCTGAAACGGTGGATCATGATCGGGGATCACCATCAACTTCCCCCAGTAGTAAAGAACATGGCTTTCCAAAAATATTGCAATATGGAACAAAGCCTGTTTACCAGAATGGTTAGACTTGGCGTGCCATATGTCGAACTGGATGCGCAGGGTCGTGCCCGACCAAGGTGAGAGATTTTTATGTAGCTCTTTTTGTTTTTTTTATGTATTTTAGTATGTTGTTTCAGTATTACCTTAATTTTAAGTCCGTATTCCAGAACAATACGTATCTGTAATCCGGGGCTTGTGTTTTGAATAATTAAAATTGAAACCTCGCACTGACTTTTGTGCTTTGTAATTTCGAAAATACTTTCTTAATTATCGTTTTATTGCTCCAAGATACAGAAAAAATGTACTCTGTGATGCAAACGTTCCGTTTTGAGTTTGACACCAAGAGGATATTAAACGATTAGAATTTCACATTAGACGGTTAATTTCTGTCTTTCAGTTTGGATGATTTAACTAAAGCGAGCCATATAAACTTAATTTGAATCAAAATCATTGAATAGCGTCGTGTTCTTTCAGAAATGAAATAGCACGGTATATGTTTTATAATGTTATAAATCATTTATCTATCATCAGTTTCAAAGCAATTTTACTTGTTGCTCACAGAGAAAAAAATGAGTGTGTTTGTGTGTGTGTGCAGTTCACACGCAGTAGAAGTGAGAATATATACATAGATAATTCTTCTCTAACTTTTATTAATATAATTCTTTTAGCCTACATCCGTCTACATACTATAATTCAAAGTAAACTTCTTAAGTATCACTTTAAATTTTCACTGCTTTAGTCAAAAAAATATAATTATCAGTTTTATTTCATTCTAAATTGGACCTATGTTTAATCATCGGTCCTATTGATTCTCCAATCTATGCTGCACAATGTAAAACTCGAATCTCATTCTCTCGCAGGCTTAGTCCTATAGATTAATGGGTTTATTTCTTTTTTAGTGTCACTTTTTCGTGTCATCGAGTTTCAAATCACAATGATTCTAAAGAAGTTTCACTTCAATAACCCAGCATCTAATCATCGATATGTTTTTAAACTAAATGTTATTTAATTAAGCAATTAAATATTCAATTTTCACCGACTTAAAAAGGGAGGAGGTACTCAATTCGGCTGGTTTTTTTATGTTTGTTACGCGATTTCTCCGTCAATTGTGGACTAATTTTCATTTTATTTTATTAATTGTTGTATTTACGAATATAACTTCGTAGAAGTATTTTATGTATGTCAGGTGCAATAAGTTGTGTTTCCCGCAGTATATGTAACTTATATCGTTGGCGTTACCTGGCATTGGGTGACTTGGGCCACGTCACGCGCCTTCCCGAATATCGCGCAGCGAACGCCGGCTTCCGCTACGACTTCCAGCTGGTGAATGTCGACGACTTTAATGGTGCAGGGGAGACCGAGCCGAGTCCCTATTTTTATCAGGTAATGTTCAGTGTTACCTTAGTAGACTGATATCTTAGTAGACTGATACCCTAGCGGACCGATACCGTAGTGGACCTATACCCTAGTAGACTATAGACTGGACATTAGTCTTTTTAGATTAGATACTTCATTTATACTTCATTTATAAAAAAAATGATAACAATAAATTTTGCTTCTACAGAATATTTAGGTAGGTATGGATGAAACAATCAATAACTATTCATGACATAAAGCAAAATTCCAGAAGATGTTTTAAATGGATGTACCATCATATGCACTCGATGCGCACTGATTTTGTTATAACACGACTTACTTAATCACTGATAAAAATTCCAGAATTAACATTTATAAGATGGTATCTGCTGTCCGTGACTGTACATTTCAAACGTTGCCTACAGTTTTCCGTATAATTCGTAGCACGTAAATGAAACCTTTTTTCACATTTTATTCTCGGTACGTGCGAGTACGTGATTAGTTATCAACTCTCCCTGCTCTGATCATGATGCTGTTATCCTCGTTTTTCTTTGTTACTATCCATTCATTGCATTTCCATTAAGCAATTTCAACTTTCTACCAAAGGTAAAGCAAATGGATGGAATTAATATATAGAAACGTTACAAACCCGGCATTAATGCTGTCTTAAAATTGATCGCTGCTACAGTGTTACACAACTTATAATTCTGATCGGCAGTTTTTGTTTGCTCAGAAAAGTGCAGACCCGTTTCCGACATGTAAATACATTGTACTTTATTAGCAACCGGAAATTACAGTGTTGCTTGTTATGCATTATTAGCTCTGTTTCGCTTAAGCACTCTACACACTTAAGCCACTGGCCCTGCGGCCCAATCAGCTGGGCAGGGCCGACGGCCTTATTTTGCCGGAAGCTTGCGCCCGCGCGTATTGTCCGGCGGTACGCCTCCGCTCATTGAGTTTTTTATCAACTAAAAACATTATGGAATGGGACGAGGAAAAAGTAATGAAACTAATAGGTACTTGGCAATCACTGATTTTGAACGCTACATGCCGCGACTGTCCTGCCGCCGCCAAAACTGTCCGACTCCGAACTTCTAAAGCCGCCGGCCGAGTCCACCCGCCGGCACTAACCCGCCGCGTTCTTGCCGGCGGGGCGGCGGCCCCGGTTTGTAGACCAGCTTTACACCATTCGTCCATTATCATATATATATATCCATTTAATATTTAAAATATGTATTAACAAAGTATTTTATTAATTTCACAATATCAAAAGATATATACATTTTTATTAATAGTAGGTAAAATCAGAAAAGCCTTAATTACATTACTTAATAGAACATGTAAACTATCTATCTATGCTTATAATAACGTAAGAAAAATCTTAGATACTTAACTTTTGTATTATTAGCTAGTACAAGCAGTCAGAATAATTACTGCGTCACGATATTGAACAAAGCGAAAGCTCTGTTCCATAGACGGACATAGAATGATCTATATTTATTTTTATTATATGGACTTGACTTTATGCCGGAATAGCTTATAATACCTTTACCGGAGGTTTCGGGAATTTCGCATCCCGGCGGACTGGGATCGGAGATTCGAGACGACCTACACTATCTTACTACCATTTTGTAACGTGTTATGGCTATGAAAGAAAAAACGGCGAAAGAAACTCCCCAGCAACACGTCTAGTCTTTCCTGAGAGGGGGCTATGTCTCCTGGCGTCCCGCGCAAGGGCGTAGACAGATCGTGATTGGCGGTGTCGCCGTCTGTGTCCGTCTGTCGGTGCATGTCAGTCTGCCATCTTAACCGTGGCCGGGTTGATCCGAGCCAGCTCTTTCGTAATATGATCCATGTCGCCACGTTGTGTACGTAATATATACTGTGATATACTTGTGTGTGATTTCGCCTCTTTTTATATTGTCAAACCAACAACACCGTGTTCACATTGTAGCGATCTTATAATCTAAAACTTATTATAAAGGATATCAAAAATCTTTAAAAAAATTATTAGGTAACTAACGATATAAATCCTACCATACAAATACATACATACTTAATAAATCAAATGTAGGTATTCTTAAAAAAATAAGAGTCATTTTTAATTTAAGTCGTATTGCACCTTAGCACGGCATTGTATAAATTATTAGTAATAAGTTATTACATATTTTTATACAATCCATCACGCGCTACTACAATTGGTCTACTGCGCAGGTACATTGGAAGGAATTATCGGCTGTGTAAAATTGTACCCATTTTTCTTTTGTTACTTTTGTTTTTGTTTTGTTATTTTTGTTTTGTTTGTTGTTGTTTGTTTTATTCTTTTGTTTTGTTGTTGTTTGTTTTTGTTTGTTGTTAGAACAGGCAAAAGGAAAGCTTGTAGAATAAAGAAAACGGTAAATGTATACCTTCTTTATACAGGAATTTTAAGTAGTGGGGTGGTGAAGTGGGGAGGGGGGAGGCATACTTTCCTTTACTACAACCCCTAAGGTCCGGAGATCTTGAAATATTTTTTTTTTTTAATAAACATAACCTCACTTATTTTCACTGATTTTTTCGCTAATGTTGTACTTCTATCATAGGTCCGAAATGGAAAAAACCTTTCGAAGTTCAAAAAAAACCAGTAATCAACATAAAAAGAGCCAAAATAACCCAAAAACCAGCTTAATTGGATAAAAATGAAGAAAAAACACAATAGAGTACATTTATATACACTACAAAAGTAACCATTCTAAATGGCGACCAATAAAGACGATATTTTTTTTACGTAATCGCATTAATTTATATTTAGCCAATATTTAAAAAAAATTCAACAGCGTATTTAATAATAAAATTGATATCATTAATATATTGATTCATTGTCATATTAAAAGCCAACATGCTAGTCGTCCACTAAATTGATAAATAAAACAAATGTTTCATATGAGACTTTCAAGGCGTCGTAACTGTCTTTGTGTACAAACAAAATAGTAAATGGTTACAGTCGGTTCTGGCACTCGCCGATCGCTGCCGGAAAGCACATTCACTAAACTAATAGAGAAAAGGAATAAAATGGCGGCAATAAAGGCGGCAAACAAAAATATTTATCAATATTTTTTTTCATAGAAATATATCGATTTCCGATAATTATATAAAACAATATATTAATTAATTTTAAATCTTGAGCTACAAGATTTCGAATTTCTTAATTACAAATCGATAAGTATTAATAACATATCGATTAATTTATTTTTATAATCACACCTTGTTAGCCAAGCGATTAAAAACAAAAGTGACCCTAAAAACTGTCAATTTTTAATCGATTATATATGTCTAGCATGAATTTGTATTTATGCGTCAATTAAATTTGAAACTTTATTTCTACATTAAAAACAGTTTTAGTGTTGCAAAAAGTTCTAGTGGTTATATGTAATTCATGAGTACATTCATAAACAATTCGTGAATACATACATAAACTCAAAGCACGGTTTGTTATTATCAAAAGTGGCACAATTTTACAACAAAAATAAGTGAGTTTATGTTTATAAATTAAAAAAAAATTAAAACCTCCGGAACTTAGGGGTTGTCGTAGGGGTAAGTATACCTCCCCCCTATTCACTACGTCCACCCACAACTTAACATTTGTGTATTAGATTCTTAAGTAGCAGCGAAGAAAACTTATTAGGTTATTATAATATTGTATTCTACCTATAATCCCTGAGGACTATAGATATAATACTGAACCTATGTTCATCGTCTGCTATGGGTTAGGTGCCAAGAAAGCCAGCTACGTTACTACTATGGATTGCCATACTTACTGTTGCCCGATATATATTTTTTTCACTGATAATATAATTTCTTCCATGTTTTACACAGAATCTCGCTGAAGCGGAGTACGTGGTTGCAGTGTTTATGTATATGAGGCTGGTGGGGTGGCCATCGGAAAGGATCTCAATACTGACCACATATAATGGTCAAAAACATTTGATTAGAGACGTCATTGACAAGCGATGTGCCGATAACCCCCTCATTGGCAGACCGCACAAGGTAAAACATTTTAATTAAAATTCATACCAAAAAATAGAGATGCTGACAAATGTTACAATAAAGTCTAATATTTTTATATTAGATGTTCTTTTATAAGTATTTATAAAAGAACAAGCGTTATAGTAACATTTTATTATATAACTTGAAATATCATGGTGGATATGATTTTAATTAATATTCAAACAATAATAATAATAATAAATGCGCTATTTGACTTCGTTTACTTGTGCCTATTATGTAAGTAGGTTCGCTCGTATAAAATTTATGAGGTTGTTTTGTAAGGTAATAAAAATAATATGAATTGATTTAATTGTCTGCTCTCCTATTCAAGTTCTAAAAAAATCTAATGACAAAATTACAGTGCTTTACCACCAGCATCAAGTAGAACAAACCTTAGAAGCGTTCTACCAATACTTGGCCTGCATTCATTGTTATGACGGCATATCATATCTTCATGTCCATTGTACGTATATACTACTCAAATTAGGTAGTTCACATATCACAAATTCGCAATAAATTCTGAAACAGTGTTCATGTAAGAGGGCGGGCGTTTAAATGCCATATCATTATCTTAACTTTAAAATATCATGAAATAAATAATTCTGTTTACTGTTTAAACTATACTTAATATGCTATTTGACTCATTACAGAAATTACGTCATAATTTGCAAAGATCGTACAAAATCTAGGTGGCTACGGATTTTTTTAAGATGGTAAAAAGTATCCCAGTTGATTTGATTGTCAACTACTGTATTTTTTAAAATAGGAATGTAGAATACGTTCTTTTAACGATTTATATTTTATAAAAAACCGGTATAGTGGTTTCTATTTGAATATAGTACATAACCGCTACATAGTATTGTTTACGAAATCAAATGCCTGTGTTGCTCTTGATAGAAGTCTCAAGGACAATTTTTTTAGCAGATGTCTGTTAACAAGCTTCAATAGTTGACTAGCAGTCACTGGGGCACACCTTGCATAATGATGAAATCTTCGGCAATTGAGAACTGCGACAACTGGCAAAAAATCCTCCTTTTTTATTTAAATTATATTTTCAAATGAAGCTACTGATTGATATATACCTACAAAACAATTCATTTAGCTCATTTAATACAATGATTTTTTTTAATTCGTACGTTTTTACGTAATCTATGTCGTTGCTGTTAACGACGGCCTCCTTAGACCTTATATAATGTTTTCAAATTTTGAGAACACTCGTTTGCTAAGTTGCAATCATCAACAGTGTAAAAAAAATAGTCTCGAGTAAAGTGCAATTACAGACCGTTTTCTTTCTAGTATTCGTTTATGTCTATAAAACTGCAGTCCGCTAAATCTTTTTCAGTAGCTATTAATTGAAAATAATACAGTTTGTATTACTGTTCCTTTTTTGTTTAAGTCACTAGTTAACATTACGCGCTTTTAAAATCGTATCGGGAGTCCTCCTCTTCTAGTTTTTCAACTACACGTTAGAAATTTGTTAAAAAATCCTTCGATAAAACTAAAAAAGCATTTTCAAAATATAATATAATGTGTCGATAAATAGACAGATAACATTTTAATGTACACCATTACAGAAAACCTACGAAATAGTATTATTCTAATTGCGTGTACAAAGGGCGGTCTTATCGCTGAAAAGCGAACGCTTCCAGACAACACGTGGCAAGAATATTACTGATTAGGAGTACGGTTACTTACATGTTAATAATAAATATATAACTATTCTATATATATATATATACAAGATATAGTAATAAAATGTAACATAATAAACATATAGCTATAGTTCAATATAATAGTAATTATATAAAATTACATGTCATTATATTATTAGATTTAGAGCAAACTTTATTGTCTTTTATACTGTTACTTTTACTTTTATATGTTTTACTGAATAAATTATTCTTATTCTATATTTACTATGTATGAATGCGCTGGCTTTATGTTTACTGAATGAGTAAGTAATTGTTAAGTGAATATTTTTCTGTTTCCTGCAAATAACGGGTTAATTCCAATACCTTGAATTGTACAGAGACAAAAGTAAAGTAATAAACATTGTTCCAAATTAAAAAAGAGATACGAGGGCAATGCCCTGCATCTCGATTTCACGGCCGTATCAGGTCAGTGAAATAAATACATTAAAGTGCTATTTATTCAATCTAGACCTACAAAAAAGATATAAAATTTTCGTGTATTTTTAACTTCGATATCTTGTTGGGTCTAAAAGATAGGAATATCTAATATAAATCTCACACAAACTAACTAGCGGTCATAGATAAATAATTCATATTAAATATCTGAATTTACAAATATGAAAAACTAAACTTTTTGCAATTTAACTTTTCATACCTTTCTATTGCAAACCCTGTATGTTTTTTGCAATTTCATTTTCCATTGACAAAACTGCTAAGATTTTAGAGCCTCGATTGCAGGGAAACGTATCCAGGATTGGTAATAATATTGCCAGAAGGTTTTATGCGGCTTCAAGCGACCTTTCATGTCTGGCGCTCGCTCAACCGTGCTCTATTCTAAAGCGACTACTTTTTTGTAAATAATGCTAGCGGAATCCCTTTACGCACTTTCTCGGGCCTATGGGAAGTTATCGGAGGGTGTGAAGGACTAAACCTGGATGGGACGCCGTGTCCTCCTTCTGCGAGCAACTCATTTTTGCGAAGGAGGAGGCGGAGCGGGAGCGTGAGCGGACCTCCTTACTCCGCTCCCGCCAAAGAAGAACGCGCCGGCGCCGGAGGGCGCATTTCGATCTTCGGCCGCCGTAAGCTGCCCCTTGGGGTATAGGGGTTCTCACTCACTCACACATGCCGTCGAGATGAAAACCCGAGTGCTCCGCGCGCGCTCATCTCTCTTCCCGTGGGGCGCGTTACAACCCGGAAAAGACCTAGGAGAGCCGGGGGTTTAGACCCCGGCATTGGAAGAGGCCTAGTGAGGGAGGCCCACGCCTGCCGGGGCACGCGGAGCCGGGAATCCCATATACCCGTAGCCCTGGCATAAGGCGCAGGACGGAACACCCAGGGGTTTTAGTGGGTATCCCTAACTGGGGAGTGGCAATAGCGTGGCACCAGTTTTGACTGGGCACGCCAGTGCCACCCCCAATCTGGCGAATCCCACACTCACGGGTCGCGAATTATTCCCCCAAGCTTCTGTGTCTGTCGCGGCTTAGTTCTCAAACGGATTTCCCCTGGCCAAAAGAAAAAAAGGGTGCGTAGGACACCCAGTGGTCAGGTTGCGATGAATCGACTGCCAGACTACCCATTAAACCTAACCGCGCTTTTAAGAGACGCCATGGTTACCAGAATCATACATAGGCATTAGACCGTGATGGCTCTACACATCGATTCATAGGGTGCCCTCGGGGAAGGTGGCTTCTTCACACATGGAGTTCCCCGACCTTTCCGGCACCCCTATGGCTATCTCAAAGGGAAGAGATTTGTGTACCGGCCCTAACTCAACTACTGCGTCTGCTGCCTGTACTAAACTCATCCTGAAACATGTTCTAAACATGCCTATCATACAGATAGAAAGACAGGAATCTATTGTCTACTAACCTACACCAATTCTATAGTAATACATTTTCGGCATGGTTATATATTATGGCATTATTATTCAATTGCGCTATGGTTTATAAACATAAAAAAACAGTCTTTTTCAATTATTGTTAATAACGAGAACTATTATTGTGCCTCGTAACGTTATGATATCATTAAGTTTCAATGATGTCATCAGATCCAGAAGATAATATACGCCCACAATCGGACATTTATTTCGCGAAATCAATTCAATGCGGATGTTTCTTATTACCACCAGTCATCTCGTTAGAACATTGTAATCATCAGCTGACGCTATACTAATTTCAAGTGTATATCTCTGAATTCAACATGAATCGTTTGACGCCTAATCATAAACGACCGTTTTTGGACTTTTTGTATGCCTGAAATTTTTTCTCGAATTGCTACGTGCTCTAGGAATTTAATTGAAAGCTATTTATTATCTTAGATTTTCGTATATATTCCACTTCGATATTTTGCGAAATTCAGTTATACTTAAATATATTTAAACCCGCGTGAATGAAGTCGTGGGCACCATCTCACGGTTTAAGTCCCGCGGCAAAAAGTGAAGCTACTCATATATCATATCAGCCCAAACATTTTCTTATGTTATATTTATCAAGTGTTTTAATGTAAATGTTACATTATATTATTATTCTATTTACTAATACTATTGAATGGGAATCTTTCTAACATTCCTTTACGCAACCATAGCGCCGAGTCTGCGAGACTTAATCCGTAAGATAGAGCCTATGTGCCAGGAGATGAACTTTTTGATATTACAAACATACTGTTGACAGTTGAAAGACTGAAAGAAATAAGTCCAAAGCGATTAATAATCAGGTCATGCCCAGTCTGTGGAAGCTTGTTCGTAACCAGACTAAATGAGCTGAGCTGGCTCATTCTTTTTTTTTTAATAAACATCCCAACAGTTATAGTGTGGCTTGATGAGCTTGGGAATATACAATATGTGTTTTTCTGCTGATTTATTTTCTCTTTCTTATTTTTAATAATTAGGTTCTCCGTCTCCTCGATTACATTTTAGGTATCTATACCTTAGGTAATTTTATAATATTCTGCCTCTTTGAATTATCTTTAACTAATATTTGTTTACTTATCTATAACTATAGTGCCGTCCAACAATACCCTCCTTTCGTATCACGTACATACGGACGTTGTTACAAGAAGTAAAGCCGGTGCGCTTTCGTGAATTACAGGAACTAAGTATATTCTCATTTGATTTGCTACAGCTTCAGGCCATATACATACTATCACATCTTTTCGAAATTATGATTGATATAGTTAAGACTTTGGTCAAAATTGACCTCGAGCTAAATTAAGATTTTGGACGAAAATTTATATCTATACCCTATATATAATTACCCGATCTCATTGATTGACTAACGGACTGACTGACATATCAACCAACGCACATTCAAAACTAGGTCCAGCATAGGCCTAGGATCGTGAAAAATTTGCATGCGGCTTCTTTCTATACTGTAGGTGGGCAATATGAAAGGATCTTTGTAAAGTCAACCCCAAAGAGGAATTAATGTTTATATGAAAATCCGCCATTTTCAAAGTAAGAAGCATGAAATTTTATACACCTGATTCTGGTTAAATTGTTAGAAATAAATGTACCGGGTATCGGCGTTTTTGGATATTCGACCCCTAAGGGGGTTAAAAACGGGTAAAAATTTTTGCTCAAACTATGACTATTTTTAATCTACGTGACCGAAGCCGCGAGCAACAGCTAGCTTACACGAAAGTATAAAATCAGTTAGCTGTATGTTGAAATCAATTACACCGTCGCGTCGCCAGTTGTAATTTGTGGCGGCATAAATGACGGTTATCAATTAATTATGTGATGAGTTCAACATTACAAATAAATTAATATAACGTATATTGACAATAACAAGTGGTATTTGGAACTTGGTTTATAAATTATCTGTTTGAATAACGACTGTTATCATGGAGTTCTTCCATCTTTTTACGGCAATAAACTGATTATATCCTTTTGGCGTTTTTGTAACCGTAACAATTAACATAAGGCAATCTTATAATAATAATAATCGGCAGACAAACACACACATTGTATATTCCCAAATTAAGCAAGTTACGCTTGTGTTATGGGGTAATATACAACGGACTACTCTAGGCGCGATCCCAGACACCCAGACCAAAGTAAATAACGGAAAATTCGTTTCCGAAATGTACCATGCCACACCAATCGAAACCGGAGCCTCGGCGTTGCAGTGAGGTAGGCCGGCAAAGGCTTAACCCGCTCAACCACAGAGGCCGACAATATTGTGATCATATGCAAATCTGTGTAACAATATACTTATATAGGTACCAATAACAAGGATTTATATAGACGTACTAATTGATATTTGACTAACAACCTTGGAAGTATTTATGTCGTATCCAATTTGTATACCACGTGCTTACTGCGTAGATCTTCCTCACCAGTTAAAAATTTCCAATCTAAAATATTAAGACAATTAAGGCACTCGATATTTTTAAATGACTTGTACTTTAAATATCGCAGGGGCCAATCGGTTATTTTTTATCCCATCAGTTCGCTTTCCGATTTTTTCACAAAAAATAACGATGTCCAAGCCAAGCTCACCGATACAAGGGTTAATAGGAGGATATTATTATATTGTCAAAGGTTTCCACACGCTTAGTGAATGAATATTTTGTTTCTGTCAGCAACTTGTGTTTTTCGCAATAAGATTTTCTAGAAAAGAATTACGTCCAAGGTCCATGAAAGTAAATAAATGTGCAAACAATCAAATAAATTCATTTCAAGTATTATGGAAACTTACAAGCTATTAACAGGCCAATTATCTGATCCTACTATTTAGGTTACCTGGAAGATATCGCTTTAAGCCATAATAAGGCTATCATAATTACAAACAAGAGGCGATTCTATTAATGCCTATTTTTTAAATTGTTTATTTTGTCATGCATCATGGCGCCTCCGTCAGATGGCAGCAAAGGAGGTTAGGTTCAAGAAATGCTGACTTAAAGTTGTAATGGATAATATGCATGTCAATAGGCTCACAATGAGGGATGCCGCAAACTTTGTAGTCGAGAAGGAAAATTAGGAAGCCGGATTTTCCAAACGCTACCAGGATATAACGATTATGATATAAGTATAGCTTAAATAGATTGTAATCTGAAAATAATTGTATTAGGTGACAACGGTGGACAAATACCAAGGACAACAAAATGACATTGCTCTTGTGTCTTTGGTGCGAACAAAAGCCGTGGGCCACGTGCGCGATCTCCGACGACTGATAGTCGCCGCTTCCAGAGCAAGGCTGGGTCTCTACATATTCGCTAGAGCCAACCTCTTCAGGAATTGCTTCGAACTGCAACCGACCTTCAATCAGGTTAGTATGAACTTACAAGAAAACACTAAAAACATATAAATAGTAGATATAATTTTTAAAATAATAGTTGCCTGTAAATTGTGTTTATATATATATATATATATATATATATATATATATATATATATATATATATAATTGTGGAGTAGGAAATAGACTTAAAATACTTCTTAAAAAATATTTTCCAGTAGGAATTAATTTTAATAAATTTGAATTTATCAACTTGAATTGGTGCACGTAACTAGTTGGTGGAGCGGCCTTTAGAGCTGGAACTGGTGCCGGGCGAACGGTACCCTGCGCAGCGCAGGAACGACGCCAAAGTCCCCGAAGCGCTAGCCCTACGAGTCACGGACATGCCTCACATGGCCAGATACGTATACGACATGTATTTGGAGAAAGTTCGCGATTGCGCCAAGCAATACGAGGTTTGTGGAGCTTTCTTTGTGTACTAACCTTGTTAAGTCAATAATAATTTTTCTTCTTTTTTACTGTACCATGCAGCGACTTCTTTCGCGCGGACTTTAACTCCTATATCCCACGGTACGGGATTCTGTCATATTTCTGAATTTGGAGTTGTTTCACATTTCAATCAAATCCGTAGGTATAATAGACACCATTCATGTAATGCGTGATCGAAAGACAAAAAATCTAATACGGTATCATTTTGGAATCTGCCGCTTCCTATTTATTTTTGTATTGAAATAAAATTTCAAAATTATATACTTTTAGAATGATATAAAAATTATATAGTCTTAGGAAGATCAGCTTCAACATCCTCCCTTTCTCCCCTCCCTTCTCGAACCCTTAACATTCCATGCTCCCTTCTATACCTAATCCTCCCAAGTTTTAGTGCGGATAAGATCAACAAAAAAAGCAAGAGTTGCAAAAAGCGCGTATCTCGAAGGCTCCGAAATATATATAATGCCTAATTTTATAGAACTATTTGGTAAATATAAATAAAAGTGCTATGTTGAATGGAAAGAGTATTATGACAGAAGATCGTTGGAAAAAGAACTCTGGTATAAGGTAATTGTATATCAGCCTGCTCGGGTTCCATGGTATATGAATATCACACTAAGCAGGCACCAAATTAAAGTTGCACATGGGTTTGGGTTCTTAATGAAAAAGTCTGATTTTGTAAATTGTTTAAATTTCAATATGGTTGAAGATGTAACCCACATTCTCAGCTTCTCAACAAGCTAAAACAACGTACAAGTTTGTGATGAGCTGGTCTGCGGGGAACTCATCGTAAACATTGTCACGGACACATTAAATTTCATGTAAATTTTATGTTAGTGTAATGTAAGCTATAATAAATTAAGAAAAAGTACGATGGGGCTGGCTGAAAAAACAGAAAAACTCCAAAGCCCTTTAAAAACAAGATCACAATCCCAACTGGTACCAACAATATTTTCTGTTCAGGGTCCATAAAAAAATTCAAGTTGACCTTACAGTTCCTGAAATTGGCACGTTAGAACGAATTTGATGATTATGGTTAAGTACTGGTCTGCGTCTTTGCCCATAAGTTAAAATAATTATAGTGTTATACTCTTTTTCAAGATACAGCAAAAGTCAAAATGAAATTCGTAGATAGTTCAAAGATTTAATTTTTCAATTTTATTATATTGCAAATATGTATTAATAGAGAGATGCCTACTTGCTTTGTTATTTGATAGTTTTTTGCATTGTCGTAATTGTAGTGCCGACGTCAAAAAAGTATTCATTACGAATTATGATTCAACGTGTATGGATTTTCTGTAGGTAAGAGATTTTTTGTTAATTATATCAATGAACCAGACATTTTGGAGTCTTGAATTCTTAGCTTTTTATATTTTAGTTTCGAAGAATTTGCTTGGGGTCCATAAAAAAAGGTTTTCCGAACGAGTAATTAAGATTTGTATTAGATAAAAAAATAATCAATGTCATTCTGATTTTAACGTTTCGGGTGCGTTCGAAGCGACCGCTTAGAGTTTATATTTCGTTTTCCTGATTTTTCCTTAACAATCCCTTATTATGAACTCACTGGTTCGCATAATATTTCTTATGACGTCAATCCTACATTATTAGACCTACCCCTTATTCTTGAATCCGGTGGATTATCTGATCCTTATAATTACTTATCTACTTAATCGATTCTCTTACAACTCATGTGTTACAGACTGTGACAAGACGTGTGAGTTCCTTTCCTGATGCAGTCTTTCCACTTGGCGTCACACGTCCACCGTAGCATGTTCATTTTCATGACACTCATTTCCTGCTTGTCGATACAATCGTGACCTGTTTGTGACAATAAGCAGGATGATCACGCACAGACCATCCTTCACACCCGTACAAAAGCCCTCTCATATAATTTACGAAGACATATTCTGTTGAAACTGTTCTGTTTTTCGGGATAAAGCATATTAAAGATTTGTCATCCACTTTACCTAGACTACACAAGTTTCTTGAATTTCCCTAGAGTCTAGGGTTCCTTTTTTCCTAGTTCCTTCTTTATACCTAGGGCCTAGACCATAAAGAAGGAACAAACAAAGCGATTTTCATATTCATATATTATTGTGGTTTATAGTGAGTCATGGTAGCTTCAAATTATTTTCAAGATGTTTTTCTGATCTAATGTGCTTATTGTCACAACTACACAGGCTGGCAGTGAAGGAAACAATCGTGACCAAATTTGAACATCTAAATTACGGATCTGTGAAAGCATAGAATTCGCCCTAGACGAGCGTGACGGTTATACCGCTGTTCCGCTTAAAATGGGAAGCTCAGCAGTGAGACATTTATGGGCTTTTAAATTGTATATTGAGCTATCAAAATGAATTTTACACAGGAAGTCGGATTGAAACGAACTGTAGATCTTGGTGATAATTTTAATTTATATATTCATCATTGGTTATGTTTTGCTAGAACTCACAAAAAACGTGGAGTGCTCCTGGTAGCGAACGGGCGGCGCGCTCCTCCCGGCCACAGCACTTCGTGCCGTCACACCCTGGGGCCGCGCCCGACAGCGACGACGAGGAACCCTCACCCACCACACCAGCCCAACAGTTTACCCCCACAGAGATCGTGAATGAAATCGAAAACCCACCAGAACACTGATACTTTTGTTATAAATTAATTCAATAAAGTCATTGATAATACAAATCGTTTTATCATTTCCTTATGTTGATGAACAGTTTGTAACAGAAAGCATGTTGTTCTTTTTAATGACGTAAGTATATTAATGTGTACATGCATATCTAATAAGTATGCTGTAAGTTCTGTATAATAAAGGTACTGATACACATGCTCATCACTGACAAGAAAGCATGCCATTATTGAGCAATAGCTACTTAGTGGCATGTGTGTTAAAGCAATTATATTACATTTGAATTTGGCATCTGTCATTTTTATATGATTGTTCATTGTGTTTTCTCATTTTGGCGCCAATACAATGTACAACGTTTTTCAATATAAAAATCGAGTGGGACGATAAAGAGAACCGAATCGCTGTGATTGCATTAGACAAAGTAGATATGAAGCCAAATACATTTTTTAAAACTCTCCATACGCTTGGTATTAGTCAAATGTTTGTGTACCGGGCTATTAATAGATACAAGGAGACCTCCTCTGTTTGTAACAGAAAAAGACCTTGCCGTAAACGTAGTGTTCATACGAAAAAGGTGGTCAAAGCAGTAAGGGAAAGAATTCGAAGAAATCCTGTCCGGAAGCAAAAGATTTTATCTCGGGAGATGAAGATATCACCTAGAACCATGTCGCGTATTTTCAAAGATGACTTAGGACTTGCAGCCTGTAAGAGACGCACTGGTCTTTCTTAACTCATAATTTAAAAAAGAATAGGGTGGTAAAATCGAAACAACCACTGAAGCGGTATGCAAAGAGAGGTCACAGAAAAATTTTGTTTGCGGATGAAAAAATTTTTACAATTGAGCAACATTTTAATCAACAAAATGACCGTATTTATGCTCAAAGCTCTAAGGAAGCTTATCAATTAGTCGACAGAGTGCAACGTGGGCATTATCCGTCTTCAGTGATGGTTTGGTGGGGTGTTAGCTATGAAGGAGTGACTGAGCCATATTTTTGTGAAAAAGGTATCAAAACATCGGCACAAGTGTATCAAGATACCATTCTTGAGAAGTTAATTAAGCCCCTTAACAACACCATGTTCAATAACCAAGAATGGTCCTTCCAGCAAGACTCGGCGCCGGGTCATGAAGCTCGGTCCACGCAGTCTTGGTTGGAAACGAACGTTTCGAACTTCATCAGAGCTGAAGTCTGGCCGTCGTCTAGTCCCGATCTTAATCCGCTGGATTATGATTTATGGTCAGTTTTAGAGAGTAGGGCTTGCTCTAGACGCCATGATAATTTGGAGTCCCTAAAACAATCCTTACGATTGGCAGCGAAGAATTTTCCCATGGAAAAAGTGCGTGCTTCTATTGATAACTGGCCTCAACGTTTAAAGGACTGTATTGCAGTCAATGGAGACCACTTCGAATAAGCTTTTTATATTTTAAATTGTTTTATATTTATGTATTAAACTAACACACTGTAAAACTTATAAATATTATTTGCAATAGAAAAAAATATCCTTGTTACAATATTTATGGCAAGACTAGATACATAATTTTTATCCTGTTGTACAATAAGGCTGTCTTGATTGTCGGACCAATTTTACTTCATGTACACATATAGTTTAATCGATATTAGAGCAATAGTAAATAAACTATTGTCTTATTAATAAAAATTAGAAGATATTCTATATAATTTATAACATTATGGTATTAGCGAATCTGTTCTATTTCTATTTGCGTCAGGTAACTTTGTAGACATAACAAAATTGCCTCGATTGTAAACAGGATGGACTCACTGGTAGGTTGGTGGTAGTTTAATATATCTTGCCGACCGTTCATTTGTCTTCCTATCAATCAGTTAAAATTTTCCATAAGTTCCATACAAGTAATATCAAAATTCAACCGATGGTAGGATAAGTAAATGAATAGTAAGATATAAGAACCGACCACAAGGGACTTAAAACGGCTACTTTTAGAGAATTACCTCGTGAAATTGGCATGTGTATACTGGTAAATTCGGGACATGGCATAATATTCCATGTTATTTTAGCATTTGTCATATCTAGAAAAGTGACTACTTCAATCCACCAAAAGTTAGTTTTGAGAGATGCACGTTGTTCAAACTTCCAGACATATAAAGTGCATTCCACATAATAGTGGATTATACCTATATACAGGTGAATTTTTCAAGTGGGCTGTCGGGGCCAAATCCTAATCTATGTATGCTAAATAGCGAAAAACCCTCAAAGAAGACTCGAGGCCGATTTTGACGAAAACTAAAGTGGTATGATAAAAATTTTGAAAAATCAACTAGATTCTCTGGTCAGGAATCGAATCCTCTATTCTGAAAAAATAAACACAATCTGTATTATTATACCAAATCATAGTGAAGTTTGTAAGTATCAATTTCTGTGAAGGTATGTCAAACGGATAACGAAGGGAAAAAGTTGTTTTTTAACAAAATGTTTTATTTTGCATACATTAATTAAACATCAAATTTCGCCGGTCATGGTCAAATGACACTTCATTTAAACGCAATCAATTTACTAATTTGATTGATAAGGGTAAACGTAACGTGCGTTTCAGATATTGATTTATTTTTTAAAAACAACCCTTTACCTTGGTTTGCTGTTTGACATTCCTTCACAAAAATTTATATTGATTTCATTGACAGCCTTACAAGCTACACTTATGATTTGGTATAATATATATATATATATATATGTGTGTGTATATATATATATATACATGTGTGTGTGTGTGTGTGTGTGTGTGTGTGTGTGTGTGTGTGTGTGTGTATATATATATATATGTATATATATATATATATATTTATCCGTGCAGGAACGGAGAAAGAATACAATTTCCTGCGGCCAGGCGGCCTGTCGTAAGAGGCGACAAAACAACCCACAGCCAGGTGGTAGGGTATTTGCCCGACTGGATGGCTACCGCCCCTGGTCTAAAGTAAGTCGCCATAACAACCTTGAGTTGTGTTCCGGCATTAGTGACCAGGTTCCAGTCTCCCTTAAGAGAGCAGCAGCGCATTTGTAGCACCTTTGGTGTTGCAAATGTCCATAGGCGATGGTAACCGCTTTCCATCGAGTGGGCAGTCTGCCTGTTTGCTGAACTCCAGCAATAAAAAAATAAAAAAATATATATACAGGAATTGTCTATTTTAGAATCGTTATTACGTTTCGAATTATTTTAAAATCGGCCAATTCAATTCCTTACAAGGGTAATGGATTTTTCAAAAATCTAATTGTGTCGCTTCAGTCTTCATCAAAATTGGCCCCGAGACTCCTTTGTCGCTGTTTTTTCGCTTTTTCGTATATATTACGGTTTGACCCTGAAGATCCACTTGAAAAATGCACCTGTATAATAGGCCACGCCTACACACACACACAAACACACAGTTTATGGTAAAAAATTAAAAAACAAATATATTCTATATTTTTATTAGGTCATATAAAAATAGTACTTATTAATTTTTGGTTCATACAATCATCAAAATTACACCAAGTGCACATTATTTTATAATGTTTACATTCTTATATGAACTTATTCTGTCAGCTTATAGCAAACATTCGCACATGTAACATTTACCTCATTTTCATTATTTGTAAAATGACTAGGGTCAATTACATACATAGCCCAATTACACCATTCAGCCAAACATCATAATCTTTCATTTATATTTTTTTATTTAATGGTGGGGTTTTAGAAATACTTATAAAAATGACTAATTAAGCATAATACGATCTATATCTAAAATATTTATTTAAAAACATAAAGACTAAATAAACTGTATAAATCAGACTGAATGAATTCAAAGTTCCCATTTGGTATATCGATCGTTCGAATTTAATGCTGCTATTCTCAGAGTCGTATAATGAGTCAATAACTAATTATACTTTAATATCACTAAGTTGACCAACAAATTTTTGAATTCATATTTTATTTATTTATTGTAGTATAGGTTCGCGTTTGACCACGATCTTGCCCTATATGGAACGAAGATATAGTCTAGGATGGAGCACGCTTATATAGATATAACTCCTTGTATAAACCAGACAATACATTCTAACCTTTAATGTTGTCTGGATCTTAATTCGTTGTAACCATTGCGACATGTAATGCGGGTACTACAACACGCAGTTTACGGGGACTGTTTTCCTAAAGCAGGGTCTCTGTGCCATGTCAAAACCTAGTAAGTGCATTTCAAGAAATTTTGTACCCCAGCACAAATAAATGTCAATATTCAACGATAAATCTCATGGCAGTGACATTCGCACCAACATAATAAACATGTATCTTTACGCGAATCCACGTGTTTAATGTAGGACCCTATCATAGTCTGGGGTTACAATAAAAAATACTGTCAAAAAATTTAACTGTATAATTATAATGATAAATGCAAAAATTCTATAATACTAATTTTGAATGGACCCCACAGAACGCATTATAAATAGAAAAACGGCTGTTGATGTATGATGTATCTAGTACGATAAATGAATAGACGTTATTGTTTCATTTCTAGTAACTTTGATAAATTGACACAGAATTTATTATATTATACAGCTCGTATCTATCTATAGAATGGTTAATAAAATTCTTTTTCATTTCTGATATTCTGAAAGTACGTCTGGAGCTGCTGGTCACAGAGATGAAAGATGAAAACAGTACTTTTCGTTCCTGGGAAACGATTTTCGCTTTTATCAAAAAATTTAAGAGCTACGCGAAACATTGATAATATATATGCGATTCATGTCCCAATTCTCTTTTTACAGCCACTGATAAATCACTGCATAAATTGTAATAAAAAATATCAACAATATACTTATAAATTACTTTCCCCAAATTATTATTTGCTTTACATAGATTTGAGCTAAATATTTACTATCATCAGTGACAAAAAAACATTGGTAGGTAGAATGCTACAGAAAAAGAAATTTACTTGACGTTTCAGTTCATCAGATTTAGATGTAGATTTAACGCCTGATTTCTTTATAGAAGTAGTTGTTTGTTTAACTAATGAGTTTTTATTTACTTTCCTTATATTCTAAATGAAAATCAGAGTGTTAACCTCGGGTGAAAGGCCTATTTAGGCTTGAATTATTAACCAAACTATCTCATGCCTAAATAGATCACTTTCACCTCTCTTGTAACAATATATCATTATTGACTCATACAATATTTTGCGTTTCGTAGGGGTTAGTTAGGCAAAGAAGTTTGTACATAGTTGAACTCATAACATGGTTGGTTTCTAAATTTACTATTTATTATACATAAAGCAAGATGCAAATATTTTTTTGTAACTCGAATATTTATTTTATTATTATTTATCTTAACTTTTATCCTTTACTTTAAAAAAAAATAACCTGTAAATAAAATAAAAATAGTAACATAATCGCGGATATATTGCCTAAAGCGCTCTCTGTCAGTTATTTTGAAAAAGTTTTTATTGATGAATGATAATATGTAACTAAAAATGAAAAGTATAATATTTTGCAGATGTAGCAACAAGCAAATGATTTAATATGTCACTCGATAACATTTTTTTCGGTTCGCCCTCACGATGTGCAAAAAAATCGCAATTTCTTATTCTATTTTTATTTTTCTTTTAGTATTATTTTTATATGTGTATGTATAATTATGTATTGTATACCAAATTTTATATGTATAGTTGTATAATATTTTTCTCTTTTATTACCTTTACGTATAGGCTTCGTAAAAAATAAAGTATAAACTACTCGTTAAAATTAAAAAGCTGCCTTTACTTTGTACTTGATTATTTTGTCGCTGTTTTTTGCGGCCTTCATATATTACTTTCAACGGCCATTTCCATCGATCATTGGTACGTCTGTATGCTGAATAACATTCTCCTCTTCATCGTCAGCAGTCGCCAGGAACTTCTCAATTTGTCCTGAGACGCAGTCTAGCCATCCATGCCGGTGCATAGCCTTCAACACTCGTTTTCTACATACGACTAAGAGTAAAAATATGAGCACTCCTTGTAGTGCATTGAAAACGTCCATTATGGCCCTGGAAACAAATATGGTTGTTAAGGATTTTTGAAATAATAGGTGTAGGTTTTTTTAGTTGTCTTGAACTTCGGCTACGGAACCCTAAAACATAATTTAGTAGAAAATACTCCACAACTTTTTTAAGTTCTACGAAAAAATATATTTTTTATGCTTTATTTTTTCCCAGAATTTTCCACCTCATAGCTCAAAAATTAATTAAGGAATACCATTTAAAAATTAAACCATTATTGCTAAAACAAACATGTGTTTTAACGGGATCTTTTGTTATTTTTATGACGATATTTTGTATATGTTTTTAGACACACAACTACTTTTTTTAACTGACTTCATTGTATGTAGGTATATCATAATACCTCCGCATATATCTTGTATAACAATTTTGTTATGTTCAACAATTTTGTTTCTTGAAACGAGAAAATTTATGAAGCTATGTAAATATTGAAATAAAGTTATATATGTACACAGAACCCTGGATTCTATTAATTGTAAAAGCTATATATATATCGCGCGCAAAATTTTGGCCGTGCTAAACTTTAATGAACGACCGTGTCAATAATAATATCAAATCGACTTTTTAATGCCATTTATCGTAAGCCATGGAACGTGTAAGTAATAGCACTAACCCTGGTTAAAAAGGATCACAAATATCCACTAGGAACGAATTATAATAATACATGTAACAATACTGATATTCATAGTAAAAAAAAAAAACAGTTTTTTAGCTCTCCTGCAAAATTAACTTTTTCGGATAGTGTCCAGTACTAGATTAAGCGTGCGATATGAGTTGAATATTTTATAAATTCAGCAACACATGTAAAATCGATTCATTGTTCAGCCTATTTCATTTACTTTGTACCAGTTTAGAATCTGATATACGCTATAAAACTTTAAAAGGGTTAGAAGAAACAATTATAACTCGTTTAAGATCATGAACACAAAATCTAAGAACACCATTTTACGTCGTTCAACCGTTTACGCATAAATAGGTTAAATGAATCACTCGGTTATCGCCAGGTGTAAGTTATTTAAACAACTGATAACCATATAAGCAGGCACTGTTGTGCACATATGTCGTGAAATATAAAACGGAACCGATAAGGTATTTTAATACACGACATGACGTATGGCCGGTTCATATATTTTACTATTAATTCGCTTGCCTTACCATCGATTGAATTTTGACATTATTTGTATGGAGCTTATGTCAAATTTTAACCCATAGTAAGGCAAATGAACGGTCGGTAAGATATAGGAACCGGCCATAAATAAATCGTTGCGGAACCATCTGAATTACCATAAAATCGAAAATACTTGCTAATTTGGAAGATTTGTCTTATGACCTTGAATGTGAGTATTTGCATAAAATTATATATAATACTGAAATACGTACCTCAGACGGCTATTCAAATACTTCATTAATGACTGGTTCCTATATCATACGGACCATTCATTTGCCTTAATATCGATTAAAATTTGACATAAGTTTTATACAAATAATGTCAAAATTCAACCGGTGGTAAGGAAAGTGAATGAATAGTAAGATATAAAAGCCGGCCCTAAGGCAAATAAAATAAAACGACTCCTGCTACAAAATATTTTAAAATATGAGTAAACTTATTAGACAGGTACATATTTTTGTCATCGAATGACCAATAAATAATTATGATAAAGAATAGTGCTAAAAAGGTATTGCGTTGATGGTGGTTGTAGAGGCGTCAATCAATAAATTTAAAAAATTTCTACATTCATGGTTATAAATATTGAAAAAGAAGGTTTATAATTAATAGATGTTCCTATAGAGCGGTTTCTCTTAGTTTTGATTAATGTTTAATCTTATTTATAAAATTTACGTATTTAATGTGTTTTTTTATTGGATAACTTCAGCAGACAGGCAGACGGCTGCCATCACCTATGGACATTTGTAACACCAAAAGTGCTACCAATGTGCTGCCGCTCTCTGAAGCTGGACTAGAGCCTAGTCATTAATGCCGGAACACAACTCAAGATTGTTATGGTGGCATGCTCTAGACCAGGACATATTAAAAAGAATTAAATATTAAAAATTATAATTAATGAATTAAACATTAAAAAGATTATCCAATAATATATAGTTACAAAAAATAATCTTACCAAAATATGTGCTTTGAATAGAATGTACTGATCATTTCAAATATCCATGGTAACCCCATAACTATGATCAGCCTCACTGTTAATACGAATCTATGTTATTAGAAAAAGAACATTGATATTAGTTAAAAGTGTAAACCAAAATAAAGACTTCATTGAATATTTTCAGTGGTTTAATAGTAAAAAAGGCAATTTTCCTTTATTTCACTATAAAAACACAAAAACAATATACAAAGTAATTAGCGAACTTATTGTATATAATAATAATATTATAAAAATAGCATGTTATTTATTCTTAATTAAAATCTTATTTAATTCACGACTGCGTTGCGTTCGACTGATTGGCATGAAGTCAGTTAAATAACATTTAGAAATTATTCAATGAAGTTGTTCGCAGACCATACTAAAACTACAGTTGTAGCGGCCAGCAGGCTGCCTCAACTTTTAATATAGTGTATTTATTATCTATGGTCTAAAGCAGTGTTCCGCAAAGTATCTACCGCTCGCGGCACACTGGTGTACCGTGGTCATTAATTGGTGTGCCTTGGAAAAATAAGATTATGCTGCAATTTAAACTTTAGGTTTGTTGATTAATAATAAATATTGTTTCGATGATCAATAAATAAATGTTGATTAATATTACTTAAAAAATGATTTTTATTTGTGGTGTACCTTCAAAAAATTTCGTTTTCCTAGAAGTGACCTTGACTACAAAAAGTTTGCGGAACACTGGTCTAAAGGATCGAATCGTGGCAAGCCGCCTTCGCAGTGCTTGCCACACGCTTCGCCCCTCCGGCGCACTCTTTTGCCGACAGCTAAACACTGCCAGTCAGTTTCGCTCAGCAGCTTGAGCATACATTCCTGCCGTGACCGTGTAACACTCGTAAACATTTACTCGTAGTGCTTCTGTTATATAATGTAAACTTTTTCAATATAAAGTGTGCTACAGTAGTCGTTTCATTACACAAACCGGCAACTATACATATACCACACAGTCTATTTAAAATTAAGATAAATAGAGAAATACACAACGTGATTTAAAATAAGAAATTATGGTTAAATAGTAACAGGATTAAACATATTTTTATATCTATAACACTATAAAGATCTAAACATGCTGTGTATGTACATTGAAGCTATTAAAAAAAAACAACTGGAATAGACTATAATATAAACGTCGGATCACGATGCAATTTTTTTTAGATTTTTTGCCGATTTCGTTGCGGTTTTCGCTGATCGACAACTAATTCTTAGACTTAAAATCTGTCCCTTAAAATCCCGGGAATCCCGCGGGAACTGTTCAGAAAATAATTTAAAATGACCATATTGAATTAAAAAAAACGAGTTTCAATGCGATTTTTTCACTGATCGATAGCAAATTTTACATAATAAAATGTGTGAAACTTTTTATCCCGGGTATTTTCCCTGGGGCGGTTTGAAGTTATTTGGGTGCATAAAAATTAGCTTATTCGGACATAGTTTTCACTAAAACGATAACTTACGTTCTTTTTTAAATGCTGTGATACTTTGTGTCCCGGGAACCCTCGGGAATTTTCCCGAAGTTTTTTAAAGTGGGTATTATAACGTTTTTTTTTATTGCAGGAGTTCAGCAGACAGGCAGACGGCCCACTTGATGGAAAGCGGTTACCATCGCCTATGGACATTGGAACACCAAAGGTGCTACAAATGCGCTGCTGCTCTCTTAAAGGAGACTGGAACCTGGTCACTAATGCCGGAACACAACTCAAGGTTGTTATGGCGACATAATTTAGACCAGGGGTGGTAGCCATCCAGTCGGGTAAATGCCCTACCACCTGGCTGTGGGTTGTTTTGTCGCCTGTTACGACAGGCCGCCCGGCCGCAGGAAATTGTATACTTTCTCCGTACCTGCACGGATAAAATATTTAACTACATAAATATTAAAAATATAACTACATAGATATTTGCTGATTCGAATCCGATTGATACTAAAACATATAATGCGGGACTTTTATATTCCTCGAGATTTCCTACCTTCGAAATCACATCATATTAGCACTTGCTGAATATGACAGCTTGTATGTTTATTAGACATTTTTAGTAGGTATGTATGCCTTTAGTAACAAACACTACATATCCCGGATTTTTATAGGAATCTTCGAAATTCAAGTATTTTCATACTAAAAAATCTGTTGCCCTGCTGAAAATATCCTTTGATATTGGCAAAATAACTGTAATTTACGTCACCTGTCAAGCGTGGACGAAGTCGCGGCTGTAGTAATTAATATTTATTTTGGAGGCAAATTACGATAATACTTCATCTATTTGAAATAGATTTTAAGTAACTTTTGTAAGATCATGACGGAAATATTTTTCTTATATTTTGAAAAAATAAACTTACTTATATTTGAGAGCAGTAGTGAGATTCGATGTAAATGTATAACGCCATATCACAATCGATGTGTAGATAAAAATGCAAATGTTTACTATTAGCAATATTGTCATAACGCTGTACATGTAATACCACTGTTGCTTTTGAGCTGAAAATTAGAAAAACATTAAGTATAGCTCCTGGAATTGATTCAATGAAGAAAAGTATATAATCCCTTATATTTATGCCTGCTAACAAAATACATATAAATTAAATTTCGTAATAGTCGTTGTTGTTGACAATCAAATCAACTGAATACTTTTTAACATCTTACAAAACGCCGAAACCGCCTACATTTTGTATGAGCGCCGAGCGAGGCAAGTTATCATCATATTGTTTCTTTAATGAGTCAAATAGCTTATTCATTGTAGTATCCTTTCTTATTTTGTTTTTACAATAAAGAGTTATCTATCTTCAGTATATGTGATGGTACTTGCGAAAATTATTTAGTATATAAACTACAGGTGACCGTAAATATCTTTTCATCCACCGCGATCTAGAGCTTCCCTCCATCAAAAACTACATTACGTCGCTTTCGCGTAAGTATTTCGATCTCGCGCCGCACAATCGAAATCCGCTTGTCGTGTCCGCGTCCGATTATAAGCCTCGTCGAAAGGCTCTCGTGCGACGACCGCGTAACGTCCTGACGGATAGTCTCGACATTATTACAAAGCGGCTGGTCCGGATCAGCCCGTCCGCAGTTAGGACGGCAGGCTGGCAGGCACTGACAGACAGACACAGACGGCGGCGTCTCAGACGCCGCCAATCACGATCTCTCCACGTCCCCGCGAGGGTCGCCAGGAGACATAGGATAGACCAGGCGTGTTGCTGGGAAGTTTCTTTCGCCGTTTCTTCTCTCCCAGCCATAACACGTTGTGAAACGGCAGTAAGATAGCATAGGCCGCGGCGAACCGCCGAACCCGATTCGCCGGGATCCTTCCCCTCGGGTTTTATACTACTCGTCGCCCGTTCCCAAGGAGTTCATTGTGTCGCCCTATGGTAGGCATCATTAGATTCATCCCCCTCTCATCGCAATAGTCCAGCCCAGGTAAAATTCCCTAGGGAGCTCCCTCGAGCAAGTTGGTCCCCGGGCTCGCCCCGAGAACCCCGGTAAAGTTGTAAGGTCTTCGGACCAACAACATAAAATCAAGTCCAATAAAAAGATACATCTTATTAGTCAACATCCAACCGCCAGGGCAGTAACAAACAACGATACGCTGGCGCGTCGTTCTACGGATAGAACGGCACATTGTACTGTTATCGTCTTAAGGATAAAGTGGGATACAGTGCATTATCTTTTGTGTAAATGGTAATAAACTTTTGTAATGATATTTTAAGTGTGATAATAACAAGCTATTTTATATGAACATAGTTTTGAATTTTATTGTACTTATGTTCCCAACCCAATTAAAAAGTAGAAACTTTGGAATTTCTATTATATTTTAATCTATATATGTAATTTATATTTAATTTTAATATGGTACAAATAATCCTGTTATTTGGGAAAAAATATCCTATCTCATCTTCAACCGATCATTGTCCACTGCTGGACGAAGGTCTCCCCAAGTCTCCAAAAATTTTCTATGTCTGTACTAATATTATAAAGGGGTAAAGTTTGTGAGTTTGGATTTTCGACGTAATCTCCGGTACTGCTGAACCGATTTTGAAAATTCTTTCACCAGTGGAAAGCTACATTATTCCCGGTGACGTGGTCTATATTTGATGGTGATAATTAATATTGTTACTTTTTTAATGACCCCGGTGAAGTGGGCACGGGTCAGCTATTCAGTTATAATTTCATAAAAATTATGGCATGTGTTAAAAAACTCAAGCACTTTTTTAATAACGTTGAAATTTATTGCCGTTACTAGTTTGAACAGCTTGGATCTACTAGAGATGAACCGAAAGAAACTAAACCGTGGGTCGTCTCTAATAATGTGCTTTGTGCTAAAAAGAATCCAGAACCGTTAATATGTTACACTTACAAAAGAACCAGCAGTGATTTAGTCCAATGCCAGGTTTTTGATGCTTCCCTGGGTGAAAGTTTATAATTGCCATAATTATTGTCAAAAGGGCAGGGCAGCCCCAAGCATACAATGCATACCAGACAAATTCTCTCCACCCATAGTCAGATATGGTAGGACACCTGCAAAAAAGATACATTCTAAAACATCACATTGTATCTTCTTCATTTCTCATAAAAAATATCGAAACGCCTTTGAAGTTTGTTTTTATATGAATTTTAAGTATTTTTTTACATTTAAAAAAAATATATAATCTTCGTCTTTTCAACTCATTCCATATGTGTTCTATGGGATTCATATCCGGGCTTGTTGTCCAGCCCATAAGTGTAATACCAACTTCGCTCAGGTATTCATTTAGAATTCCCTAATAAAATGGGTGTAGGGTACCACATGAGGCTCTACACACTCTTCGATGTAATGTGACCCATTTAGTTTTTCCATTGGCGCTTATGGGGAGGCCCAAATCGTTCATGTACCGACGTGGACCGCGGGGTCCTGAGGCCATGAGCCTTTCTAAATAGGAGAGAGCTCTCAAAGCGTTAACGGACTCTAGAATTGATTAGATGGCAGTATGGCGACCCAGTGAAAAGATTCACTATTCTACATATAGTTTTAAGGTATTATACGTAGAACACAATATAATTAATATAACTGATTAGGTTTCAATTAGTTTAAATAAATTTAGTTAAAATAAAACGACACAAACCTTGTATTTCGTAGAACTTGTATCGATATAGCGTTTGACCAGAAGAAGCTCGTTAAAATGAAGAAGTATGTCAAAAACCCTGGAATTAACACATAGCTATAAATTGAATATTTTTAATTTGAAACAATTATTGCCTTAGGTAAATTATATTGCACATTAAGCTCCCACTGTTTTATTCAAGCATTTCGAGGTCAGAGGAACACTGACGGTATACCCTTCATGGTTGTCAAACTGCATGTGTCACTCGCCAATATAGGCGAGTGACACATGCAGATCTCTAGTACTAGTGTCCTGATGTTCATTCACCATCAACACGTGATAATTGTTGTAATCTGCACTTAGGTCAAAAATCTGCTTAAGCGGTGCGTAAATCTGGGTTAGGCTTCGAAAACAAGTCATTTGAATTAGACGGTTGGCACGTCGACAACTGAGCAACCACAGTTTCTTATTTAAACATAATTATGTAAACGTTGCTTTAATCATTTGTAAATAAATATGTTATGTTAAGTGAAATACATACCTCTCACAGCACACAAATCCATATCGATGTATTCCATAATCTTGATCATGACTAGTATTGCCAAACCAATTGCTAGACTACCACAAAAGTTAATTAAACTCTTTCCATGTAGATCTCTAAAATAAAAGAAATCAATTACAACTTTTCTTGCGCATAAACATTTTACATTATTTAAGAAATTTCCCTATTCTAATTTACCGATTCTAAAACATAAAAAATTAGCTTAAGCCGGCCTTTTTTTAATCCATCATGGACACCTATCGGTCCATCGGTCGGGGATAGCAGTGGGGTAGTATTGGACTTCCGATGGCATGCTCAGACCTTCCAACTAAACCACCCCGGTGTTCTATCACATCGCTGTAATGTGTAGTGGAACACTTACAAGCCAATAGATGCCGCTGTACAATAATCGAGGTTGCAAACGATTCCCGAAGCGTACAAAGAATATAACAAATTTCCAACAATAATAGTTGGGCCTAGGCCTGCGAGGAACAGCAACAGCTTCGCTGGAAGATCTTCCTTTGAGACGGAGGAGCATGTCATCACGCTCCTCCACCCTATACGGGACACTCTCTTCAATATAAAAAACCTAAAACCCCAGCGATTCAGTATTGTCATACAGCTTGGCAATGCAATCAGCCTTCTGGGTACGCAAACGCTTCCCTCTGTCAGCGATTTGTTATATAGCCTATAATAATATATACATAATAATTCTTAATAACTTATATAATAGGCATTTAAATAATAAAAACCTAAAAATAAAAAATTAATTTCTAAGTAACTTGGTGTGGAGTGCTCCCAAAGTACTGGCCGCAATTCTCCGCTATATGGCAACGCTAATTTGATTAATTCGCTTTTATAATTAATTCTGATTTTAAATAATTAATTGTTTATTGAAATATATTTTACAAACTTCAGCATAGTTGCCAGGCAATCTAAAAACTAAAAAAAAAATGTTTACATTCTCACCTTAGTTCAGGCAGTGCTGCATAAATAACTGTAGTAGCAGTGAGAAATATGACCGATATTATCATACAATATCCTAAAATTTTGTCATCAATAATAGCTTTTTCTTCTTCCTCAATACAAATAATGACCACCGATCTCACCTTCGTTAAATTGACATCTTTCATATTTGTTTGATTACCAACACAGAATCTAAAAGCAACAAGGCGAGGAAATATGTACTGTATAGCTTACCGCTACTTCAGTAGATCAGGTTGGGTAGGTTAGTAATAGTAAGTAATTACAAAACTACACTGATGGCCGGTACCTAGGTATATTATGGTATTCATTCAACTGTCTTATTACCATGGGTAGAAATTTGACATCGAGAGCAATGGTTGAATTATTATCTTGACTACAGCTCTTAGAGCCGCGCGTCAATCTCGATAGGTGTGATGCCGCGCCCTCACAGAAAATCGGCGTAAAACGCATAGCCTTGAAGTAATCGTGTTCCTTTCTATGAGTGCGAGTTCCGATGCCCCCCTTCTCCTCCCCCTATACCACCTTCCCTGTCCCAGCTGGCCTGTCCCACCTTCTCTGTCCCAACTTCCCTGTCCCACCTTCCCTGTCCCACCTTTCCTATCCCAATTTCCCTATCTCACCTTTCCTATCCCACCTTCCCTGTTCCACTTTCCCTATTCCATCCCTCTATTCCATACCCTTATCCCATTAGTCCTCTTTGACCCATCTATCCCATTCCCTTTATTTCGTCCTCCTATCCCATCCTAAAAGTTGGCAACGTGTTGGCATCGCCCTTGGTGTTGCAAACGTCACTAGGAGACGGTAAGCACTTTACTTACGTGGACCGTTTGTATATTTGTCACTTTCGCAATAAAATATTAATAAAAAATATAAATGGAGCTTTTGTGTGAAAAGTAAGGCCAATAAATGGTTAGTAAGATATAAGAACCGGCTATAAGTAGAACATCTGTAATGTGAAGTGGATCGTCATTGTCATCTTAGCTTTAAATCCCAATTGTCTTCGAATTTGCTGGGCTCCCAACGCCTGTTTGGGAGCCCAGAGTCCATTTTACCACTTTTTCTTTATTTACGTCTGACACGGTCTTTGCCGTCGTTAATTGTGAATAAGAAAATTATGTAGTATATTTGGAGTGTAACTCTTTTAACGCGATGCAGCATAAGTTGTATATGTCTAGAATTTGTTCTCGATATAATAGGGGTGTGGATAGTCAAATCAATACTTTTTATAAACATACAGAACGTCGCAGCATCGTAGATTTTGTACGAGCATACCTACTTATGACGTCATAAGTGTACTCGCAAAGGTGAGACAGTATTTCCCGTCAGAACAACTGCTGAACTTATAGCAATCACAAACTCTGTTCCTTAGTATTGTTCTCATCTTTGGCAGGGCTCAGTCAAATACCAGTTAGAGAGGCTGGAATCTATTAAGAAAAGAGCCAGGAAGCTAATCGGTAATGACCGTCTTTTTTATGCTCGACTTCAGAATTTAGAGCATAAACACAAGGTCGCGGGCCTTATCTATCTTCTATCGGATACATTTCGGGGAGTGTTCCTTAGAACTGCACGAGCTGGTTCCTCCATTCCCATTTTACCATCGAACAACCAGATGCACTGGTTTGCGCAACCGTTACATGGTGGAAATTTTTACTATTTCATGTACCGATTAGAGAATTTTTCTATGCTCTAATGCTTATTATTATACGGATGTGCATGCATGTTATAATAAATTTCCAATATTACAAATTTACATTAAAAAGGACAGGTCTTAAAATAACATCTTATTATTTTACTTTTAAAACATAACTCTCCCTTAGCAGTCGGGTAAAAATACCATGATAGAAATTATTTTTCATTTCTCATACTCGGAAACTACACTTGAAGTTACCTAATCAAACGGATGAAAACAGTACTTTTCACGTCTGTAAAGCTAGAAAGGTCAAGTCGGCAGAATCACTCGTTTTATATATCAAAATTTAGTGCTCATTTAGTGCTAATTTAGTGCTGATAATAGACATTTAGTGCTGTGATAGGTGGACTAAAAACGAGAACACTGCTAGCTTTTAATTAAGCTAGCAGTGTACTATTCGTGACCGTCGTGACTGTCGGCAGAATCACTCGTTTTATATATCAAAATTTAGTGCTCATTTAGTGCTAATTTAGTGCTGACAACAGATATTTGGTGCTGTGATAGGTGGACTAAAAATGAGAACACTGCTAACTTTTAATTAAGCTAGCAGTGTACTATTCGTGACCGCGCTATGAGACAGTTGGAGAGAGAGGTACATCAGCTAATAATTTAGTGCTCAATTAGTGCTGCCCGTACAAGCAAACAGATTCATCGAAATTTTGTTTTTTTCAATTTTTAAGTATAGATTACTGCTGACATAACGACACGAGCAATCATAGAGCTAGATGACTTTAAAATCGGTATTGGTGAAATTGAATAGAGTTACTAATTTGTGCTCAATTAGTGCTGCCAGTACAGCAAAACATTTTTGTTTTTTTTTTTAAATATTTTAAATCTACTACTGCTAGTATAACGACGCCAGCAGTCGGAAGAGCTAGAAGAAGACTTTAAAACGGAAACTAATGGAATTTAAAGACGTCACTATTCAGTGCTCAATTAGTGCTGTTGTTGTAGCAAAGGATTAAAATAAAAAAAAAATTCTCTCTAAGAAACTCGAAGATTTTCGAAAATCGGAAAGTTAATGATTTTACTCAATTTTGCAAAAATCGAGTTTTCATCAGATCTTGACGTTTTGTGGTCACAAGAAGATTCCCTGACTACTCCCGCGATGTTGTCACTATGTCTGTATGTGTGTGTATGTCAACTGCTTATTACTTTTGAACGGTTTAATAGATTTTATCGCGTTTTTATTCGCGCATTCGAAAGGGCTCGGCCAAACTTAGATTTTTTGTGAATTTGAGCCGATTCGGACCGACAGATTTTGATAAATATCAAAAAAACTCGCGTCTCAAAAAACTTCGTCGAACGCCGCTAACCGCGTGAAAATCGGTTTATTCATTCAAAAGTTATTGCGGTTTGAAAATTCAAAAAATAGTGTTCTATGAAACCCGTATCAAACTTTTGAGCTCGAAGAGCTCAAAAACATCATAAGTGCAATTTTAAGTGCCTAGGCCGCCGACGTATGGAATTAGCGGAAAGTTGCAGGGATGGCCTGTATGGCCATCTGTTTTTCTAATTTTTCCTTTTTTAAAGTTTATCAAAAGTAGAATACTTATAAAAAAAAATTTAATGTCAATTTTTTTATCGAATGACATTTTCGAGAAAATATTCGAAAATCTAAAAATTTTAATTAAAAAAAAAATATTTTTAAAATGTAAACCAAACCAACCAAATTAAACAAATTATTATGAATCACGAGACAAGTCGATAAATTTTATTTGCAATTTTCGTTCAAGGACAAAGTTTTCGTCAACATTAAAGTTTTTTTAAATATTGACAAAAACTTTGTTTTAACTAGCTGTTAGCCACCCAAATAAAATAAAACAAGACTGAATAAGACGGTTTAAGACTAATTAACTCGAACTTTTAGCGCTCTCACTCTTGCACCAAACCATCTCGTGCCTAAATAGGTCACTTTCATCCCTTATAACTATGGTAACCTAGATAACATTCTACTATTAATTACACTCTAAACAACAATTATGCGCTACTTAATCCTTGTATTTATAGTTATAAACTTACAACTTGTACGCTCGTACAAAATCTATAAGGATACAACATTTTGCAAGACGATAAAAAGTATCTCAGTTGGTTTGACTCTCCGCTCCGGGTTGATAATGAAGGAAAACATAGTGGATAAATCTGCACATTAAGATTAGTGAACCCTGCTATCATTAAAAAAATGTGGTACTCTCTATTTGTTCAAAATTGGCAGTCTTGAGCCCAGCAAAGGGCTTCTATGTATCGTTAGAAAATAATATGTTTTCTGACTGGTTAAAATCTTTGGTAAAGACCTATCTTTAATTTACCATAACTAATAAAATGTACTGGAATAAGGATTAGAATATACTTATAACTGAATGTGTTCTTGCCTTTGGCATACTATATATCTATATATATCACCAGAGATTTATAACGTAAATAAATAAGTCATAATTATGACATTCTTAATTTGATCCGTAACTACCAATCGTTATCGAATATAATAAACTAGCTGCCCGGGCAGACGTTGTTCTGCCCTGAACTAATAAAATTTCGAACCCGATTCCAGCGCCACCTACCGGATCCAAATCTAAGCTATCCTATCTTTCAAGTCGGATCAAACTGCACACGGTGTGCAAATTTGATTAAAATCGGTCAAGTAGTTTAGGAGTCCATTGAGGACAAACATTGTGACACGAGATTTATATATATTAAGATAATCTTGTGGCAACAAGATGCCTCTTATTAACTGACTTCAAAAAGGAGGTTCTAATTAACTGTTTTTTGTTGTATGTTTGTTATGTGATTTCTTCGTCAATTATGGATCGATTATATTTTTTTTCCAAAGTGTATGCTCTTTTTACTTGTATACTTGCTGACTATGGGATCACGTCCTAATTGTAATATAAACTATAGAAAAGTTTTCAATTACAGTATAAAAATTATTTTTAAGAAAGAAATTCATCAATAAAAATGCAATTTTTCCTAGATAGAACTATAACTTGATTACTTTTGAAGTCGGTTTTGTTATTTTTTTTATTTTCTACGTTTTAGTTACGCAAATTAACTAAAATAATAAATACATAAAAAACGTTGTACGTGTCTGTATCATCAGGAGTATATACTCTTGAGGTCATAATCCCGACTTCAAAAGTAATCAAGTTAAAGTTCTGTTTAGGAACAATTGCATTTTTATTGATGAATTTCTTTCTTCAAAATAATTTTCAAAATGTTATTGAAAACTTTTGTATGTTATAATTTCTGAATTAGCCAACTTAATTATTTCAACTTGTTATCTGTATAGTCCGCAAGTAATAACTACGAGTATAAGTTTATAATTAGCTTGAAAAGTCTAATGTTTACGCATGAAATCCGCAAAACTGGTTTGAATCTTTTACTTGGATCATACATTACTTATTACACATCATTCTTTATTCGAAACTTGTAAGAAATAGTTGCTAGGGTCATAAATGGTAAGGTAAGCCAATAAGAGCAGTTACAGTCAATAGTAGGAATCAAGAAATCAACTTACATAGAAGGTCCAAATGATTCAACATAATTTTCAGATAATTCCAACTCCAGATTACCCATTTTATTTACCTGAAATCCTGCGAACATTTTAATTGAATCCTTACAGAACACTGAAATAATTGGGGTTGTGACGTTGGATACCGGCTCCCAGCAAGTGTTGTTTCTTTGCAAAACATACTGTCCCTCGGGACAACAATTGTTACCGAAAACGGAAATAATATGACTTAACATTAAGGCTACAAATAATTTCCAATGTCTCGAAATCATTTTGAATATTTAATAAAGCTTTCACTTGTTGATTAATTTTATCAATGAGAATTCATGAAATATAAATATTTTAACACCGCGTCTTCAATATAAATTTGTTATTTATATGTCTTTTGCTATTTTAAATCGCTGTATTTTATCTATTTAAGTCACTATGGGTACAATAACTTCTTTAAGATTTTTTATTTGACGCAACATAACCAAAGCCGTGTACGTGACTGACAATGCACTATAACGAACGACTGTAGTGCCGGCGACTGAAGTAGACGCAAACAAGCGTACAACTGCGGCCAGCGGATCTTATGAACAGAAGAGAGATTTATAGGTATAGCCCAGCATCCAATAATAATAGTCGCTGTGGACACTAAGGTCTAACGCAGTTCATCTGTAGCAAACTGTATATTTTATAACTGGTGCAAAATAAATTCTTCTATATAGTTCATAATTATTATGGTACAAATTTTGCAAAAAAATATTCGCAATGCGTGCATGGCTTATGAAAGTAGGTCATTAATATACAGGTGAATTTTTCAAGTGCACCTTCAGGGCCAAATCCTAAACTATACGAAATAGTGAAAACACTTAAAGGAGTCTAGAGTCCTATTTTGGCGAAAACTAAACTGGTGTTATTATATTATTGAAAAATCAATTACCCTAGTCGGAAATCAAATCGGCGGATTTTGAAAAAAATAAACACATGCTGTTTTATTATACCAAATCAGTGTAGCTTAAGGTAAAATGATTTGGTATAATAATACAGCATGTGTTTTATAAGGATTAATTTCTTTGATGGAATGTTAACTGACAAACCAAGGGAAAGGGTTGTTTTTTAAAGAAAATGTTCTATTTTCCATATAACAATTAAACCTCACATCATTTTATTCAATAAGGAGATGATGGTAATTATTCTTTTTTTAATAGGCATCTATAAGTTAAATATTAATTAACACAAGAAATCAAATTAGTTAATGGCTCCGTTTAAATGAGATACGGTCAAATGATCGGCGCAATTTGATGTTTAATTAATGTATGGAATATAGAACATTTTTAAAAAACTACAAATAATAATAATAACAGTCCATTATGTCCCCCACTGCTGGGCTGGGGCCTAAAATTATAGGGGAACGGACAGTATACCCGCTAGGCTTGTCCAAGGCGGCTTGGCAAGTTTGATACATAGGTTATCTCGATATGCAGGCTGCATCACGATATTTTCCTTCACTATTGTTAGGACGTGGTAATTGTAACAATATGCACATTGGGCCAGAAAACTGCCAAGTGGTGCATGCGTTCCGGCCAGGATTGAACCCACGCCCTTTGAGTTTGGGACGCTACCACGACAATTCGCTGGTTGGTAGGAAGATATTCGCTTGCATAGTGGTTATAAATACCATTCTCTAATATTTGAAAACACAAATAACGATAGTTAAAAAACCTACAAAAATTAGTTTAAATAGGGTCTCTTAATTCCTAGCGGTTAATTTAATGGCGAAGCTGGCAAACTAGCAGACTGCCCACGTACTGGAAGGTGGCTACCGTCACCTATAGACATTAGTAACACCAGGTGCGTAGCCAACGTGTTGCCAGATTTTAGGAAAGGATAGAGGATGGAATACGAGGAATGGGATACGAGGATAGGGTACAGGGATAGGATAAAGGGTTTGGGATGGGAAGATCAGACACAAATAATTGAAATATGGAATAAATAGGTATGGGATAGGAAGAAGAAGGAGACCATCGGAACTCTCACTTCTCGCACGAAACACGTATTAGCTCAAAACTAACCGTTTCACGCCGATATTCTGTAAGAACATTGTATCACACCCCTCGAGCCGACCCTAAGATCTGAAGTCATGATATTGGTTCCAGTACGGCTCAAGCATGTCTAAAGAACGTGTTCCGAAGTCATAATAGGAAAAAACTGTGGACTCTGTTCATCTTATGAAACCTTTCACTGAGAGTTGAATGACAAGTATTTCGGACACCTCTTTTGTATTATTTGAACATGAGCAACACTTCAGTTGGCTTCGAATGAGAGCAATGTCATGCATGACTCACTAACCCATTCATGAGTCATTATAATCATGGGGTAACAGTTTTACTAAGCCTCCCCTTCGGAAATCCGTCTTAATCATTAATGAACAGTAATCTAGTAATACTAGAATGCTAATTACCGATTACACACAATATAGCTAGTCTTCCGACCGTATCAAAAGTTTAATTACTTTTAAACTACAGATATTCTTGAGTACCTAAAGATAAATGCAGGTAAGGAATATAATTACTACCCTTTTATTTAAAGAGGGAATTCTGCTTGAGGACAAACCATTGCGGTACGTGTGGGATTCATCACGTCACACCACCATAGAAAAGCTATTACCACGCCACGTTCGGGGATACCGACTAAAACCCTTCTTCTCTACTGTTCCTCAATGCGTCCCGGGTTATGGGCACGCTTGGGAATTCACCTCCAGTCCGGACGGAATTATGTTACTCCCGCTTGCTAACACTCATGTTCTTGTCTTCTTGTAAAACTAAGAAATATTCCTTACCATAAAGGACGGTAACCTAAGCTGAGTTCTACTTATAGTCTTGAGGGGATTATAGGTAGAATGAAATATTAAGTTTTCTTTTACTGCAATATATGTATTATACTTTATAATGTCTTAGTTTAATAAATTACGTAATGCAGTAATTATATACATGTTATAACATTCTTCTTTTTCAAATGTAGTATATTCCTATCCCTATTAAATAAATGCGAAAGTAACTCTGTCTGTCTGTCTGTTACGTTTTTATGGAAAAACTACTGGACCGATTTGGCTGAAACTCAGTATATACATACATACTTAGTCTGGCTATAAATACTGTTACAATTAAAAAGAAACAAAAAATTACATTTGAATTTGGAATCTGTCATTTTTATATGATTGTTAATTGTGTTTTCTCATTTTGGTGCCAATACATGTACAACATTTTGCGATATTAAAATGGAGTGGGGCGATAAAGAGAACCGAATCGCTGTGATTGCATTACACAAAGTATGCATTACACGTATTTTAAAAGATGACTTAGGACTTGAAGCCTATAAGAGAGACGCACTGGTCATTTCTTAACTCATAATTTAAAAAAGAATAGGGTGGTAAAATCGAAACAACTACTGAAGCGATACGCAAAGTGGGAGGTCACAAAAAAAAAATTGTTTATTGATGAGAACATTTTTACAATTGAGCAACATTTTAACAAACAAAATGACCGTTTTTATGCTCAAAGCTCTCAGGAAGCTTCTCAATTAGTCGACGGAGTGCAACGTGGGCATTATCCGTCTTCAGTGATGGTTTGGTGGGGTGTTAGCTATGAAGGAGTGACTGAACCATATTTTTGTGAAAAAGGTATCAAAACATCGGAACAAGTGTATCAAGATACCATTCTTGAGGAGGTAATTAAGCCCCTTAACAACACCATGTTCAATAACCAAGAATGGTCCTTCCAGCAAGACTCGACGCCGGGTCATAAAGCTCGGTCCACGCAGTCTTGGTTGGAAACGAATGTTTCGAACTTCATCAAAGCTGAAGACTGGGCGTCGTCTAGTCCCGATCTTAATCCGCTGGATTGATTTATGGTCAGTTTTAGAGAGTACGGCTTGCCCTAGACGCCATGGTAATTTGGAGTCCCTAAAACAATCCATACGATTGGCAGCGAAGAATTTTCCCGTGGAAAAAGTGCGTGCTTCTATTGATAACTTGCCTCAACGTTTAAAGGACTGTATTGCAGCCAATGGAGACCACTTCGAATAAGCTTTTTATATTTTAAATTGTTTTATATTCAGTATTAAACTAACACACTGTAAAACTTATAAATGTTGTTTGCAATAGAAAAAAAATATTTCTTTGTTACAATATTTATGGCAAGACTAGGTACATAATTTTTATGCGTTTTTTGGTTAATTGAAACTAAACTTTTCTGCCACATTATCAAAATGTTTCTTGAAACAAATAGCTTTTCACCCCTCGATATGTTGTAGAACGCACACAGACGACAACTACATATGTATGTAATGTAGGCATTAAAATGTGACTGCGATTATAATATTCAATGACGGCGCCAATGTTATGTAAATAATGAGTTTATTTTAATTGAAATGAGATGTACCTACCTGTTTTTAATAATTTATTAGTGGGAATAATCATTTGAAACGCCATTCGGTTATAATAAGTTACATGAGCACAAGCTTTTAGAGGTTTTAGATTGATAATTATCATTTCTAAAACACTGTCAGTGGGGCGTTCATTACTACGTGTGTAATATTGATTTTGACTAGTTTTGTTTAGTCTTAGCCTGATGTCAGGTGAAAATGCAGACTAAGGTGGAGCACGTTTACCTAGAAGATACCTGTTCACGCGAGACTTGAAGACACCTAGATTGTATTCTTCAGGAAAAGCAGACGACGGTCAAGAGTTCCACTCTTCAGCGGTGCGTATGATAAAAGTGGAAGCATGGCGTTTCGTCCGCTTTGTTGGTATTGCCATCATATATCGGTGGCGTAAGCGTGTACGTCTGCTTGTCCGGTGGTAAAATGGTGAGGGAGGAACCAATTCATGTAATTCCGTGGCACACTTCCCGAAGTATCCTATAGAATACCGACAAACTAGCGACTTTACGTCGATGATTTAGGCTCTGAAGCTTTTCGTCGAATAGTCGGTTGTTGCCTATCAGTTTCCTAGCTCTTTTCTTTATTGACTCGAATGTCTGGAGCTGGTATTTAGCTGAGCCATCCCAAAGATGAGAGCAATTAGTGATAAACTTTGTATCTGAGCATGACGGTCATGCGAGTTCAGTGCTTTTTCTCTACACCAAAAGTGCCCAACGTGCCTAAAGAAGTTTCATTTAAAAAACGATATAAAGGGTATGTCTCTAACCGCTAGTTACATAATTACCGTAATCGATGAGAGATCTATGGCTCATATTTAATTCTACATAGGTGGCCTAGCAGTCCTGGATCTCGATCGTTTTAAGGTGAACTTCAGAAACAAAACCTATTCGAATGTACTATGTGCATTTGTTTATCACAGCCCAGATAGTTTAGTTATTATTGTAGCTGCACAAACAAATTGTATATAGAATCTAGACTTATACTTACTAATATTATAAAGAGGTAAAGTTTGTGAGTTTGTGTCGTTGTAGGGGGTAATCTCTGGATCTACTAAACCGATTTTAAACATTCTTTTACTGTTCGAAAGCTACCTTAACGGGGAATGTCATACATAGGCTATATAACATGACAGAGCGCGGGTGAAACCGCGCCGGGCCGCTAGTAGATAATATAGTCGGTGACGATTTTTACCTTGTCCAAAGTCCTATTTTGGCTTCTTTTCTGATGTAACTAAAACGTGACTTGACAGTAGTACCTTTGCTCTTTGCTATTTTCGACACAAAGACCTCAATGACTCCTTATAAGAATAACATTATTACAATAGTTAACATGTCTCATTGAACAAGTCATCTGAGATATCCTTTTTTGTTTTGTTATAATGCAAATTAGCTGTTTAAATCATTAAAAGTATTTGGGTAATCAAATAGTTTATCAAATTGAATACACGAGTCGTGATATGCATACCATACTACCTTATTATGCCTTGTCTTCATTGTGCACACATCCACGGCAACTACCAGGAAAGTGGCAAGGCAAGTGGGCAGCGCGAGTATGTAAATACTTTTTTACGAGGGAAATTCCGATTGAGGACTTACTGCCGCGGGTGAAAACGCTGCAGAGGCGGTGGGATTAGACACATTGGGGTAGCACTAGCACCCCTATAGAGACTATTGCCAGCCCAGTCGGTGACACCCGCTAAAACCCCTTGATGTACCGGCATTCGTCTTAGTGCTAGCGTTATGGGTGCATGATCTCGCCACTCCGCGAGGCCCAACGGCCTCATCCATTGCCAAGAAACCAGTTCTCCGACTTCTTCGATCTCTATGTGGGTAGGGCGGTTTGTAACGCACCTCGTGGGAGCAGAGGTCAACGCGTACGGAACATAAGCGCGCCCCCAGTTCAACGGCATAGCTGTGGATAAAAACCCTTCCCCAGGGAATCAACGCCGCCCGCTGGTGGTTGGAGAAGGTCTAAGGATGCCCTCCGGCGAGTACGTAAATCTCACATAAGCTATCTTATATATAAAAATCAATTGCTGTTCGTTAGTCTCGCTAAACTGGAGAATGGCTGGACTGACTCGGCTAATTTTGATTTTGAATTATTTGTGGAAGTCCAGGGAAGGTTTAAAAGGTGAGCAAATATGAAAAATATGCTTATTTTATTTATTGATTCTGAGGCGGTACAAAGTTTGCCGGGTCAGCTAGTTGTGCATATAAACAACACGAAAATTATAGTAGTGAAAATGTAACTTATGTTACAGTCCTTTTGATATTCTTTGATTTAATGGCTATCTTAAATTAGGTAGTAGCTAGGTGCCATGCATCGGTGGGGAACCCAATTTTCCGCACACAAAGGCTGGAGGGGAGGGACGCGCAACCCCATCTCATCTCGAGGTAAGACCCGAGGAAGATGGAAAGACGGAGTACATATAACTCAATGATATAATACGCGTTTCTTAACCTCATTCTTTAGACTTACGATCTTTTTCCACGGACTAAAATCGTAATCGTGATGAAGGGGGCGAGTGCCAAAGAGCATTAAAAAAAATTAAGAACACGATTATAGGTCAACCTCGCCCAGAAGTGATTTAAAAGTGTCAATATGTCGAACATGGCATACTCGCGCTGAACAGTTCCATCGTCAATTTCCTGCTTACTTCTGAGGAAATGGGCATAATGTAAAACGAGAAATTAGAAGTTTAATACCTAAATTCTTTGATGCCATATCTTCCTCGTAAGATGTGTAGGTGCATACCACCCAGTTCAGATAGGTACCTAATTTTCAATTTCATACTGCGTTATAAATTTAATAAACGGTTCGTCACGATTGGAGCTAACTTTTATCCGTACAGGAACGGAGAAAGAATACAATTTCCTGCGGCCGAGCGGCCTGTCGTAAGAGGTGACTAAACAATCCACAGCCAGGTGGTAGGGCACTTGCCCGACTGGATGGCTACCAACCCTGGTCTAAAGCATGTCGCCATAACAACCTTGAGTTGTGTTCCGGCATTAGTGACCAGGTTCCAGTGACCCATAAGAGAGCAGCAGCGCATTTGTAGCACCTTTGGTGTTGCAAATGTCCATAGGCGATGGTAACCGCTTTCCATTAAATGGGCTGTCTGCCTGTCTGCTGAACTCCTGCAATAACAACACATAAGCCAAACGCACTACTGCTTATCTATTCCCGCGCCCTCTTCATTTTAGGAACAGTATCATGCCTAAAACATTAAAATGAAACTAAAACTGTACTTTTTTCTATCCTAAATTGAAATTGTTACATGCAACACTCTGTCAACCATAGTATTAATATATCCATATAAATAAATTTAAAAAAGTGCTTTAACGGATAGACTATGATCAATAAATGGTTAGGTAGTGATGTATCCTTATCGAAAAAGGTATGCATTGCTTAAATAACCTACCTACCTAGTCTGGTATTCAACCGAGAATAAAGAGTCAAAAACTACGTAATAGCGATAAAAAAATTCCATGTTGCCGTGACCTTGTCATGATTATTTTCTCGCTTAAACACTTATTCGGGACATTCGCGTCACATGATCATCGGCATCCCTTAACCCACGTACTCATCTGCCAGCCGTAACTGTAACCGAACGGATACAGTAACGTGCTTTAATGTGTACGCCCACACGTGATCTTTGTCGGCTCGAGCCACGTACACACTTCATTTTTGGTTACAGTAACTGCAACGTTACAGTTACGGCTCGCAGGTGAGACGCAGCTTTAGTGTGAGATATTGCCATGTGTGTATGTATATCACTCCTCGAGACGTCGAGTCAAAATTATTGGGGTTCCTCTTCTATACAGGACCTGGCAAAGACGGCATGTCAGATCTGTACTACTCCTTACAACCAACCGATATGCGTAAAACGTCGCTGTATCAGCGAAGGCCCTTTTTCAGATAAGGGAGTTTCTAGCGTAGTGTTTTCGGGTGACATCAGTTTTCCAAACAGTGGATTTAACACCGCTTGCTTATACATTGGATGTTCAATACAATAAAGACCTAATAAAAAAAAACAGCGAAGTTTTCTCTCTGCACTAAAACATTCGATAAAAAAAATAGATTAATTTAGTTGTAAACGTTCATATGCACTGGTGATCATTTTCCATCAGATTGGCCGCTCCACACAATTGCCTACTTCAGGCAACAAAAATGTCATAATATTTGTTCCAGTAAACAACATAAATATGAACAAAAAGACAAGTGTTTGCAGTAATGTTTTAATTATATTTAGGAATGAGATATAAAAATACAATTCATTTGCATAATAACATTGAATTTGATTATAAATATAAGTATACTTAATTAAATACAAGAATTAATCTTTCAGAATTGATACGTTCAATGTTGCTAGTGGTACAATCACACCATTATACAAAGGTCACTAGATAAGTTTTGTAATACAGCATTTATTTTTACAAAATATCAATATTATTTATTTCTATCACACTTATTCATGCGTAAAAACCAGTAATACCTATTTTATATTACTCCACGATTATTGCTACACAAAGAATTCCTTTTTAATTTGAAAGTGTATTGAGATTGAACACAATGATTCCTTTAACGGCTTTATACAATGATACAAACAAATATAGTGAGGTCAGCAAAGTCAGCACAATAAATAATATTGATAATATCTTAAAAGCAAACTTAATAAAATAAAAAATGTAAAAAAAGGTCTACCTACTTGTCGAAATTGAAACACATTATTGAAATGTTTACGAAGAACTAAAGTTTCAATATCAGATCAAATTTAAAATATGTAATTGGAATGTTTATAATGGTATTTAAGCAAAGATGACGGGTTATTTCAAATATTACGATGATATGGCTGACACACAGACAAAACGTCACTTGTAGATAGTGTTGTAATTTTTTATTTGAAAATAAATATAGTCAAGGTGGCGAAGTCCGTCAATGGGATAAGTTCATACACCATTCGTTTTTTAACTTTTTTTAACGGAATTTAACGCCAACTACGACTCGAAGATAGAATTCAATGGTGTCTCAGCTTCACTGACTGATTTGTTGTCTTCGTAACTATTCAAACACGGAAATAATGAGAAGTGGATGGAGTTCCACCGCTGACACACCTCGCCACCTTGTCTATAATTTTAAATATATAATTTAAAAATAAATTAAATTCTGTTGCCATTTAATAATGACGTTATACTTCAAATTTAGATTTATAGAATCACAATATTTATTTTCATATTTACGTAATTTCATCCATACCGTCTTAGTTAAAGTAGTAAAATACAAGAACTTTGACTTTGCACAAAATATATACACACTATTACACATAAATATAAAGAATGCTAAACAATTATTATTTATACAATATTTATTTCAGATACACAAAGAAATTATAATGATTGTTATATAATTTTGAACTCTAATTTTAACTAGTTTAGCAATGTTACAAGATGAAGAAAATAAAATACAATGAAAGTTCCAGACTTTCTTTATAATGTATTTTTTTTTTATAGATATTAAATTGATTTTTTACCTAAGTTGTAGGAATTCGGAAGTGTTTACAATAATTCCTCTGTATGCCGGATAAGGTATAAATATAAATAAGTAAGTATAAATATTATGTATTTGAATAGAAAGCTTATGGCATTGTTTATGATGGCAAAGTTGAGCTATATAGTTTTGTAACTAAAACAAGCCTTCGATTTCTCCAGTCTTAGTATTGAGGTCGATATCATAGATGCTGGGGCGAGTTGGCAAACCTGGCATCTTGGAGATCTCCCCAACCATGGGCACCACGAAGCCAGCGCCAACTGAAGCGAATATTCCGTTGATACGCAACGTGAACCCTGTCGGCGCGCCCTTGATCGCTGGATCTCCGGTCAGTGAATTTGAGGTCTTCGCCATACAAACTGTGAATTTATCATAACCCTGGAACAATATTTTTACTTAAAATTTAGTGTGCGATTTTTTCAGTATTATAACAACAACACTACTCAAAATCATGGCAAGAATTATATTTTCTTGTTCCTAGTTGATTTTTTAAATTTATGTGCAATTTATAATTGCTAAATTTACTGACAAAAATCAAAAGAAAACTACAAGTATTTGAGATAACTAATACGTCATGCCGAAATTTCGGTAGAATTTACAACATTTTGCTTTTCATACGACAAAACACAAAATGTTAAATAGATAAGATTGTCATTTACTAGTACATTTCATATGAATAACACCGGCCCACAAAGAAAAGTGGTCTGTAGTTTTGACCAGACTTATCTATTCTTGTGTATATCGATGCGCTGAATCTAAATCTGAGGTCAGTTTGATTCACACACCTTCAAAATTTTGAGGGTGTATGGACCAAATTGACCACAGATTCGGATTCAGTGAAACAATGCACCAATTTTTTTTTTTGTGAGCCAGTGTAATGGATAATCTCATGATTTGATAAGTCTTAGAATAATTTATACATTTATGCAACATTTATAAAATTCTAGAGTTTACCCCGCGGCTGCGCCGAGGGTCAACCACTAGTGCATGCCTCTTTTTCTTTTTTTGTTTAAAGAGGTTACATCACACTCCCAGGTTACAATGTATTAATTTTTTATGTTAGTGCTATTTGCCCCGAAAGATTCACTTCATTTTATATTGCAAACTATCCCATTTCCCGGATGAAAAGTATCTATATATCGACGGAATCGACGAAATCGCCCAAATCGACGAATTTGACCAAATGGACCAATTCGACCAAATCGATGAATTCGACCAAATCGTCAAATCCACCAATTCGATTAAATCGACGAATTCGACCAAATCGTTCAAAAACCTATCCTACTTTCTGGGATAACGTTTACATAAATGTATTCTAAAACCTATCCCATTATCCGGGATGAAAACATCCCTTGTCGACGAAAATGGCAAATCACAAAAAAAATCTTACTGGAATAACTTTTACACATAATTCTATTCCAAAACTTATCCCATTGTCCAGGTTGAAAAGTATACCTTGTCCACCCCTCGGTATTAAAATTACATATATACTAATGTCAGCCAAATTGGTCCAGTAGTTTTTCCGTAAAAGCATAACAAACAAACAGACAAATATATAATATTTTCTTAAGTTTTTGCGACTTGTATACATAATAAAACTACGTTTTAACGGTTTTAAGCGCAGTAATTAATTTGATTTTTTTTATTCCGACGTTTCGACCACTTTTCATCCGCCCGATCATGACATACGCGAGTGTGGTATTCGGCCATGCCAAGCCTGCCCTTTTAGATAAATTGCAAATCGTGCAAAACAAATTCATGCGCAGAGCCGTCGGTGCTCCCCTCTATATGCGTAACGTCGACCTCCACCGCGATCTGGAGCTTCCCTCCATCAAAAACTACATTACGTCGCTCTCGCGTAAGTATTTCGATCTCGCGCCGCACCATCGAAATCCACTCGTCGTGTCCGCGTCCGATTATAAGCCTCGGCGAAAGGCTCTCGTGCGACGACCGCGTAACGTCCTCACGGACAGGGTCGACGTTATCACAAAACGGCTGGCCCGGATCAGCCCGCCCGCGGTTAGGACGGCAGGCTGGCAGGCACGGACAGACAGACACAGACGGCGGCGTCTCAGGCGCCGCCAATCAAGATCTCTCCACGTCCCTGCGAGGGACGCTAGGAGACATAGCCCCCCCCACAGGATAGACTAGGCGTGTTGCTGGGAAGTTTCTTTCGCCGTTTCTTCTCTCCCAGCCATAACACGTTGCGAAACGGCAGTAAGATAGCGTAGGCCGCCGCAAACCACCGATCCCGGCCCGCCGGAATCCTTCCCCTCGGGCTTTATATTACCCGTCGCCCGTTCTCAATTAGTGCTTTGTGTCGCCCTATGGTGGCCATCATTAAATTCATCCCCCTCTCATGGCAACAGTTCAGCCGAGGTAAAACAAGGTCTTCGGACCAACAACATAAAGTCAAGTCCAATAAAAAAACCACTTTTCACTGGCCGTATTCACGGAAGACAAAGATGTCAAGTGTCAACGAGTATTGTTTTTATTTAGCATACCGCCAACTTGTTCACTTTAACTATTTAGTTTTAATTTTGTTTGTGGTTATTATTTATTCTATAGGAGCCTAATCTAATTTACCACCGCTTCGCAACATGTTATGGCTTGAAGAGAAGAAGCGACGTAATACACTATTCAGCAAACATGCCTAGCTCTAATAATTTTATATAATATTAAAATGGGTGGAAGGAACAATAAAATAAATTACCAGTCAAGTTGGTTTGTGTTCCGGTGCACGGTGCACGTGATCACGGCCACTGAAAAGTGGCCGAAACGTCGGAATAACAAAAATCAAATAAATTACCGCAGTTAAAACCGTTAAAACGTAGTTTTATTAGACAAATATATTTTTATCCCGGAAACTATCCCATTTTTCGGGATCAAAGGTATCCTATGTTCAACCTCGGCATCGGATACATATATATATATATATATATATATATATATATATATATATATATATATATATATATATATATATATATATATATATATTATATACCGAGTTTCAGTCAAACCGGTTCAGTAGTTTTTACGTAAAAACGGCACAGACAGACAGACAGAGTTACTTTCACATTTATAATATTAATAGGGATTGACTCGAAGTAAAAAGTGTTCTATATTTTATATGTCGTTTGTTTGTCGGGCAACCCTATAAAAGTTTTTGCACCAAACATTATATTCTTATATAAACAAAATAAGAATGACTCAGCCTGACCCAAGACGGCTTCCTGTCTGGAGATTTATTTGGCGTTGTACCGTAAAAAAAGTGAAATACTTTGGGCAATTTTACGTCAGCCGACCGGTTTTCCGGAGATGACCGGTGCGGGAGGAGGCCATAGACCCCTGCAGGAGATTTCACCTCACATAACAGCCAGCCGGCACGAAGCGTTGTATGGGCATACTTTATATAAAGCGTCGTGAAGTGTTGTGTAGAATCAACGCTCGAATAAATCGGATAAAATTGGTCTCTCGATACTATTTTCTTAAGTTTTCGCGACTAGTACATATAGTAAAACTTGACATTTTTGTCTTCCGTGATCACGGCTACTGAAAAGTGGCCGGAACGTCGGAATAATAAAAATAAAATAAAATACCTGCTTAAAACCGTTAAAACATAGTTTTCTTATAGTATCTCGATTTTATATGAAAGTTACGTTTTAAGCCATTTCTTACTAAAAGCTTAATAATAAACTTTCGAGTGCAAACTATAATACCATACACTCCTAATTTCCGCACGCAGACATGAAGCTTTTGACGGTCGCATTTAGGCTATTTAAAATAAGATTAATTTGAAGTAATTTCGTTTCTAAATTTGTTTGTAAAAACCAAATTGCGATATCAGTGACCCAAAACAAAATTCAATTGCTATTTTTATACAACTTAATTACTTTTCTAGTAATTGAGGCAAAATATAAAATGATACTACGATGTTTAAAAAAAAACATATTTCCGGTATACCAAGACAAATAAAGTTCAGTAAAATAAATGTACACACCTTTTCGGTAAAGACGTTTATCTTCTCCAGAACCTCTTCAGTGTACTCTATATCCCCAGCTCCGTACATTTCAGTGGCTATTTTCTTGATCTTATCCTGGATAGACATGTTCAATGGGTACAGGAAATTGAACTGCGATTCCTGATTGCAGGCGTCAATGACTGCATCTGCAAGGTCTAGCGCTCCCTCGCCTCCCTTAGCCCAGTGGTCGCATATCACAGCCCTGAAGGCGCCGTTCTCCAATGCGAACTTTCTTACCAAATCCAGTTCGGCTTGACTGTCATTTCTATAGCAATGAATAATTAGTAAAATCGATATAAAATAGTAAAATACACTTAATTAAAATTAGAACTATTTATAATTTTTCGTATTTAGGTTTTGCGTAAACTTTGGTCTCATATCCCAAATAAACTAATCCATCTTCGAGAATAGAAAGTATCTCATATAAATGTCCGTTATGCAAAGTTGCATATATATAATATTTCGCAACATGGGCACAATCGTCAACGATATCTACCCGCTCTGACCCGCCTGTCCGCCCGCCTTTAGGTTACGTACACGACGAGGACACGTGTTTTTTGGTTTGCCCCATAGCCCCGTCCGCACAGTGCATTGTGCGGATACAATAACCATGACTCACCGGGGTTTTTTTTAACATTTATCGTATACTTTGGTCAATATAAACAATAGCTTTGTAAATTATAGACTATATGATATTCCGATTACTGTAAAATTTCATCAAAAGCCGTTTAATAGTTTTTGTGTGAAAGAGTAATAAAGTCATTCATCCTCATAAAGTTCTTTTCTATGATATTAGTTAATAAACCCGAAAAATATTGACTCCACAATTATCCTACCTAGTACAGTTTATAACCAGACCATACTATGATACAAAACTTTCGGATAGCTTATTCTAAATACATTTTATCCTACAATGCCGAATGCAGGTTGCACAATATAATTACAATAGCGTGAATCATAGTTAAACAAACCTACTTGCAAATAGTAATAGGGGAAAGTCGGGTATTGTAAGTCTTTTGAGGGGGGGGGGGGTCGTTAAAACTGAATAATGCCGCCCCCCTCGCCTATATTTTTACCTTGTTGAATGAATGACCGGTCTATCACTGCTCTTTCTATGTTAAGCTTATTTTTTACAAATATGTATTGTCCACGTATGCAGGATGTTTAATTTGTTTCCTAATATAGCTTCATTCCTTTCGCAACGCACGTTATCCGTCCCCAAACGTGAGTGGGTTTCGCTTGCCCACTGCCCCGGTATTCACGCTGAACGTCTCAGTGGTCAAAGTTGCGTTAATGATGAGTTGTGTATTTATCTGCAAAGTTTGAGTTTGTTGCCCTCTGAATTGACCGCCCAGGGCATGGCCTTTTATAATAGAAACAAATGCATCTCGGTTGCAGCGTGGGCCTCGAGTAAGTTAGTCTTGAGTGAGTTAGTGTCTTATCTTAGCAAAAAATAAAATAAGTTAAAGGTCCTAATAATATACAATTTAAGAACCGAGTTTAAAATGTTGCATGATAACAATCAGGTATCGTCAGACAGAACTCGAATTTCGCAATATTATTTTAACAAACTACAATCGTGTTATTATTTTGCTTATTTTTGGAAAGTACTATTACGAGTTGTAGGACTCGAATTAAAATGCCGTTAGAATTACTATAGAATTTATTAGTACTAACGTACGTAAAACGTATAACATAGGTACGAATATAACTTTACACAACTAGTGCAAACTTAATGCACAATTCAATAACACGCGCAAAGTCCGTCACTAAATAGATTACCGAATGTACACAAGTCTTGCCTCGCGGCTGGTTATCGCTCGAATGCCTCATCCCTCCATTGGGGCATTGCTTTATACTGTACAAATACAATATGTCTGCTCGACCGCGTGTGGACTGAATTTCCTACATTCACACCTGGTTAATGACTACCATAAAAGATTACAATACACAATGGTCTGTTTTTCTAATCACAAATTTAAACATAAAGTAAACAAAAGGAGTCCAAATGCCGCAAAGGTAATAAAAACGTCTACAGGTATGCAGATGTGAATTTGTCTGTTGTCGGCGCTCAGGTCGTAACAGTACCTTAAATTATTTTGATTATTATTGCAGATAGACTTGAATGGTGAATATTAAGAGAAGAATTAGTGAAAGAAGATAAAGAATTGGATGAAAAAAAAAGAAAGGTAAATGTGTAATAGAAAGCAAGTTAGGATTTAGTGTCAGGAATGTAAAGAGTCGGCCCACAAAGATTGTGTTTTTGCAGATGTATCGTATGTTTATTATATTTATTATGATGTCAGTAAGGCCAAAAAGCGATCGGGTTACCATTTATTACTGTGTCCGGGGCTACTCGCCGTTTTATATGACGCCAAAAAAAACAAGACCAAATTACTCTCAATATATTTCGTTAAATAATACGATATGCTTGGTAATGTTTAATTAATAGGTATAATTAAAGAAGTTCAAAATTTTGTTTTAGGTATAAAATAAAGACAGAAATTTCGTTCCTTTGTTTTTTATTTGCAATTCATTCAAGTGTCCGGGGCTACCCTAACTTCCCCTAGGTAGGTATTTTAAACTTTTTGTTATTTAAACAAGGTGTATTTTCAACGAAGTAGTGTAAATAATTACAATGTTAGCAATTCATTTTCATCATACTAAACGTTGCTAATTGTTTGTTCCGTTTTCTTAATTTTCCGAGAACTGTATTCTAATCGAACTAGAACAAATTTCAAGGAAACACTGCTAAGAAATAAGATTAGCATTTTTGTTTTAATTGGCTTTTTAAGAATTGTTGATATACACCTTCAAGTTGTCATGAATGTACAAGTTTTTAAATAATCTTTAAAGTAAATACGCACCAAATAAAAACTGGTTTTTGTCTAAAAACTTTAGACAAAATACAGTATATGAAACCGATATTACACCGTTTATTTCTATTAATTTGGATGAAGTGACCAAAGCGATCCTATATCTAAACATAAAATTTAAACATCAATATCATTGAATGTCGTCATGTCCTTTCAGTTCAGCGCATTTCAATCAAATTGTTTCGAATTTGGTTGATGCGTCCAATACCATCTATATTGGATGCCGTCAAGTAAAAAGTCCTCATTAGTTACTTTGAATTTCTTGTAATTTAAGAAATTGAAAAGTGACTAGATAATTAGGACTTTCAATTTATTTATAATATTATAACATTCTAAACATGCCGTGTCTGTACATTGAAGCTATAAAAAAACAACTGGAATAGACTATATAAACCATGGAGAACACGATGAGGTTTTTTTTAGATTTCTTGTCTGTTTGTTCGTGATTCACGTAAAAACTACTGGGCGGATTTCGATGCACTTTTCGATGATCGACAGCAAATTTTTAGCTGATTACTTTTTATCTCGGGAATCCCGCGGGAAATTTCTCGGAATAATTTAAAGTGGCCAGACTGAAAAAAATCGAAATCCGATGCGTGGTTTTCACTGATCGATAGGACATTGTATGTAATAAAATGTGTGATATTGTTTACCCTGGAAATCCCGCGGAAATTTTCCCGGGAGCCGTTTGAAGTTATTTGGATGCATAAAAATTAGCTAATTCCGACACAGCTTTCACTAAAATGACTTTGTGTCCCGGGAATCCCGCGGAATTTCAAGTCAAGCGTGGCTGAAGTCGCGGGCATATCCTAATTATTGTATAAAAACTTTAAGCTAATTCAAGTTTTAGATTAACATCAACTTACCCGTGTCTATTTATGGCGACAACGACAGGAACACCAAATTTATTGCCGTTACTGATGTGTTTACCCAAGTTACAAAGTCCTTTGCCCAACAACTCAAGGTTTTCCTGAAAGAAAACAATGTTAAAAAATTAATACTTCAAGCACAACTAATTTGGGTAAAAGTGAAAAAACGCGGAACCTGAGAATTATACATTTTTTGTATTTAAAGACTATAAATATGGTTTGCTATGGTATAATAAGGACACTAAAATTATCGGAAACCCATCATTTAGGTAAAAAAATAATAAACAATACAATTAATTACGTTAAAAACCTGCGTGCGTCATATCAATAAAAATAATGTTCAATTTTAGCGTCACGACTCACCTAGTTGTGATAAAAACACAATCACTTATTTAAGTTCGGGATTAGTCTGCAAATGTATATGTGTATATGACATGACCAAAATAATTAATCATTATAAAATCAACTATTACGGCATTGCTAAAAAACCACCATATTTTGTAATTGGTAGGTGAAACCTCAGATTAATAATATTAAGAGACAAAGTTTTACACTTTGCTACTTGTTAGGCAAAGACACTAAATCCATACAGCATAAATATCAATATTATTCAATAATCTGAAGATCATTGAATGAGATGAAAGTATGGAATTTTAGATTTTGCACATTATTGTAACTAAGATAATTAATATATTTTTTTAGTTTGTATATATAAATACCGACTACATGCAATACCAATGTAAGCAGAACAAAGAATGGGTGTAAGGGTGGTCGAAGGTGTAACCAGTGACAAGGACAGTGGGTTAGGTTAGGTTACCTTTAGACCAAAGCCAGAACCGACTGGTTTCTATTTATTCGTTGATAATTTTAATAAAAGTTAAAGTCGGTTCTGCCAGTAAAATTAAAGTTAAAGTCTGTTCGGCTTTGGTCTAAAGATAACCTAACCTAACCCACTGTTCTTGCCATAACCTCGAACACCCCTCACACCTATATATTGTTTGTCTAACATTAGTATTGCATGTTGTCGGTAATTATATATACAAACTACAAAAATATAATAATGATCTTAATCACAATAATGTGAAAAGTCTAAAATTCCGTATTTTTATGTCATTCACAGATGTTCAGTTTGATGGAATAATATTGATATTCATGCTGTACGGATTTAGTTCCTTTGCCTGACATTTAGCAAAGTGAGGTAAAAACTTTGTCTCTCAATATTATTAATCTGAGGTTTTACTTACAAATTACAAAATGTCTTGATTTTTTAGCAATGCCGTAATATTTAATTTTATAATTATTAATTATTTTGATCATGTCATATATGTTGTTACATTTGCAGATTAATCCCAAAATTAAAGTAATTGTGTTTTTATTATAATTAGTAGGTAAGTTGTCACGCTAAAATTGAACATTATTTCTATCAATATAATGCACGTATTTCGTAATTAATTGCATTGTTTATTAATTTTTTACCTAAATGACGGGTTTCCGATAATTTTAATGTCCTTATTATACCATAGCAAACTATATTTAGACTTTTCAAATACAAAAAATGCATAATTTTCAGGTTCCGCCTTTTTTAACTTTTACCCTAATTTGAAGCATTTTGACTAAATTTAATTAATATTATACTGAATATGAATACCTATTCGGGGTGTGTGAATATCGTTCGAATCATATCAGTTTTCACTAACACGACAGCTTACATTCTTTTTTAAATGCCCCGGCACTTTATGTCCCGGTAATCGCACGGGAATTTTAAGTCAAGCGTGGAGGAAGTCGCAGATATATCATAGTTATTTATTTTAAAAATGGGACATTAAAATAAAATACCATTTTTTCTTTAAGTTCGAATCAACCAAGTCGATTTTATTTTAATTAGAATATATGTAAAAATCGTGTGGCCTGTATTATTCATGTACAAACAAATAAGTTTTTAATCAACAACAATAAGATTGGAAATTAACTTGGAATTTGAAATTTGATCATTTGAAAAAATTGTATTTCATTATAACATATTATGTTACTAAAGTATTATAACAATCTTAGTGGTTTGTCTTTTTTACACGTAAGCCTGCCCTTTCCCCGGATCCTGTTTTCTTTCAATGCAATTATTTGCTATGCAGACTGCATTTATTATATCATAGATTCAAATGCCAATAACCTATTTACCTATCGTCAATAGTAGATGTGTAGAAAAGATCTCTTGCTTTTTGAAATTACACAAAAAATAGTATCTTTAGTCAAAACATGTTTTTAGATCAAATCAATAAAAAAGAATTAAGTATCGTTCAAAGGAAAGTGGTAACCGTCGCCGTCACCTATACACATTTGTAACACCAGGAGCAAGCCAACACGTTACCAGCCTTTAGGATAGACGGCGTCCATGATTATTTATTATTATCATAGTTATTTAGCCACTCTAAGCCATTGTCCTCGTGGCCGTCCTCGCAATCGGGCACATTTTCTTGCGGAAAAAAATTACGTGATATTCGCCGAGATCCTTCTCTTCCCAAAGCAAGATTAGATGAGAGTCTGCTAGACCTCCACCTCCCTTAAACGCCTCACGTAATTAATGGACGACCCTATAAATGGGATGAGATATGAATTCGGAAATGGGATAGGAAGGATAGAATAGAGGAATGTATCAGGAGAAATGGCAATGGAATAAGTTTTTATACCGGGCGGTGGTCATTGATACGTAGTACTTTTCTACCATGTTATTATGCTATCTCTCACCTGTACGTATACTTCGTGAAGGGGCATGCCTGCTGACACCGATGGACCGCCGCCGTGCATTTTAAGTGCGCGGACTGTAGCCACAATTACTGCACAATGCGGTTGGTCGCCACTCGCGCGGCATTTAATGTCGAAGAATTTCTCCATTCCTGCCCAGGGAGATATGCCATTAACTATAATTATATAAGACCAGCACTGCATATGCACCAACATATTTCAACTATTTTCGCAGGTTTTCTCTTAGCCTATTCTACATATTTTGTAGGTAATATCCAACTATACGGAATTGAGTTCAATTTTCTCTCTTTCTCTATGAGTTCTTTAGTTCATGAAAACGGGTGCCACGAAGTGGTAATTTGAGTTTAGGAAAAAGAAAGAAGTCGGCTGGAGTCATCATATCTGGTGAATAAGGTGGTTACTCGATGGTATTTGCGGAGTTTTTGGTCAAAAATTCGTGCAAAATCCAAAAATTCGTCGAATTTCCTCTCTTAAACGCCGCATACCGCTCATATAATCTATATATTAATACGTGAAGCAAAAACACAGAAAAACTTTGTACCCCTTTTTACGAAAATAGCGCATACGAAGGAGTGAGTATGAAATTTCACACACTTATAGTTTATATAGAGAAGGAGTGCAGAATGCTCTTTTTTTTAAATTATGCATAAAAAATACATTAAATCAATAAAAAAAACATTAAACACATTAGCATGTATTTGACACACACACGCATATATACTCTTTTGTTTATTGTTAAAGTCAAACTAACAGTGTAGCCTTGGCGAAATCTGTAATTATAGAAGTATAGTCTTTGACAACAGAACGTTAATAATGTTCAAACTTACAATTTAAATTAATTATGGTCGAATTTCGACCCTTGGGCGATCACTAGTATACTTTATTTATCGTTTGACCTTCCGGTAAGAATTTCGAGTGGACGACACCGCGATGGTCAAAGAAAACAGTCACAACATGACTTTGACTTTGGCGTGGTTTTTTCTATTTCGGTTCAGTTGGAAAGCGCCACTCCGAAGCTTGTTGACTAGTTTGCATGTCAAACTCGTAAACCCACGTCTCGCCACCAGTATCAATGCGTTTCATGAATGTTGAGTCAGAATTGACTGGTTCTAGCATGTCCTCAGAGACTCTTATGCGTTTAAGTTTTTGGAGAAAATTCAGGTCTTTTGGGACTAGCCGAGAGGCAACATGTTTCATACCTAAGTATTATGTAAAATGATACGTATCGACACGAGAGACACAGAAAGTTCAGTAGTTATTTCTCTCAAACTTGAATGAGGATTTTCAGTCACTATTTTCTTCACTTTTGTCTTCAGTTGAAGACGTTGATGGCCTACCAGGGCGAGGCAAATCTTCCAGCATATCTTGACCGCTTTTGAATGCTTTGTACCACTCATAAGCACGTGTTTTTGATAAAGTCGATTCTCCGTAAGCTCTCTGCGGTTAACATAACCTTTTCATTCATTACAACATCATTTCTTTACTCCATATATTATTAAAAATCACACATGTCACTCGCCTTACATACGTCTAACATAAATATTACACCTAAATAATATCTATAAATTAAGTACATAAAAGGCTGTAAAAACATAAACATAAAAAACATATACATTCTGAATTCGCAACAGACTTTAAATTTAATATATTAATAAAACATAAGCCTTTTGTAACATTTTCAGTTTCTCCGGACACGAAATTCCATTGGCGATGCAAAATCTAAGACAAATTCTTTGTATAGTATTTAAGCCTTTAATTCGTATAGATTGGTAATAAAACACACACAAGTACTTTCCGTGATCAGACTGATTTAATTACTGAACTACCTACATATATAGTACATTATTATTTCTTATGTAATACACTCATACATTACACCTCCCTCCTGAATTCTTACTCTACTGCAAATCTTACTACGGGTTTGCGTTGACGGCTTGGGTAATGGCTACGGGGGTGAAACCGACTTCGCAACATCAGTCGTTGGAGGTAAAGTGCTACACCCAGGATTCGCAACGTTTTCATTACTATTAATCCCACCATTCTCCTCCAATGGTAATTCTTTCGAAATATCATCGGTATTGTGATCATCAGCTTGAGGAACGACACCCTCAACCCCATTATTATCGTTATTCATAGACTTTTTTTTTGGACTTTTATTTGGACTAGTAACATTTGATAATAATGAACTGCGCCGTACCTGATCTACATGTCTTTTAAGAAACCGACCGTCACCACTGTCTATTATATATCTACGGGATCCTTCAGCTTTCCTAACCGTGCCTTCTACCTATTTATCAGGTGAACCATAATTTCTAGCCCACACAGTATCACCAATATCTAAGGTTCTAGGTGTTCTATCAAATACATTGTTTTCTAATGTGTGTTGATTTCTTAACAAATCCAATCGGTTGCGCAGAGCTCGTCTTTGGAGCAACATCGCGGGCGTCTCACCCGTGGTGCCATGTATAGAATTGCGGTAGGCAAGTAAAAAAGTTTGTAACGCGGCATCTACATCAACCTTGTCCCTATAAGCCTTTTTAATCGCCCTTTTACATAATTTGACTGCATTCTCTGCGGCGCCATTAGACGCTGGATGATAAGCCGGTGAGAAAAGCTGCCGTATTCCATTACTGATTCCGCACACTAGTTGATCTCGTAAATTTTCCTCTAGAGAAGCTTCTTTGGAGCTCCAAACTCGCAAGTTTTTGACATCTTTTTGAGTACAGCCACGTATTCCGATATACTTTTTCCTTGCATTTGTTTTCTACAACTAAATTTGTAGCGTTCCGCCAGCTCATTAGGTGTCGGTTGAAGGTGACGCGACATGATTTCCGTTATTTCCTCAAACGTTTTTGCATTTGGTTTTGTAGGCGTACACAAGTTCACAAGCAATTCGTAGCTATCTGCACCCATAACTGTTATTAACGTTGGCACTTTTAAATCATTGGTTATTTTGTTTACTATAAAGTATTGTTCAAGTCGTTCGACATATAACCTTCAGTTGTCCGTAGCAATATTAAACTCCGCGATCTTTCCGATAGACATTATGAACTTATCTTTTTATTATTTATATTTATTTACACACGTATTTAAGTCCGAACTCGTCGCCAGTATAGTATTTAAGCCTTTAATTCGTATAGATTGGTAATAAAACACACACAAGTACTTTCCGTGATCAGACTGATTTAATTACTGAACTACCTACATATATTTATACACTATTACATTATTATATACATTATTATTTCTTATGTAATACACTCATACATTACACTTTGTTCGATGTTTTTGTCCATCACGAAATTCGCAATACACGCTAGATATGATCTAACTAAAAACAGCATTGTATTTAATTAATCTAAATGACCGATGCAACTCAAACTCCGCGCCAAAATAAAAAAACTATTGTGCCAATCTAACAATAACAAAAAATGAATTTGGAACCATAAACAAATCATCCATTCCCGAAACTTTATTGACAGAATGTATATGTAAATAAACAAATACTTAGATGAAGCAGTCGGTAAACTCAAATTTTACTGAGGAGAGGTAAGTACAAGATTTTCTAAAAAGAAAACTCACCTATGTCAGAACCGAAACCAGCCTCAGTTGCGACGAATCCGTTCTCTTTAGCTAACTTCATTGCGATTTTATCAGCCAAGATGGAGGAGCACCCGTGGGCGATGTTAGCGAAGGGACCTGTATGCACTAGGACTGGAGTGCCTTCTAAGGACTGCATCAAAGTCGGCTCGAATGCATCACGAAGCAGTACCAGCAAAGCGCCAGTCATGCCCTGTGACAAATAATAAAATAAACTAAAATGGGATCAAATCCTCAAAAAAAAACTATACCAAAGAGACTGGGGATAATTTATTTATTAATCTTTAACAACCACTCTCAAACCAGCTTCATACCCTAATAATACAAACATTTCGACTTTCTACAAAAGTCCCATAATTTTAAAACTGACAATTATGCTTATTGCAAAGTTTATAAATAAATAGAAAAGATACTATCCAAACTACCAGTTATAAAAGTAATCAGTAAAGATATTCTATACCAGATCATCAGCAGTGACAGGATTTCCACGTTTATCGAGAGCAACCACCATTTTCGCTAGTCGTTCTTTGATGTCATCTACGTCGTTGCCAAGGGCCAAAATTGCCATGATTTCTGACGCTACCGATATGTCGAAAGCAGTTTCCCTTGTGAATCCCTTTTCAGTGGGAGATTGACCTATCGTGATCTTGCGCAAGTATCTATCATTTAAATCCACAACTGAAACAATAATTCTAATTAAAGAAGTACTTCTGTATATAATATAGGTATATCAAAAATAAAGACCCTACATAGTCCAGTCCAATTAGGATTTCCCCTCGAAATGAAACGGAAAAGGCTGAATTTTTGTAGAACCCTTTATTTTGGCATTCTAAATGTTATTTCGAAAACTACACAAGTTCACGTTTAAGGCGCTAAAGGTGACAAAAATCAGTATTTTTTATATACCTCTTTTTTTGTACCTCAAAACGTTTTCACATTTATCATACACTAACCAAACCAAACCCGCTTCATTCCGTTTTATTCCATCAAACCCGTCATTCAAATCTGTTTCATTCCGAAGATTTGACTCGTTTTTTGCCTATGTGACTGGACAGCTATTCTTCAAGATTATGTACGAAAGCAGAACATTAATGGTGCACGTTTCTGTGGCCTGCGTTTGAGTAGGTATATTTTTTATGGAAAAACCAGATGTTTCCACCACTTTCAAGAGGCCGCCTTGGGAATGTTTATAATTTTAAGATTTTATTTACGTTCTATAAACTCCCGAACAGGCAAATAAAATCGTAACGAAAATAGTGAAGGTTATTGTAACTTTTTAAACATAGAACTATGAGGCAGCTATATTGCGAAAACTATTAAAATTACAGAGAATTTCGATTTTTTTTAAAGTTACATAATGAAATCATGATTTACGCACGACGAATGTATTCCAAAATAAACTTTTTTTGTTGTTGTATCATAGCGTATTCCTCACTGACACGCTAATGTAATCAGTACGGGCGTACCTTACCGGGTTTCCCAAACTGTAGAATGTAAACCGATTCTGACATCTGGTTATCGTTTCTCTCACCTCTGTTCCACATAATTTTTGAAGTATCGATGTCCAATCTCGCAAATTTCGATTTTTCCTCGTCGGTTAATGTATTCGGATCGGTTTTATCGATGCCTAAACGCTTCAACCTTCTCAGTTGAATGGGTGAAAACTTCCTCACTCCCTTGATTTTGGGTACAAGACGGTCGAACAGCGGGCCGTCCTTTTGCGTCAGCTCATGGAATATTCGTGCGTCCATTTGCGCAGCGAGCAAATTGTTGGCAGCTGTAACGGCGTGGATGTCGCCTGTAAGGTGAAGGTTGAATTCCTCCATAGGTATGACCTGATAAAAAGAAAAAAGTAAGTGTCCTCAAAATGCCATTATTGGCTTATTAAAACATCATGCTACATCATTCATTTTTGGCTATAAAATCACTGATTAATGCTCATTATTGTTATCAATAAGGCACTTTAATCAAACAATTTCTTAAGAAGATATGGGGCTTAAAAAGACGTGGTTGCGAACAATGACGCGTGATATTTTTGATGGTATAATATAACATATTACCATGTCAAATGTTCAAAAAATCCCCCCGTTACACCCGCTACGCTTATCTAAAGCGAGTTTTACTTATCCAGGTTTATGCTGGTGGTTTCCTCATAATGATGCCCTTTGCGACTTGATGGCGGGCATACATTGTAGGTTGAGGAAGTCACGAGCGACCTTTAGTTATAGATAAATCAAGGTATATGACCTGTGAATAGCCTCCTCCAGCAGCACCTCCTTTGACGCCGAAGGTCGGTCCTTGGCTCGGTTGGCGCATGCATGCGAAAGAGTTGCGCCCGCGGTGGGCAGTCAGCGCTTGCACTAGACCCAGGAGTGTAGTACTTTTGCCTTCACCCAAGGGTGTTGGTGTTATACTGCAATATTTAATGCATTTTGTTTAGTACTTCGCATTGTCGTAAGCTTCAGGTCCGTAATAGGTATATGGACACAAGTTACAATAAATATAACATTAGTTACATATAAAAGAACAGACGGTACTTTTAAAATATCATGATAGAAATAGTTTTTTATTGACGACTCATTGACTCTTCGGGTGATCAGAGGGCTGGTGCTTACCTCGGCCAACGGATCAGTATGGCGATCCAGCGAGGAAACGTAGCCAGCCTTCTGGGCACCTTACCCATAGAAGACGGTGACCTGGGCTCAGTATTCTACTTACAGTCTTGAGGGACTATGAGTAGAATACAATACAAATAAGTTAAGTTTTCTTGCATTGTATAACAATATATGCCAGAAGTTTTTTATTACTTTTTAAACAATATCATTTTATTATACTTTTTATATACAATAAAAAATGACGGCCTGTGTGGTTGAGCTGTCTTAGTCGGCCGAACTTGCTGGAACGCAGAGATTCCGGGTTCGATTCCTGGCATGGTAATTTCTGAAAGGAACTTTCTGTTATTTACTATGCCCCAGAGTGGTCCGTTGTATTTGTATATTGCCCATAACACAAGCGTGACTTGCTTAGCTTAGGGATATACAATATCTGTGTTTGTCTGCCGATTATTATTATTATAAAAAAATATTAATCCGGTATTGGACTCTTACTTGTACAAACTTATGACGTCATAAGTTAGTACGCTCGTACAAAATCTATAAGGCTACCACTAGTTTCGTGAGATAATACAATGTATTTCAGTTGATTTGGCTGTCTGAAAAGTGTGGGTCGTGTTCTCTTACTTCGGAAGCCAAGAGCCGCTTTGGGTTGCTGAGTCAACGGAGTAAATGATATTATTAGCTTATTAATCTTTTAAAGGAATATCACATAACTCGAATACTAACAGTATATACTACATTCTCGTATTTTGGAAGATGATCATTGCGTTAAACAATGCTATAGATTTTTTTTTTAGGAGTGACCATTGCCCGGTAAGGAATTTACATGACTAGATGACGCAATATTTAGTTTTTGATGTTATATTATTTCAAAAATTTGTTTTTATACAAACTATGTATATTAGACCTTAGTGACGCAGCCAAGACCTTGTCAGGAGTAACTGTAACAACTAACCACGACGCAATTGAAGAGAAAAACAAAACTGCAGCATTGAAACGTGCCGTCGCGCTCGGCGCCAACCTCCGTCGCGTCGTCTTTCGAACAAGGTCGTGTTCGGGTCTTAAACGACGCTATTTATGTTAGGTTTCAGGAATAATAAGTGATAAAAGTGTTATGTACGACGGATAAATAATATTAAAATATGTTGTGTTCCATTTTTTTTAATTTTTATCAATTATAATATGTTCGATTCATCCACCCACAAGTTCAAATCCAAAAGAGCAAATATGAATTGAAATCTCACCCAGCTACAACGATGTATTTTCCACCTTTCTGATTACGCAGTCTATCCAGTACGGAGAGAGATATCTTGGCCTTAGTTCGGCCATATTGAGCCACTTCATTCGGATACAGTCCTATTTCCGCGGCCAGCTCACCAATGTCCTTGGGCTTTTGGGACCGCGCAATTGTGATATCACTGAAATAATAATTAAATTTGAATTTTTATTAATAAGTTGTGTCTTGTTGATAAGGTCCCCAAAATGCAGTCTCATTTTGTATTTACTTGTATTTCTTGGGCTTCTACATAATTGTTTTAAGACACTGATTTCTTGATGCTGCTAATTAATTATAATATGTGCGTCATGACGTTTACAAGCGCGTCGTACCACTCTTTTTTAGGGAAATAGCTTTTACAGTTTGGTAATCTCGGGGTGCGGATATCCTAATGATGTGTTCTTTCACTTTCAGCAAAATAATACATAAATAATGAAATTAGGTCAGAGAAAGTTTCCGCAGTTTTCTTCCTGATTAGGATTTGAACCCACTTCATTAGGTTGAAATAAGAGTGGGTGCCTTAGGCATTAAGCTACTATAAGTAGGCTCACTATAAGTCGGCATGCAAGACGCACATGCAAGGAGTGGTAAAAACAGTGTTCAATAACGTAGGTAATATTAGTTAATTGAAAGGTCCTATCCAAATTCAGGGAGTATGTACTACTACCACATACTTGCCCAAGTTATTGGAGACAATATACACTATTCTAGCAGAGAAAAAATACTAGTTGCTGTGGCCGGGCGGCCTGTCGTAAGAGACGATAAAACAACCCATAACAAGGTGTTACGGAGATGTCCGTCTGGATGGCTATAACCCTTGATATAGAATCATAACAATCTTGAGTTGTGTTGCGGTATTAATGGCCAAATTCCAAACCAAACTTCGAGGCCAGCAGCATATTCATAGCACCTTTGATGTTCCAATGTCGTCAGCTGTCTATTGTATTCTAGCAAAAATAGAAGATAATAGCAAGTACTATTTTAATATTTACTTGGGTGGCGGCGACTGGGGCGCGAGTCTAAGTGGTCGTAAAGGCCAGTTGGGTAGCAGGAGCCTGTCGAGTTTCCGGCATGCGGCAAGTACGGTGTTCTTCATGAGCATAGCGACGGTCATGGGTCCCACCCCACCGGGAACGGGGGTCACGGCTGATGCCACCTGCACTGCTTCCGAGTAAGCCACGTCCCCCACCAAACGTTGATTTGTTTTCTTTGTTAAATCTGTCAACATTATCCAATTCGAAATTGTGTGGGGTGATCCAGCGAGGAAACGAAGCCAGCTTTCTGGGTACCTTACCCAAAGAAGACGGTGACCTAGGTTCCGTATTCTACTGCTAGTCTTGAGGGATATGCGTAGAATACAATATGTATAACTAAGTTAAGTTTTATTTTATTGTATCAATTTATAAAGTCAATGTTATGTGTACAATTTAAAAAACAACAAATCCTTGATTTCTGAGGAGCAGATAACCGCGCTTGCGCTTTGCTCAATTTAGGTTCCGATCCGTATCCCGCGGAAGTGATTTGTTAAGTAGGTTAGTTACTTAAGTAATTTAGTTACTTGATATACCTATAAGTACTTTTAATGACAAAGATAAATATATAGAACAAGACATTTTAGCCCCGAAAATGGGTAACCCTGCATAGGATACAAAATTAAGATTATACAAGCGCAATCCCATATGTAGCCTTGTAGTGGAATAAAAATAAGTTCGAAAAGAAAATAATAGGTTCATCTTAAATTGAAACTTATTAGGAAAACATTCAACCCGTAATTCATACAACATTTTACATACTGATTCCATATACAGGTCTCAAAGAATTTCAAAACTTTTACAGTTGAAATTAATTTTGAACAGAGAAATAATATCATAATTAGTTCACAGCTTATCTTCACTTTGTTACCAACAAACGGGAAGCATATATAACAATAAAAAAGATAACAGATTTCATTGGCACTATTTAAAGTTAATCCATCATTATCCAATTCTGAGTGCTAGTCACGAAGCTGTCACGTAAAACGTAATATTAATTAGCTTAAAATTCCACCTTACAGTTAAGCAACAATTTATTACACGCCACAATATACTCGTATACCTGTACATTATCTACATACAGTTAAAACGCACATTTCTTTAAGCTGTACGAAAAAAGAAGTATTTCTTGAGATTTTCATTTTTATATCACATTGTTGAAGAATCGCACGAACACTGCATTGCTTCGGCTACGGGCATTGTTTCCGATTACCAATACCGTGTTTTGTCAATATTTGCTTTTATTACACTCTCCGGGGTTTGTAGAGTACGTGACAAACAGTTATTACACATGAAGATGTATTAATTCTGAACTATATTATTATTCTAAAATTTGTGTATCGGCTGTTGTATATTGTTATTGTAGGATTTTATAGTACACGCTGCCCTCTAGGCCCGGCGAAGGCCCGTAATGATTTGTGCACTTTATTCTCACGACACTCACAATAGTGTTATGACTATGGTAAAAGGCAAACTTTATATTTTATGAATTGGTCAATTGCTGACACGTTGAAATTTATTCTTTTATTATTTCATTGAAAATGTACGTAACTATAGAAGGCGCTTTAATAAGTGAGTATTCAACAGTTGGACACGTTAAGATCAAACTAAAATAAGTAAAAATATAAATTGTGAATTTTATAATTCATTGACATTTAAGCGACGGTTTATATTCTGATTTAACTAAATATAATATACGTCCTGTTTTTATAATATTGCGGCGGTATAAAGATTTCTAAAAATTCTAGTACCGTGAACACGCACACCCTATACTATGCAGACATTTAAATAAATAACAAAATATAAATATAATTTCATCTGAATCCTAATATTTTACAGTTTTACTAGTTTAGGATTCACAATTTTCTCTGTATGTGACAAATTAGCCTTTAAATACAAGAAATTTCTTGCAGTCGGATGGTTGCCAATGCTAACTGTAACACAGGTTTGTTCCTAGTCCGGGGTCTTGGCAACCACCTGACTTCACAGCTTGCGTTTCTTTGGACAATTCTGTCTTTTTGTACTTTTTACTTGTATGTAACACAATAGTGTTGTTGTTGGCAATGTAATAAAGAGTTTATATTTGTATTTGTTTTGTGAACGCTTACCTTCAATGGGATTGATGCCGCAGTCAATAACAACAGCTCCGGGCTTAATCCAGGAGCCCTTTACCATCTCAGGTCGACCGATACCGACTACAAGGATGTCAGCTGTTTTCGTCTAGAAAAAAATATTTTACTGTTAAAAATTATGAATATGTAATATTAAAATCAAACTATTCGTAGGCATACTCTAAGAGTATCGGGGTATTTTATTGCTTAGTAAGAGAATTTTTATGTGTTTGTAGTTTAAGTGTACATAGAATAATTATAATTTTTAGGGTTCCGTAGTAATTTTTAACCGGCATCCAAAAGGAGGAAGTTGTTAACTCGACTATGTGTTTTTTGTATGTGTTATGTTGTTGTTGCGTGATTTCTCCGTCAATTGTGGACCGATTTTTAAATTTTTTCTTTATTCGAAAACCTATATTCCTGACGTAGCCCATTTTCACCAAGTCACTATGTGATAAGAGGCTCCCACTTCCCAGGGAAATCGAGAGCAACCCTTGTAGAAGAGCGAAGAGCACCTACACTTTTTTAAGGCAAAGCTTGTATTCGCGTGCCAGTAGTACAATTTCTACAGACACTTAAAATGTTATTTCTAGAGTTATTTAAGAAACTAAAAAGTAGATAAAAAAAACTAAACCGACCTTAAACCAAAAAGTATATATAAATATTTTCTACAACATCTTGAAATCGGTGCCAAGTAAAGCATAAAAACCAACAACAAAATTGCAAAATGCACCGACTTCAACATATTCTATATTAGTTTATTCTAATATTATTATTTTTGTAATTACGATAGAATTAATTTTAATTTAGTTGAACCATCAAATATTATTTAATTTTTCTTGTAATGTCTCCTTGGACACCGGGTTGCCTGGAAAAGATCGCTATAAGCAATAAGGCCGCCCATTGTTCTAATGGAAATGTAATTATATTAAAATATCTACGTTTAATTTATAGTAAACAGTAAAGAATTTTCATTCATTCATGTTGCAGAAAATATTTATTTTTTGCTTTTAGTTTGCAGTCGGTTTTGTTTTTGTTATAAAAGAAATTACAGCAGAAGCAAACTTTATTATGTCCGTCGATGTAGGTGTATAGCATAGCCATTTTTTTAAACTACTGGGTGTATATATTATATACATATGCAGACTTTGGCATACCTATGCAAAACTTGGCGAACAATGTGTAATCTATAAGCAGCTACACAATGTTGTGCCGTTGACACACCTCCGTGGCTGTAGTCCTGGGACCAAAATCTGCTATTTCAATATATTTGCGTTGCGATGATATTCAAAGTATGACTCTATTGCGATAGTGTCAAAAATTCGTATTCTACAAACTTCTCGATATCGTATGGTCGAAATGAATATTGAAAAGCTACTAAAAAATTTCAACATTTATTACACGAGTTTTCGCTTGCAAATATTTATAAAGGTAGAGTGGCTTACCACGATCACGCCACTGGCATTAACAGAATACCGAAATCAGGAAAATCTACGTTTGAGACGATAGTGTTCGGCGATTTTGACGAGATAGTTAAAGCAGAATTAAGCCACTGGAGTTTTATCTAGGTTTCATATAAAAAAAATTATTTCAGTCGAAAAGTAGCGAAATGTTCGGTTTCAAAGTCCTCAACAGTCAAGTTCCTCTAATCTTCGAACTAGGTATTGGAAAATTCTGAAAAATATCGAAATGCTACAAAAATTCATAAATAATAAGTACTTATCAGATATTAGCAATTAGGTAATCTGTACAGTTCCGTAAATAAACAAGAAAAGCAGTAATGTTTGTCACTTTTATAAGACTCTTTATATGTGTGATCTGGTTTTTTTACTTGTATTTCACAAATATCCTTTTTTACTGCGACAGTAAATCCTACAAACTACGCTTCGAGAAAAAATTACTCCTCGGAATACTCACAATCTCGCTTAAATTCTTTGTCTTGGAATGACAAATAGTAACGGTGGCGTGCTCCCACTTGAGGAGTTCAGCTACCGGTGTGCCGACGATTCGGCTACGGCCAAGGACGACCGCGTTCTTGCCCGCGATGGTAACACCAGTTCTCTTGATCAGCTCCAAGCAGCCAGCTGGTGTGCATGGCATGAAACCGGAGAAATCACCAACTGCCACTCGACCTTCGTTCTCCGTGTTTAGGCTGTTTGCAAAAGTTCAAAATGTATATTACATTAAGCACTTAAGTATATATAAAATATATTTATATTTCTTACCAGATAATAATGAAGTATTAGTTCCTTTCAAATAGTTATTTTAGTTAAAAGAAAATGAGATACCTTTGTAAATAACACCAATTTTATTTTACAAACTTGGATATGTTCATAGAAAATTTTATGTAATAAAATGTGTGATATTTTTTATCCTGGGAATTCCGTGGAAATTTTCCCGGGAGCGGTTTATAGTTGTTCGGGTGCATAAAAATTAGCCTCTCACTAAAACGATAACTTACATTATTTTTTAAATGCTGCGGCATTTTGTGTCCCGGGAATCCCACCGGAATATCAAGTCAAGTATGAACGAAGTCGCGGGTATATACTAGTAATTTTATAAACTTATTATACATAGATTATAGATGTATATGTATAGATGTAGGTGAATTGAAATTAATGTATTCAAAATTAATTTCAAGTAGATAGATAGATTGATAACACTTTATTGCTCACCAAATAAACAATTACATACACAAATGCACGATTACAATATTTTCATGATAAACACAACAGGCGAGCTTATCGCTTAAAATATTAGGTATTCCATCGTTAGAAATGTTGTAGGTACAGAAACTACTATAGTGGTGGCAGTTTAACTAAGGGAATGTTCAAAAAATACCTTTTGGAAAATCTATTGTTACTAAATGTGACCGTTATTTAAAATAAACGAGCGATGTATGTAAATTTCTTAATGTTTGTTATCTATGTATACAGTAATTTACATTTGTGTTATTACTTTTATATGCTTTTATATCAAAGTTATTTGTTGTAACCTGTTTGTAACTTAGAGTTATATAAAGGTAGGTGCCATAACGTTTATATTGATGATGGTGATAATGATGCATTGCCGTTTTTAACCGACTTCAAAAAAAGGAGGAGGTTCAAAATTCGTCGGGATCTTTTTTTTTATGTATGTTCACCGATTACTCCGAGATTTATGGTCGGATATACGTGATTCTTTTTTTGTTCGAAGCGGAATAGCTGCCATTTGGTCTCCTAAAAATTTGACATAGTTTGGCGAAGTAGTTTTCATTTTATGAACATTTTTTATGAAAATTTTTCCATTCCGTTCCATATGTACACCGATTACGCTGAGATTTATGATCCGATTTACGTGATTCTTGTTTAGTTTTATGTGGAATAGTTGCCATTTGGTCCCCGAAAAATTTAACATAGTTTGGCCCAGTAGTTTTCATTTTACGAACATTTTTTTGTTCCCGTTTCTTGGGACCTATATTTTTAAGGAGCGCGGCACCTTTCGTATGTCTACCCATACAGAGACTAAAAAGTAACAAAAAAATAAAAAAAACTTCGTTTAAAAAAACCGACTTCAAAAACTAAAAAGTATGAAATAACTTATTTCTAAAGCTATTATTATTAATATATATTATCTAAAACATCTTGAAGTCGGTGCAAAGTAAAACATAAAAATTACTATATTTTGAAAATTACTAAGCACCGACTTTAAGATGTTTTAGATAATATATATTAATAATAATAGCTTTAGAAATAAGTTATTTTATACTTTTTAGTTTTTGAAGTCGGTTTTTTTTAAACGAAGTTTTTTTTTACAAAAAGATGTTTATAGTTATGTCTGTTGTACCTATATTATATAAAAATGACAATTCTTATCCTTTCTAATAATTATTTCACGAATGTGCCAAGGTAACTTTTAAAAAAAATTATGTATGTCATTAACATCAAGAGCAAAATGCACCAGTTTATTTTATTGTATTCAGTCATCTGGCAGATGGTTTCTGAGTGGTTTATTTCTTGGTTGGATTTTGCTCTATTCCCACTGAGTAAACCGAGTGTTGAACTCGATTCAAATAGCTATTAGAGCACGCCTTAAATATTCTTACTTCCCCCTTTCTAAACGGTAGACTCATTTATTTAACATCCCTGTTAAACTAAACATAATAGTGTCCGCGCCACCAAATAAGCCCCCAGAGGCGGCGCTGCAATCGCCGTACTTATTTCTACCAGAGTGATTATTTATCAATCCGTAAATCAATGTAGGTAATTACTGAATATTAAATACAAAATATTCCATAATTAACGATGTAGATTTATTTCCTGGCTATTTTACGAACAAATTTCTATCAAATAGTGGAGCCGGTACTTTTAGTTCCTTTATTTTCCGTGGGACTTATTTTGTTGCGTGAAGTCTACAACTAAACTTGCTTCAGTAATTATTTTGAACATCCTTGCAAAATGAACGCTTAAGTAATTTTTTGAACATGCCTGGAAAATAAAAGAGTTTTTGGCGGGAACTGAAAGGAGAAGTACAGTGCAGTTTTATTTTTTAAAAATGTGTAAAATTACTCTTTATTTATCAATACTTGTCGGGTATTGATATTTTTTTAATAAGGTAGCAAGTAATGTGTTTTTGTAAGAAATGTGAACTGTGTAATCAAATGTGGCGTTTTGAGAACAACAACTCCGTAGATTGGCGTCAGTTGAAAACCTACAATTCGACTGAGTCATACGAAGACTTATACATCAGAAATGACTGTATGTACCAAGTCTCTTGCCTGTCATTGTGACGTATTGTTTTACTATAAAAGCTTGAAAGCTTGAGTATTTTTTCTGAACATACCCGTCGACATCCTTGTCAGGTGAAACAGCGTCGGTAACTCGTGTCGCGTCGATGGTGTGGATTGAATCCAGTGGCATTTGTACGATGATGCCGTGCACTGCAGGGTCTTCATTCAGGCTTGTTATCTTTGCCAGCAGCTGTGAAGTGTATTGTTTTAATTCCAAACTAATGATACGTCAATGTTTATATGGGTATTTCAATGAATATATTGTTACTTATAAAAAAAACTTATCTATAGTTTCTTTCAGAAAGCATCAATCGGTTATTCTTTAACTAATTACCGATACAAACAATAATAGGTATTGGTTTGCATACGTGAATAATTGTAAAAACTTATTATGTCCTCCACCCGGTGCTTAATAACGTCAAAACATGGAATTTGGCATTTAGAGACCTGAGACGAACATAGAATAACTTTTATCATGGATAAAATAGAATTTACTCTCAGTGGGATATTTTTTACATTATATATTATAGCTCTTTATTCTCTTGAATTAACAAAATTTTCTATGGCTTTTGTTCAGTAAAGTTAGACGATATAATAAAATATTAATTTAACTATAACTATTAAAGTAGGTATTTCATTCTACCTATTAATTATAATTATTTATTAATATTTTTTAAATATATATATTTTAATTTATTCTCCAAATATGTTTATACTCATATACACTAGAAACACATTTGACAGTGGCACAGAAACCTCGTGGGTTTATTCGTGCCGCCGAGAGTAGTGTACACAGTATTGTTATATCAAAAATAGGAGCAGTGTTTAGTTCTGATTTGATAATAAAAGCGGGGTTTTCATCATTCTAGTATATGGTTCTGTTTTAGTCCCAGGTCTGCACATGTGAGCCTGATGGTCCGCTTTGGGAATTAATATAGAATCTTATTAGATTATATTTGAAATCGATTTATGGTTATTTTTGTACTTTGACTGCAGGTCCGCTGGGAGATCATTTACAATGATTGGTATCAAATATTCCACGCGCTTTGTCCCATACACGTTATTGTATTTAGAAATAATATAGTTACACATGCGTCAGATCTCGGTCTCATGTTGTTTGGTCTAGTCTTTTCAACTAATAGTTCTGGTTTGTTACATTCAGTTATTATTAAAAATTTAACCTTGTCAAATAATCCGTTATGATTATTTTTATGTTTAGATTTAATGATCTTCGGTACTATGGTTTTATGACCCTAAATGGCCCGCCCTTATTTTACAAATAATTATAATATTAATAAGGTGCAAGGGGGCAACAAATACGAGTAATATATTTGAAACATTATTGTGCATGCTTTATTTAATCCACTTTCTGGAATAAGATTATTTTATGGTCACGCCCGTTATTTCAAATAGTGGGCTTGCTACTAAAGACTGTGTAGAACATTGATTAACAGTGCCTCTATTATTGCTTCATCAATGGTGTAGAAGTAATAAACATACAGAGTCAGTTTCACGTTAATATATTAAGGATTTAAAAATTGACAAAATATTTACATCTCAGTTACATCATGTTATGAAAATTTTCAGTATGTTATTATGATCGTTTTGTTATCAATATCAGTCGAAGAGGTCAGGGATAAAGCGCAGATGTCTTTAAAACTAATCGCAACATACAAATAATACAAAGAATCACAATAACATTTTTATTGTATAATTTAATAAATGTCTACACCTAGAACAATTTTAGATTCAGAATAAATTTTGACTTAAAAAATTTTTGAAAGATTTTATGACATAGTATTAAAGGTCTTTAAACGAAGTCTTATATGACTCACTCGTCGCTTTACTTGCTAAGAACCAGTCTTAGTTAAATTTTAGGTCTTTTTAGATGGTGCGAAAAAATAGAATTCAAGTGATTCAAAAAAAATATTTTAATTATCCTAAATCTATTTAAAACTTTATTGTTTTTTGAATATAAATTGCACAGCTAAACATCGTCCTTCAAATTGGCGCCACAATTTTCATTTTAGGTGCGATTTTTTTTAAATTCCGAAACTGGCAAACACGCTGTCGGACCAGCACACGGCGAGTAGTTACCGTCACCTATAAACAGACGCCTGCAAACCAAGGGCGAAGCCCATGCTTTGTCGGCCTTTAATATGAGATAAAGAGGGGGGATAGAGGGATTAGCCAAGAGGAAGGGAATAGGGAAAATAGAATAGGGGGGAAGTGAGCTATCAAAATTCTCACGCATCGCACGAAAGTCGATTAGCACAAGGCTCACCGTTTCATGCCGGTATTCTGTGAGTGCATGGCATCACACCATTCGAGCCGATTGTAATTAAGATAATGATTCCAGCATGGCTCTAGCACATATAAATTTGATATAAAAAAAAGAGTAATTATGTGGAACATATTTTGATTTTTCGTATTGCTATAAAAACAATTGAAGGGTCAATCATCGTAATACCCTTGGGTATTATACCCTCATCATAATACCCTTAGGTTAATCATCATTCGCATAGTAAGTAAGAGTAGATCAGGATTCCACTACCGCACTTTTCCCTCCCCTCTATACCTCCCTCTCAATTTCCATACCTCCAATCCTATCCCCTCTATCCTATCTTAATAAGCTACCTTAACTAAACCTAATATACTATAATATAATTAAACATTGAGCCTAGGTCACTGTCTTCTATGCCTAGAAGGATTGACTACGACACGTCATTGGATCGCCATACTAAGCCATAGTTCGAGGTCGATAGACACTATCCCTTTGAACGTTTTGAGAGTCTTATAGGGGTTTATGGTCTCAGAAATCCAAGATTCTTAGATGATGGGTTTCTGAGACCAAGATACTTATCTCCGAACAGCAAATTTTGTATTAAATTTGATATTTCCAATTAATTAGGTATTTACCTCGATTTCAGTTATGTCTCTGGGCAGACGAACGTGTTCAGCTTTGATTCCAATATTTTCAGCAGCTGTTAGCTTCATCCGGATATAAACGTTTGAGTCTTCCCGACCCCCGACCTGCACGATCGCCAGCCGGGGCTCAAAGCCCGCCCACTTCGCGCGAGCTTCTCTGACTTGCTGACGAAGATCATTTTCTATGGACCTGTAAATGGAATTACTATATTAAAGTAAATATATCCCTATTTAATGATGAGTGAATTAGATTAAACATTTTTTTTTAATTATTATAATAAACTAAAAGCGAAACTATTTTATAAACAAACCTAACTTAAAAATATATATAGAATAATAAATAAATAAAAATCTATATTAAAGTCGGTCCAGCCCCACCAGACCTTTGTCGCTGGGTATTGTATCTAGACGGCTGGTAGCATTACCTCACTGGTAAATATATTGGTTTGATCTTCTCTACATATTATAATAATTTGCCCATTTCCTTGAGCCACTAAGCAAAGAAAACTGTTTTACAAACAATTTGTGTCGCGCACCTCAGAAATCGGGAATAAACACTCAGCCAAGGATTGCTCAAAGTACTACGATATGCGGTCTTTTAAAAAAGATGCAATAAAATTCTTTGGAAGCCGGAATAGCGTTGGTAACAAATAATGTCGCTAATGTCCATAGACACAGTAAATGTTTCTCATCAAGTATTATGTTAGCCTGTCTTAAGAAATAAGATTAGCCACATTATAAGGAGTTGAAAAGTATACGTACTTTGCCAATTCGAGACCTGATATCGGTTGTGCCACCATCTTTGCAAGGAGCTGACTAAACCAGCTGACGGTTAATGTTCTACTGTTGTCTCATTATTATGAAATACATAATAATAAAATATATGAAATGACCTGAGCGATAACCTTAGAGAGATGAGATGGCGCAAATAATAACTGAAGAAGATTAATAATTGTATCAGAATACTGAGTATTTAATAACAATGTATAATAAATAGTCATTAAAAAATTTTTCGCACTGCAAATTTTATCACACATTCCCACATGTTTTATAAAACATTTGCTGTTCTGGTTTATACTAGTCATAACATATTAGTTTATCAAACTTACTTTAATTAAACACAGGTCACCTGATCTTGAACTTAATAAAAAACAAGAAAATTAGTAACTTGCGGCGATTTTTATTTTTATTAATTTTACGTAGTACATACATATATGTAAAAAGGGTTATGTAAGTTTATCTAAGGCAGGTTGCGCACTACGCGGCCCGGCTGCGGCAACCACTCCGATCCTTAGGCATTAGGCGTCCTAGAATTTCTGACTGCGACAGTCATTAAAACATTATAATAGATTGGCTGATCAATATTACTCGGCTTCCGTAGCCAAGCTGCCTGGTATTTTGCTTGCCCAAGAAAGTCGTATTGTCTCACTCCAAAGTCTGTCTGTCTGTGTGTCACTATAAAAACAGTTTCTTATGGGTAACTAGACAATGTTGTATTTTCAGCATGTCATAACACACTACAACGCAATATTATTATAGTCGTGCAATTATGGAACAAGTAGATATTTACTCACAAGACCTCGTCAGCATGCAGTACAAGTATAACATAAGCCCCTTCAAAGGACCAAAATGCTATCCCGCCAAAAACCAAAAGAATAAATGTTAAGCTCACCTCAAGCATAGTTTAGTAAAACTTCTAATTAAAACTAAAGATTTAAAAAAAGTTATAATCATAATCACTGATTATTTTGAAACTTGTTTCGATTTATTTACGTAACTTCGGGACACGTTTTTTAAAGACTATTATTATGCTTGTCGTCTTGAACAAACAATTGATTTGTTAGTTTATTGAAGTCAATCAGGAGGTCAATAAGTGCGGTCCATTATCAACAATTACTAAATGATAAGTATAAATAAGTAGTCTCAACGAACGTTTCCGCTATTCTTCGAAGTATATTCCAGAAAGAGAAAAGTTATTAATAATGTGAATAACTGCTTGAACGGGTCACAAAATATTGAATTGTTGAAAAAGATATTTCAGTTTCATAGATTTGATCAATTGCAGGATCATTATAATTATGAAATTATCATTACAATTCACGTGACCAAAAGGCTGGTTTGTACTAGGGTAACGCATGGGCGATGCCATCCAGTGTGGAAATGTGTGCAGCGTTTTGGGTACGATCCCAAACGACAGCGATTTGGAACTTATATATTACCAGAATTTTCCCCGCGGCTCGGCCGCGGGTCAAACCTAGCGCGTGCCCTCTAGTTTAAGAGCAATTATATGATATAAAATTTTTATGTTAGTGCTATTGGCCCCCGGAAGATTCCCTTAATTATTTCGCAAACTATCCCATATCCCGGGATGTTAAGTTCATTTTCGATATTAAAACTACATATATGTACAAAATTAGAGCAAAATCAATCTAGTACTTCAGTAGTTTTTCTGTGAAAACTTAACAGATAGATAGACTTGACAGATGAATTACTATCGCATTTTTTATAGATGATGAATTTTTATGTCTATAAACTTGAGAAATGATTGGTGCGCCATACAAACTTTCATTCCCTATTTCAACCCATTCTAGTTTTATTTTTACGATAAAAAGTAGTAGCCTATGTCAAGTCCCACCTAATATCTGTAAACTACAAAAATGATGAGTGACCAAAATTTACTAAAATTACAAATGATCAATTTTACCTACCCTACTTTCTTGGATAACCTTTACATAAATCTATCCCTTTTCTGGGATGAAAGTATCCTATCCATCTTAAATATTAAATTTACATATATAATCGAATATCAGCCAAATCGGTTCAAGTTTATTCGTGAAAGCATAACAGCCAAACAGAAATATACTGTTATCCCGGAAACTATCCCATTTTTTGGGATAAAAGTTATCCTATGTTCATCCTCGGCATCGATCGGAGTATACGTTAAGTTCACAAAAATTTCTTCTTTGGTAGAATTTAGACAAACAATTATAAAATATCTAGGGACTAGTTTAATCTAAGACTACTAATATAATCGGACGCATGCATTTAGGGTTTCTACATACATGCGTCCGATTCAAATATGGGCAAAGTAAATCATCATCAGCCTAGCGCTAAATACTGTTTATCTTCCGAGCTGCTGCTTAGAGTCCCTGATTCCGCTTCCTACTAGTAAAATAAACAGTAAACCATCGTGACAAAGTATCACGCTGAGACGAGATTCGCCAATCCAATGACAAATGTACCGGGTATCGACCATTTTCCTAAAATGTGCAAGCCTGACCCCAGCTGTGGGAAGTTTATGGGCTGATAACAAAGCCAACTTAGTGGTTTAAATTTATTTTATTTCCTTCCAGGAAAAATACATAAGAATACTAACCAAAATATTTACAAATATATCCTTATGAACATTGGATATCGATATACCTAAAATGAAATTATATCGATGATTTAGTTTAAATTGTTTCTTCAGTCAACAAGTTATTCAAATTGCTCAGAATTATGTAGATACATTACAAGTGGCAGTCCTTGAATGGCTAAAACAGTATTAAGTATTGCGAAAATAACGTATGTACATAATAATTTACTCGATGATTACCTACACAGACCGGTAGTAAAATGCTTTGCAAACGCAATTTCAGCTATATATTTTGAGTTAACGTACTACTTAAATAACTAAGTACGAAATAGTATAGAAATCTTATAATGTCAAGATTAAAATTGTTATACTAATCAAAAAGTTATTTAAAATAATATTAATGAAACATATCAGAGTATTCTACAAAACATTATAAAATAAAAGTCTTAAAACTCGAGAAAAGTTTGTGTTACTTACAGCAGCACCGATTTTACATCTTCAAGTGTCTTCCACATGATTTATATATAATTTTATACTAACAGATAAAACAATACAATAAAACAATGGAATTTTACGCATACACACGGTATTCACTGGTATGACAACCGGCAGCAATTCAACAACACTTGAGATGAATATAAACATCCATTGAAGGTATTCGCGTGTCTTTTCTAACAATCTGGTCAAACAGGTTGCTTTGTAGTGTACGTTTGTGTCAATATAGGCCTGTCTGCGGATTTTTCTTTCCCTTCTTTCGTTAATATTTGATTGTTTATTGATTTAATGTTTTGTTATCATGCAAATAAAAGATGTTTAATGCCTAAAAAACTATACTAGGTTGTTGTTTTAATTTTATGCACTTATTTAGGAGACAATAGAGTGCATATCACAAGCGAAATGATTAACTTAGCAAATCAAGTTTTGCTGACATAAAAGTGCTTGAAAAGTATAATTTACTTACCTCAAAAATAACAATGTAATTCAGCAAAAGTGCTAATTAATTCAAATGTATGACTCAGTATGACAATTTAACTATGTTGCGGATAGGTTTCTCGTACAAAATTATACATCATTATTCCTACAGATATGAAAGATTAGATGTAATGCCCTCTGAAGCTAAACTAAAGCTATTAAAAAAAAACTAGAATACACTGTATAAACGATGGAGAACGCGATGTAATTTTTTTTAAATTTCTCGTTTATCTATTCGGGATTCACGTAAAAACTACTGGGTCGATTTCGATGCAGTTTTCACTGATCGACATTAAGTTGATAAGACTTAAAATCGGAGCTCCTTTTTATCTTGGGAATCCCGGGTGATTTTTTTGGGAATGACGTTTTAAAAAAATCGCTTCCTATGCGAGTTTTTCACTGATCGATAACAAATTTTACGTAATAAAATATGTAAAAAAAATTTGTGCATAAAATATAGCTTTTTCCGAGTTTTCACTAATTTTAAATTCTTTTTTAAATGCCGAGGTTCTTTTCCCGACATCTGTAACACTAAGGGAGCTGATATGTTACTTACCTTATTGAAACTTTAATTATCTATTAACGCTCTTTTCGAAGAGACCCATATCGTAGGCGTTCTGGGAAAACCGCGGGAGTTAATTCCAGGTACATACAATACCCGCCAATCTGCCTCGGAAAAGCGTGGCGGGTATTCTGTTCGTTGTCCTATAAAAATGGGAGTTACCAGCCCAGCAGTGGCACGTTTATGAGCTGGTACATATACCTAATGTACAATACTTTCTGATTATACATAATCAGCTTTGAGAGACCGACAGTCACAAGGGTGAGATCACACACGGGAACTTAAAGGATGAAAATAAAACATACACTATTTAACATTATTTATTTCTTTACGTTTTTACGCACATCACAGAACTCACTTTCATTAAGTCTACTGGAATTTTGTCAAGAATCTTCTTAGTTTTTTAAGCTTATTTGCAATCAATTTAAAGGTTTGTTTATCAACTAACAGAATTTGGCATAGAACTTAAAGGACTAATATAAACTGAAAATACTAAAAACTGACAAAACAAAAAAGGTATTTTATTATACCTATCGTGTACGAAAACTGAAAAAAAAACTTGTTGACATGTATTACCTATTTACTGTATTGCTGATCACAGACAACATTTTTGTGGTGAAGAATTCACCTAAAATACACATTATATTTCTTATATAGTAGATAATTAACATTTTGGAGGCAAAACACGAGTAGAAATTCAACGATCATAGCAAAAATGAGCCAACTGAAATAGTATATGAACTTTTTTAGGTTTTTGCAGCACTTATACTATGAGACAATTCTTAACATTTTTTTTATTACATTATAACGTTTAAAGGACTATTATTGAATCAACACTGGAATTGAAAGTTGTTTTTGCAAATATACTGTTATTTAAACAGCTAGTATTCAAACATTGACTCATAAACTACAAATAGAGATTTTAATATGAGAGAGCTGCACAAAACTATCACGTACAACAACGCCTTTAAGAATATTTTGTAGTGGTTATATAATTTCCTTATGCCGGGTCTCTATATATGTATGTTTTTAACAATAAATTGAAGGGACTTGTATTTCTGAAATAAAGGAATTATTACATCTTACTATTCATTCGTATACCTTTTGCCACTGTTGAAAAAGAAAATCGTGGTGAAATCTTCACATTTCTTATATGAATTTTATGTAAAATTTTAACCAGATATAAAAACCGTAACGATAGCGTAACAAGCTAAAACAAATTACGTATCTACTTTGTCATTCACTGATTTCGGATTTCCATCTTACTAACCATTAATTTGTCCTCCTACTTGTTAAAATTAGACATGAACTGCATACAATCAATGTCAGTTTTCTATGAATAGAAAGGTAAAAAGATGAAGATGTTAGAAACCCGGCATAATTAAACAATAGTTTTGCTGACATTTAAGCAACAATATTAATCGAATCTATTAATTTGAATGAAAAAAAAAACAAGTTTCTTTTACAAGAAATGAAATCAACTATTAACAACAATATTATACTATAACTAGTAACATAAAACTAAATGCAATCTATGAAAATAAAACTTTTCATAGATATTTTTCTTTTAGATTTATTATTTAATTAATACACTAAGATGATTTTAAAATACTTCCAAAATCGAAGTAATTTTTATTTCCTCCCACCCCCATATATGAAATAAAATGACAATTATTAAACGCAATAACAGTACGCCAAGTGTACAAACTTATTTTAGTTTGTGTAGAGCATTTAATTCTATCAGTATTCTGTAGTCTGCGTTATACTTTACGTCGTTTTTATAATACAAAATTCTTTATTTAGTAATGGACTTAAGAGGCCTATTCACTATCCTGCAGTGGACAGAGCTTGGAGGACTCCAGAGGCATCCTGATCGGTGTTGCCGGACGCAATGCAGGCTGTAACAACATTCACAATCTTGCATTACGCTACGGACAGCTAAGCGGACTAGCACACAGGATAGTGAATGGGCCCTATATTGCGCAATTATCAGTTTATTGGTAGTTACCACAAGCTAAAAGGAGCCATAGAATTGAGTGTGGTCTACATTTATTATGTGTCTGAAGAGGTGCGCGAGAAGAGAGCTGAACGATAGTAGTTTAATTATGACTTTATCGCGCTCGAAACGCCCTTCTTTAATGCGTAGATGTAGGGAGGAAAGGAATGTAAAGGAAGGGGAGGGGAACGTGAATGGTAATGATGAACATTCTCCCCTGTTTACGAATGTGAGGGGGGAATGAGTGATGTTACATACTATAAATAATATACTACAATTAAGATTCTATGGAACGGAAATCATCTTCTTTCTCCCTGTGTGCGCTGGAGTAAAGGTGTATGCGCATCGAGTGAGTGGGCATCGGTGGGGTTCCGCACAACTTGCAAGACAGCTCCACATTCGACGATATCGGCGTCCTGTTCGTAACCAATACAATTACTTTAAACATAATACTAGGAATGACAATACTACTCTAAGAAGTCATAAAGCCTGTAATATGAGCAGAGAGCGCTGTAAGTCACCTCTCTCTTGCATGTTGAAAAAGTGAACACAACTAAACTTTCAACCAACATAGATAGATAGATAACTCTTTAATGTGACACCAACCAACATTTTATTATTTAAAATGTTCGTTAAATAAAATAAAGAGAAAAAACACGTGACTTTCATTATAATGTTAATATTAAACAGTAATAAGTATTTCTATATAATTAAAATTTGTATCCAATTGATAGGCTTCTATGGTTAGCCATAGGTCTCAATGACGGCCTCTATGGTTGAGCGAGCTAAGCTTTTGCCGCCTTACCTCACTGCAACGTAGAGACTCTGGGTGAATTATTGGTATGGTAAATTTCGGAAAATAATTTTCTCCGTTTTTTACTATGGTGTGGCAGGATATCCGAGATTAGCCCTAGAGAAGTCCGTTGTATATAACCCATAACACAAGCGGCGACAAAACAATCCACAGTCATAGTGCATTGCCCGTCTGGATGGCTACCACCCCTAGTCTAGAGTCTAGAGTATGCCGCCATAACGAATTTGAATTATGTTCCAGCCGGCATTAGTTCCAGTCTTACTTAAGAGAGCAGCAAGGCAATTGTAATGCCTTTGATGTTGCCAATTTCCATGGCATAGGCAATGGTAACCGCATTCGTTAGCATTCATTCATTCGCATTTTATCCGTGCAGGAACGGAGAAAGAATACAATTCCCTGCGGCCGGGCGGCCTGTCGTAAGAGGCGACTAAACAACCCACAGCCAGGTGGTAGGGCATTTGCCCGACTGGATGACTACCACCCCTGGTCTAAAGTATGTCGCCATAACAACCTTGAGTTGTGTTTCGGCATTAGTGACCAGGTTCCAGTCTCCCTTAAGAGAATAGCAGCGCATTTGTAGCACATTTGGTATTGCAAATGTCCATAGGCGATGGTATCTCTTGCAATAAAAAAAAATAAAAAACCATCAGGCGGCCCGTCTGCCTGTCTACTGAACTCATGCAATAAAAAAAAATGTGATTTGCTTAATTTGAGGATATATGTGTGTTTGTCTGTCGATTATTATTGTTACAGGTCAAGTATAACATATTGTTACAAGTTACGTTTTATGGGATGTTGATACGCTCTAAGCGTGTTCTACCGTCTGTACTATGCGGAGTTCTCTGATGAGCTATTTGATTTGGTGCCTACGTCGCCATTTTACCACCGCACTGTTCGCCGGCGAGTCGGAGTTCATCCACACTTCCTTGACACCTGGAAGTTAACTAAGTACGCGGCGCTCGCTCTTTTATGCCATACGTGAGCAAGCTATGGAATGAACTCCCTCCCTCCCAGATGTTTTCATTGCAAATGCTACAATATGGGGCGCTTCAAAAAGGGCGTAAGCAGATATTTAAAGTCTCAAAGCGATAGGCAACGCATCGGCTCTCTTAGTGTTCCAGATGTCCATGAGCGACGTTAGCCACTTGCCATCAAGTGGACCCGTTTGCAACTTTGCCTACAAAGAAACATAAAAAAAATATGTCAGCCATACCTTAGTATTTGATTGTGAGATAGACAGTAATAGGGGTCGCGGTCGTCGGTAATCATGGCAGCGGGAGGGGAGGGTGGTCATCGGCGAATCTGCGCGCGGCTAATAAGTGAAACAAATACCTGCTAACGAGCAACTTGAGTTGGTCGTTGTCCCTCTTGAGCTCGAGCAGGTGCTCCCTGGAGGGCGCGTGTAGCTCCATCGGCGAGTGTAGCGGGTACACGACTGCCTTCTCCACCATGTCCGGGTCCACGATCTCGAGCAGGTCCTCCTCCGGGTAGGAATTCCACTCCCACGCGTTGTCCACGGCCTGGGGCTCGCGGTGCTTACGACGTTTCATCAGCAACCTATGGAAGCCGTTCGATGTCACATCGGCTCATACGAGCTTGTTATCAGTCGTGACCTACTGTAATTCTATAAATATTATTAAACGAGAAGGTTTATCAGATATGAGAGAAAAATAGATATGTTTGTAAGACGAACATGATTTTTTTAAATAAATTACTATTTAACCTTATTTATATTGTTAGACCACGTTTTTTTATTATATTGTTGTCAGTGTAATGACATGAGGAATATACAAAGGTTCGATTTTTTCAAAATTATTACGAGACCTTCATAGGTAATTTTATATGAAAAAATAAAAAACACTATATTTTGCAAATTTTTTTAGTTATTTTTGTTTTGTTTTGTTTTACTTGACACCCGACTTCAAAATGTTGTAAAAAAATATTACTTTTTATTTACTTCTGAAGTCGGTTTTATCCTTTGTTAAAAAAACATTATTTTCTACTTTTTAGTTACGCAAATACTTGAATAGTTTTAGAAAATAAAAATATATGACACTTGTACATGTCTATAATATTCGGGACTTGCTCTCGATTTCCCTGCGATCTACTCATCAGATCCTTACTTTGTGACAATGGTACAACCTCAGAAGTACACTTTCGAATATAAAAAATTGAAAATCGGTCCCCAATTGACTAAGAAATTGCGTAACAAACCTACAGAAAAAACAGTCGAATTGAGAACCTTCCTTCTTTTGGAATTTGGGTAAAAATTAAATATATGTTGATCATTACCCTAACAACTCGCTGCGTATGGTTTTCGGTATGTCGCGGACCTCATCGGGGCTAGAAACCACTTGGCCATCACAGCAGTACAGCATATAGTCCATCAGGTATCTAATGTGGTTGATCTGTTGTAACAGAAAATAAAAAAACAAATTCGACATTCTAGAGTTATTGTAATAGGGAGAGACTTATTTTTTATGGCTTGGCTGCTACAATTTTCAATGAAGAATGGCAACGGATTCTTCTTTAAATATGATTTAACATGGATTGTGGACATAAATAAATGAAATAAATAAATAAAAAAGCCTTTATTCTACCGTCATATTACAAACATAATTAAATTCATAAATTGTTACATAATTCTTTTTTCTTTTTAAAATAGGTCAAATTAATAAAATCAATAAATTCTATGTCCTTTTTCTAAAAAAATTAATACATTATTGTTTATGTACGGAAGTCGCCTCAGCGGCGTTTTATCGTTCTTCTAGCTTTTTATTGCGAACTAAATTTCTGACAATATTATTTCAGGAATAGGTTCATTTTCATGTATATCCTCTAGTATGTCTTGTTTAAGGTACGACGGCACATCAGATGAATATAATTCGCGGTAGAATTCTGTTGCTTCTTTTATTACGTTTGACCTTTTTGATACTATTTCTCCATCTTGACATTTAACACGAAGTGCCCAATTAGTCGTAGTTCTTAATTCTTTATAAGCTTTCTTTATTGCGCCTGAGTTTTGTATATATCTCTCTATAGTATGTATTCTATGTTCTTTTTTACTTTTTTTATTTGCCTATTTATTTCTTTATTAAGTTCTGTAATTTTAGCATTTGTTTGTTTTGTCCTATTCTGTGAATATAATTGTTTCCTCTCTTGTAATACTTTTTGCGTATGGTTGTTTATTAACTTTCTTTGATTTTTTGTCATATGTGGTATATTATTCAAAAGATTTTTATTTTCTTTTTCGAACGTGTTGTATTGGGTTTGTATTTCTGATGTTGACTGCACTGAAGTTAAGAATATTTCTTGGCATTTTTGTGAGTCTTCTAGACTAATTTTTAGTACATGTTTTATAAGATGTGTGTTTGATCTCGCAATTTTTCTGGTTGTCTTGCTTTGCATGTTTAATTTGCATCTAATCATTCGGTAATCTGTGTTAAAATTTAAATTATTTATTATGTCAAAGTTGTGTCTGTCAATATGTTCATTAATCAGAAAATAGTCGATTTCTTTTAAATATAGTCCATTAGGAGATCGCCAAGTCCATTTTTGGTTATTTTCCGTCTAAACATACTATTAACAAATTTCATATTATTTTCTAATGCAAACTCTACTAACTTTTGGCCATGTCGCGTCCTTTTGCCGCTAGAGTATCTTCCGAATATATTTTATTCGCCCTTTTGTGTTTTACCTATCTGAGCGTTAAAGTCACCCATGAATAGTAAAGACTTCGCATTTACCTTCTCTATAGCAGTCTTCAGCGATAAATAAAATCTTTCTAATTCTATATCATCACACTTTTCTGTTGGAGCATAAATTTGAATAATGGACAAAACTTTGTTGTTTGTTGATCTTAATTCTAATGTCGCTATTCTTTCAGAGGAGCAATTAAATCCAATTTTGTCCTTTTTTAATTGTTTTCTTACTAAGAACCCAACTCCTTGCTGTCCATTAACTCCTTTACTGTGATATAGAATAAAATCTTGATGTTCTTCAATGTTTCCGTGTTCTCTTCTTGTTTCGCATAAACCGATGATTTCCCATTTTAATCTTTAATAGCATATTCGAGTTCTAAAAGTTTGCTATCATCCAGCAGTGTGCGAACATTAAGGCACGCTATGTATATACTATGGTTCAGCGGATTGTTTTTGTCATTGTATTTTATAATACATTGGATTTGATCATTTTTCTCCACGGGGCCACGGGCCATTTGGGAGAGAGGCCGTGATTGCTATTCCACTTCATCAGAGTTTTGTAAGGAGACGTTTCTATGGATAGAATCCGAAACAAAGGTTTTACTTATGTAATTAGTAATATTATTTGTCTTGCTTTTCTTACTTATTTGATTTGTATGACCTTTTTTGGTTGTTATGCTTTCTGTTTCCGGGGATTCTGGTAAGGTTCTTTTTGGCATATTCTTATTTTTGTTATCTGTTTTAAATTCCTCCCATCTCTTTTCTTTTAGTGAAATTATTTTGTCATAGCGAAGTATAACGTTTTTTCCTTCTTTCCGTTGTTTGTTTACTTCTTGTTGCAATTCTTTTCGTTTTTGTAACACTTCTTGTGAAAAATCTTCCTTTATATAAATCGTTGTATCCTGAAGTAGTTTTTTATTTTTTAATATTTCCATTTTGCGTTTCATAATGGTCATTGTTATTTTAATTGGCCTAATAACATTGCCTCTTTTTCCTAGAATGCTAACAAATTCGTTTTCATTTTCGTGGCAATCAATTTTTATTTTATGGAAAATTTTTAGAATTAAACTTTACAAGCCGAAATAATCTTTTTCTGTCTCCTCAATTCCGAAAAATATTAAATTTTTCTTTCTTACTTCCCTCTCTAACTGGTTGATGGAAATCTGTTGTCTTTCAATTATTATTTCTAAGTTAGATGTTCTTTTTTCTATTATTGTATTTTCGCATCAATGTTATTATTTATTGTAGTCGTTATATTTTCTTCCATATTTTTCATTGTTTCCTTTTGATCTTGTAAGTCTTTTTGAATCTGTTTTATCATATTTATTAAATCTATTCATCTTCGTAAATATACAAATACTGCCCTCTAGTGTTCAGTTAGTATTTGCTTCGAAAGAGTCAGTCGGTCGTGAGATTATAATGAAGTTTCGTATGGTGCTTGTTTATATTAGTGGTTCACACTGAATTTGTTAGATAGCGCTGTGTTGTTCTTTATGAAGTGTATTAAAGTTAATGTCGGTAGTTAAGCAATGGATTCTAATTTATATTAAGTAAAATAAGACAATCTTTCACTGTTTGGTCACTGTTCTTGAAATTCGTAGTGTTTATTCACTTTTCGCGTACAGTAATAACTTGTTCAGCACAAATATATTCACTACAATTTCAAAATAATCGTCAGCCGTTGCACATAGCTTTTTACAAATAACTTCAAATCCTTGCTTATTTCCACGGGGATATCACTAGTGCCGCAGTGTCATGATCTCTTCTTTCCATGTAGTTGTTGTCCAGATATTTATAATCACTGTACTATTTTTATTGTGAAATTTATTACGGAGCCGATGTACACATTGGCACAGTAGCGCCCTCTCTCCTAAATTAAATATAAACTATATTTGTAAGATATGAATTTTAACAAGAAGTTGTATATGAATTGAAAGTCTCACCTTTTTTAGGGAAATATGTTATTCAAGCTAACTTCATAGTTTGGCGTCAGTCAAATATCTGGAATTTGGCTGATGCTTACTACTCACTATAAAAGTTAAAACCTGTTGATAGTTGTCGCTGTCTAAATACGCAAATCGCATTGAGTCGGGTATATCCTAGTTATATATAAAAGTATATTTTATCCTGTCACTGTTTAATAATAATCTTATACTTAATATTTTTTTCAGTTTTCGCGACTTGTATACATAATAAAACTACGTTTTAACGGTTTGGAGCGCGGTAATTTATTCATTTTTTGTTATTCCGACGTTTCGGCCACTTTTCAGTGGCCGTGATCACGGAAGACAAAGATGTCAAGTGTCGACGAGTATTGTTAAAGTTTTTATTTAGCCTACCGCCAACTTGTTCATTTTAATTATTTAGTTTTAATTTTGTTTATGGTTATTATTTACTCTATGGGAGCCTAATCTAATTTACTACCGCTTCGCAACATGTTATGGCTCGAAGAGAAGAAGCGGTACAAGAAACTCTTTAGCAAACATGCCTAGCTCTAATAATTTTATATAATATTAAAATGGGTGGGTGGAAGGAAAAATAAAAGAATTTATCAGTCAAGTTGGTTGGTGTTCTGTTGCACACAGAAAGAGCTCACAGTGTCTTGAGGTCTGGCAGTTGGTTTATGCTGGGTTTGGGTCTTAATAGTTTTGATGATAGGATCCCAAACGGGTGGTACTTGCCAACCATCTTCTCTAATGAAATTTGGGTGCTTTTTTTATTTCAATAGCCTCACGCATCATTCTAGGTGTGAAACGATTCTCTTTCGCGAGGATTTATGGGTTATCGAATCTAATGTAGTGGTTGGGTTTCTCCAGCGTGTGTTCACTGTAATCTTATACTTATAGAAACACGATTATTTTTTCTGTATTTACGTAAATTCTCCCATACTGTCCTATTTGAAACAGACTTTAAAGGCTGACAACGCGATGCTTTTGACGGTAAAAAGTTTCTAATTAGGTGGGCCGTCTCCTGTTTGTCAGCCTCCCAATGAAAAATTAAACAAATTCGGCTGACGCTAACTACTCTCTTGACATGTTTATATACAGACATCGTGTTAAGCCATATTAAAAAAAAAATAAAAACATCCTAATCTATCAAATATGTCAGCAACTGTGTTATTGGGTGTGTATAAAAAACATACCGTTCCGATGTCGTCGACGGTGAGATCAGCGTCGATGGAGACAAGCAGGTCGTGCTCGGGGAAGTGCGGCAGCCCGTCCTCGGTGCTGCCCAGCCCGCAGAGCACGCTCACGTACCGCTGGCACGCGTCGTCGCGACGCAACTCCGCGCTACCACAACAAGATGAATGGGATATGGACACATGTTACGGTAATAAATTATATTAATTTATTTACTATACTAGGTTATGCCCGCAACTTCATAGACGCTTGACTTGAAAGGAACACAAAATAAACAACCAAATAACAAACATTATCCTTTTGGAAGTTGGTTAAAAGTACCTGTAATAAACGTTTGCACGAAGAGAAAAGATCGTAGCAAGTGAAGATGCGTCGACTCTATCCACCGAAATCGATCGTTACCAGCTACACTGTGTTGGTGTAATAATACAGTACTTTTTTTTCATCAATCGAAACAATTCATGGCCAAAGTAATTGAATTTTCAAAGATCTAATGATACCGCTTTAGGTTTCAATAAAATCGGCCCCGAGACTCCTTAGGAAAATTTTCGCTATATTTTCGGATTTGGCCACGGAGGTTCATTTGAAAAGTTCATCTTATGTATGTATGTACAGTGGTGGAATGAAAAGGTTCGCCAGTTTCCAAATTGATTCATTCTGGTTCCGCAAGCACATGTTACCTTTTCAAACTAAGTCACATAACTCCACAAGAAAATGATGTTTAACTGTTTGAAATTACTTAGATCAAAGTTGTTTGATTTTCTATCTTGTCTAAGAAGATTGTTTAGAGATGTAAAACTTTTTTATTGATTTTAATTTTATGATAAGTGTGGTGATTATATCCTCTTTGTTTTTTATTGTTAATCTAAGTGTCTGTCATTACCAACATTGCAATTGTCTTTTTTCACGCTTCTATATTTAAAAAAAGTAAAATCTATTAAAATGTTAGCCACTAATAAATATTGTTTCTTGTCTTCGTGCAACAAAAGTCGATTTTAAGGTGACGAACATTTTCATTCGGCGCCTGTACAAACTTATAACCTCATAAGTTGTAGTCTAGTACTAGTCATCAGTACTCACACGGGGCAGAAGAGCAGTGAGATGATGGCCGGTAGCGCCGGGATATTGGGCATCAGCGTGGTGTGCCGCAGCGTCAGGCGGCTCGAGGTCTCACTCTGTCCCACTTCAGCGGCCACTAACAACCTTAAAACCACAATTTGCGTACAATGACACAAGCCACAGTAATTGTGCGTTATTTACCAAGGAAAGAATGCCAATGAGAATGCATTTTGAGAGCATAATACACACTGTCTGGGACCCCACTTGGTGGGTATATAATCACGATTATTTTTGGCTACGTATGTGTTATGCTTCGCGATAAAATGTGCTAAGATGGAAAATGGATGCGCGATGTGGCGTCCACTGGTGCACACTAACCCGCGACTAAATGGGCATCTCAATTTATTTTGAATAAAACATTGTGATTGAAAAAAGAAATGAATTTATATATCAAGTAAATTTAGTTAAAAGTACCAGTACAGGTAAAATAGATCCCAGACACCCAAACCAGAGAAAACAAGGGAAAGTACATTTACAAAAACTCTGCCAGGGATTCTTGAGAGACATATATATTATTAAATAGTTTGGACAATTGGAATGTAGTGAAAGTTGAACTTTAAATTTTTTATTAAATTCGTACATTCATTTAATAAATACATTACCTCTCGTACAGTTCCTGAGGCTCTGTGTCTAAAAGGACCGAATTAATCGAGTTCCATTCAATATTAACAGTCTTCTCGCGGCTTGCATACATTAGACTATGGAGACTCGTTTCTAGTGGGCTGTATACAAAAAAAATATACTTTATAACAATCTTAGTGTTATTTTAACTCACTAAAAATGACTTCGCATTATTTGTGGATGTAGCAAATATCAAGTACGGAAGTTTTCAAAAAAATTTCAAGCAAGTAGATGATATTACGTGACTACAAGACCCATGTAACAGAAGTCAAACAGGTTCCAAATCTTGGACTGGTCCAACTCAACAAATAATATTGCACAAAGCAGTTGATGTTAGATACATAAACAACATAAATGTTGCGAAAACAATAATCAACTATATAAGATTATTGTAATTAGCATAATAATTTACTAAGATTGGAAAATCTCTTTTAATGTGAAATTTCTTTGTGTTCTGGGTTTTTTGCTTTCTCTTGAATTATAATAACCTAGACATTGTAAATATGTCATTTCTAACCCAAATTTCAGTAAAAAAATATTATAATCGCGAGACAAATATTACGGGTAATATTCAACGGACCACTCTGGGGCTGATCCCAGACACCCAGATCAAAATATATAACAAAAAATTCGTTTCCGAAATTTACCATGCCAGGAATTGAACCCAGAACCTCTGCGATCCAACAAGTTAGGCCGGCCAAGACTGAGCCTGCTTAACCACAGAGACCATCTAAAATTTTGAAAAGACACCTGTATATAACGGAAAACAAAAAGCAAAAACGACAGTGAAAATAAATTCACCTGAATGGGCCTTTGAGGCAAACATCAGCAATGAACTCATTGGTTCTTGGTGGTTCCACATCCCACAGCTGGTTGTACGCCTGCTCCGTCTGCTCTTTATTATAAGCCCGCTTCTGGGCCATATTCAACTCATTCGCAGTTTGACGGAGATCGTGGTTTAACTTTAAACAATATCAAAATATTAGAGTAACCCTATACATAGGCTAAATTTTCGCGACGCGCTATTTGCCCCCGGAAAATTCAGACGAACCCAACAAATACCCATTTTCCAGGATAAAAAGTCAGGAAGTTGTTTCTCGGTATGGCAGTATGAATTAATTATAGTGTTTCATACTTATTAAGGTAAACTATTTCTTTAGACCCAGTGTGACCAAAATTTTACCGTAATTCATATTTTTATCTTGAAAATTTGTTAAGGTTATTTCGTCAAAAACATCATATACCTATACCTCTATAATCATTACAAAATGTAGGCCAAAACTTCAAAAGATATTTTTCATAATTTTTATTCAATTTTTGGCAATATTTTACAATACTACTCAGCCGGACTGTTTGACTAAAGACTATTTTGAAATTTGAGATTATCAGTATGAACGTAAACAATTGTAAATGTGATACATAAATTTGAGCTTCCTGGCCACTTTTCTACATAATTAACATAATATCAACTATGCCACATACTATATGTATAAATAAATACTTACCTTATTCCTTATAACATTATAACTGAAGATATACAAAATATAAAATGACATAAAATATCTCTATTGAGAAAACCTAGGCACAGCCAAATTGTTCGACTTTGGACAAGCCAAAACAGAGTGTCTTGTTTCAATTCACATTTCAACAAGACCAAAACGTAGGAGCAAATCTAGTTTGGGGGTTAGGGATATTACATTGTCAATTTCATATACATCTATGTAAATTAATTGTAAAAACGTTTATGTCACTGTATCTGGCTTTTTTACAATAAATTATTAAAACTATTATTACAACAAGCTCGCCTTAAACCAATCAATATCTTTCAACTACTGTCCAAAAGAAAATATATGTTTTATGAAAATAAAATCACACAACAACAAAAATATTGAAGTTCTGACCTGAAACTCTTTTGACGCATAACAAATAACACTGCAACAGATAATAAAATATCTCTAACCTTCGACTCGTAGCTCTCTTCGCAGCGTATGGCGAAGTTCCGTTTTATCAGTTCCTCGTTGACATTCAACCTCCCCTCATCCGCGAGTAATTCTATTATTACCGTTCCATGCACCACAGAATACACCTGGAGTAAGAAATTGCTTGTGAAATTAATTTGTAAAATCAGCGTTAAAGTATGCAGATGCAAAGTATTAGGGATGGGCCGAAATTCGTTTTACATTCGGTTTGATCGAATTTCGGCAACTTGAACCGAACTTCGGTACTCGGCCGAAATTCGGTTTAAATGCCGAAGATTCGGTGCAAGGAAAAAGTAAAATACCTACTTGCACTATTTTGACTGAAGTTAATAGAAATCATATCTATCATAACCGTAATATAAAAATTAGCATCTATATACTCACGGGCATTTATTTTAATTAGGAACATATAAATCTTAACGTGCAATCTGATAAAAAATAAATAAAATTAGTTCTTGATTGAGTCTTTGCCTAATTAAATAGACATCAAATTAAAACAAAAAATAAACTTTTTATTCCTCTAAGAAACATCAGTAAGTAGTACAACTGCTTAATTATAATGCGTAACTTGAATTTCAAAAAATCACGTCTAAGGGACATCAGCAATTATAACTTTAATTTTGATTGAAATCACTTTTTACGAATTAAGCATTATGAATTTAGAATTATAAAATGGTGATTTTTTCCAATCAAAGGTCTAAAAATCTATTCTTTTATCCACCTACTCATACTTAAAGTTTACTAGAGACAGGTTATGGTGTAAAAATTCGGTGTTATCAAGTTGACGTTGTCAACAGGTCACGATATGTTGCTCTTAAGAAAGCGTGGGGAAATATAACCAAAGTTCGGCCGAAATTCGGCCGACTTTTTGTTTTAACCGAATGTTCGGCCGAAGTTCGTATTCGGTTCACACCATATTCGGCCCATCCCTAATCTGTAGTCAAAATCAGTCAAAGCAAACCTGACAGAATATGTAAATGTTTATACATTAGATACAAGTCTAACTATAATCAGTTCAACTATATTACATTGATGATACATGTAAATTAGCTTCGAGACATTTTTGCATTTGTATACTTACAGGACTATACTTGAAATTTAAAGTTCCTTGAATAGTAATATTACAAAATATGTTTAATATTAATATTTATTATTTTATTGTTATTATTATATCTGTTGTTCGTGCCTACCCCGCAAGGGAACTGGCGTGAAGTTATGTATGTATGTATTTATTATTTTAATATCGTTTAATATTATTAATTTCATATTAAGTACCTGCCTATAAAAATATATAAAAAGTATTAATCTATTTATTTGTGTGCTAACAGTACACTACTATAAACGCAAAAAACGTCTCGAAGTTAATTTACCTGTACTTTATTGTACATGTATGTCGGAATGAATTGTGAAACAAAAACGTAAGTAGTAGTAGTAGAAGTAGTCAAGAACGGGATATGGAATCTTTTATTCTTAAGTAAATAGATGTCAGAAATGATATATCCGGATGTGTTTCTTGGCGTTTGTTATCAAGCGAACGGATTTTGATAATATAGTAACCAGTAGAAAGTCAGAAATCGACATGGATTGTGGAAGTTGATTCTATTAAGGAAGTGACACTAAAAAAGAGCCAACACATCCGGACGATGTCACTTCGGCGCGCTGCGAATATCTTATACTAGAGTTTACCCCGCGGCCGTGCCGCGGGTCAACCTCCAGTGCGTGCCTCTACTTTAAAGAGGTTACAACACAGGTTACATTGTATTACATTTTTATGGTACTGCTATTTGCCCCGGAAGATTCACATTATTTTATATCGCAAACTATCCTATTCCCTGAATGAAAAGTATCTATGCCAAGTTTCGGTATTAAAACCACAACGACCAAAATGACCAAATTAATCACAATGACGAAAATGGCAAATCACAAAATAAAAACCTATCCTACTTTCTGGGATAGTCTTTACATAAATCTATCCCCAAACTTATCACATTTTCCGGGATAAAAAGTATCTCTTGTCCACCCTCGGTATTAAAATTAAATAATTACCGAATTTCAGTCATATCGGTCCAGTATTTTTTCCGTGAAAATGGAACAGAAAAACAGAATTACTTTCGCATTTATAATATTAATAGGGATTTTGTATGATGACGGTGTTTCGCTATCGTGTATATACAAAATTGTCAATTCATATTACAAAAGGTCAGTTAAATACTTAATTTTGCTGTCAGAGCCAACTTCGGAATGATCAAATTTTAAAAAAATATAATTACTAACCAGTAATCTAGTATAATGTAGATAGATTTAGTATAATGTTAGCCTAATGAGTTTGACATATACATTATACATATGGACAAAAATCCCGAAAAAAATAAAGATAAAAAATATTTAATTTGGTGAAGAGCAAATCTAGTATTACATTCGGAATCTTATTGGAGAAAAATAAATTCCAGATTAAATGGGGCGCCGAATTATTGCGACTTGATTGTAGGTATATAGCTAGTTACCTTTCCTAGTAGAGGTGCCCTGGAGGCGAGTTTGTCGAAGCAGCGCAACGCATGCTGCGACCATTGGTCGTGCGCGTCTAATAGAGGCGCGGGGCGCACCTCGGCCAACGCGCACCGCATCGCCAACGGCGGCGTCGAGTCGCATATCCCCGGTGGCAGCTCACGGATGCTCTGCAAGTGAGCACGACCGGTCCCACCGAAATCTATATAATCCACCTGATGGATAAATTGAACATTATTCAAATTTATTACTTCTACTGCCTCCCTTCCATATAGCGGGAGAGTTTATCCCACCATCTACCGCAAAAAACACCAATAAATAACCAACAAGAAGCTAAAAAGTCAAATAATATGAAACTTTTTTTAACAATTAAGTTCTTTTAAAAATAAAAAAAAAGAAATAAAACGACTATTGTCGGCATTACATAAAAGTAACCTTGTTTGTTAGTTTATCCTATCTTCACAGTTTCAAAAATGAACTTAACATCCTTAAACATGAGCTACAAAATTGTGATACAGAATATTCTGTATTCAAAGGGACAAATTGGCGATAAATAAAAATAAAATACTTACTTCAAGCATGTCTCTAGGTAGTACTTTGGCGATTCTCGCGCGCCGCATGACGGTGCCGCGTTCGTACGCGAACGGTGCGGCGAACAAACCGCCCACGCGGCACGAGCCCGTGAACGCGAACAGTTTGCTACTCGACAACGCGGTCATTATAAGGTGCAAGTCACTCATGGTGCTCGTGTCGTCATACTGCACCCAGAAGCTGCTCACCGAAGCTCTCTACAAGTTAATCATGTTAAAAATGTATTCTAGTAATAGGAATATTTATGGAAAACCCTGACTCTAGACATTAAGCAGTCCTTAGGATAGGTCAGCAGACGAATTAGACTTCTTACTACCTTAAACTATAGTTTTATTTTCTTCATCTCTTTTGTATGTATGTATGTGCTATGCATACATTTATACAGTAAGTATAATTCTAAATTAGTCAACATATAAATAGTGGTGAAAAGTTAACTGTCGTGTCGTAGAAAGAGTAATAGCTGGCCCATAATAAAGACAATTAAAAAAGGATGAATTGACAAGAGCACAAGTTTTAAATCAAAAAAAGAAAGGTACTAAAGTAACTTTGTGGTTCAGGGATCCGAGTCTCATCCGGATTTCCATATCCTGGCTGAGGAGCATGCAATGTCTATCTAATTGATATGCATATTTGTTTGGGTAACAAACTCAAGGACTAAAGCATGATGAAATGGAAAACTTTTTTAGGAAAAACCTTTCAAATAAAAACACTTACACATGAAATTTTAAGTGGGAAATGTGTTTCATCAATGTCAGGAAGTCGTGGGACTGCCAAATTCATGTCAGCAGCCGATTTCTGTGTATCCATAGCTTTCTTTAGATCGTTTGCCTTTTCTACCCTATAAAGTGAATGCCAAATTTAATATAACTTTTCTGTACTCACAATCAAATAATTGTTAATATTTTAAGGGCCGATGCAAACATCAGGTAAAAGTTATCAGTCGAATAAATTAAAAAAGGACGCAATTTAAGTGTTTTATTCATGCTACTGCCATTTTTGATTTTCCTATGTTGTATTTTATTCTATGAATAACTCTAAACTGGTGACTGAAAAATCGGCACTAAATAACAATTCTTTTTATATACTGGCTATGCCCGCAACTTCGTCCCAAAAAAGAGTAGCCTCAGTTACTCCTTATAAAATCAACTATCAACCAGTGAAAGCCTGTCAAAATTGGTCCAGCCGTTTCAGATATTAGTTGAAACATCCAGACAGACAAAACATTTAAAAGTTAAAATTTTGTATAATTGCCGTATATACTTTCAAATGCATTTAGTAAAAGTTGTCATTTTGTCATTACAAACAAAAACTTCAATTTTATATTTCTGTATAGATTTTTATGTGGCCGAGTACAATTTTAGAATATCACTTATGATTTAATAACAGTTACAACTTCAGCGGTTAGCTCGAATTAGTTGGAGATGCCTTGCGTATTGCCTGCGCGCTCACTGTAGCCATTTGTATGAACCAAGTATGGCATGAATTGTACACACACCACCCACACACTACACCTGTGCGACCACCACTACGGCTACTTAGTATATTGTTCATTTCACCGCGCCTTGCTCATCCCTCGCCTGCGGTTAAGCTAAGTGTATGCCGAGGAGTTTTTGGCGGGAACTGTAAGGGGACGTTGTGCTGTGCAGTTTTAATTTCTAAAAATGTGTAAAATTACTCTAAAATGAACAATAGTTGTAGGATATTGATAGTTTTTGAGTAGTAATTATGTGTTTTTGCGAGAAATGTGAACTATATAGCCAAATGTGGCCTTTCGAGTTTTCACAAGAACTCCGTTGAATGACGTTAATTGTAGCCTACAATACAACGGCGTCTGGCTTAAAGGCCTAGTTGCCAAGCCTTAAACTTAAAAAAAAAGCGTATGCCGAGAGGCAGGTGACGCAGGACCACGAAGCGCACGGCAGAGCGTAATGTGATTCTGTAATGCATGAACGTACTAAGTGTTGCGTATGCTGCGGCGTAGCCACGTGCGACGCAGATATAAGTCTGTCCTGCTCTGCGCCTCGTTGTACTGCCGACACTAAATACTGCGCGATGCGTGCATGTCGACACATGTTTTTACAATAATTCTTAATTTTGTTGCAGTGACAGAACATTTAATTAAATTAGTGTGTTGTGAACCTTGTTTGTATGATACTAATCATCCAGATTACTAAAAAGACATTAGAGTTATCATGGGTAACAATTGCTAAGGAATTAAACTACAAAGGTCAAGCACTCGTGGCTTATGTCTGCCTCGCCTGGACTTCCATGCGAAATCTGTACTGTGCTGTGCTGTGTCACCACAGTGCTGTGTCACTGTGTCTTGGCATACGCTTTACCTTGCACTTAGGGCAAGCACTGATTTAGTTGTGACATCCTGTTGAAATGTGAAATCCACTTGGATTAGAGATTTTAGTGGTTTTTCCATATCAAAAAGTAAGAGATAAATAACTTGGTATGGGGGTGTTTTTAGGAAGTCATATTTTTTTGCTAAGGGATATTTTTCTAGTATTTTTTCCCAATCAGTGTTATAACTTACGGCAGCATTGGAATCCTAATGTCTATACGTAACTGACGAGCTTTAACCGATTTGTAGACTGGCAACACCACTTGACCAGGAATTGTGGGGTCCTAAAAGCATTTTTTATTTGATTACAATCAATATTTATTTACCCGTGCAGGAATGGAGAACATATACATTTTCCTGCGGTCAGGTGGTAGGGTATTTGCCCGTTTGGACGGCTACCACCCCTGGTCTAGAGTATACCGCCATAACAACCTTGAGTTGTGTTCCGGCATTAGTGGCCAATGTGCAGCCTCCCTTTAGAGAGCGGCAGCACATTGCTAGTACCTCTGGCGTTACGAATGTCCATAGGCGATGACAATCACTTTCCTTCAGGTAGGCCGTCTACCCTGCATCTGTCTGCGTGGTTTACGTTGCCTCCACTAAAAGTCTGAACGGATCATATGAAAATTGACAGGGCAATTAGATTGTATTGTAAGGAAAACAGAATGTTTTGGCTCAACAAATCATCTTCGGAATGTTAGTGTACGAAGCAAGAACATACATTTTTCCGACTCAGCATTTTAGGTGAACACGCGCGAAGATTGCTTTTACCATCAGTGCGAATATCGCTCATCAAGATAGTGTACGCGCGTGCTTACCGGTGCATATCAAGGCATCTTCCATCCATATCAAGGGATGAAATAAATCAAGTAAATAAAATGTTTAGTTTCAATCAAGAATAAATCAACTACAGAATAGTCAGAAAGTAAAAAAATAAAAGTCGCGGGTAATAAGATTTACTTGTCAACTGATCTAATTGAAACGAATCAGTATTTGTTATATATGAGTATACCAAAAAAAAAACAAAAAACCTTAGTAGTTTAAGCAGTGCTCAAACCAGTGTGCACAAGCACCGTGACAAAAAGTAAATAGGTATACTATGTGTTTCAAATACGTAGAGGCGGGTGAAAAGCTTATTTAAGTAATATGTCATTATTTATATTGAATGTCAGTTTTTAAAAGTAAGTTCCATCAACCCTACTTACTTTGTTCGTGTCGTTTCGTTTCGTACCTTGGGCCTCATCAAAAGTTAAGTATACTTTCCTGCAAGACAAAAAGAACTTGTTAAAATATTGTCGCGCGTTACTTACTCAAACAAGTCTTCTTATACCAAATCTTGAAAATATTTCTGAAATTCGTATGTCAAAGAATACATTTTAAATACAAAAACCTTCTTTACACATAATAATATATGCTATTTATAGTCTTGTTGAGCAATCTAGGGACATCCCCAGTTTGGACAAGTGCCCCCAAAAAATTTCATTTGGAGATAAAAACTGAGATAGTTATAAATAATCTTTAGAATTAAAAGAAATTAAACCGAACACTAAAATATATCTGCAGCGCGTTCCATTAGTAGCTCACAACGCCCAAAATGCTACGTTAGCCATTCCACAAGGCGACCGCGGACGTTGTGGTCGTGGCGAAAACGTCACTAATGACGTCATTATTTTCGATCACACAACGCTCACAACGACCCATGTCAAGTGGTGGGTCGAATAATCGTTCCATTTGGGTTTACCATTGTAACGTCGGCAAGCAAGTGAAACGGGAAAAATCGCGGTCGTGAACGTGGTCGTTGTTGTGAGTCTCTAATGGAACGTAGGCGTGATAATCACAACGGTCTGAATAGAATGTTACTTCTGGAATAATAAATCCATTAAGTCGGCGAATTGACAAAACTCAATCTGAAGACCCTGATCATGACACAAGTATGATTTTTACGAATTTCAAGAACGTGTATAAGTTTTGCTCATAACGTATGATAGAATATATACGAACCTGCTATTAGTATCAAAAGTAACACGTGGCTCATCGCCGATCTGTTTGCAAATAATGTTTCTGATAGCGCTCGCGTACACTTCGCCCGGCTGGTTGTTCGGGAAGTCTTTCAAGTAAACCTGTTCCAATACAAGAATCAAATCAATAGAGTAGTACAAGGTCAAATCAACCGAGATCCTTCCTTATAACTTACAAAACGCCGAAATACCGCCTAGATTTTGTACGAACGTGGCAAATTATGACGTTATACCTTAAATGAGTCAAATAGAGTATTAATTTTGTTTGAACAGTAATTAAAATTATTGTTTACTTTAAAAGTATGATGACAACCAGATATTTTGATGCCCGCTCTTTTAAATGAAGATTACTATAAATATTATTGTAAAATGTGTGTTTTAATTTAGAAAATCTTGCTATCGATCTGTGAAAACTACATTGAAATCGGCCCAGTAATTTTCAATCAATCCTGAACAAACAGATAAAAAATAAATTTTGTGTTTTCCATCGTATATATAGTCTGTCCCGTGTTTTTTTTAATTAGCTTCAATGTACAAACAATTTTCATAATATTATAGGTAGATATCAGCCTTATACTTACAGTATTCCTAGGGTTGAGTCCCGCCAGGCTACGAACCGCATCACGTTCACGGGCTTCATCTAAAGATCCTTGTACGAAGTATTGTGGGTAGAATGCTCCAGCAATTATTATCTAAATATTTTAAGACACATTATGTTGTTTTTTTAATAAAGATTTATAATTTCCCACAAACTCCTCTTAAGACGAAAGCCCAACTCACCAAATTATTCCAATAGTGGCATAAAACAAAATCTTTAACTTCTCAAAGTTACAAGTAACACATGATTACAAATCGCAAAGACTTATTTACTAATGACCGATTACTATATCTTACTATTCATTCTACTGCCCTACCATAGCATTAGTTAAAATAAGACATAAAGTCCATAGAAGTATGTATGGACTTTATGTTAAAATGTAACCAATAGTAAAGCAAATGAATGTTCGTTAAAATATAGGAACCAGCTATTAAATATAGAAAGATATTTTTGCAAAGTACGCCGATTAATGCAGGTTTAAATATATAACATTAACAGGTCAAATGACTAAAGCCGATTGTAACATTTAAAAAGTGAATAACTTCAAACTGGCTACAAGGATTAATGATAAAGGACCGGATTCTATATTAGTCTATTTGCCTTAATACTGGTTAAACTTTAACATAAGTTCCCTACAAGTAATGTCATTTTTTTTTCTACCAATAAAATAATGGATAGTATGATATAGAAATGCGGAAACAGTGAGCAAATGAGCACAAGTCGCAAGCGTTAGTTTATTTTTCCCTATGTGCCTTACTGCCTTAAAACACTGAAACTTAAATAGAGGTCACTATCTCGCTCGCGCATACATTTTTGAAGATACAAATTGACAGAATTCAGTGACGACAAATCTGTATTCTACGAATCTCAACAGCAAAAATTATGAATGTTTCATAAAAAAAAATATCATTTTGATTTAGACTAGGTTTTATTCCAACTACGTATTGACGATTAGAAGCGAGGCTTTTGATTTCGTTGTTTCGCCACTTTTTAATAGCCGTTATCATAGAAGACAAAGCAGTCGAAACATCGAAATAAAAATTCAAACAAAAATATTTTTTTACACATAGAAATGTATATGAAATCAAAATCTAAATGTGAAACATTCATAATCTAATTATTGAAATTCGTAGAATATATATTTGTCGTAAGTGAATACTGTCAACTTGTATCTTCAATGTGGTTAGGTGCGAGCGAGATAGTGAACTCCATTAAGTACCTCCTTAACATATAACATGTTATTTAGATGTTATAAGTTATAACATGTTTATTGTAGTCTGCAAAATTTAACATGTTTTTTTCTATTTATATAAGAGGGTTTGGTCAGTATTGGAAAGTAACTTCATAGGAAAAAACACAATTTACTTAATTACGCGTTTAATACATACGATAACTAGCTTGTATAGCATCCTGGTATCATTCGAGTCAGAATTTACCTTGAGCACAAGGGGTATTTCGTGCCTGGCCCACGGCGAGATCTGCTTAGTGGAGTCGATGTTCTCCCTGGAGAGGCGCACGCGCAGCTCGCGCACCATGTCGTCGAGCTCGCGCAGCGCGCGCACCTGCACGTAGAAGCGGCGCGCCCACTGCACCTCGTTGTTGCCCGGCTGCTTGAAGTACTGCTGCTGCCTGAAATGGTTCCACACCTGCGAAAGGACAGATTCACTAATCATTAAAATTTACATCACTATGATGTATAAGTAGATAAGAAGTATGAATAACACAGTGTATATAAATAGTATAACAGATTTATGTTTTATAAAGTGCATCAATGTGTAGGTGAAATTAATTGCATTAAAAAAACCTTCAAGTTTTCTACCCTGCTTTACATGGTTTAACAAAAATATAACCCCTACATTGCATCACATGAAGTGTATGTATATCGTCGGAGTCAGTAGAGGACTTTGTAACTAAATTTTTCTGATGACATTATTTTGTTCGGCAAAATTGTGATATAGAGATGAACTAGAGTTTTCCTCACGACTACGCCGCTTGAAAACCCCTAGCTAGTAGCTCTATGTTACTTACATAAAAACTTAATTCGACGACGTAGGTATTTGTTATTGACTTAAAAAAATGCGATAGCAGCGCCATCTATTTTTCTAATTCATCTATTTTAAGGAAGCGACGTCATTTACCGCGATAAAAAGTATTCTAAATATTAACTCGGGTAATAAGTCAGCACTATATCTAGTTTCATTCTATGCGTTCAGTAGTTTCCGAAAAAGATGCGCTATCTTTTCCACTATTTTCCTCTATCCTACGGAGACGACGTAATTTATCGAGATAAAAAGTATCCTAAATCACGCCCCGGGATATAAGCCAGCTCTTTCGAGCTTCAATTAAATCCGTTCAGTAGTTTTCATGTGATGCTCTAATAGATAAACCGACAGAAAAATTTGTAAAAATTTTATTTTCGCAAGCTGCTGGTCCGAATTTGTCCCCCTGATTTTTTTTCACATTTTTAAAGGCATTGTACAAACTCAAAACAATTACTGATTTATTATAGTATAATATATATAACATTATTGATGAACAAAATAATGTAATAAAAATATGTAGTTATAAAGTCCTGAGCCTTTAAGAAGTCCTTAAGAAAACTCAATGAAAAAAGTAAGATTCAGCAAAGAATAATAAATAATAGTAATACATAAAAAAGAAGATTAAATGAAGAATTATGAAAAAGATCAAAAAATCCGTTACATACCTACATACAGGTTAAGCTAATAAAAGCGTGTTAAAAATAAACACATCACTAGCAGTAATAAACTATCTATTTGTACTTATATGCAGTCTATGAGAAACCTGCAAAAGCACCTTGGACCAGTGTTGCAGGTTTGTATTATGCAGTGGAACATTTGAATTCCAATTACTATAGTTACCTTGTACACATTCAAGAACGCGATGCAATCGCTAGTAGATCCATCAGCCCAAGTCAGTTTAGAGTTATAGGCATTGAGTCGCTCACGGAAAGGGCTACTAAATAGGTTTTTCACAGACATAGCACCGGCTAAAAACAAACACAATTTATTACAACTATTTCTTCTTTATCTTCCTTCTAAACATTTAAAGACAAAACTATAGCACTGCTGGCACCCCTAACGCGGTAGAGCCATGCTGAAAGAGTTATTTTAATTACAGCTCTTAGAGTCGGTTTGATCGGTCTGAGGTCTCACAGAATAATGGAGTGAAACGGTTGGCATAAAGCTAATCATCTATCATATGATAGTTGAGAGTTCCAATGGCCTACTTCCCCGACCCCTATCTCATCTTCCCTATTCCAATCATGGGATTGGAATAAAGAGGACAGGATCAGATACGCCTCAATGATTCAGTAACCAGGTTCCAGTCCCCGCTTCGAGGCATCAGTAACCAGGTTCCAATCCCTGCTTCGAGGTATCTGTAACCAAGTTCTAGTCCCCGCTTTGAGGCATCAGTAACCAGGTTCCAGTCTTGCTTCGAGGCATTAGTATCAGGTTCCAGTCCCCAATTCAAGGCATCAGTAACTAGGTTTCAGTCCGGGCTTCGAGGTAAAAAAACTTCATAAAAATATCTAAACTTTAGATTAAACAGTACAACGTTTTATACATACCCATAATAACACTTTCATCTAAGCAACCATATATATACCCAAGCAAAATAAGCTTGGAAACTTTAACATCGAGAGGTAACTTCGCCATGATTCGGCCCAAATATGTTATATCCCCATCCGATGAACTCCATTCACCTTCCAAAGTATTTTTCAATGCGCCAACCTGAGAAGAATAAATTCAGTAACTTGAGGCAACTTTTTATTTTGTGATTATTATAATATTTAGTATTTTCCTTATAAGTGTCACAATTAAATAAATGTGTATAGACTAAGAAAGAGGTGGGCACTGAGAATCCGTGCTGTGTTGAATGAACTTTCGGCATAGCAATATACTGAGTGTCAATCGCATATTTTGTTCAATTGCGGCATGCAACTCTAAAAATGGTATGATGCTTCATTATCTTTATGTTTTGTGTGTGTCCCATTTGACAAATGAATGTTTTTTTCTAATATTATAAATGCTAAATTCTGGATGGATGTTTGTAGTTCAATCTCGGCATAAGGGCTGAGCAGATCTGGATGAAATTTAGCACATCGATAGATTATAGTCTGGAATAGCACATAATCTATTTTTTTATCCCAGAAAAACATACGGCTCTCGTTGGATAGAATTAACGCGAGCGAAGCCGCGGGCAAAAGCTAGTAATCTGTGGTGCTTTCTAGAGTAATTTTCTCTGCTATATAATAAGTTTATCTGCTGTCATAGACATGAAGGCTGCTGGGGAAGTGCGAGTTTCTAACGCGATCTATCCACATGACTACCCATCCACGGCAGCCTATTTATCTTTGTTACATGTAGTTCCTGCTTGTGTCGCTCAAGCACATATCACACTTTAAAGCTATATGAAAAACAGTTCTAATGAATTTAAATACATGTTCTTTGAGCTTTAAATAACGTCTTAGGATGGCATAATATTAACATTATTGCGAATCACAATATTGCGCTTACTACTCCTATAACAAAAAAAATACAAACCTCTTTCAAGACTAAGATGGTTCGTTGAATATTAGACATGTCAGGCGGATCCATAGCGAGTGCTAATATGTCGCTGGGCGGTCCCATGTCCAAAGTTTTTGCAAGTAAAACGAGTCGTTCAAGTGGGCATCGCATTATTTCTGGGCTGCATTCTTGACGGAATGAATCCTAAAAATAAAATTTAAGATTTTCAAGGTAAAATTTTGCAAACCGACCTTTAAGATGATACATATTTAATGTTAGCCCACATCCTACTGCTAATTTCAGGCATCGTCATCTTAAGGGAATTGGCTGTACACCCAATTTGAACTAGGCCGATTGGCGCGTTTCACGTATCGGTAATCTCGACGTGCTGATTTCACAAAGTTTTTCCTCACTGTCAGCATGTATAGGTTAGCTGGGCGAGGTTTGGAACGTGACTCGAGAATCGAGATAGAGATGCAACCAAGAATAAAGATGATAATCTATCCAAATTAGAAATTATCATGTGATACATGCATCATAAAAGAGCTGCGTGACAGGCTACAGAAAGTTTATAATAGTTTCTTGGGGCAAAGTACAATGCTCTTCAACAAAATCCCAGAAAACATTCAACTGCTTTCAATAAACAAATTTAAAAGGTTTGTAAAGGCATGTTTGTGCGAGAAGCCTTATTATATGATAAAAGATTTTTTAGACGACCACACTGAATGGGTATAATGCAATCGCCACCAAGCTTTTTAGTAATCATTCATATAAATTACTTTGTTAAACCTTGTATTAGTAAAAACTAAATTAAAAAGAAAGTCGAATAATAATAATTATGAAGTAAAGATATGTTGCTGGGGAGTTTGGTGCGCCGCTTCTTCTCCTTTACCAGCAACTAACATTGCTTTGGAAGCGGTGGTAGACTTATGACTTTCAATAAGTAATCTGTAAGATTCCATTTTGAAATAAGTACATTTTCATTCCAGTTTTACAAGTTACCATTTCAAGGATCCGTTTGCGCATTGATATTCTTCTAAATAGTTATAATTACTGGTGAAGAGTAATGATGATTTTTATTCTCATTGATTTTTAATTTCATCTCCTTTTCAATTATATATCTTTGTATTTTAGCAGGAATTTGGATGCTTAGCAGTTTTGTGTTACTTTTCAGTATATAATATTTGACAAAAGTAAGCAACAGTTGTAGAATATTCATAATTTTCAACATGAATTTTGACATTGTGTAAAATCTTTACTACTGGTTTGTCGTAAGCCTTACCCTAAGTTAACCTATAGGTTTTATGACTATATTGAAATGGGGGTTGTGCAAGTCATTATTCTATCATTGAAGTCTAAATAAAAAAAGGTTCAAAACAATATTTAAAAAATAAGACTCACATAAAACTTCTCGATAACAAGTCTGTATACGCGCCCATCTCTGACACGACCAGCACGTCCGGCGCGTTGCTCGCAATTGGTCTTTGATGCCCATGACAGTTGCAGCGTAGTAAAGTTAGTGGTATTGTCCACAACCAATTGCTTGATTAGGCAATAATCGATCACTACAAACAAAGAAAATTAATAATATGTTAAGGTGACATTACACACTTCAACCAAATTGACGTAGTGTGGTTACCGATGGTAGAACGATCTACTTGGTTTTGGGAGTTTTAGACAGAGAAGAAAAAGACAGGGTCAGATACATTTTAAAAAGGGATAGACAATGAACAAAAGAATAACAGAATGAAGATCAAAATTCTGGAATAGAAGATTCGGGAAGGAAATGAAAGGAGACATTTTTAGAGAGGGATAGAAAATAAATAAAAGGTTAACGTAGAGATCGAAATTATGGGTTCCAAAAGGTTCTACCGGGTACATAAGCAGCGTAAGGCGGGCCTATTGAATTGAGTTAAAGACAGGAGCGACATTGCGATAAGAGAGATACAGGAGAGGAGTTTAATAGAAGACAGTAACAAATTTGAGAGTAAAAAAGAGTAGAGTCTGAAGAAGATGGGGAGAGTTCAAGAGTGTGAGAGGTAATATTCGGACGTACAACAGCCTATAAACGTTTCACTGCTGCGCTCAGGCCTCTCACTACAAGGGAACGGACAGTATACCCGCCACGCTTGTCCAAGGCGGCTTCGCAGGTTTAACACGATAAGAACATCGAAAGTAATCATTAGTATCGGTACAACCATTGTCGTCTAATAGATCGAATCACCCGTCTTGACCAAATACATCAGTACACCGACAACGCCAAATACATGAGTACAACCATCTCGCCAAAACAAAGAGACACACTAGAAAAATGAACTCTATTCTAAATGTGATTAGTGTCAAATCGAGATGATTTCATACTAAACCAAAATTGTATTTCGAATTATGTATTTCAAATTGAATTACTTATTGCTAAATTTGCATTGAATGAAAAGCACCTTTCTTTCCTAATGTGAAATTAATGAAATCAATTCTGAAGACGTTTGAAACTTAAAAAAAACTCCTGATCACAGCAGTGTGATTGACGAAGAGGATGATATGTGCATAATAATATTTATTACGTTTAATCGAGGGTAAACACTGGGATTGGAAGTATCACTTATTGACTACTTACAAACATTGTAAAACTTCTAACCCATAAGGGCAGAGATCGAATCTTTAGTATTTTTGACTGACCCACCTATGTTTTATTACTAACTCTATGGACACAGAACGATTTCACGTCGATAGATTATAATCTATCGGGAAATAATGCGTTAAATTGTAAGCAGTTTGTTCCGGTTCACAATATTTCAATAGCTCTCGAGATAGATTATAATCTAACGGTCTGTACAATTTAACCATGACATATATACTCTAATATAGCCAATTAATAACGGCGTTCATTTTAACTTTATAACTAAGTTGCATTTGGCCACAGTACCTAACTATAATATTATTTCAGATGGAACAGAGATATTAGCCGAGCCCAGCTAACTAAAGATATATTATTAACCTACAAATTTTATAAATAGTCTCAAGTTCCTGTTTCTAACCAGATATTTCAGTTCTCTTAATTAAATCAGGTTTTTCATACTTTTGTTTACATTCTTTAATACTTGATGACACTGCTTTTCAGCTTTGAGTTTTCGTTTTTACTAAATACTAACTGTCTTATTCATAGAGAGTTAGAGTAAGTTTGAACGCTTCTTTAACCACCATAAAGAACTGTTCAAACATACTTGACTATCAAATGTATCATCATCATGGAAACGCGAAGGAAGTTTCGCGGGCAGACGATAGTCTATAATATTATAATATGCTAAATATGTCGTCTCTCTACATTGAAGTTATTAAAAAAAAACACAATTGGAATAGACTATATAAACGATGGAGACACGATGATTTTTTTTAGATTTCTTGTCTGTTAGTCGGTTTTTCTGTTTGTTCGGGATTTACGTAAAAACTACTAGGCCGATTGCGATTCGATTTTCGCTGATCGTGAGCAAATTCTCACACTTAAATTCTGCGCTACCTTTTATTCCGGAATCGCACGGGAAATTTTCCGGGAACGGTTTAAAGAGGCCAGAATAAAAAAAAGCTTTCTTATTTCGATGCGATGTTTTTACTCATTGATAGCAAATTTTCTGAAATTAAATCTGTGCTACTTTTTATCCTGGGGATCCCGCGAATTTTCTCAGGAGCTGGTTAAAGTTGTTAGGACGCTTACAAATTAGTTTATTTATTCTTACACGATTTTAGACACGATACATTATTTTTTAAATACAGCAATACTTTGTGTCCTGGGCATCTCACGGAAATTTTCCCGAGGGTGGTTTCTAGTGGTTAGTATGCATATAAATTAGCTTATACTAAAACACAATGCACTTTCTTTTTCAAATAAGTAAAAATAGAAAAAGTATAAATTATTTATTTGCATAACAATTAGTTGATTCAGATTCAATTGATACTAAAACGATGGTTTACGTTCTTTTCCGAATGCTTTGTTAGTTTATATTCCGGGAACCCCGCGAAAACTTCCTTGGAGTGGTTTAAAGTCGTTATACTGCATAAAAATTGGCTGATTCCGATACGATTTCACCAGAACGTTAGATTAAGCTTTTTTCAATGACTGGGGTATATTATATATATGTATAGTATGATCTCAGTATAGATCATGAGAATTCATATACGTATTAGACATTAAAATAGTATCCAAGAAACATCAATTATTCATTGCTGATAAAAAAAGGTTTATCTTGAATTCTAAATTTCTTATGTATTGAAACTCTTTAGTAGATATTTCAACAAACTCACATATACATAGAAAATATACTCACATATACATAGTGTATTATGTCAAATGAAATGTTAAAATTAAGTTAATATTGTAAAATAGCTTTGTCTGTACATTGAAGCTATTAAAAAAACCAATTGGGATCCAATTGTTTGATTGATGGAAAATTGAAACAATTAATGTTTTTTTTTTTCATAAATATGTTAATTTCTATGAGGTTTTCACTATTATACAGACATTTTTTACTTAAATGCTGAAAAAGCTAATATCATGGGAATTCTAGTGTAATTTTTCAGGAAACCGGATTCACTTTTTCATGTTTTTACTCCTATACTTTAGTGACGGAAAGTTCCAAAATTTTCTTGGGAATAATGCGCCTAGATATAGCATGAAAACTATTCGTGTTACTCTTATTACAGCATAGTTTAATACTTTATGACATTTTTATACATGACCATATTGGGACTCTTGAGATTTCCCGGGATTTCCTTCCACTTCCAAACCACTAGATCAACTTTGACGCAATGTTCGCAAATCACAAGACACTGTCTGTAATTATTAGAAATCCTTAGTGAAGAAACATCTGTAGTTGAATAAGTCTTTAGTAAATTACAAATATCGGGAGTTTATGAATATATCCAGGATTCATGTATTGTTATATTAAATATTTATTCAATTTTACATATTGATAAAATAACTTTAATCTTTGCTATCTAAGTAATGAAAATGAAGTCGAAGGCAAATACTAGTTACGTTATAAAAATGAAAAAGATTTTTATAACAGTAATAATACTATTGGAATTTTGATTTAGTATGAAATCATCTCGATTTGACACTAATCACATTTAGAATAGAGTTCATTTTTCTAGTGTGTCTCTTTGTTTTGGCGAGATGGTTGTACTCATGTATTTGGCGTTGTCGGTGTACTGATGTATTTGGTCAAGACGGGTGATTCGATCTATTAGACGACAATGGTTGTACCGATACTAATGATTACTTTCGATGTTCTTATCTTTACCATATTTGATATCTGGCACTGTGATAGAGCTCTCAGCAAGGTTGGTGGAGAGTATTATTTTGCGCTGGCCAAGCGGCGCTCGTTGGAACACACGCGCTTGCTCGTCGGCTGTAATCGTCGAGTGCAACGGCAGTACCCACCACTTGTATTTCGCACACTCTGCATCTACTACCTTTGCACTGAAAATATGAAAAATAGTTTTTGGCCAAAAGTATAACGGATTACAAACGCATGACGCGGCCAAACGCAATCAGAATTTTGAAATAAATTTCAAATAAACTGATTAATCTTAACTGTCATGACTAGTCGCTGATTGGTTGTCTCGTCAAATCTTACTAGCCAATTTTTATTAGTTGCGTGCGGTATTTAAAATTTATGCATTCTAAAGAAAGCATTAATGGAAAATATCCGGTATCTCAAAAAGTACCCAATGGAATTTTTTTATCGCATTTTGCTTTCTTCGTGATTTTAAATGTAACTCGATTTTTTATCAAATCCTTCACATTAGCTGTAAAATGATTGTATCTTATTTTTTATCCTAGTAATGCAAAAAACAACGTCGAAGCCATAATTAAAATACAGTTAAGATTCTAGCTTAATACATCAAATTAATATAATTAGCGTAGTTCAATATATGTTCTTTCTTTACGTAATATAAAGGTTTTTAAAGACACATTTGACTATTGCAATGAATCACTCACCGCAACGCAAGATCTGTGAGGCACTCATACAAATCTTCAATCTCATTGATGCCAGGTAGAAACACCAACACCGAGGGTAGATCTACTTGTGTATGGTCTGTGTAGTTGTCTTCGCGTTTATCAATTTGCTCAAAAGCATTTATCAGTTTGATGACAAGATGATGCATTTCAGGTTCAATGATGGGATCTTGACTTTTGGCCGATGAATGTATAAGTGTCTAGATGGAATTATTCTAGGTTTATTAAGTCTTTATAAAATTACAAATTTAAACAGTTTTTAATTCTGGCCGTGGGCTCTTTTGTCTGTCTGTCGTACGCGGTAGATTCAGATGCCCTGGCCCCAGGCGGAAAATAATTCAGTCAAAACTTCGTGGTTTTCTTTAATGAATTTGTCCATTTTATAATAGAGTCGTCCACCAGTAGATCATACGCGGTGTACGTGGGAGCGAGACCTACCGGTGCCGTGTGCGAGAGAAATTTTGCCCGAACATTATCATTCTGTCATCGATAAGGCAGACCAAGTGACATGCCGGAAAATGTTACGAGCGATTTCGCCTTATATTAACAATTACGTGTAAATAAATAGGATGGTGAACAGTTTATTTGGCCTTTTTGCTATTTTAAATTTTTGCTGATTGTCAAACTCTCACTTTTGCCTCCATAACAAGCGAGTTGTGATATTTTGCTTTTTGGAAAAGATAACGTACTTAAACACGTTTTGAAAGTAATTCTGAGGATATTTGTATTTAAAGAGAGTTTTCTGCAATAGTGTTTTGCAGTATTTCAGACGCAAAAGCCATAGTAAAGGAAAAATGGATGTATAAAAATTTTACTTGTAAGTACACAAAACATGCATAAATTATAGCGAGATTGCTTATGAATACCCATCTATAATACTGTGTTTAGTATTGCAATAAATTGAACCTAAGGAAATAATACGTGAACCCTAACTTTTTAGAGCTTTCTCTATTCCTAACCTAATATTTTAGTGTTGCCTAATGGTTGAATTTCATTTAAAGATACTGAAATAAAAAAATGTGCTTAAAAATAATATTTTACAACAAAGATTTTTTTACTCAGGTTTCCAGCTATTTTGATGATGAAAAAGATGTGGTTGGATACATGTGAAAGAACAAAATCCAAAAATATATTCAATTGCCTAATTCATTTTGATAATGAGGCTTTGGATTAAAAAGAGAAAGTGCCTACATTCAGTGGAAACAACAGTTTATAACAAAAGGTGTAAACAGAAAACAGCGAAAGAATTTTGAATAAAAAGATTGAATTTTAAATAATTGTATTTTTTATTTTTATACAAGACTACCGCCCTTTCCTTTAATTTCAGCTACGAATCCCGCAGCTATATTTTCCATGACGAAAACCTTATATTCGTACCTATTTGCTAAATTTCATTTAAGCGGTTTTATAGGCTCTTGCAGAAATAACAGTCCCTTTAACGATTAAATTATTACTGATGTTGCTAATATTTGTATTGTATCATTGAGTTTTGCCAGTTTTAATTACATACTTCCTCAATCTTTCCCTGAGAATAAGAGATCTCTTGAGAGTTCCGAGTCTCATATATTTAGGGTAAATTTGTGTACATAGCCACATTACGGGAACTAATCTGCGAGTCATGTACTGACACACGGAGACTAGGTTCGTTGCGTGCGTGCAATTCGAACGACATTCGGTTATTTTCGCCTACATCTGCAATCTGCCGCGTATGACTGCTTAGACAGACCAATACCTAACAGCAATCTATTAGGATAAGCTTATTCTATATCAACAGCCTGCGCGACGATAACGAGTCAGTGCATAGATGTTACACTATATATAGTTAGTGCAAGAAATGCCTTATAAGTAAACGCACGCGTATCATCAAGCGGCGACGAAACCACCAGTATACATGAATAAGTATTCTATTGGAAATACTTCTCAATTTGAGCTGGACCAGGACTAGGACTCGTTCAAAGAACGACTCACTTAGTGGTTAACGGCAAGTGCGTTAGTAGGAACGGGTGCAGCAAAAAGTCAACAAGAATACGCGTGCGTTTACCTGTGAGGCATTTCTTGCACAGGCTCGTTATCGGCGCGCAGACCATTTATATACAATAAGCTTATACTAACATAATGTATATAAAAGTATTGTACAGTACGATCTAAACTTAAATGCGTGTTTGAATTTCGTACACATCATTGTACTGAACACAATTATAGGGTTCGCAGACAGAGCGGTGTTGCGTTCTCGCTCGGCGGTATCCGAACTCGCATGCCATCTCTTTTGCACAACATATAGTGCAATATACGTTTACATTTGACTGGACCTATGCAATTGTCATGACCCTTCTCCGTCAACCGCGTACCGTGCGATTCAAGTACCAACTTGCCGATTTACAGTTAAAATAAATAGGTACTAATTAAATAGGTATGAACTTACAGGGCTGAATTTATGGAGATGATTCAAGTAGAAAACTTTTACATTAAACGCTGGTTCCTTGTTGGTGACGTTAACACAGCCCGCCGATTTCGGACCTAAAGGTGTTGGTATTTGAAAATAATTTGCAAAATTTAATCTATTAAATGTTGCCGACATGAGAACCACTTTAACAGTTGGCGAGACTGTAAACAGAAACTTCTTGACAACAAGCAACAAAAAATCCATTTCTTGGCCTCTTTCGTGCACTTCATCAAGGATGATATGAGTATATTCATCCATTGTTTTATTGGCAACTGAAATACAAAGTGTGTGGTTAAAATAAGTTAAATACCCTAAACACTATTTGGGTTGGGCTGGCCGTTCATAACTGTTTTAATGACTACACTAATGTACGTAAAAATGCCCCAAGAACTTTTCTTTTTAATTAACCTTGAGTTGAGCTTTCCCACATTACTATGTTATTGTTTCTTTTTTTTTAAATAGTGTAAGTCTTCAAATGAACAAATAAAAATATAGACATTACATGAACAAAAGTGTCAAATTAAGCATTTTTTGGAACTGGTGCATGTGCATACACATAATATGAAGTATACAGATGATTTGCGCCTGTGGGACTAATAGTAATGTATCCACTGATAACCATTCCAACATCATTGGTATTAATTTAAGGATTATTTAATATAAGTTCTTATAGCGCATTGCGGCGCGATTGGTTCCCTATACCAAAATCAGCTTCCTTTAACCAGGTTCACTCTAAGCCTTGGGGCACATCTACCTGTTTTGTTTCTTGGAGATGTAAATCATAATATTAGTTGTTCTAAAATATAGTACATACATTAAATAGGGAACAATTATGTCAAACTATACATTATACCATTTTGATGGTGTAAAATAATTTAATATTTATCCAAATCTAATTTACACAAAATTTTAAATTTTATGTAATTTGTTTTAATAATAAATTATCTACTACTATCTAAAAATGTTCCACAGCAAATAGTATCAAACTTCAACAAAACTCCTTGCTGAGTAACTCTTCTTCTTTTAATCTGCTTTTACAATTCTGTCATAATGGTCAATTATATATCAACCTTTTAATAATTGATTTTGTCACTTTTAGTAGGAAGTAGATTACATCCAACATTGGCCCAAACATTTTTCATATTTATTTCCTGGAGTTCACTCAACAGTACTCTTAGAAAGTTTATTCTGCTTTCTAGGAATTCCTTTTACAATTTGACAAACATTGAATTTGTTTAAAGTAAGTAAGTGTCATATAATTTCTTCACATCCAGCAATGCTTTGGCAAGCCTCTAGTAATATGTCTATAGGTGATGAATCACCACTAATGATGATCTCTTTTCATACGGTTCATCAACCAGTTTTGTTTCAGACAGTAAAAGAAGTAACAATTCATACTGTACTTTTATGTACATTCTCAATGAAAAAATACATTCTTCAAACCATATATCATTAAATAATAAAAATAAATTAAATCTAAAAGAAAAACTGTATGTGTACCTAATTTTTGTAGGAGCACACCAGTAGTTACATAATGTATGCGAGTGTCAGTTGAAGTTTTATTGTCAAGTCCAATCTGAAATGAATGAAAAGTATTGTAACTACTGATAACCCATAAAAAATAGTATAATATTTAAAACTATGATGATAAAATATTACCTGTAGTTGGAATATGATATTTAAATGTATATATTCATCTATAAACATTTATATATTATGCAGGTATGTATATTAAGTGTATGTTTATTTTATATATAAAATTTCTGTATATATATCATTTATATATTTATTATTAAAAAGTAAGTAGTTAGTACTATGTTACATATACCTCCATCATCATTATCATCTCAATTCATTCCTGGGATTGTCTGGAAGAGATCCCGCCCTTTGTACATAATTAGATATATTTTTACTCTGTAAGTTCATTTTTGTATTGGTGTATAATAAAGTATTGTCTATCTATCTTTGTTCTTTTCTTTTTATTAAACTGAAACTTCTTTAGAATTGATGTAATTTGAATTTCGTTGAAACGAAAAAGCGACACTAAACCGACATAAATCTATAGGACTAAGTTTAAGACCAATGATAAAAGATAGGTCAGATTTGGACCTAAATAAAACTGATAATATTTTTTTGACTAAACCAGAAAAATTGAAAGTAACACTTAAGTTTAATTTGAATTGATGTAGGCTAAAGGAATTATCTATATATAAAAGAAAGTCGTGTTAGTTACACTATTTATAACTCAAGAATGGCTGTATCGATTTGGCTGAAAATTGGTGGGGAGGTAGCTTAGAACCAGGAGATGGACATAGAATACATTTTATCCCTTTGTAACCGGTAAGTGGCGCTGAGATCGGTTTCTAGAATCCTCCTCATCACCTGGATCAATTTTGGTGATTTTGTGTTTGTCTGTTTAAGTAGTTCCCTGGATGGTTTAAATCCACAATTGGAATCGATAGGTGGCGCTGGGATCGGGTCCTAGATTTTTATTTTTTCAGAGCAGGACAACTTCTGCCGGGGCCACTAGTTTTTATATAAATAAAAGTTAGAGAAGAATTATCTGTAAGTATATTCTCTGAAGTTTCACTTCAATTGCATGTGTACTGCACATATTTTTTTTTAGAAAATAGAAGATAAACACACCTGGTAGCCAACAAGCCCTCCAACATCCCATCCTCTTTCCTGTGCCACTCTTCTTGCTATGGATATAGCTGCAATCTTTCTAGGCTGAGTTACAATTATTTTACAGGGCCTCCGATTTTCATATGAATCATCCAAAATCCACTGTGGTACTTGTGTTGTTTTACCACAGCCAGTTGGCCCTTCAATAATGACCACTGGATAACCTCGGATATTATCTAGAATCTATAAAAAACCACAAATTATGTTGTTTATATATAAATACACTCTTGTCTAAGACGGACTTTCAGGTTTGACACATTAGTTATCTCGATGTGCAGATTTCATCATGATGTTCTCCTTCACAGTTAGCATGTGATGATTGTAACAATATACACATTCAGTCTGAAAACTGCTTAAGTTAAAGATGCTTTCCAGCCAGTATTTGCAGGTGTGGTATAGATATACGGCACATTTATTTATTATTTGAGATATAAAATTAACTTCGGGTGGTTATAAACAAAATAACCACGAAGGCTAAGGCGGTTGCTATGTTTCGCTTCACACCCGCCCTAGTCTTCTAATCTATATTAAAAAAGTTCAGATCTGTTCATAATAATTATATAAAACTAGAGTTTACCCCGCGGCTGCGCCGCGGGTCAACCTCTAGTGCGTATCTCTAGTTTAAAAAGCAAGTGGTACAGGTTACATTTTATTAAATTTGTATGTATTTGTCCCCGAAAGATTCACTTCATTTTATATCGCAAACTATACCACACCCGTCTATATGTAAACTACATAAATGACAAAACATGACAAAAATGACAAAATAGATAACATGGGCCAAGTGGACCAACTGGACCCAGTGGACCCAGTGGACCCAGTGGACGAAATGGACAAAATCACAAAACCTGTCCTAGTTTCCGGGATAAACTTTACATAAATCTATCCCAAAATGTATCCCATTATCCGGGATAAAAAGTATCCCTTGGGCACTCTCGGAATTCAAATTATATATGTACCGAGTTTCAGCCAAATCGGTCCAATAGTCTTTTCATAAAAGGATAACAAACAAAAAGACAAATATACTTTTATCCCGGAAACTATCCCATTTTCCAGGATAAAAAGTATCCTATGTTCATTCTCGGCATCGAAAATATATATATACTGAGTTTCAGCCAAATCGGTCCAGTAGTTTTTACGTGAAAACGGAACAGACAGACAGACAGACAGACAGACAGAGTTACTTTCGCATTTATAATATTAATAGGGATGTGCCATGTAACTATACCCCACCTGAATTTGCAGCTGCGGTAGTTGAGATTTGGATGTGTGTTAGCCATCAAGCTACTACAGCTTAGTAAATATATAAAACTTATAGCTATATTATAATATTAACTTCCCATAAATATCCCACTGCTGAGTTTGAACCTCGCTATTTCCTATTTTATATTATTTTAACCACTTGAAGCTTAAAATTTACCTGTTGCTTATAATGGTTGATGGCCAAATTTCTTGTGTCTTCTTTCATCTGGAATGAGTATTTGCTGTACACTTCTGTCATAGCCTCTTCATCCAGTTCCTCTAGATTCATATTTGATGCACCAAAAATAGAAAGCTGCTCCAAAGATTCCAGACCACTTGAGACACTAGGTATATGTTTGATTTCATCTTCATTCTAGGGAGAGGAAATGTTTTCTTAAATTTTATTATGAACTAAAGTGTTTCACTAAGTTCTGCTGGCATAAATTTTAGATCTTTATTACATAAATTCCTTATTGTACACTAATTGACCTGTGCCCACTTTGCTGTCACCTAACTATATCACACCATCTAATCAGGGCATGCCAATAAATCAATGTATCAGCACATTTTTCTTTGAATTAAAAAATATTATTAATCAGAGTCAAATATAGCATATGTCACTCAGGAATAATGTAGCTTTCTACTGAACTTTTGAAGGAGTCAATTTAGCCAAAAATGTTAAGAGACTGTTTGATTTCCCAAATTTATCGATTTTTTTCTGGGTATTGATGGATGCAATATAAATATAGGGCAAAATGATTTTAAGTATTTGGAGGGGCGGAGGGGGTATATCTATACCCCACCTGTACTGACTATAACATGAATTACAAAATTTCAAAATTGAAAGATCAATTTGTAAAACTAAACCCATGCTAGAGTGGTTTTCGCTATTTAAGCATGGTTTATGATTTGATCCTGAATGCCCACTTGAAAATTTCACCTATATGCTTTTGATAACAGAAAGATAGAATACTTACTTTTTATTCAGAAAAAAGGATAGTTCCAGGCAAGCGTGATGCGGCATGGGAAGCTCTTTTAGGTAAACTTCTAAAGTAGATAGTTGTGGCTAGGAATACAATACAAGATATAACATACATATATAGACTAAAAAAATATATTGCAAATTCAATACCTTCAAGTACTTTTCCATCTCTCTATCTTTCACTTCACGAGCATAATCTGTTCCAGAAGGCAATATAGAACGACGGTGCTCCTCACGTCTACTCAACACGTTACTTGTATCTTCTTTGGTGATCCGAAAACCGCCAGTAAGAGGGCCGCGAAGTTTTATTTGAGTGGCGGATGGGGGATCATTAAAAAACATTTTGAGCTCATCCATCTTTTCAAATTTGAGAAACGATGCAATATGATCGATAATTTAAACAATAATTATAGTATATACTTATATAGTTAAACCATGCGAGAAAATACTTAAATACAATCCACAAACTACTATGGATACTACGTTACTATATACAATCAATAATCCAATAACTCTGAAAAAATTAGGGTTTTCAGGTTGAATCACAAACTACTATGGATGGTTGAATCTAAATTTTAATTTCTAAGATTTCGGCACTTTGTCATTGATAGTACCTAGTAATAATAGTAGTAAAAATTAACAAATACGAAACAAAAATACCGATTCGCGATAATCGATAACTTATTGTCATACAGGGTTACCATTACCATTTTATAAAAATGATATTAAAGCCAGCTACGTACTGACTTCAAACTCAATGAAAGCCAGCACTGACTTCACGATACGATAGCCATGCTAGCTATCGCCGAACAAAATAGAATAGAATAGAAATCAGTTAAATTTGATAGCGCTATATTGAATTCAAATCAAACACGATGCCACTACGAAGTTAGCACTGGCTTCCTTCGGATTTGAAGTCAGTAGATGGATCAATGTAAATCAGCTTTATACGACGAAGTCAGCAAAGGCAATAAGTTAATTGCTGATATTATCTTATGCCCGGTTTCAATATTACAAAAACCGACGGTTAGAATATTACCGCCTAGACTTAGAATGTGTAGTCGAGATAAGGAGAAAATAAAAAGCGACAATATAATTTTCTGATAGTTTCAAGAGTGACAATGTCACGTCTCTATTCTTTATTCGTACTCTTACAACTAAATAGGTTCACAATGTATCAACCTTAACACCTTCTCTCAGTGTAAACCTATTAATGCACGAAGCTTACACAATCTTGGTTGCGCTGTTGGTTTAGTGAGCAGATCTGCAAGTTGCTGCTCACTGGAGATTTTCTTCACTATAATCTCTCCTCGTGTTACTAGCTCACGAATAAAGAAATGACGTATACGAATATGTTTCGTACGTCTGTGGTATTCAGGATTTTCAGCCAGTTTAATCGCAGCCTCATTGTCAACCCACAATGTTGGCAATTCTTTATTATCAGTGAGATGCTTGAATAGTCGTGTTAGCCAGACTGATTCCCTGGCAGCCTCACTTGCAGCGACAACTTCAGCCTCAGTTGTTGATATGGCCACACTCTGTTGTCTCTGGCTCATCCAAGAGACTGGTCCTCCTGCGTATAAACATAATATACCAGAGGTGGATTTTCCGGTCCCTATATCACCACCATGATCAGCATCACTATAACATTCAAAGGTCTTATGATTACCTTTCTGGTAAACAATGCCAAGATCAAGAGTGCACTGCAAATACCTCATGATGCGTTTCACTTTTACGCAATCTACATTAGTTGGCTTCTCTAGACTTCTCGAAACTACACTGACAGCATATGCTATGTCAGGTCTAGTACCAACCATAAGATAGGCTAATGCTCCAACAGCTTGTCTGTAATTTTCTAAAATATAATCATCAATCTTCAAATTATTCTGTGATATATTTTCTTTGATTATAGGTGTTGCTACAGGTCTACAACCTTCCATACCGAATCTATGCAATATTTTCTTAGCATAAGATGCCTGGTGTATCTTAATACTACCTTCTCTGATTTCAATCTCTATACCAAGGAAGAAAGAGGCTGGTTTATAAGTAATTTTAAATCTCGTTTTCAAATCTCCTAAAAAATCATCTATCATCTGTTGATCTGTTGCTGCAACAAGTCCATCATCAACATATAGAGCGACAATCAATTTCTTGCCATCTTTTCTCAGAGTAAATAAACAGGGATCTGCATCACTTGTCTTAAAACCAATTTCCTTCAAGAAATCCAGGATAGTTTTATTCCAACACCTTGGAGCCTGCTTTAAGCCATATAAACTTTTCTTTAATAGACATACTCTTCCCGTGCCATCATCATAGCCTTCGGGCTGTTTCATGTAAATTTCTTCATTTGACAGTGAACCATATAAAAAAGCAGTCGACACGTCAAATTGGAAAAGCTTCAAGCCTTCACTAGCCGCAATACTTAATATGGTTCTCACAGTTGACAACTTTGCAACTGGGCTAAAGGTTTGATCATAATCTACACCTTTCTTTTGACGAAAACCTTTGGCAACAAGTCTTGCCTTGTACTTGTCCACAGAACCATCAGCGTTTTGCTTTATCCGAAAAACCCATTTACATGGTATGGCTTTTCTGTTCTTGGGTAGTCTCTGCAAAACCCAGGTTTCATTTTGCATAAGTGAATTAATTTCACTTTCCATCGCTTTTATCCAAAGATCTCTATCTGGACCCGACACAGCATCCTTATAACAATTTGGTTCATCATATCCATCAACAATCATAGCATAGTCTTTGAATTTAGCTGGATGTCTGAGTGACGAACGATTTCGAAGCTCTCTCTCACTCTCGATACTAACAAGAGGCTCGAGACTATCTTCATCTTTATCACTCTCATCTACATCTTCCCCCTCTAATTCATTAGACTCTTCATGATCTGATTCTGAATTGTTATTTACTGGAGCTTCTTCACAATCGGTTCGAACATTTATAGGTATTTCAACTTCACCTATATCTTCATCTTTACTTAAGTCTTCTGTCACGAACTTCGATTTGATTGGCCTCTCATCAAAAGTCACATCTCTGGATCTTACTAAAGAATTTGACTCTTTATTCCATAGTCTGTAACCATCATCGTTGTCATAGCCAATAAGAAAGCACTTCTTTGCTTTCTTCTGCAATTTCTTCCTTCTCTGCTTAGGAATATGAGCATAGCATACCGAGCCTATGATTCGAAAATGCTTTATCTGCGGCTTTTTACCAAACCATAACTCATACGGGCTTTTGTGATCTACGCAAGTTGGTCCTGTTCTATTCAGAATGTAAACAGCCGTTTGTACCAACTCCGCCCACAACTGTTGAGGTAACTCCTCATGTGCATGCATCATTGCTCTTGCTGACTCAACGATAGTACGGTTTTCTCTTTCGCTACAACCGTTTTGTTCCGGTGTGTACGGCATTATAAGTCTCATATTTATTCCACGTTTCGCTAACTCTTTTCTTACTTTGTCGTTATCAAATTCTCCACCATTATCGCTCAGAAATTCCTTAATAGTATGTCCTGCAACATCAGCTTCATTAAGCATCTGACATAGTTTTTCTGGTACTTCAGACTTCTTTTTCATGAAGTAAACATAGCGATAGCGGGTATATTCATCTTTGAAAAGAACAAAATAGTGAAATTTAGAGTAAGATGCAGAAAAAGGACCACATACGTCAGAATGAATGCGCTCTCCAGGCATTTGAGCTTTATCTCTAGTTCCAAACTTTCTTCTATGTGCTTTACCAAATATACAGCCTTCGCATAATTCTCCACTGTCCTTTGTCTTAATGTCTAACTCTCTCTGTATAAGACTTTTCACATGCCTTTTATCTTGGTGACCCATTCTTTCATGGTAAAGCTGTAATGTATCAAGTGCATTCACCACCGAATCAACTTGACATACTGCGCTACATTTTAGCTTGTATAATCCACCAAATCTTTTTCTATATCCAGTCACTACTATCTTTCCATTTATCTTTATGGAACAGGAAGTTACCCGTGACTTAAACAAACTCTTCGGATTTAGATCTTGTGCTGCTAACACCGAAAATAAATTTCTACTTATTGTTGGAACCAACCAGACCTCCCTCAGAAAAAATTCTTCAGCATGGGCCCGCATTCTTATTGACCCTTTTCCAATGGCCTTTATTACCTTACCATCTGCTGTAGTAACTGTATGAGGTGACGAAAAATGCTCAAAATCTTCATAAAGATCATCCCGCATCGTAACATGGTGTGTAGCGCCGTTGTCAACATACCAGTTCTCACGATCGAAATTGCACTCTGAGGAATTTATCTGTAGAAGCAACATGCCAGTGCTTGTACCACCTCGACCTCCTTTACTAACATCTTTCTTTTCTTTATTTGGGCAATCCTTTTTAAAGTGACCAACCTCCTTGCATATGTGGCACCTTAACTCTTTGGTAACTTTCTTTCTTACCCTTGATGTCTTATCTGGTTTTCCGTATTTCATTATAGGCGGATGCACTACCAGCGCCTCTCCACTAGAATTCCCTTGAGTCATCTCTGAGTTCAATATTGCTCTTTCATGCGCACATAATTGACTCGTCAGATTTTCCACAGTTCGGTCCTTCTTAGATATTAGCATCCAACTTGATTTAAATGAGAAATATTCTTCTGGCAATGTATCCAGCAACTTACATATCAACAGAAGTTCAGGTAATTTTACCATCTCATCAGTTTTAATAAGTTCTATATTTAAATTATGCCAGAGATTCTTCAATTTCGAAATATAAGTCGCCATGTTGTCTGCAATATCTTTCTTAAATTTGAAAAAATCCATACATACATCATACAATCGATCTTCATTTGTTCCATCATATAATCTATGTAATTCCTCCCATACGTCTTTCGGACTCGAAAATCTTATGACTTTATCTAGTGTTTCATCAGAAATATTGTTCGTAGGAAACCTATGGAAATGAAACGTCAATAAAAAATGCGTGCCACTGTGACGTCATCTGGCCACTAAACATGGCGGTTTTAGTGCTGCCCAGAAGATTTTAATGTTATTAGGTTTTATCGATAAACGTCCTTGGCTCATTTTATTTTCAATATTATTGAGTATTAATTATTTGTAGAATTTATACTTTAATAGGAAGTAAGTATATTGTTATGTGCAAAGATACTTTGATTTAGATGTGTGAAATCTAAGACAAGTTCGTGTTTCAAATTTATCAAGTAAACGATATGACGATTTTTAAAAGTTGCTACACTGATTTGATAAAGTTGTCGTTTGACAACACAGTGACCACAAAACATAAACATATGGCGTAGTACAGTGCCATCTGCCCATCTCTAGCATGCTAAATTTTATCGTCGTTTCGTATGTTGCCGTCTCGCTCGCACTTGCGTATATGCCGGAAAGGGATGGAAGCTTTATGTCGGCGATAAAACGTTAGCATGCTAGCTAGCTATGCTGTTTTGGATATCAAAATAAGAGTACGTGTTTTTCCTATGAAAAACACGTACTCTTATTTTGATATCCAAAACAGATTAATTAGATTGTAATAGAGAGGTAAGTAGTCTAAACTACTTACCTCTCTATTACAATCTATTTTAATTGTGTTGCTGACTCTAAAGTCCGTAACACATTACCGCAACGCACCTCAAGATAGGTGCGCTGCACCATAAGTGAGAGTGATTCAAATTTTAAACTTATTAAGGGCCGCGTGATAAAAAAAAACAAAACACCTTCAGAACATTTATTTAATAAAAAACGTCATTCCTTATGACTTCCGCTCTAAAATCACTTAATTATTAAAAATTTAACGAATTTACAATAGTTTTTATTAAAGTAAAACTAATAAAGGCATAAGTTTATAATATGAGTTTTATTTGTACCTTAGATGTTTTACATGGAATACAAAATTCAAAGAAGTGACACCATCAGTTTTGGTTTATTCCTCTAAAGATGTCAAAGCATATTACTTTTATCTAAGTAGGTTCAATAGCTTCACTATAAAGAGTCTGTATATACAAAATCTAACATCTTCTCTTGAAGCTAAAGAACAGCAGAGTCCTTAAATGTGCAGCATTTACCAAGGTAGAGGTGTCAGGACCGGCCAAAACAGGAATTGTTTCCAACTGGTTTTCTTTTAATATGCCAGTTTTATGTTGGCTGGCATGTCGCTGCAAAATATTGAAATATTAGTTTAGAATAATTGTGTCCACAGTATTTTTTTCATAAAATTTGCTTAAATTATGACATTATCATTCAAATTGGGCAAATACATTTCTTGGATGGAATCACAGCCACAAAACCCATAAGTTTTTCTAAAATAGTTATATAGAATGAGAATGACATAGACTACAACTAGTAACTAGCATATCAGTAATAAGGTAGCAGCAACAAGTATATCAAAGGCTAAAAGTGAAAGTACAAATTTCAATTATACGAGCAGTCTCCATGAGGGTGAGAGGCACGAGAAGACATATTAAGGCCTTCGACTGCGAAGACGGAGCAGGAATTATATAATAAGCCGACAGTCCAACGACTATCCTGCTGATCATCGTCCCACCATACAAAACTTGTATATTAATTTTGATCCTTTTATAGCACGTTTTGTTATAAAATAATATGTATGTATTAAAATATGTATATAATTAAAAAAAAGTATATCAATACTAACTATAAAAGTATATACAGTATTAACTTACTCTTACAAATTTGAAGGGCACGGCATCATCTCGTAGTCGAGTCACATCCAGAGTTTTGTTGAAACATTTATCATCAAAATGTAGCGAGCAAATATAAATATATTTTGCATTTGGCTTTATATTTTCCATTCCAATGGCTTCCAGCCACTTTTTCTTTATACGCTCATTTCTTGGGATCCTATAAAATATGTTTTAATTATTATTTTTGTATGTTTTAAGCGGGGTAGCATGATAAAATAAGAAATTTTATATAAGCAATCATATTATATCGATATCAAAGTCGATAAATAATGTACAACCCCAGCTAATAAATTAACATTATTTAAGCGTAAAAATATAGTTAAATAAGTTAAATCCATTCATGACCTATAACTGCACATAAGAACCTTGCTAATTATAATGAAAATCTTCCTTTATTTTCCCGGAAACATTAACAATAAGCAATATTTTTAATGTTATTTACAGCGTACCTGTGTATGGTTAAAGATGACTGATTTGGTGTTTTTCTTATGCCGCACCCTATTACACTGCACACGGACATATCTGCGACGTAATTATTTATATTTGGCTTCAATTATTTTAAATCACAAGCAAAATATTGAAAGATAATTAGTTATTTTGATTTATACCACGACTTTTTGACAAGACAAGTACCGGGTGCACTGACTGATAATGACATTTGGTGCACTAAACATGGCGGATTTTCGGCCTCATTAGGTATTTACGTATATTCATGTTCCACTTTATGTACGCACTGAAATACTGTTATATTGTTTTCCTGCGAGTTACAGTGCTGAGTAAGAACGAGATAGATATATGTTTATGTGTGTGCCTTCAAAATGGATGCTATTTGTATAAGCAATTGTACGTATAGAACAATATGTCGCGTCCCTATTATAAAATCCATCGCTACATCTGTGTGAAACGGTCGCGTTATAAAAAGATCCCTAAAACAATTGAATGAAAACAAAAAATCGAACAGGGTTCCCACAAAGTTTACGTTATTTGACTGTGGAACCACAAAACCTATTTAAAAAAATTGCGATCGAAAACCACGAATGACTATAACTAGCGAAAGTTTCTGAAGTGACAACACTGTTCCAACTTTTTTTTACAATAAATCCAATGACATTAGAACAATCATTATTTAAAAAGTTTACATGTCGTTTAGTCGTTTACATTACTGCGTTTTGTTCATGCAACATTCACATAAAATGGCTCTGTAATTGTAAGTATTTTTAAATCAGATTAATTGAAAGCTTGATTGTTAAAGAACAATCGTATATCATAAAAGTCACTTCTTTTAAAAATATATTTATTTGTAGTTATACGTCAACTCGTAGACAGAGAATGATATATCTGAAAAATTTAATGGCTTTTTGCAGTTTACCTGGACCTGTTAATTTAGGATTGTTGCTACAAGACAAACAGATTGAACATCAAAACCCGTCATCAAAAATTTGCAATTTGACAATTTCCATGCACTATTTTGAACTGCGTATACATCACGCAACAATAGGATTTGAACCTACTCATAAAGCTAGAAACATTCATACGAAGCTTGTTTTATTTAAACGACAATAACTTGTAAACTGAATAAAAGCTAATTAAAAATAAATATATGCTATTATTTATCCACAAAGCCAGAACCTACTATCACATAAGAAACGTTAGTTGTTTCGAACCACATCATCATTATCCATCGTCACTCTCCTGCCCTCATCGCAATTAATTTGAGTTACGCAGCATGTCTTCTCCGCATAGCATGCCTTTACCTATCGATGAAAATCGATTAGTCAAGTTCATTTTACAGGCTTCCTTACATGCAAATTTCTAATTATTACAATTATTTTTCCTCACAAGGTAACCCTAAATATAGTCACGTACATTTTTTTTTATCCGGGATCGGCGTTTCGCGGCGGCCTACGCTATCTTACTGCCGTTTCGTAACGTGTTATGGCTGGGAGAGAAGAAACGGCGAAAGAAACTTCCCAGCAACACGCCTAGTCTATCCTGTGGGGGGGCTATGTCTCCTAACGTCCCTCGCAGGGACGTGGAGAGATCTTGATTGGCGGCGCCTGAGACGCCGCCGTCTGTGTCTGTCTGTCCGTGCCTGCCAGCCTGCCGTCCTAACCGCGGGCGGGCTGATCCGGGCCAGCCGTATTGTGATAACGTCGACCCTGTCCGTGAGGACGTTACGCGGTCGTCGTACGAGAGCCTTTCGCCGGCGCTTTTACGAGGCGTCACGGGATCTCGTACAGAGTAACTGCACCGTAACGTCCCTACGCTCTTTAACTAGGCCACCCCGGGGAGCAGAGTGACCCACTTCGTACAGCAAGGGCGGGAGGGGGGGGGGGGAGGGGAAGTCCGCTGTCACTGTTCTCTAGAAGGGCCCTCTGGGGCCCCCAGGCTGGGCACTCCACAAGCGTATGAAACGCCGTATCTTGGAGTGCGCCGCACTCGTGACAAGACGGAGAGGGTTCCCGTCCCACGATTTGATGCAGATACTTACCAAAGCAACCGTGCCCGGTAAGTATCTGCACCATCCTGAACGTCAGGATCCCACGTTTCCGCGAGACCCATCGAGCCAGGTGGGGGCGAACCGCCTCCACGGTCTAGATTTCGGCTCCTGGGGACCCCAGGTCCCTCTGCTAAGAGCGGATCAGGGCCTCGGTCGCCTGGACCCTGATCATTCTAGTTTCTGCCGGGCAGGGCACTTCTCCTCTTGCCCGCGCATCCTGACGGGAGCGGTACACTGCCGCGAGCACCCCCGCCTGGAGATTCGTGTCGCCGCCGTCCACGACACAGTACGGTACCCCCGGAAGAACCTCACTGACAGGACCCATTGAGCTCGCCTCAGCAGGGTCCTGTTTTGCCGGTGAAGTGCATGGATCCATACGGGGGCCCCGTACTGTGCCATGCTCCGTATGATGCCGGCGTACAACTTCCTTGTCGCCGCGCCCGGCCCTCATACGTTCGGTAGAAGTCTGGCCAGGGCGGCAGCGGATTTAATTAACCTCCGGGTCAGCTGGGTGAGGTGAGCCCCGAAGTTCCATTTACCGTCCAAAAAAAGCTCCAGATATTTCATCTGGGGCTTGACCGCTACAGCAACACCTTGGACGACGACGCGCGCGTCCCGGGGTGCACGTCTATGTGGCCTATGGAACGTGAGGGCCTACGTTTTTTCGGGAGAGATCCTCAGCCCAAGACGCCGGATTCGTTCGACCACCAACGCCGTTCCGGCGTCAGCGAGTTCCATAGACTCTTCATAGGTCCCGCCCCGGGCCGTGACGAGAGTGTCGTCTGCAAAGCAGAGCACCCCCATCCCGGGCAGGACTGGCTCGCGGAGGAGCCAGTCGTAGCCGATGTTCCACAGGATCGGACCCAGCACCGACCCTTGTGGAACGCCGCACGCGACGCGTCGCCTTCCTGTAACCTAGCCAGTTCGGCCGCCCTCCCAGAGGATGTATCTGAATACAATAATAGGGTTAAATGAGATTTTCTTTGTATAATAATATTAAACAAATACTAAAGTGAGATGAGAATTATTTTAAATGATATCCTTTCAGTGTTTTTGACAAATGAAGTATATTCGATTATGCTTGTTTTAGAGTACTGTAGCCAAATAATAAAAGCAGTCGACTTTATGATCTTGATATTCTGTACGGAAACTTTACTGTGTGTGCTGCACGTATGTACTTGGCCATTTTTTCAAATACTACTAACCAGTTTTTTATAAGGTACTCTGTGCAATTAATACCTACCTCCGTGTAGTGACATTGCGAAAGATCAAAGAACTGAAAATAATGAGTAGCAACACGTAAAAAATCCAAAACAAATAAGAACGTTCTGTATCATTATGATGGTCACAATATAATTATGTAGGTAAGATTCAAGTGATGAACAAGATAAGTTTTTAAAATAAAGTGGAACTTTATGCTATGTTTTACTACTACCGGTATATGTGAACACGTGTCAATTTTACTAAGCGATTTTCCAAATGCGAACGCTTTAGGTTCCCAGTGCACTTGAAAAGCCACGAGATCAAACAAACATCTCTCACGTTTATATATTAGTATGTATAAATTGGGATACCATCAGGGCCGGATCTACCTTATGCCGCCCTGGGGCACCGTGAAAAATATCATCCTATTATTTATACACTGTAACTAGACCTGAAAACGTAAATATCCAATGAGAACTCGATTTTTAAGATGTACCATGAATTTTCCCAATTTTTAAAAATTATTGAATTGTAGCAGAAAGTTGAAAAAGGTTTTGCGGATACTCCAAATTTTGCCGCCCTCGGCACTAGCCCCAACTACCCCTAGTGTAAATCCATCACTGGATACCATTTAGCTCCAGAAGTACAAATTAGAAGTAAAAGCATGTTTCATAAATCATTTATTAAAATAACACATTCGACATAACAAAAATATTCAGATCATTTATAGAAGATAAGGTTAACAATTTGATTTATATTAATTTTAATGTACACTACGATTTAATAATTAAAAGATATTAGGATCGTGCATGTTTTAAACGTTTAGAAATTGAAATTATTAACATTAATGAAATGAGATTGATTATTAACAGAAGAGATACAGATTTATCGACATGGCCGCCCATACATGAAACTACAATTTATGCAGTATGTATCTAATTAACAGTTTTCTCTAAGAGTTATTATATTACATACTTTAGCTGTTTACTGTCCACATTGTACTGTTCTTCCTTTTTTATTTTACTTCTTTATAATTTAATTATACATAGACATAATTTGTTAAAAGTATCCTCTTAGTCAGGTTGCCAGGAAGAGATCGCTTTAAGCGATAAGGCCGTCTTTTGTTTTGCCGTTAAATTATTGTCATTATTTATTCTGTAATTGTTTATTATGGTTAACAAAAAAGTGTTTTCTATTCTATTCTATATTAAACGCTTTCCAATAACATCAAATTAATTCAAATGTCCCTCTGCCGATCTTAATGCTTCTTGATAAAATCATTATCAAATGGAGTTCCATTGGCAGTAGCCTGTAGGACAAAAAAATTACTCACCAAGGGAGAAATTTTGAAAATTGCGTGCGAATTCGGGCTATTCATACATACTTTTTAATTTTACCAGATTATCAAGTCTCAGCTACATTAGAATATTGTTGTATAAAACGCTGCTTATACCACACCGGATAGTTCATTATAAGATGCAGGCATGCGTTTGAATATTGGGTGGGGGGTCGCATTTTATATTTCTTTGAAACAAATAGATCTAAATGTAAAAAGTGCTTCATTAACTTAATAATCAATAAGAGCTTGTTTCCCAATTAAACGTGATTAATATGACAAAACTATACTTACTTACAATACTTTTAATTTTATTTACATATTTTTGAACCACTTTAAAAAATAAAATGTAGCCAGAAAACGCTTACGTGTACAAGAATAAAATAATACCCAGTCACAAATATAGATATACCTAAATTGTAATTCGGTAAATGATTTCGTATGTATAAAATTAGAAATGAAAGTAACGCTGGTCGCATTTTATTGCGATCAAGTTTTATCCGATGAAATTAATGTTTCAAAGTATCACAGGCACTCCACATTCTCGCTAGAACGCAGAAAAGTATACGACAATCCATTCCATATTCTCGCTTCTCGCGGTCTTGTGAGAATATTAAGGGCCCATTAGAATCTTCGTAAGGATTTAGTCACATACGATATTAAAACAATACATATTCACCGCTTTTAGGTTGAAATTTAATTCATGAATATAAACCTAATTACAAAAATTATAAAGTGCCTCACACAATTACAATATTCCGCATCTATTTACTTTTTTTTTTCATTGTATTGTCGTGTTTTTGGACTAATTTCTGACCTATGATATGGGCTTTTAAGCTAAGTTTATATAGTTACATTATTTTTCCCTTCCGCGCGAGAAGATATAAACATTTAAACTACCCACACCAAACCGTTTGTGTATTCTCCCATTATAACACAGAAATAATACTACTCCTGAATCTACATTTTAAAGCGGAGAGGAGAACATCTGTGTTAAAAAACTATCAACAAACTAAAAAGTCATTACAAAAATAAAAGTTTATGCACGTTTTGACTGATGTCATTTACGCGCGTTGTCCGATATGTACTAATACATAAAATCAAGACTGACAAGTGCTTTCTGGTTTGTGAAAGAGAGCACTTAATGCGACAAGCCATTTCCCTTACTTTATTAATCTAGACCACAATGGTACTTTCTTAAACTAGACATCAATGGTACTACTATTGAATATTAAAATATTAGTATTATTAATTTGATAAATTCAAAACAGTTGTAATCAACGAATTAAAGTCTATTACGCTTATTCATTTAGTTGACAGACAATATTATGTTCAACACTTAAACAGCTAGGTTGAAAGATTATTGTTAGGTACATTAAAACTAGAAGACACATCGATGATTATGCAGTGAATTACAATATCATTTAATATTTCAAACTGATATGTGACGTTTTAAGTACAAGCCTGTTGAGTACATTTATGGGATCCGTATGTGAGTAAGACAACTTTTTTAAATCGCGGCACCCGAAATTTTTAGTCCATTTTGCGTATAAAGCAGATTTCAAGCCATTACTTACTGTTATTTATTTAAGACTTAGCGTTGTTGTAAAATACGAGCCGCAAAATAAGCGATTTGAAAAACAACATACATAAAGTTGTACATTTATGATGTAATAAATACCCAAGAAATGTTTTATATACAATATTACCTAATTATTCTACAATTCAATATCTCAAGACTACAGCTTTCTATAAATTTCAACAGGATAATATAATAAAAATAAAACATCGCGCTTAAAACTGTTAAAGCGTAGTTTTTATTAGGATATAATGAGTTTTAATTTATTAAAAAAAACTCATCAAACATTTTAACTTCAACTATAGAGCTGCAAGTTAGTATGTAACACTTTAATGGTCTGCAGGTGACGGGGGCATATGACAGCGGGGGTAAAAAGGAGTGTTGGGGTGGCAGGGACTCCTATAACTCGATCATCATTAAGCATCTTTGGAGTCCTTATACTTTTCTTCACCTTTACTGCCATGTGTTCTTTACCTCCATTGTCGTCTGTTCTTCACCTACACTGTCATGCGTTCTTCACTTCCACTGTCATGTACCCCGCCGCCCGCAGACCAAAGGAGTATTATTTACGAAATTGCCAATGTATACTCAAATTACCTACAAGATTATATGAAACTAAAATATTTGCAAGTGCAGTTAGAGTTTCATCTTTGGTTATGTATGAATCCTTTATTAAATCTGACTAGGATTGCCTTCTAAGATTTTTTAAACTTAGTAAAGATAATAATCACACTTTAGATATGTCATATAATACAATTATACTTTATACATTAACATTGAAAGAAAAATCGATAAACTAAGTGATATTATTAATTACTTAAAGAAGCAGCAAAAAATTCCCATGTAATTTGTGCGACAGCTAGTCTGCGCCAATACTTACGGCCGCTGTTAATTAGCAATAGATGGCTGCGCAATATTTATATATATATATATTAAGCCATCACTACCTATTACTAGAGACAACATAAAGTATGGCGTATACAATAATTAAAATAATAAAAACCAGTTACTAAGATTCAGTTTCATTTCTCTTAATACAAATGAAAAATATTGGTAAAATCCTTCACCTAAATGACGACATTTTCAAGAATACTATAAATTAAATGTTTTTATTATAAACATATTACTTAATAATAATAAATTTTCTGATATAACCTACATTCTTATTATCTCCAATTTGATCGACATGATGATAGCAGGTACTAGATATGATAATCGCCCAAAACGTAACTTTGAAAATGGCCCTATATCTAAGGCTGCGCGCAAACGGGCCACCATCCACAGCCAGCGGTAGCCACCACACGTGTGCGGCGAGTCCCTAGAAAATGTATGAAAAAGCATGTGGACTGCTTTTTGCTGGCCAACGGTGGTTGTGGTCGGTGGCCCGTTTGAATCCAGCCTTATATTCCACTAATGACCAAAGTTATACTTCTCTCACTTTTTCAGATAGAACAATACTACTAAAGTTTCAACTTATTACTATAAACATTCTTTTTAGATTAGTTCAGTTAAAAAATAAAGTAACATATTTTCGATGTCATAAACAGAGTACCTATTAGAATTAAATAATTTCCAAGAATTTCAAGGGATTATCATTTCTAACATTTTTATCCAATATGCATATTGTTACAGGAAAATATTGTGAAGAATACAGTACACAGTATTAACGATGTATGAAATCCACCAATCTTCGTTAGCCAAGCGTAGCGAATGTACTATCAGTTTTCCTGAAATCGAGAGACTAAAGTCTAACAGTGTGGCTTTTATGGACGCACTAATAAAACTACTATCATTCAAGTAAAATTTTAAAAATTCCAATCAATTCTCCACTCGGAATTATGTAGGAGCTTAAATTTTTAAACATGACTATACCTTTACACATAACCATTCTTCACAGGAAGATAACGACCCTTAATAAAATTAACAATTATTGTAACTAAGCATCAATAAATAAACTTCGATAAAGAATTATTATTATATTATAAAATTTTACATGACACCAAAAACTAACTGAAGACAATCAATTTTGATACTCACATAGTAATTTGAGTGTTTTTGTTAGTATACAAAACTAAGACCCGGTAAACTGGTGTCTAATGAATTTACTTTAGATGTTTATACAGTCAGAATAGACACAAAGCGCAGAAAAGTTTTTTTAAATAACAATTCGACCCTTATATTTTTGTCGTTCACCTTATCTAAGTTCACACACACAACAACAAGCAAATTTGAACACGTCACTTCTACAATCGGGGTTGAACAAAAAATCATGGAGCATCAGTGCTGAGTCCAATTTAGGAATGACAGTTGGATGATTCTCACACTAAATATTGATAAGCATAAGCATAAAAGTGTGATTACAAAAATATATTTTAATAAATTATATTTCGAATAACTAAGAAATGCATGCTGTTTAGGGTTTTCATACAACATTTTTATATTATTTAAATGACTTTACTGACAGAATAAAAGTGCAATTTAGTATTTGATTTATCAATAATTATAATCCTAAGATAATAGTGGAGATTTTATTATCAAAACGGACTCTGTGAGCATCAAAATCAAATATAGTAACATACGCGACTACTACCATTAAATAATAGTTTAGCGGACATAAAAATAACCTAAAATTAATAAACTACTAAAAGCCAACAATTAACACCGAATCACATTGTTGTGTTGTGCCTTGACACATTAGAAATATTCCACTATCATATCTTTAATATAATTAGAATAATAAAATATTATGGTTTCGTATTTCGACTCACCCATATTTCATTTTAAAAATAGTAAATGTATGCAATCAGTATAGTTTTGACACTTCAAGACAAACCACAACAAAATAATGTAATATGTTAGCCTTTATCTAAAATATAAAATAACCTAATTTTTGTGCTAAAACTTTCTCCGGTGTACTTATAAAAGATAAGACTGAGACTATAATTTTTAATTTTTGTGTTTTTACGAGAAAAAGACAATTCTCATAAAAATCTCTAAATTACGTAAACAGACGATCGTGATTATAATGTATAACTGATAGAATCCAGGATTGCGATTATAAACCATGACCGTGACTATAATCCACGACTGTGATTATATTCCACGATTTAGATTATAATCCAAGATTCTAATTATATTCCACAATTGAGATTATAATCCACGATTCTAATTATATTCCACAATTGAGATTATAATCCACGATTCTGATTATAATCCACAATTTATAATCTACGATTGTGGATTATAATCCATGATTTTGAAAGCATGCTTTAGCGACTAGTTTTCGAAAACACTACACGTCACGGAACCACGCGACTGTATAATAGTTGCGATAGCAATGATCATTTCGAGCGTTGAATTTTACATGAGTAAATTAGAAATAATACATTGTCAATCGAACTTATTTACTTTAGTAATTTTAAACTCGAGAGTTTTTTTTATTGTTGTTTTATGTAACTAAAGAAGAAAATATTAAGACAGTTGTATTAAAGACTAACGAATAGTTCGTAGCTATTTCCACAATCAAATAATAAAAAAAAGTGAAAGAAGAAGAATATAAAGTTATCTCACAACACTTATAGATAATTTTATACTAAATATATGAATAATTGTTCACTATTAAAGGCTTAATCTATGAGGGCTTCTGTTTAAACAAGATAAATTACCGCATGTGAAAATATAAGAGTTAACTCTCAAGTATTTTTAAAAAAAGGACTAATTTGGTGATCTTGTGTTCATAAATAAAGTATATAACTGCTAATAGCAGTTGTACAAATATACAACAATACATGTAAGTTATAGTACATTATGGTACTAGTGTGTAACATTGGCGATTACCGCCGAGGCGCCATTGAGACTCGAGCCGTAGGCGAGGGTCTTAAGAGAGCCGAGGACGGTAATCATCAATACACACGTGTATCATACGACGTTTTTCAACACACTTGTGAATAAAATAACAACAAAAACTCATTTTATTTAGTAGATAAAAAAAGTTATATATGAGTGAAAGTTTTATTTATTAAACACGTACGAGTTAAAATTATCTATTTAAATAAGAAGTTGCATGAAATGAGCAAGCAATAAGAACATTAATTTATTTGTTCTATAGAACACGATCTTTTTTTTTTTAATAAAAACTTTTTTAAGAACAAAGCAACTCAACCAATAAAATTTAAAAAAAAATCTATAACTCACTAGTGAGTTATAATGTTTTTTACTCACAGTTTGATAATGGGTGTCATTCTGTGCCTAATTGCGGTGACCATAGAGCCACTTTATGAGCAAGTGTGTTGAAAAATATATTATTACTTTACTGATTTAAATGTAACCTGTTTTACGAAGCTTGGTGAATAAAATGCAGTATACACATACCTGCTTTTTGATATATAGAAGGCCACATACTAAAAAACTGGCTGTAATTCGAAAACAATTACTATGTTATAAAAGGCAATATCTTGATATTGCCATTTATAACATAGCCATAAATCAGCCAAATTGTTAAGAATAGATTTCAAAAAATATATTCTGATAACAACCATTTCAAAATTCAACTCTTAACAGAAGAAGGAGCAGTCACCAGCGATAAATTTAGTTTTAAATACGGCTTTACACTCTATTTTCATCTAGTCAATGTAGAGCATTCATTAATATCTATGTCTTATAATAATAAAATAAGTATCAGGCGAAAGCCGCACCTATACATGTAACATAACACTCAGTGAAATTATAGGTTTTTCACCAACTTTAAACAAGTGTTTTAATGGAAATTCGAAATAATCATATTTTGGTAGACACTGGAAGAGTTTCTAGATTAAAAAAAAATACATTAAGCAACCAATATCCTTCCTGCAATTATTTATTATTTTAAGAAATTACACTTTTTTAAGAAAATAAACCTTTTCAAGTTCCCGTGAATCAAAAACTTGGGCGACAAATTAGTTTAATATTCAATGTAATTATTTATGAACGACATATTTGTATAAATATTATTCAACGAAGCAGGGTCTCCAGATTGGAGACTATTCCCAAAAAAAAATTGTACTCCTCAAGGGTAGGTACAATTTTTTTTCTTATGGGATGTAAAAACTCGAGTGAACAACTAAAATGTATCTCATAACGCTGACGGTCTGAATGCCATGTTACTTCTGGCATAATAAATTAATTAAATTAGGCAAATTTCTAAAACTCAATCTGGAGACCCTGCTATGAAGTGATATACATCGTAAAACTAACTATAACAATCAGTTTTCGTCATAGGAGCCCTCAATCGACTCGTTAATCTTACAATACCCGTATGTCTTTACAAGTTCAATTCTCCTTCGAGGGTTGGATCGACCAGCCGAGGATACGACGGTCGAAGCCACAACTGAAGAAGTTAATATTCGGTGATATGTCTTCGGCCCATGCGACCGATGTCACCATGCGACGGTGACCCTGAAAATAACATATAAATGGTTCGATACGACATCTGAGGTACAGCAGTCTAAGTGCCTAGACTATTGTCTACTGTAATAATAATGTCTCGGGTTGTTTTCCGAGCAGGGTAAATTCCGTAAACGAACTTTCTGTTATTTACTCTGGTCTGGGAGCGGACTCATAGTTGTCCAGTGTGTGTTTAGGCTGCGGTATGTTATAGATGATAAAAAATGGGTCTTGGGGATTTGACTGTCAACTACCCTGTTGCACACGAAGTTGTAACTAGGACATATTGGTTTACCCCAGTTTCAACCATCTCTTCGTGTGAAGATAGAGGAAGAAAACCACAGACTGGTATATTACCTGCCGACTGGATCGTGGTAGTCTGGCCAAACGCTGTCCTTGCAAATCGAACAGCCTCACTTGCCGGTTGTCGTGGGGGATGGCAATGAGTCCCCCTCCACTTACCCCCACTCTGTTCACAGACGAGTCCGATCTGATCGTCGCTAGCGCTGAACGCATATTTCTCACATCCCAAACCTAGAAATGTCATTTCTTTTAATATTAGCACCTGTTAGTAGGATAGCAGGGACAAGAAGTGGATGAAAACTGTTGGAGAAGGCTTATGTGTCAAAAGGCAAACTCCTCTTTGCTTCAATAACGTGTTATCTTGTAAATTGAAACTTTAGAAGAGAGTCCTTTTAACCTTAAAAAAATGATTGTATCAAAATGAGACCATGGTATCTTTTAAAATATATTGTAGATTGACAGAAAAAAGTTCTTCGTATACCATAATTTTTTGAACAAAAAAAACTTATAATATTTTAAATTTTCAAGATTACACATTCTTGGAAACAATGAGGCGAAGTATTTGAAAAATGTAATTTACATTGAGCCAATTCAGCAAGAAAGGCAAAATAAATAAATTAGTGACAGTGGCGAAAGACAAATATTTTGATTAAGAATCTAAATTTAACAAAACAGAAACACACCACTTTTCCCATCTAGTAAAAAAGGGATTCGGACTCATGTTACAATAAATTCTAACAAACAGGTTTTAAAAATACAACATCATACTTTTAGTTAAAATATTTTGGTAGAAATAATTTTAATTTCTGTTTAAATAATAATGATTGCGCTATTTGAATCCGTTGAATCGAACATGGCTTCGATCACAAGAACAATCTTACTGTTCAACTACTATTTTCTCCCAGTCCTGAATTTGAATACATGTCAACAATTAACACTTGAGTTTTAACTGTACCTTCACAGAACGATCATCGGATCCTGAGACAACTTTATCCTCACGAGTAAACACTGCAGAGGTGACGCTCCTAGAACATAGGAAGGCATTATTGAGTATAGATTGCCCGAGTTATTGTAAAAAAAAAACCATCCCATAGCACATATTAGGGTATTGTATAAACTATGAAGTGATACATTATTTGAATACATGTTTATTCTTCTATGTGGCTTTAGGATATGAATTATATTTATTTGATTAGGCGGTTTAGACACAAGAACAAAGTATACTCTCTAACCGCAAAATGGTTTTTACAGGATATAAGATTTAAACTTTAAATCTGTATTCTGTGAAAACTGAAATCTAATTGAAGCTGAATGAACCATTTATTCTTAAATTTGTCTTTCAATAATAGTGATAATCGTGAAATGCTATTTATCTGATATTCTCTAATTCCTATGTCATGTGAAGTCTAAAGTTTAGTCTCTATGTAAAGTCATAAAATCACTTACTCGGTGTGTCCCTGGAACACCGACACAGAGTGTATGGGCTCGCGGAAGTCCCACAGTCGGAATGTGGTGTCGCGTGACGCCGTCACCACCAGCCGCGAGCTGTGGTGCGCGGACGCGTGCGTCAGCTCATGGTCGTGACCTGACAAATAAAGATATAAATTAAAATACGACAAAACGTAAGTAAAAGCGAACATTAAAATTTCAAAGTTTGTTGATATTATCGAGTAAGATAGCACGTGAAAAGGTGCCCATTTCAAAAATTATGTTTGTTAAGGTAAATTTTATTTGTAGATTAATAATTTGAAAAATATGCAAAAATATGACCCATTTAAGTTTATCAGACAATAATTCGAAAATTATCAGGTTTCCTATTTAATCTATAATATTATAAAATTCTAAAAAGGCCGTGTCTGTACATTGAAGCTATTAAAATTAAACTGAAATAGACTATATAAACGACGGAGAACACGATGTGTTTATTTTTAATTTTTTGTCTGTTTGTTTGGCATTCACGAAAATACTACTAGGCCGATTTCGATGCGATTTTCGCTAATCGACAGCAAATTCTTAGATATAAAATCTGCACTATTTTTAATCCGGGATCCCGCGGTAATTCTTCTGGGAATTATTTAAAATGGCCAGATTAAAAAAAATCGTATCCCAATGTGATTTTTTCACTCATCAATAGCAAATATCTTCTCCATCTGATGTATAGCATACTATTTATTCCTTCTACTTCTTACTATCTCAAGGAATGTTTTGATTTCCTTCATACATCTCACACCCTGAATTTGCGCTCTTCTCATAACCTTGCTTTAAAAACACCTTCACACTTTTCTACTTTCTACACCAAATCGCTTCGCTGTGTAGGCTTTCCGGCTGTGGAATTCATAGCCCGAAAACGTAAGTACAGACTATAATAAAATGTGTGATATTTTTTATCCCTGGAATCCTGCGGGAATTTCAAGTCAAGCGTGGAGGAAGTCGCGGGCATATTAAATAAAAATAGACGAACGAAGACGGACGAAACAGCTTGGACGGTTCTGATATGCTGTCAAATAGAATTTACCATGGATTTTGATGAAACCTGCCTTTTACCTTACCTTTAAGGTAAGGTAAATCAATATCAGTCTACGAACCTTAGGAAACGTAAGCCTTCAGAGACATAAAAGTATACAAATGTGAAATTGCGTGAATTTTGTTCCCTAAAAATACCTACCAATGCAACTGACCTGTAAGTACTTGCAAGCAGTCTCCAGTTTCAACATCATATAAATTGGCAGTCCGATCCCAGGAGGCTGTGATGACGTGGTCGCCACCTGTAAGCCAGTCAGCCGCTACGACCACACCCAAGTGGCCGATTAGCTCTATGAGCGGCGTACGGAGGACTTCAGGTCTGTCTCCGCCTTCACCTAGACTCTCTTCGCCTCCACCTTCTAATTCTTCTTCAGAAGATTGACCTCTCTAATGGCAAACAAGGAAATTTAGTAAAAAAGCTTTTATGACATAGTAAGATATAAGGGCCAATTTCAAATGCTTTTATTGTAACTGAGTTATCCCATAACGCATTTAGTGTCCTGCTAGTTTTAATGGTCATTTTGGTGGTGTACAAAATTAGTATTTTAACCGGTTAGGGAGTTAGTTGTTAGTGAACTCTTTTAACGATAAAACCGGATATGAGTATGTTTTTTAATATGGTATAGGTTCACGTTTGATAGCTATCTCACCTAATGTTAAATGACGATGCGATCTAGGATGAAGCATGCTAACGTAATAGATACCTATTTACTCTGATGGGCACTGGTTGGTTTGGTTTCGTCCGATGATAGAAAGGGAACGATATTGTATCCGATAGAAAACCGATTGATTGACTGGCATAGAATAGCCTTTATAGAACCAAACTAACTAACATAAGTCGCAAGATTACAATGCTGAAATGGCAGCGGGCTTGTTACATCCGTGGCAAAATCGATGACCGGTGGAGCAGTCGTGCCCTTAAGTAGAGACCATAATTCGGCAAGTACAGTGTAGGACATCATTCAATCCGGTACCAATGATTGTGGACAGTGATATGTGGCGCAAACTAGGCAAGTCCTACATCCAGCAATAAAGAGTTTTTGGCTGACTATAGATATCTATTTTGTAAGTGAAAGTGATTGTAAAATTTTTGGGATGCGTCAAATGTTTTACACGTGGTCTACTATTATCGGGGACATACTTGTATGTAAATGTATGTCATTCGTAAGATATATGTCGGACATCAAATAATAATAAAATAAAATTAAGTTGAAAGACTCAACAGAAAAAGATGTCTAGTTACGAAAACCAGTTACTCAATTCAATAAATTAATTATGCGAATTTTGATCATCAGTAACCTTGTAAAGATGTCACTTTGGTATTCCATTAAATCAGTTTATAATTGAAAGGCATGTTAAAACCATAAATCAAGTGATGCAACTTAATTATTTTGTTGATATTTTTTGCAATGCCTGTCAGGGTGTTATGTACCTACTACTTTATAATATTATAAAATTGTAAAAGTGTAGTCAGTTGATTGTTACACTTTTTGTGTTTGTCTGTTTATTCGGGATTCACGTAAAAATTACTGGGCTGATTTCGACGCGGTTTTCGCGCTTATCTATAGTAAAGTCCAGGACATAAAATTTGTGATAGTTTATATCCCAATAATCCTTCGGGAATTTTCTTGGGACAGATTTAAAGTGGCCAGATTAAAAAAAAATCTAATGCGAAATTTTCACTGATCAATACAATCTTAAGTAAAACAAATGTAGTTGTGTACGCCTTTAGTGACATTACATATCCCGAGTTTTCACAGGAATTCCTGAGATTCATGTATTTTCATATTTAAAGATGCCTTAAAAAGCTTTCTGAAAATAACTTTTGATTTTAAATTTAGCGAAATAACCGTAATCTTTGTTACATGTCCAACTTGGACAAAGTCGCGGGAAAATGCTAGTATAATATTTAAATATGATAATGTCTATTTTCCTTAATATTGTTACAACTCAGGTCTCGACAAAAACAAAATCCACCTGCATATCTGACACAAAACACATTTTATTACCTGTCGGCATTTAAACTAATTGTAATTCTTTTATAATTGTCTTCTTTTGTTTACTTATTGATTGGCATACGTTTCTAGGAAACAGCCCATTGTTTTATTATACTCTTTTATGGCCGTTTGCGGTCGAGTCATTAGCCAGGTGTGGCGAATTAAGTCTACTACGATACGGGCACATTGCGTTTGTGCAGTATAAAACGATGGCCTGATAGAGGGAGAGGCAGTCGAGCGAGAACCACAATCAAAGCGAGACGTGTGTACATTCGGTAATCTATTAGTGACGGACTTTGCGCGTTTTATTGAATTACGACCTTCTGCATTACGTTTGGATTTGTTGTGTTCGGTTATATTTGTGCCTGTGTTATACGTGTTTGTATAGTTCTAATAAACTCTATAATAATTCCAACGGCATTTTAATTAGAGTCTCGCGACTCGTAACAATATATGTTTTCGGTATTTGTAATTGATTATTTTATTTTTTAATTGTAATTGATCTTAACTCTAATTCACACATAGCACTCAATATTAAAGTTATATATTAAAAAAAGTATAAGGAAAGAATGGAAAAAACAATTAGAAATAAGATAAATGCAAAGAATTAAACTACAGGTGAATGAATTCTTCAGGACCTTGCGAATTATCCATTATTATGAAATTTATTATATAAATGTATTTTATGTAATTAAAATGAAAGTAGGATATTTTTTATCTAGGAAAATGGGATAACCTACGCGAAATACAGACTCTACTTTAAATAAATCTACATCTATCTATAATCTACTCTAAATAATACACACATTTTATTTTACTCAATGTTAGAGTAATATTAATCAATTATATACATAAATGTTATGCAATAAAATAAATGATCTACCACGATTTCGAAAGTGAGCGACTTAAGTTTTATCATGGCAAACCAAATTTAAATGTGTTTTATAAAATATAAAAACCAGCTCTTTGTATCTGTTACTTTATGCGCTCTTTGGCATTCCAGGGGCCCAATTCTGCTATTTCAATACCTTTGCGTTGCGAAGATACACAAAGTACGATTCCATTGCGATAGTATCCAAAATTCGTATTCTACTAAATCCACAATATCTTGTATATATCGTGGCTGCAGAATAATAGTAGAAAAAAAAAGTATTACCATTAGCAGCAAATTGCATTAGCGGAAATGAATATTCAAAAGCTACCAAAACTGTAAATATTTATTTCACGAGTTTTCGCTTATAAATATTAGGTCTTTACATATGAAATAGGCGTTTTGTAAGGGAGGAATATAAAGTCGATTTTTTTTTAAATATATTTATTTAATCAAAGTGTGTACCATTGCTATCTATGCATCTCTGCCATTTCATAGGTAGTGCATTGATCCCTTTACTAAAAAAAACCATTCGGAGGGGAATCAATAAAATCTTTGAACGCGCTTTGGACTGCCCCATCGGAGTTAAATTTTTTTCCCTTGCAAGTTATCCAAATTTCGAAAAAAAATGGTAATCGGTTGGAGCAAGGTCCGGGGAGTACGGTGGATGTCTTAGACATTCCAATTGAAGCTCCTCTAATTTGGTAGCAGTCTGTTGTGCAGTGTGTGGTCTAGCGTTGTTCTGAAGCAGCAGTAGCCTAGAGCGATTGACCAGCCTCGGTTGTTTAGCAGCTAGCTTTTCCATCATGGTTTGCAGTTGCTGACAATAGACATCCGCCGTAATCGTCTGGCCAGATTTAAGAAAGATGTAGTGAACAACACCAGCACTAGTCCACCAAACGCTCACAGGTAATTTATTATTAGTTATTTGAGTCAATTTTTGCTTGGGGCAGAATTTGGCTGGTTCGTCAGGGTTCAGCCATTGAGATGAGAGTTTCCAATTATCGTACAGGATCCACTTTTCATCACAGGTAATGATTCGATTTAAAATACATACATACATAACTTCACGCCAGTTCCCTTGCGGGGTAGGCACGAACAACAGAGTGCCATTTAGGCTTATTCTTACACACCTCATTTGCCTCTTTGACATTCATAACTCTTGTCATGCAAGCTCGTCTGTTCTTAAGGCTCCTGACATCACCTTCTGCTAGTACACGATCAATTTGATCATGGAAGGTGTGTCGTGGCCTTCCACGACTTCTGCATCCATCCACTTTTGCATTGTATATCTGTTTAGTCATTCTTTCATCATGCATTCTTTCCACATGTCCGAACCACCGGAGCATTCCTTTCCTTACCTTCACCCTGACATTCTCTTTCAGATTATTTTCGATTATTATATTTTCGATTTAAAATCCCTTCATTATTGTGTCGGTAGAGTAATGTAACGCAGCAGTCGACGCGCGTTTGTCGGTTTGCTGCACTCAATTCATGAGGTACCCACCTTTCAAGCTTTTTCACCTTCCCAATTTGCTTCAAGTGGATTAAAACAGTTTTATCACTAACACCGATGCCTGCAGCTATCTCGGTCGTGGTTTGCGATGGATCCGCTTCCACAATAGCCTTCAATTCTGCATTATCAACTTTGGTCTCTGGCTGTCCACGGGGCTTGTTCTGCAGGTCGAAATTTCCAGAACGAAAACGTTGGAACCAAAAACGCACTGTGCTTTCTTTTGCGGCACTGCCGCCATACACATAATTAATCCTCCGAGCCGTTTCGGCAGCACTGGTGCCACGATGGAACTCGTACTCGTAAATAATGCGATATTTCAAGTTTTCCATTTTGTAAGCTGAGTGACGAAAAGAAAAAAACCAAAAGAGGAAAAAACAAATGAATTACAGTTTTCAAAACACAAAAGCATAAGTAAATAGCTGTATAAATTTGAAATTGGAATTCCTAACCAAAGAGGAGATATTTGAGATCAAAGTGGCCAGTATGACAAAACGCCAACTTACCTACCTAGACCTAATATTTATGGCACACCATTTGAATTAACAAAATACCGAGATCAGGCAAACCCAGAATTGAGACTGTCTGGCTATATTGATGAGATAGTAATAGCAGAATTGTAGTCAGCACAGGCTTGGAAATAAACGGGCCGATTTCGATTTGATTCGATTAAGAATGACCAGATTAAAAAAATCGAATTCCAATGTCATTTTTTCACTGATCAATAGCATAATGTAATATATATAAAGTGTGTGATATTTTTATCGCGGGCCTTCTGCAGTATTTTCCTCAGCAGTGGTTCTAAGTTGCTCGGGTGCATAAAAATTAGCTTATTCCGACAGTTTTCACTGAAAAGATAGCTTACATATTTTTTATATGCGGCGGTACTTTAGGTCTCTGGCTCCCGCGGGAATTTCCAGTCAAGCACGGACGAAGTCGCGGGCATATCCTAGTGTATAATAAAATACATACTGGTAAGTCCCAATTGACAGCAGCTTGCCACACGTGGGCAGTGTTGTCGCCACTACTGGTCAGAGCTATGTCTCTGCTCGGATGGAATCTTATGGAGTTGACTGAACCAGAGTGGCCTGTATATTGCAAAAGGCATTTTCCCCATTCCACACTCCACACACATGCAGTGTGATCTGTAATAATTTATACATATTAAAAATTGCATGTTCTCCTATTAGAAATTATTTAATAGTTTTCAGTATTCAATTTCTTGATATTGTAATCTGTTATGAAATTAGCAATTTTATAATTTATTTTATGATTAGTGATTTGTATTTAAAAACCACTACCTGTGATATGTTCTAATATCTATGTGATACTAAAATATAGAATAAATTGAGGCTGATTATAACTAGTTCAAACAAAAGCGAAGCTAAGGGCCATATTTTATAAGAAAATCAATATTTGATCAAGAAATAATTAATCAAAACCTATTTTGCTTCTATGATGCTTCATGCATTCGAAAGTACTATTTATATATAAAAATTATTTATTAATTTGGCTAAATAATAAAGGCTTATACCATAAGGGTTGGAATATGTTCTAAGATGTGGGCCTAAATGTTAGCCAAACATTATCTTAAAAATTATATTGAGACAAGGCTCGTAGAATATATAACACCAATTATGTACATCAATCAAATCATACATACATAACTTCACGCCAGTTCCCTTGCGGGGTAGACACGAACAACAGAGTGCCATTTAGGCTTATTCTTACACACCTCACTTGCCTCTTTGACATTCATAACTCTTGTCATGCAAACTCGTCTGTTCTTAAGGCTCCTGACATCACCTTCTGCTAGTACACAATCATACAAATCAACCAAATATAATATGAAAAGATTCTAAATGAACTCCCAAAGTGGCCCATTAAGCTCACATGTGTAGACCTGGGACTAAATCAGGACCATATACTAACTAGTACTAATATGTTATTATGTATATGAATTTAAGCATATTAATATATATAAATTAAAAAAAATATATTAAAAATATATCTGTGTTTGCAGACACATACAAATATCATTTTACTATTTTATTCTACAATTGTCTGTATGTGTAGATTGATCATGAATTTAAAATTATCTCACCAGCTGATGCAGTGCCAATGAGTGCTTGTCCAGGTCTTGCTGAAGACACATCCCAAATGCCATCTTTATGTCCAGTAAATTCTCTTACTAACTGACAGTTGTATGTAGGTGCTTTAAAGCTTGAAACAATCTTGCTAGTCTGTACTCTGAGTTTGTGACTTGTCTTAACTTTTTGAGAGTTGCTTTGTGATACTTGATGAAAGACATATAATAAAATTATCTCAAGTAATTTAAAGACAGATTAGCTGCCACAATATATTGGACACATGTTCAGTGTCCTATAAGATGTGGCAACAATGATACTTATACTAAACTTTGTTGAATTACATATTAAAATAAATCAGGAGTGATTAAATTAATTGTATTTAATTTAAATAAGTTAAATAATGTGAGTTTAAATATTAGCAGAAAACATATTGGATACACTGCATAGTATACAATGGAATAGTTTTGTCTAAATCCACCATTGGATAACCAAAAGTAGCAGTACAGCTACAGATATATGATGAATATATGTATTTTACATACACATTCATAATGCATACAACTAAAGTGGATCATTTTTGTCAGTCTGTAATTTTTAATTTCTTACTACCTGTCTTCTAATTTAGTAGGTACCTTCTGTGTAAGCATCATTCACCTGAGAATACATCTTTTCCTTAACAGGAGAGATTGTAGTCAAATTTAAACCATATAATAGAATAAAAAACAGTTAGAATTATAACAAAACAACTAGCCCAATTTGACACTTAAGAAACTCAATAGAACATAACTTTAAATAAAATCAACAAAACTAAAAGCAAATAACAATTAATTTACTTAATTGATAATATATGTAATGTTTAATGGTGCCTTATATAATGTTATAAAACCTATTTCAATTATTATTATCCTCCAAATAAGGTAATTATAATATAATAACACAATTTTTTTATTAATTATTTAATGTCATATTAATAATAATAAATAAATAATATCAATGTATAGCAAACGAAAGGTGATATGAGACAACATTTTTGCTCTCCATATAAATTTTGTGAGGTATTTGTGTGACCCATAACACATTACAACACAATAACATTTATAACAATACAATTAACTTAAAATAAATCAAGTGATAACAAAGACCTATAATTTTTAATTAATTTCTTTGATAATCAATTAACGATTTGGAGGTTTTAATCCCTAAAAACATTGTAATGAGAACTGTCAAAAGGGCCTATTATTTTGTGACTAATATACCATATAGGGTTGTATCTTAAACTAAGTCACTTGAATTTGAGTGTACTGAGAATTCAGGGGGTCAAGGGATCTGTCTCAAACCACCCCATATAATTTTCGCCTCCGGTAATAGTCTAGAACTCTAGATATATAAAATAATTGTTTAAAAAAATATCATAAAATCTACAAAAACACTTGCAAATGTACATAATAAACAATACAATTAATTATAAAGTAGTATGGGTTGTGAGTGGCGGTCAAGGGTCACGACCAGTGACCAGAACAGTGTGCTAGGTTAGGTAAGCTTCACATAAAAAGAGATTGGTCATGATTTCGCCAATAATGGACTTACAATAATAGTTAGCAAAGACCGGCAGAAGAGGTGGAGGTGGGAGAAACTACTTTCTTCCCCCCTTTCCTTCACCTAAAATTCTACCATCCCAACTCCCTCTCCCTTCCCCCGACCCCCTAACCCCTCTCCACCCCACCATTAAGGTGACTTAAGATTTTAAGCTACATATATATTATTATATTGTGACTTACATTTAACTTTTGAATTCTTGCCAGTAGCTTCAAATTCGATATAATCCAGATTTTGCTTATCTCCAACATAACTTTCTCTTTCCAATTTCTCACTTAAAATATCTATTTTCTCTTGCACTAAAATGGACACACCAAATATTTATAACTCATAATTGATAATATATTCAAAACTACGGAAAGTGGAGTACAATGAACACAAATCAGACTGACATGCACAGAAAAGTCTCGACGTATCAAATAGAACAGAGAATAAAATATGATGATAAACTTCACATATTTTGCTGATAAGCATGTATGCTGATGGTATAGTAATTAATTTCAAAGTACACTTTACACTTCACAAAAGCAAATAAAGAGTAAATACTAACAATTTAGGTTTTCTGTATAAAGAAGATCAAACTCTTTCTCTATTTGTAAAAATAGATCGTGTAGACGAGACTTGAAGACTGGTGGAATAGACGTTTCCGAATCCTCCATCTTCAGGTAATTGGGTAGTCCATCTGATCCTTCCGTAAGGGCCTGGAGCCTTCTTTTGCTGGATTTCATGATCGGAGACAGAATGTACGGTAAAAATATCACTTCGCTATTATATAGCACACATGTTTAAGATAAGATTTTTATGCAAACATCAAGGAATTTATTATCAAATTACTAGGATATATGGAAATTAGAATTATTTTATTTATTTACTAAAAATACACGAACAAACACTTGTGTCTTGTCCTCAAATTACTGACAGTTACCACAAACTACTATGGATTGACAGTTACAAACTACTTATGGAAACTATAGTCTATGTAGTCTATGACTATGGATGGATAGAGTTTTTGGCGGGAACTGAAAGGAGATGTTGTGCTGTGCAGTTTTATTTTCTAAAAATGTGTAAAATTACTCTAAAATGAACAATAGTTGTAGGATATTGATAGTTTTTGCGAGAAATGTGAACTATATAGCCAAATGTGGCTTTTCGAGTTTTCACAAGAACTCCGTTGAATGACGTCGATTGTAGCCTACAATCAACGGCGCCTGGCTTAAAGGCCTAGTTGCCAAGCCTTAAACATTAATTAATTAATATTGGATGGATATGCTCATGGTGACAGTGAATGAAATGAATGACGAAAAGAAAAGCTTAGTATTAAATTTTTTAATGTTTATAGCTTGGCAACTAGGCTTTTAAGCCAGGCGCGTATAACGGAGTTCTTGTGAAAACTCGAAAGGCCACATTTGACTATACAGTTCACGTTTCTCACAAAAAAACATACTTACTACTCAAAAACTATCAATATCCTACAACTATTAATCATTTCAAGGTTATGGTATTTGAAAGAGAAGAAACCAGAACGAATGCAAGGATAATGGTCGATGATGTTATGCTGGAGCAAGTGAATGAGTTTGTATATCTTGGATGTGCTTTTAACAGGGATGGAAGGTACACCGCTGATATAGAAAGAAGAGTAAATTTGGGGAATAGTTTGAATGGAGCGTTAGGTAAACTTCTAGGCGCTAAGAACCTCAGCCAGAAGGCTCAACTCGCCATACACAACGCGGTGCTGGTACCTACGCTCACGTATGGAAGCGAGAGTTGGGTATGGAAGAGAGAGCATGAAAGTAGAGTAAACGCGGTTGAGATGCGAGCACTGCGCAAAATCTACGGAGTGACGCTCGCGGACCGCGTTCGTAATACCGAAGTAAGAAACAGAGTTGGTCTGAAAGAAAGTGTCGGGGTGAAGGTAAGGAAAGGAATGCTCCGGTGGTTCGGGCATGTGGAAAGAATGCATGATGAAAGAATGACTAAACAGATATACAATGCAAAAGTGGATGGATACAGAAGTCGTGGAAGGCCACGACACACCTTCCATGATCAAATTGATCGTATACTAGAGGAGGATGATGTCAGGAGCCTTAAGAACAGACGAGCGTGCATGACAAGAGTTATGAATGTCAAAGAAGCGAGTGAGGTGTGTAAGAATGGGCCTAAATGGCACTCTGTTGTTCGTGCCTACCCCGCAAGGGAACTGGCGTGAAGTTATGTATGTATGTATTGTTCATTTTAGAGCGATTTTACACATTTTTAGAAAATAAAACTGCACAGCACAACGTCCCCTTTCAGTTCCCGCTAAAAACTCCAGTATTAAGAAAATAACATATAACCACAGAAAAATACTTCATTTAATATATTAAAATCAACTAAAATTGATAATTGAAAAAAAAATCGGTCAATTTTTATTTTTTCTAAAATTGTTAATTAATTTAAAAATAAGTTCTGTTAATAATCTGTAGTATTCATTTTTGTTAAGTTGGTACCTATGCGGTTTAGAGTTTAGTTAGTCTATGGCGGGCGGTGATGAAAAGAAATGGCTGGTGAGTCTTTAGACCTTGCCAACGTACAACAAACGATTAGAATTTAATTTTACTTACAAAAATGTCCTTTTCAGATCTATATGCCAAATATAATTGTACATATTGTCAAGAAGAAATTAATGGTGTACGTGTGAAATGTGCTGAATGCGTAGATTTTGATATTTGTTTGCAGGTAATGAAGCTTCGCTGCCATTTTTGTTTATATTTTTGGCGCAATATTTGAAATGGTTTTTTTAAACTTTGAAAACATTTTAATTTTAGTGCTTTTCTCTCGGAGCTGAAATAGGACAACACAAAAATGATCATTCTTATCAGTATATGGTACGTAATAATGTTCATCATATTCCCATGGGAGTTTGCTGATAAATGTTGAAGTGTAAACATTATTTCATTTTCAGGACTCTGGGGCTTTTGGTATTTTTTTGGGACGAAGTAGTTGGTCTGCAAATGAAGAAGTTAGATTATTAGACGCAATAGAACAATTCGGCTTTGGCAACTGGGAGGACATAGCCAAACACATAGAAACAAAATCCCCTGAAGGTGGGAATTGCTCTTGTATTAAATATTTTTTTAATTCTACTGCTAGCAAATTATTATTACAACTGAAACACATTTAGAAATTAAAAGGAATAAATGTTATAATAAGTGGTATAACCACTTATTATAAATTTTTATAGGATATTATTATCAAAACATTTTACGAACTCTTAAAGTTGTGACAAAGTGTCACAATAAATAATACTTAATGACAAAATATCCTCATACCTACTTTAATAATATCTATGAGTCATCATCTGTGTTTGAGTCCTTATTTCGAATATACTTTGGTGGGAAATCAAATAAATAACCTATCATTATTTTAGTAAAATTTAGTCATAAAAGACACTACCAATTTAGAAGTGGAGGTTTAATTAATTTAAATAAGTCGCTTACAATGATTAATCAACACCTGTCTTATTATACCATAGATGCTTGTCACTCGTAATTTTATATTTTTTTGAAATTCCACTGAACTTTCTATAACAAGAATGCATGTTACTACCAAATTTCATGTGTATATTATAAGTATAAATTGAAAAACACATTCTGTCATATACATAGAAAGATAAGATGTAACAATATGGACTTCATTTTTACTATTTGCAGTGAAGCCTCGATTATTTTGATCTCAGTTATATGGATTTGTGATTATCAGGATTGGCTATTGTGATCAAAATCTTTGTAGTTCAATTGATGTGTGTAGTGACATATTTCATTATTGTTGTTGTTGACAGTTATCATTATTTCTCTGCCTTGTGTCACATATGTACCAAAAATTTGTACTTAAATATGTACAAAAATTGTTTGTCTTTATATATTCATTTATCCTGATGTTTAATTATATGAATGGCTTATTACAACAATCAGTCTGGTTAATTTAGTCTTCACTATGCCTATCAAAGCTGGTTAAAAGGGAAAGGTACCTTTATAGTAAGAAGGGAACTTTATAAGTCAATCAATTGTTGGCTTAATTCAATTTTTAGGTCCTACATTAAAATGTCTTTATAGACCTTTACCTTTGTATGTTTGTTATAAAAATAAAACTGTTTTCTTATATATATATATATATATATATATATATATATATATATATATATATATATATATATATATATGGTGCTTTATTATTAGTGTATTATGAAAAATTGAGATAGATAAGTAGATAACAATAAAAACAAATGGACAAATAAACATATACATACATACATACATAACTTCACGCCAGTTCCCTTGCGGGGTAGGCACGATCAACAGAGTGCCATTTAGGCTTATTCTTACACACCTCACTTGCTTCTTTGACATTCATAACTCTTGTCATGCACGCTCGTCTGTTCTTAAGGCTCCTGACATCACCTTCTGCTAGTACACAATCAATTTGATCATGGAAGGTGTGTCGTGGCCTTCCACGACTTCTGCATCCATCCACTTTTGCATTGTATATCTGTTTAGTCATTCTTTCATCATGCATTCTTTCCACATGCCCGAACCACCGGAGCATTCCCTTCCTTACCTTCACCCCGACACTATCTTTCAGACCAACAAATAAACACTCCTCACAATAACAGGACCTTAAAATTTAGTTTTATTTTCCAGAGGCGAAAGATGAATACATAACACGGTACCTAGAAGGAAGTATTGGACGAGCAACATGGGGCAATGTAGAGAGTACGAGTCGGCCATCCCTTCACTGTGCAGACAGGGATGATGGGCCCTTGGGGCCCAGTGCTGTGTCAAGGCTGCCTCACTTAGCTGTTACCGCTGATGAAGCAGCTCAACTGGGATACATGCCCAACAGAGATGATTTTGAAAGGGTATTTATTTTATAGTGGAAACTTGTTATATCACCACAGTTATTTTTAGCGCATTATAATGTCTGTCAATTTTAATAATATGCATTTCATACTAGCTGAAAATTTTTAATTTGTCTATAAATTGAATGTGTTACAATCATGTTTGTTAAGTTTTCACAATCAGGGGAGCATAATATTATCATGAAATTGACTTAATATGGTATCATAGCTATATTATGATAATTCAATTGGAATTATTTTTGTACTGTTCCAATACACACCGAGTGGATGAAGAAACAGAAAAATATAGGTACTTGGTAAAGTTTTAGTACCACATATATCATACTGATTCTGCACCGACAGATCAGAAAGTGGTCTTAGATATAATGATAAATTATAAAAAGCTATTAGCCTTCAGAAATATATGGCCATAGGCAGTTTTGATAAAAATGTACTAATAAATAAGAATTAGTAGGTTTTGAGTTTTTATAGTTTTTTTCCACTTTTCTATCTGATCCCCTTTACCCCATACCTCCTATCTGATCCTTTATCCCATATTCCTATCCCATCCTTTTTATTCTATATATCCTAACTCATTCCCTCTGTCTCCCATCCTAAATGCTGAAAACGCGTTTACTTCACCCCTGGTATTGCAAATGTTTATATGCAATGGTAACCACTATCCATTGGTTGGGCCCGTCTGCCTGTTTGCCATACTCGCAATAAAAAAATATTTTAAATTTTATTATCTGTAAATGTCACTCTTATATATAACAATTTATATTAATATACAGGTGAAGTTTTCAAGTGGGTCTTTAGGGCCAAATCCTAAACTAAATGAAATAAGGAGAAATATACAAAGGACTCTTGAGACTGATTTTTATGAAAACTAAAGTGTTTAATTGATTTAACATTAAATTTAAGATTATATATACAGAAATCTTTACTGCTATGTAAAACCTAAACATTCGTAGATGCATCTCTGAAGGTTTTCAGATTTCTGTATTGACAGATTTTGGCACGTACATGGACTACTCAGTTATAACCTTGATAATTATTTAGCAATAAATTATTCCATGTACGTGACGTAAAAGTAGGTATCATTAGACTAAAAAAAAAATCAATTACCCTAGTCAGGAATGGAATCGGCTGCTTTTAAAATAAAAATAACACCTGTATTCTTCCAGCAGTAGATAGAATAACTTATAAGGACCGACCAAGTATTAGTAATTGTTTCAAATCCGTAGATAATAGAGCATTAAAAAACCATGTTAATAAATTGAACACTGCTTGAAACAACTTGATATGTTAAGGCACAAGCTACGAATACTTAAAAATATAAATCGATTAACTAAGAATTCAACTCTTTTCCCTCTTTCCCTGAAATTGTTCCTTTTAAGCTACTTTATCTACTGGTGTAATAATATAGGATTTTTTTCAAAATCAGATAATTCGATTATACTGACTACGGTAATTGATTTTTCAAAAATCTAATGACCTTTCTTTAGTATTCATCAAAATCGGCCTCGAGACTCCTTTGAATATTTTTCGCTATTTCGTATAATTTAGGATTTGGCCCTGAAGGCCCACTTGAAAAATTTATTCCGCATGAATTGAATGTGTTGCGTTACGTCACGTACATGAATTATTTTAACATGTTACAATGTTTGTTCCTTTTGCACAACCTCAGAAACATAAAACTATCATGAAATTGACTTAACAAAGAACACTAATATCGCTATCTCATAATAACCAGCTTTAGGGTTCAAAGTCAAATGACTGAATTATAGTGTTTAATCGTGTATATACCCAAGAATATATACCCATTTCATACAAATCCTGTAAACAGAGTGGGACAACAACATTTATTTTAAATTCAACAAATAACACGTCATAACATCGCGAGAGCGCGACTGCGACTGTTACAGCGCACATACAGTAGTTAGTGGTCATATAGTCTCGGCTGGGCGTAACTATGTTCTAAATCTCAGCCTTTCCAACACATTCAAAGCGCAGGGTCGTCAGGGAGGAGGGGGTTTTTAGTGGGTATTGGGGTTGCTCGCCCGTGCAGCAACGCTCGGAGTCTTCCACACTATTCTGTGACGTCGAACGCGGACGGAGCGCTGCCAAGAGCATACTATTGCTGCAGTGTTATCGCCCCCGACCGACGCGTGTCGTTCCCCTAGCAACGACCCAGTTTGTGCGTAAATCGGTTAAGCATTTTCACTCGCCTCAAAAAAAAAAAAAAAAAGTGGTCATATAATTAAGAACGCTGATTTAAACTGAAGATTTTTTTCAAACTAAGACCCAAAACTAATTGCTTGCAATTTTTTTACTTCTCTCGATATCGTAAACTTCCATAATACCGCTGTATTCATTGATATGATTAACTTAAAATAAATAGACAAACTTTTTACACTACTTCTAAACATATTACTGGCTGGTCACGTAATTAAGAAGGCTAAATAGTTTATAACTTTATTCAAATTTAAATAGAGAACACTCAGTCGATTTGTTACTGTTTATATAATTTTGGCGCCATTTAGTAAAAGATTAAAAGTGATTGCTTCTTATGAAAAAATAATGGGAAAAAATAAAAATTGTGATAAATTTATAAGGGAAGTAATAATAAAACTTCGCCGGAAGAATTGGTCTTATAAAAAGATAGCCGACCATCTGCAATGTTCAAAAACGATGGTTTTCCACGTTGTAAAGCATTTTGCTACGAAACTACTTTGAATGTTCCACGTGTACCTAAACAAAAAACAACAACTCCTCGAGATGACCGAAACATCGTTCGTATGGCAAAACAAAATCCTTTTAAACGGTCCAATGAGCTGAGAAAAGAATATTTTGGTGAAAACAACCCTTCAGCAATCTCATCACGCACTATTCGAAGACGTTTGGTAGAAGAAAAATTGCACGGTATTCAAATTCAAAAGTTTTTATTCAAAATAAGTTCCACTGGAGAACACTTTTTGAAGGTCATACATGTAAGTTAAAATTTAATTTTTACTTCCTATTCTATGTACACCGCTTCGCAACGTGTTGATGCTGTAAAGGAGAAGAAGCGGCAAGAAACTCCCCAGCAACACGTCTAGCTAAATATAGTTTTTCTTTATATTTCATATTCTATTTATATCTCAAATTCTTTTTTTTTATAAGTTTTGTACGAAAGTATGTTACAGAATTACTTTTTGAAGAATTAATGGAGTTGTAGCAAACAATGCATACTCAATAAGACCAAGACAATAAAAGGAAAGAAAAATAATGTTATAGTTATAATAATGACATGACATGCTAAAATGTTATGCTGCAATATGTCTCCACAAATTCCTTACAAGCATGGCAAGATAAAATTTAGTATAAGAGGTTGGAGCGAGCTGCTATGTAAATGAATTTTTGTCATTTAAGTATTCTTCAATAGTGTAGTATCCCCTTTTTACCAAGATGCTTTTTAATTTAGTTTTAAATTTAGTGAAAGGCAGAACTAACATTTCACTCGGAATGTTATTGAAGAAGCGTATACCAACCCCCAAGAAAGAGGACAGTACTTTTTGTAATCTAAAAGATGGCAATATCAGTCTATTACAATGCCTGGTGTTGAAATTGTGTACATCCTTATACTGCTTGGTAGGATAGCAAGAAAGGTACCCATGTTGAAACTTTGCCACAGGCAAAAGCCCGGCTTGCATTTGCGAGAAAGTATGAAAACTGGACTGTGCGACAGTGGAAAAATGTACTTTTTTTCTGACGAGACGAAAATAGACAGAGTATGTTCTGATGGAAAACGATATGTACGATGCCCCCGAATACAGCATTCGACCCTAAGTACACGAAAGTTACATTAAAGCACGGTGGTGGAAATGTGAAAATTTCGGGGTGCTTTACTGGACATGGAGTTGGACCTGTAAAGTTGATAGGTACCTAGAAGGTAACATGGTTCAGTTGCAATACAAAAATATACTGGAAGAAAGAATGTTACCTTATGCTGAAGGCGTTCTACCGGTTATTTGGACATTCCAGCATGACAATGATCCAAAGCACACTGCACGCACCGTAAAGGAATTTCTTACAGCGCAATCAGTTTCTGTCTTAAACTGGCCAGCTAACAGCCCAGACCTAAATCCAATAGAGAATCTGTGGTTCGAAGTAAAGAAAAAGGTTTCAAATACACAGTGTGGGAATTTAAGAGAGCTGTATGACGTTTTTTTAGAAGAATGGAACTCTATTTCTCTTGCGAAATGTCAAAAATTAATAGAGTCAATGCCTCGCCGGTGTAAAGCAGTAATTACAAGACGTGGATATGCTATTAATTTTAGTTAAAAATGTATTAAATTGCTTTTTAAATTTCTCGCGCTACATATTATTGTGCTTTTTTAAATGTGATTGTCATACAAATCGATTCCCGAGCAGTTTAATAAATCGTTCTTTCTTTTCTATTTGAATGTGTTACTTTGGTAAAATAAATAAAATGTGAAAAAAAATTGTTAGCGATTTTATTCTTTATTCCTAAGCCACGTTGCTCTATTAATGTGGCTATTTTATAACATAACTAGTTGCGTCTCAGAAGGTACACATCTCTGTGTATGACACGATTTAAATAAAAAAACTTCAAATCGTTCTTAATTAAATGACCACAAATGTATATGTGCTACAACAAGTCAAAAAGGTTTTTGCTCTCACTCTAGAGGCCGAAAAATAGACATGTTTGGAGATTTTTTTCAGAAAAAGGATAAAATAAATGAGATTACAAAAAAGATTTGCTTATCATACATATCAATGACTATACAATAATTGTTTTGAAGAGATTAATTCCAAAATGGCGGCTGTGCAGCGTTTTTGCCGATGACGTCTCCGTTTTCCTCCGGTCCACGACCGGACAAACAGCTCATGTAATTTTTGAATAATAATGAGCCAATGATGTTTTTTCGATTATATATATTTACAGCTGTAGAAGTACGTATGATAATATAAGAAAAATCCTACGTATTACAGACAATGTATTTTTCAAGATATTAATTTCAATATTCATCACTAGGATTCGCCCGTGACTTTGTCCACGGTGGATAGGTAGCAAAAGTTTTACGATAGATAATTTGCTATTGATCAGTGGAAATAATAGATCGGAAACAGATTTTTTTTAACGTGGTCACTTTAAACCGCTCCTAAGAAAATTCTCGGGTTATAAAGAACCTCCGATTTTAAGTCCAAATAAATAGTTATCAATCAGCGAAAACCGCATTAAAATTGACCCAGTAGTTATTGCGTGAATCCCGAGCAAATAGACAAAACACAAAAAATCTAAAAAACGAATGACTACACTTTTACAATTTTATAATATTATAATAGATTTCAAGTGCGTCGGTTGAAAATTGTCTGAGTTATGTGTCTGGATAACTTGAAAAATGTAGTTCGAGATAAACGCGTATGAAGTTTTGAGTAGTAGATAATCTTGAATCTTTAATGCACATAATTTTTTTTGCCTGTTCCATACAATGGGCCATCAACATTATTTTTAGGTGCTAGGAGACCATTTAAAAAAATAAAGTGTAACTTCGATTGTTTGAAAATTCTAGAGTGGCTTCACTCCTTTAAAAGCCGTATGGTGTTATTTTTATACTGCTCCTCAAAATACCGAGCGAATTAGGAATTAATATAGAAATATAGGCGCTCAATAAGCTGCTGGTACCGCGTATACCAAGCACACCAACAATTCAGAAAGCGGCCTTACATATAAATATATGGCTTAAAATAGTACTCACCTTAAGAAATATAATGAATTTACGCAACTTTGATAAAAACTAATAAATAAGAATTTAAGTCTTAAAATAGAAGATTTTGATTTACCATTTACAGTTTTTTCTACTTTTCTGTCCCCTTTATTTAAACCACTTTATTTTAGCAAATTTAGGACTAGGAGGTAATGTTTTTATTGAATGAACACTATTATTCATATTATTTAGTTTCAATCATAGAGCATCAGTACGATTTTAAAACGTATTATGGTGGATATTATGCTGGCTAACTGGTGTAAACATAACGAAAATTATAACTGTGATTGGTGTTAAGGGACTGGACCAAGTTTGATTTCATGTTTAACCGGAGATAGCAAAGTTCTAACGGTTTCCAAGGTGGGTGTGGAGAGACTGCTATTCTTGAATTTAAAGGCTTATAAAGTTTCTTTTTTTAATCATTATCCAGAAAAATGTTATTAAAGGATATGAATATGTTTGATTTTACAAATACGGTTTTTTATGTTTAAATTTTTTTCCCTTCAGGAACATGACCATGAGGCTGAACAGTTAATATCGGCATTATCATTGAATTCGGAAGATGATGAATTAGATGTTGGTAAGTATTAGTAAAATAGATATTCTTAGCCCACAGACAACCAAATAAATATGTTTGCCTCACTGACCCTTTGTCAGTATTTCTTCATACATACATAACTTCATGCCAGTTCCCTTGCGGGGTAGGCACAAACAACAATCAGTATTTCTTATTATTTAAAATAGACTCAGTTGTTCTAATTTTGATTTTTCACAGTTCTATGTATTTTAATGAATTTTTATTCTTGTAAATAAAATGAAAAGATTAAGGTAGTTGATGGTTAAATAGAAAGAAAGAAAAATAAATCAACTGAGATATTTTTTATTATCTTACAAAACGCCGAAGCCACATAGATTTTGTACGAGCGTTGCAAATTATGTTTTTGTATATATAAAATAACTACTTTGTTCTTCTTTATACTTACTGTTCATAATAATTATGTAAACTTTCCTATTGTTTTAAAGAGTATGTAATGGTATTTTATACAGTTTTTAATTAGTATTAATTTTGTTAGTGGTTAATCCTTCCAAATAAAAAGTTTTGGTATTTATTATACAGTTAATGTCCATATTTTCAGCTTTGAAGTTGTCCCAAGTGGACATCTACACCCGCCGACTTAGAGAAAGGACGAGAAGAAAGAGATTGGTCCGGGATTATCAACTAGTTTCAGTATTTTTTAACAATCAAAGAAATAAGCAAAAGACACTGGGGAAGCATGCCAAAGAGAAAAAGTATGTATTTACATTTTTTATAAAAGTAAAAAGTGTAACTCGCAAGGTTTGCGACTGTGTTAGTCGGCTTAGTTTCTAGGAGTGTAAACATTTTCAACCCTTATATTTAACCTTATAAATAGCACGTCATCTAATTGTAATACGAGTATATTTTTTAAACTGTTTTATTTAGCGTGCCTTGTGTTTTTTGTTTGGATCTTTAGTAATTTAAATTTTACACCCTTCCTGTTGACAGATTGATCTGATATTTGGTACACACCTTTAGTTCGGATGACAATATAATTAAATGTATTCAGTACCATTATAAATCTAAGATGGCGGCTGTCACAAAATGGCAGAATACTTATTTCTTCTGAACCACCTCAATAGGGGTACCAAATGATAGGGCTTGACTAGTAGAATACAGTATATATACATACATACAATACAGTATATAAACATATTAAATACTGAATAAAAACAAAACTAAAAGCATGAAAATAACATAGGTATTTTTTTATTTTATTAAACAGTTTTATTGAAAAGGAAGATAATAATTATGTAGATAATTATAATTAGACATGTGATGCGTTGAAAAATGGCGGCGGCGTGACAAATTCGGGCTTTTTACTTAGTAATAAGTTACATACATACATACATAACTTCACGCCAGTAGTAGTAATAAGTTACTGTATTTAAATCTACTCCATCTATGTTTGCTTCGAAAAATAGTGACAAATAAGGCTCGGGTACCTAGAAGTGCGAGCTGCAAACCAGGATCTTTTTGCTATCAATGAGGATCAAGTTGACAGAAAACAAAAACTGCTTCAAGTCTTAGCATTGTAAAATTTATTAATGTATAGTTTTCTTATACGGTTAGAGATCTGAGTCATTTTTAAATACTTAAATTGCCTATAGATACAAAAATGATATGAAAATTGTTTACAACTCAATCAACGTCTTATTATCTATACGCGTCGCGTGCAAGTGGCGATGGCGGCGAGCCTGACCAATGCGGTGTCGGGCGTACATGTCTAAGTAGATTATGTACTAAAAGCTAAAAAATAATTAGGTTATATTTCCCGGCATGGATCGTGAGCGGTCATCGTGGCCTATGCACAGTGGTATTGGGGTTCTTTTTCGCAGTATGATGTATTATATCTTTTGAGTAAAGGGACAAAAACTGCAGCAGTAGATAGACACACAACCCACACACACTACATACATCACACTTCACTATGACTTCGTACGTCTTTGACATTGACAATATTTTATAAATATCGATTTTCATACTTATTTTTTTACCTATATAGACCACAGTTATGCTAGTTATTTGGTTTATTTGACTTCATTTTACATACATACATACATAACTTCACGCCAGTTCCCTTGCGGGGTAGGCACGAACAACAGAGCGCCATTTAGGCCCATTCTTACACACCTCACTTGCTTCTTTGACATTCATAACTCTTGTCATGCGCATTCGTCTGTTCTTAAGGCTCCTGACATCACCCTCACTTCATTTTGATGACATAATTTCAATTTCAATTAAATTAACTTAAATTATTCTCTATGTATAAGTTTGGCTTATATAATAAGATCCTGTATTGGCTCATAATTATGTTGTTTTTAAAATGTATCGTCTTTTGTAATATATATTGTAAAGCTGTGTGATCCTTGTTGAATAATAAATAAATAGATATGTCAATAAATAGCATCACATGGGCTATGCTCAATGCGTAAAGCGATTTGTACTATTCGTGAGATCGCTCAAGATCCGTGCCGGGAATTATAGTAATAATTCCAGTACGGCTTTATAACTTGAAAATATGTCGTTGTCTAGGGAGTTCACTGATCGGCTGCGCTGGTCGGCGCAGTTCCTCGGGCGGGCGGAGCAGGGAGGCGCGGTGGCGGGGCTGTGGCGCGAGCGCGAGCTGCGCGTGCGCCTCGCCGAGCTGCACCGGTACCGGCTGGCCGGCGTCACGCGGCTCGAGGAGTGCGCGCACTACGACCAGCACGCCGCCGTGAGGCGGCACCCGCACGCCAATCACAACAACGTTGACGTGAGCACAACTTTCACTTGTTTTTAACGTTGATTTGTAATGCTAAACTAGCAAAACAGGCGGACGGGCCATCTAATGGAAAGCTGTTACTGTCACCTATAGACCGTTGCCACACCAATGGCGAAGGCAACGATTTGTCAGCCTTTAGAATAGGATAGGAGGACGGGATAGAAAAGACGGTATAGGGGGAGGCGGAAGAGGGCCATAAGAACTTTTACTCATCCTAAGAAACAGGATTAGCTTAACGCTAACGGAGCGAGGCGGTGGGTAAACGGGCCGGCCTCGGGGGTGGATAGAAAAGTATGCCGCTAAAGTTCGACAAGTCGCGTGTACTCTGCTCCGCAATACTTGTTCGCTCCGCTCCGCTCCCTCGTTCCGTGTTAATAGACAGGCAGCCTCAGTGAGCTGTATTGAAGATGATTTCAGCATGGCCCTAGCCCCTACCATGTCTCAAACATAATGGCTTTTCTATAAATCAGCTGATAAATATGCCTATGTGTATCTTTGTCATGTATGTGTATGGCTGTTAAAGATGGACGCAGAGGTAATTCTCCCCTTCACCCTCTTTTACTCTCTCTTCTCTCTTCTTGACTCACTTTACTATTCTAATGCCTCTATTCCTCTTCGTTCCCCTCTACCCCACATACTCTGCATTTCTCGCTATCCTCCTTTTCCATCACTCTATCCCACTCGGTTATAAGGGTACATAAGAGCATTTGGTTTGCAAATTAAATTTACATGTTTCTGGTAACTACTAGCATAGTATATTTACAAGCTATGGTTATGTTATGGGTCATATACAACGGGCAACTTTTGGACAGATCTCAGATACTCAAACAAGAGAAAATAACAAGGTATTAGTAATTGTATATACAATACATATTAGGTCACAAAAATTGCATATTCGACGCATTATTTCAGGCTAAGATTAGAACACAAATATTTAGAATAAGAGGTGAGTATTTTCTATGCTAAATTACTACGACTTCTTCGGGTATCCAAACATTTTATACCAAGCCGGTAGGTATGATGTAGTGTTTGGGTTTGATCCCGTATAACGGTTGTATTCGCCAGGGCAGCAGTGGGTGCCTGGAGGCCAATCAGATAAAAGACCAAACGCAGAACAACACGCAGCCGCCAAGAAAAAGGTAATACATCCATCTATGCTTGATAATATTGTTACAATTATTTAGAAATTAGAGTTGTCTCTGCGGCTATGCCGATTACCCTAGTTAGTAACATTATGTTACGTACATAAAAATAATTAGGTGTTTTATATATGTAAACCTTATTACTTAAATTTCTTGTTGAATTCACTACAGTTACTAAGAAACTAAGTCAATATAGTGTAGATAACTGCACAGCAAAACATAATCAAAAGTCGCAGCCTATCTAATACCTACGTAATGAATGACATGTGGGCAACTTGACAATGTATATCTGTTATTGAATTACAGCAAATTTGCCAGGTGGTAGGGCATTTCCCGACTGGATGGCCTAAAGTATGTCGCCATCACAACCTTGAGTTGTGTTCCGGCATTAGGTTCCAGTTTCCCTTAAGAGAGCAGCAGCGCATTTGTAGCAGCAACTTTGGTGTCGCAAATGTCCATAGGCGATGGTAACCGCTTTCCATCAAGTGGGCCGTCTGCCTTTCTGCTGATCTCCTGCAATAAAAAAAAAGCGATGGTTGTCTACATCGCAATTGTAGCGTCATCTTTTTTACTAATCCGTGTTCCACGGAAACTACGTGATTTATCAGGATAAAAAGTATTCTAACTGTTGACTCTGGTTATAAGTCAGATCTGTGTCGAGTTTCTTTCATATATGTCCAATAGTTGAAAAAAAGATGCGATCTCAGCGCCATCTCTTTCGCTATTTTCGTCAATCCCATAAAAACGACGTGATTTATCACGATAAAAAGTAACTTCAGTATTAACTCGGGTTATAAGCCAGCACTATTTCAAGTTTCGTTTATAAATGTTCAGTAGTTTCAAAAAAAGATGCGATCTTTTTTGCTATTTTCGTCTATACTACAAAAACGATTATATTTATCGGCATAAAGAGTGTCTTAAGTTATGCCCCGGGATATAAGCTAGTTTTATGTCGAGTTTCATTTGAATCTGTTTCAGTAGTTTTCACATTATGCTCTAACAGACAGAAAGACAGACAAAAATTCTAAAAATTGCTTTTCGGTATCTCCTGGTCCGAATTATCCTCCCTGATGTTTTTCACAGTTTTAAACGCAATGTACAAACTCGAATCATTTACAGATTTATTATAATATAGATATAGATAGGCATTATGCTTTTTAAATGAATGGCGCTCTGTTGTTTGTGCCTACCCCGCAAGGGAACTGGCGTGAAGTTGTGTATGTATGTATGTATTATGCTTTTTCACCATCAAATTTTTGATCCGTATCCCGCTGAAGATATCCCAAATGGATGTCATACTCTATTGAGAACGAGCATTTTTACATATTACATTGATTGCACAACACTTTTATCTAAGCGCTTTATTAAATTTTAATCAAGGCGGTAGGTTAATATTATATTTAGGTGCTATATGAAATTTTGTTGTAGGCGCTGTGTTATTTTTTTTATTTTTTTTTGTTTATTGCAGGAGTTCAGCAGTCAGGCAGACGGCCCACTTGATGGAAAACGGTTACCATCGTCTATGGACATTTGCAACACCAAAGGTACTACAAATGCGCTGCTGCCCTCTTAAGGGAGACTGGAACCTGGTCACTAATGCCGGAACACAACACAAGGTTGTTATGGCGGCATACTCTAGATCAGGGGTGGTCGCCATCCAGTCGGGCAAATACCCTACCACCTGGCTGTGGGTTGTTTTGTCGCCTCTTACGTCAGGCCGCCCTGCACGAATAATCTAGGAGCTATGTTAATTTTTTAATTAGGCCCTATAATAAATTTTAATCTAGGTGCTATGTTTAATTTTTATTTAGGCGCTATATTTTAAATTTTAATGTGTGCACATTTATAATACTTTTATGTTTAAGTTCTCTGTAATAGATTACAATAAAGCGTTATCTGTAACTGTAAAATAATGTTTCAATTGGTTCGATGTACAGAGACGGCGAAAGCGGCTCAAGTTCCACCAGCCCAAGGTGCACACGGGACGGAAGTACCGTATGTGGATGCTCCAAAAGGAGCTCATGCAGCGCCGGATGCAGGCGGCTGCTCACCACTAGCGAAATTCAGGTATGTGACACAAAAATAATACCATAATAATACTACCTTTTTAGTCTAATCCTTATAGTATATTCATAGTAACCATGTATGGAGTATACTAGGAAGAAGTATTTTATTCTGCGATGACATTATTATAGTACACTCAGTCCACTCATCTATACTAATTTATAACGAGGTAAAGTTTGTGAATTTGTGACGTCGTAGGGGGTAATCTCTGAATCTACTAAACCGAATTTAAACATTCTTTTACTCTTAGAAAGCTACGTTAACAGGGAGTGTCATAGGCTATATAACATGACGCTATATACCACGGGAGCGGGACAGAGCGCTGGTGAAACCGCGCCGGGCCTCTATTATAGAATAATTTTCATATATACAGATATAAGTTAATTCTCTTATCTCTCATTTCACCCTATTTTCAAGCAGATTTTCAATTGAAGCTACGTTGTTTTTATGAAGTGATCTTGTTAGACTCGTAAAATTTGAATACAGTTCAAGTCTTTACAAATGAGACATCACTGTGCGAGTGTGTTTGGGTACACAGCTATCATAATATGAGTAGCTATTAATTTATTTAACTTGGTCCCAGTGTACTTGATCATGTCAACGCGGCTTTAATTTGTTACTTTGAAAATAAATTGATTTTTAATTTGTTAGATGTCACTAGTATCGGTTTATCGTAATTTTTATGTATAAACATAACTGCTGTATAATAACGCCACGTTCATCCCCAAATAATAGGTAGATATATTTTATCCTCGTGATTTTTTCTTCTCTATTTTTTCCAATTTTGATCGTGTATGTTGTTGCTGAGGCCCTGGAACCAGTGCCCTTTTGCCTACACCATAAACGTCACTGTCCAAATCAATCAAAATGTCATGTGACTACAACGCCCTACGTCGTTCTACATCGAGCTATCTCCCTCCACTCTCTGTGACTGTACTGTGTGTTGAAATGTATCTTGTTGCTCTTATAAAATTAAATAAAGTAATCTTAAATAATCCTCATGATTTATTGTTAAAAATACTCCTCATTATCCAACAATTATGTGACTAAATATTACATTGTATTACAATTCTACGAAAGTATAATGATGCCCTTGCTTCACGCCGTTGCCTAGTGACTCTGGGACCAACACAATTAAACAAATGATGAAGTAATATTTCATTATTTTGTTCATTACATCACCTGTAACATTTTATTTGAACAGTTGTTTGTTATTCCATATAGAAATGGTAATGCCGTTTTTAGTTCTTTTTTACATCATACATTTATTTTGCAGGACACAAAATTGTAGCTTACTTTTAGTGTTTAGGACATAACTATTAATATATGAGAATAAGGAATTAACGCTTTGTTTATTTTATCTATCTAAATAGTAATTTGCGCAAAGTTATGTAATCTTCTGCTACCAAAAAAACAATGGCCATTGTTTATGGAAATCAATAGGTATCTGCCCGTCCCTAATCCAATGTTACCAAATTCAATATGCTTAACCTCTTTTCTTTCTTTGTTTGAGTTTCTAAAAAACACCAAAAACCGTTAAAATATAACGCCAAGTATTGTATTTAACAATACGCACATGAATTCCGGGTAGGGGGTTGTTAAAATAGCCACTTTCGCAGATTTGTATTACGAATATGACAAATGTCAAAATAACGTGGAACTTTATGCCATGTGTTGCAACTGTCAGTATATTTAGACACGTGTCGATTTCACTAAGCGTTTCTTCAAAACCGGCCGCTTTAAGGTCCCTGAACATCTGCCTGAACTGAAAACTGGTTGCCAGAATTCGAATCCACGTCATTGCAATCAGAGATGGATGCATTGGGCATAGCTGTAAGGATAGGTTGCTCTGCCCAATGTGAATGCGTTGTCTGATTGCAATGGTGTATATTGAAAATTACTTGTATGTAGTACTAGTTTTTCCGTGGCAACGCCGCGGGTCTAAAGTGTAGCAGGTAGCTCTATTTTACTTACATGAAAACTTAACTAGGTTTTTTTATATATCGCGAGCTTGCGTTTTTATACCCGCGGTCAAAAACTATGCCTTCAGGGCCAAATCCTAAACTATACTAAATAGCGAAAAACAGTCGAAAGGAGTGTCCAGGCTGATTTTGACGAAAACTGTATAAATACACCTGTATTATTGTGAAATAAAATAAATAAATTATACCACCTCATATTGTAAGGATGAATTTTTATGAAGGTCTGTCAAACGGCAAACCAAGGAAACGGGTTGTTTTTAATAAAATGTTGTATTTGCCTTGGTTTGCCGTTTGACATTCCTTCACAGAAATCGATACTTACAAGCTACACTATGATTTGGTATCAATAATACAGGTGTGTTTATTTTTTCAAAATCAGCCGATTCGATATCCCTGAAAAGGGTAATTGATTTTTCAAAAATCTAATGATGCCTTTAACTTTTACTTTAATTTTCATCAAAATCGGCCTCAAGAATCCTTTGAGTATTTTTTTCTACTCCGAAAAATGAATATAAATCTGTGTATAAACCTTCTTTAAAAAAAAACGTCGACGGCGAAAACCACCTAAAAATCCGTTGTGTCGTTAAGGAGAAGCTGTGGATATACAAACCGATAGACACGGAAAGCGATTTTGTTGTATAATATGCAAAGGGTGACAGCGCCCAAATGCGGCCGAATAACATACGGCGGTTACAACAATTCCTTAATTTCAAAATAACGTTTTTTATTGTATGAGTTCAGCAGGCAGGCAGACGGTCCACCTCATGGAAACGGTTACTGTCCCTATACATTTGTAATACCTACCAAAAGTGCTACCAATGTGCTGTCTTTCTCTAATGGACAAAGCCAGGACATTGAAACCTGGCCACTAATATCGGAACACAACTCAAGGCTAGCGGCATACTCTAGACCAAGGGTGATGGCCATCCAGACTTGCAAATATCTTATCACCCGGCTGTGGGCTTATTTGTCGCCTCTTACGACAGTCTGCCCGGCCGTAGGAAATTGTTTACTTACTCCGCTCCGGCACCGTTAAATGAACGTATATTACATTGATGGATATTATTTTACTTTAGATCGTACTTTATTGCAATAAAGTTCGTAAATTTTATAAGAATATGTAACGGTCAGCATTTTTCGTTTGGGTTTAACACTTTTTTTCTCGTCTACTTTCCATCCGCCGAGTAAACTGCAATAAGGATCTTCGTTTTATTTATAGCCTCCGGCACGATTCTTGAGCGGTCACTTTTTCTTACAAACACTGAAATTTCGTTCCTTTTTTGAAGTATCAGATATTGTCCCTTTCGAACAAAGAGACAGAAACATAATATTGTCGATAAATCTCATTAAATTGGCTACGATCAATGCGCAAAGTGATCTCTGCTATTCCACCGACCGCTCAAGGTTCGTGTCGGGAAATACGCTTATACTAGAGACAAAAAAAATATTCCGTAAAATTCACTAGACAGACAGAGCTACTTTCGCATTTATAATATTAATAAGGATTATATTGTTCATTTGTCCAGTTGTGCACAGCGCTGAGCATCGCTCCGGCGCAGTACGTGACGATGAAAGGCATCCTTCTGCGGCGTGCGCCCGCGCATGACAACGACACGGACCTCACGATCAGACACTACCTCCACACGGCCGGATGGATCAGGAACTAGGTGTACAGCCCCTTTCACGAACCCCCGCGCAAGTTAGTTTCTCTACTCCTTATACGGTACATGCGCTGTCAAACTGGTTTGATTGTTTGATGGTTTTTGAAGTTCTTGTTAGCTAGTTTATGATAGTATGTTGTTATTGATCTTATTGCCTTTAATGGTCGGTTACTATATCTTACTATTCATTGATGGCCCGTTCCTATACATTTACCTTAATATCGGTTAAAATTTGTCATAAGGTCCATATAATAATATCAAAATTCAACTGATGGTAAGGCAAATGAATAAATAGTAAGACATAAGAACCGGACATCATTTGCTTCACCATCGGTTGAATTTTGAGATTACTTATATGGAGCTGATTATAAAATTTAAACGATAATGAGGCAAGTGGACGGTCGGTAAGATATAGAAATCAGCCGTTAATTTATAAACAAGAAATCTAAAAACATTTGCATCATTTCACCATTCTCGGTCATTCATACAGTCTATTCCAATTGTGTTTTTTTAATAGCGTCAATCTACACAAGCAGTATTTTTACAATTTTATAATATTACTAGGGGATCTAGCAGACCTTGTTGCCCTAAAATACAATTTAGAACCAGATTGCAGCACTGCCTACCAATTGAGAATCTAAACCAATCCGGGACCCACTTGAACACTCACAAAAAATTTCATTAGGCTTCAGTGACATACACACGCACAGAAGAATTTTATATATAAAGATAGAAGATGTAACCAATCTTTAGATGGGTCTAGTTTGTACAGTCGAGATATGGAAAGGTTCATCACTTTAAAATCGAGTTTTGCTTGCATAGTACAAGATACAGTACTGCCAAATTCTTAATAAAAGTTACGTTTATAAAATATAGAAACGTGAAAAAAAAAATTGGATGTTAACAATGACTGACACTGAGATTAACAATAGTTTTAATCACCAGAAACAAGGAGGATATATATATCCGTTACGCTTGTCATAAATATTAAAACCAATAAAAAGGTTTTACATCTCTAAATAATCTTCTTAGACAAGATAGAAAATCTAACAACTTTGATCTAAGTAACTTTAAACTTTATTTGTTTAATATTAAACATAATGTTAAACATATTTTTTTGTGGAATAGTCTATTCTGTGACTTCGTTTGAAAAGTGGTGGTGCTCATGGAATATTAAATGAATCAATGCGAAAGCTGGCGAACATTTTCATACCACAACTGTACAGACAATGAACTTAAAAAGGAGCAAAATATCAGTGAGGATAATTGGACCAGCAGATTCCGAAAATGCATTTTTTACAATTTTTGTCTGTCTGTTTGTTAGAGCATCACAAGAAAACTACTGTACAGATTTAAATGAAATTCGATGCAAAGCTAGCTTATGTTCATGAAAACTTTATTAAATTCATTTGTTTATGCGTCCAAATGCTAATTATATTATTTTCGGTGATCAAATTTGCTTGACAGCGCAAAAATATAGATGATATATGAAAACTTATGTACATTTTGTATCGCTATATACATATATGATTTTACTGTAACATTATTTGGACAAAGCGGTTGTGAAACGGGCCATTTATATCTTGCGATTTAGATAACATTGAAATCATCTAAGCAATGTAGTATTTTAAATTAGTTTTTGGGCTATGTGAATTCTTTACCAATCACATGGACCAAAAGAGATGATGTTGTATTCAACATATTTGTACCGTTTCTGTAGTAATTGGGCAGCTGTTTATATGCCCCTCCGAAGTAGGCCTTTGCGTTAACATTTTATACAGTGCGCTGTTCAGGCGTCACGTTCGAATGCTCCACTTGTCAAATCTATTAACTCAAATCAAATCTAATCTTAATGTCAAAGCACTAAGTTTTATCCGTGCAGGAACGGAGAAAGAATACAATTTCCTGCGGCCGGGCGGCCTGTCGTAAGAGGCGACAAAACAACCCACAGCCAGGTGGTAGGGCATTTGCCCGACTGGATGACTACCACCCTTGGTCTAATGTATGTCGCCATAACAACCATGAGTTGTGTTCCGGCATTAGTGACCAGGTTCCAGTGACCCTTAAGAGAGCAGCAGCGTATTTGTAGCACCTTTGGTGTTGCAAATGTCCATAGGCGATGGTAACCGCTTTCCATCAAGTGGGCCGTTTGCCTGTCTGCTAAACTCCTGCAATAAAAAAAAAAGTTGGCTCCTAAACTATAAATATCAGTTTTTTTCTAATAAGCAGTATTAACGCCACTAAGTGATATTTATTTATCGTTAAATAATAATCAATGTATGTATCATTGAATAATAAATAATTTATTTCATTATTATTTTATTGTTGTTCTCAACCTTTTGTTTTATAGAGGTAATCGATTTAACAAGTGAGACAGACGTTTTTTAAGGTCTCTTTCAAACACGTTTCCATATTGTCACCGAACTATCAGACACGTGTGCAGACCAGTTTATGGAACGGAATAATTATAGTGCGCATGCGTCCGGTTGTTTTAGATTGGTGTTAGAACAGAGGTATATTATTTTGAGTAGCATTAAGGGAATTAAAGAAAATCTGATTGACTTTTGTTTTAGCTAAATAGCATAGATGTGAGTAAATCTATATAACATAGACAAGAGTTGGGAGTCAAATGAAATAGTTTAACCCATATCTTGTGACAATAAATACGGACATAGTTGAAACTATACAATCGTAGGCACCTACCCCAGTGATTGACACCCTGTTAATTTATTCGAAACTAGGATATGCCCCCGACTTCGTTTACGCTTGACTTGAAATTCCTGCGGGATTTCAGGACGCAAAGTACCACAGCATTAGAAAAATTGTAATCTATCGTTTTAGTGAAAATTTGTGCCGGTGTAAGATAATATTTATGCACCCGAACAACTACTAACCGCTTTCAGGATAATGCCCGTGGGATTCCCAGGATAAAAAATATCACACATTTTATTACATAAAATTTGCTATCAATTAGTGAAAAAATAGTTTTTTTTTATCTGGCCATTTTAAATTATACCCAGTCAAATTCCAGCGGGATTGCCAGGAAAAAAGTAGCGCAGATTTTAAATCTAAGAATTTGCTGTCGACCAGCGAAACCCGCATCGAAATCGGCCCAGTAGTTTTTACGTGAATCCCAAACAAACAGACAAACCGACAAATTATTATTAAAAATCTAATAAAAATCGCATCGTGTTCTCCATCGTTTGTATACCCTATTCCCGTTGTTGTTTCTTAATAGCTTCAATGTATAAACGTTTTATAATATTATCTATAATAAATTAAGAAATCTTGATATTTTTATTTCGTAGCCTTACAATATTATTATCATTTTACGACTACAAAATAAAAAATGGATCATTTGTAATATTTCTATTAATTAAATAGAGTGTCAGTCATAGATGCCAATAATTGTATAGTTTATCCTAATTTAAAAAAAATATGCTAAATTCCAAACAAATTCGACTGAAAAAAATTCAGACTGTCGCATAAATTATAAAATAAGACAATATCGTTTCAAGTTCCATGGGAAATCATTTTAAATGGTGTGATTGGACATTTAACGTAAACGTTTTAATGTATAAATCGGTATAAGGTGTTATTTTAAATAAAATCTAGAGAAGTATAAGTAACATGACATTAATGCAATGAAAAATATTATTTAAAAAAAATATTGGTTGGTTTTCTGTCTCGCTTAATATATCGTAATAGGTAATAGGAAAGAAAACACCACCACGAAATAGGAAAGACGAATGTAAAACAATTCTAGTTTTTGTCTTATATACCCACATTCATAAATTCATTAATACTAGTTATCAATAAAAAATATTACATGGTATTATTGAAATCACCCGGTGTTCTGTAACTTTTTAATTTGAAAGGGATATTATCTCAAATATGGATTCGCGAATGAATAATGTTCTAAAATAAGGGCTCTAGTTAGTGTATACTCTAGTTAGTGTATAGAGTATGCACAAACAATATACATTAATTTTCAAAAAGCAAGCGGATACGCTATTTGATTTTAAGCGAAAGTGCTATGTATGTACTTTCAAGACAATAGGAAACTTGCGTTAAAATTTACAATGATTCAACAATAATATTTGTGGAAAGTGTATTTATTACTACAAGATTATTCTAAATATCTTACTACTACTATAAATGTGAAAGTTTTGGTGGATGTTTTTGGTCAAGCACGACTGAACTGATTTGGATGAAATTTGGCACAGAAATAGAATAGTCTGGAATATCACATAGGCTACTTTTTTTCCGGTTTTTTAACGCAAGCAGACACGCGGGCTAAAGCTAGTTCGCAATATTTTAACCGTAAATTGGAGCGCAATTTAGTGGTAACTTTTGCATTAAAGCGTTACAATTTGTGCATATTTTGATACTCATTTTTGGTGTAATTTTGATATTTATTTTTGGTGTGTTGTTGTAATTTTAAAATCTTGTTTATGGCGTGACCATGTTCTGTTATTACACTAAACAAATGTAGAAAGGTACAAGCAGAAAACTGCTTGGAAATTAACAATCCCGTAATGTGCATACAGAGCACTTTCTTGACCATAGACAATGAGCGGATATTATCATTTTCATTGTTTATGTCTCGAGCTGTCTTGACTTTGTTTACATGATTATGTATTGTGTTTTTATACTTGAATGTTAATATATTTAATGGTAATATAAAATTAAGTAGTAATATTTCTTATGAAGCTTTGTACATATGATTGTTTATGGACGCTAAAGCCGTTATTGAATGTGGTTGGGATACATTCGAAGGCCTTTTTATAGAAAATCGTAATATAATAATAAACGTCCCACTGATGGGCTCCCCCCCCCCACTATAAGGGAACGGACAGTAAACCCGCCACGCTTGTCTGAGGCGGCTTTTCAGATATGACACATCGGATATCTCGAAGTGAAGTGCAGGTTTCATCACGATGTTTTGCTTCACCGTTGTTAGCACGTGGCAATTTTAACAATAGACACGTGAAAATTCGTCATAATAATCCTGAATAATAAAGCACACTTTAAGGATATAATTAACTATTTTTTAGGACTACTTTTCGTTGTAAAAATATATTTCTTATAAGTTAAGCTTCTCGTTTCCTAGATCAAAAGGTTTCTAATTACAACTGCAGTGTCTAAGGATCGTTTGTACTTAATTTTGTAACAAACGGTTCATCTGCAAGACTGAATGAATAAAAAAAGGTCGTCAGTGCAGTCTTGTAATAAATTTCGTTTATATAAATATAATAATATACGACTTCGAATGTATCTTTAAATGACAAATCGCAATAATTCCGGTTTTAAGCTGGAATTATGTTATTTATTGTTAGCGTAGCAGAATTTAGTATTAGAATACAGTTTGATTACCAAAAAATGAAGTGGGTAATGGAATAATGTTTTAGATTTAAAGGTTTTAGATTTTTAAGTAGTTTGAATGCGTATTATCATGGCACAGGTGCACATGTCTCGCAAATATTCAGATATAGGCATCGCCTAGGTTTCTTCACGTTCAAAGAAGACGGATTATCTTAGAAGCAAGCTTATGACGAATTTTGGCAGTCGAATTCCAAACCTTGTGATGTGGCCTCACTATTAGAGTAACGGCGATATCGTAAAGGTAACTCTGGTGGTCTGATGTCCAAAATTCTTTATGGTCTTGGGATATTATCATATTATGCCTTATAATAAATTACGATTGAATTGTTCTAAATATTTGTGTCTATTATTGTTATTATTTGCTATAATAATGTAGCATACTATGCCATAAGCATGAAAATGTTAGGTTAGATAGTATCTGTGTATAACTACATGTGACACGTGATCTGACACCTAAACGCTCGTGTACACGATCCCGCCAACACACCATTGTGGCGCCGCCAACGCGTCGTCGCCGCACTTTCGGTCGCATATATCTACATACAAATTCACAGATATCATTGCGGTGGTGGCGCGACAGCGGCGTGTCAGTATTGCTGTCTACACAAGCGTTTAGTTTCTGCTACTCGTAACAACGTTCAAATTATACTGCGAAGATGCTATTCGCGTAGCATGAAGTGCAATATAGCCTGGCTTGTCACTAAATTTGACATACAGACTATCAGCCCCTGTAGACAAGTTGCATTAGTGCTAAACGAATAGAATAGAAAATGTATGGGAATGACGTATAGTTGTGTTTTATAGCCTGAAGCAGGCAAATAGGCAGACGGCCCACCTGATTAAAAGTGGTAACCGTTTACCGTTATGCTAATTATTATGCCTATTCCCATACATTTTCAATCTACTCGTTTAGCGCTAATGCCACTTGCCTGGAAGGCCAGTACAATTTGAGCGTTGGTACGACACTTTGATTTTAAGTTTAACGAATGAATGAGACGATGTCTGTATTGATCTCTTTGAATGGTAATTTAAATATTTATCTGTATTTTACTGGGTTTATTTATAAACGGTTGAAGGTATTCCGAAAAATTCCAAGTACGTTTCATTAGTGTAAGTAGTTTAGATGTTGTGGTAATTAGTGCTTACGGTATATTATACCATTTCCTATTGTGTAGTTATTGACAGATTGATATATTGAGGACGGTGTTTAGATACTAGTGTCTGGTTTTCCATTGGTATGATTACGATAGGTTACTTTGCGACACGGAGAAGTTGATCAGCATGCGCCGCTGCGTAAACACTTATGATGCGGTTTATTCTTTTACCTAACTTTGGTAAAATCTGATAAAATCTCCAGACAAGTAATTTTCAACCAATGCTAATATAATAGAATGGGTATGTAACATGTAAAGTCCCGGCGGTAATAAAAAATATGAATGAATGAAACACTTTATTGTTCACCAAAAATTTTAAACTACGTGCTTATAAACTAGGTACAATAAATGTCGAACAAAGGACTGCCTTATGGCTTAAAGCGATCTCTTCCAGGCAACTCCCATGCCATGCCATACATATGCATAGCATTGTATATTTTATTTGGTTATCACACTTATAACGTTATTTTTTATTTGTTTACTTTTTATGGCTTTTAATTATCGAAAAGAGTAAAAAATATTTAAGAAATTTAAAGTCGCAAAACGCGCTAATTGAATCGTGACTTCATTCTTAAAGGTGTACTTTATGGAGTGTTTTGATCTGTTGTCAGCTTTCTTGCCTTATAAACGTGCCAAAATGGCGGCGTTTAAATAGCCCGAATCCGATTGCAGTTTTAAAATATTATTTTTATGCTATAATTGTTAACATTTTTATTATATACGGCTATGTACTAATGTAGATAAAATTTATAATATAATATAAAAATAATACTTATTTCGCAGGTTTTCTTACATACCTATCTGCTGTGATGAGTTTAAATGGAAAACCAGTCATATATTGCACATAGTTATTGAATTCTTATGGCTAAATTCACAATACCGCGTGTTAAGGCATAGATAAATGCGTTCACATTAATTATAGTCCACGCCAATATTTATGGCTGCTATACTGTGCAATTTATACAAAATCGGGTACTGCATTGCCTGTTTAATTGCTTATCTAGATATGGCTTCATTAGAGACGCCATAATATTTGGCCCAGACTACCGTAGAAGAACGCTGAGAAATGGGCCGTAACACGCGGTTACATGTTGAATTTTGTAATACTATATGAATTTAGTCCATTATTCAGAGATAAACATGAAATTCAAATATGCGAAGAACATGGTACGATTGTTATTCTGTTCTCATTATACTTTATAATTCAAGGAATATCTATGTTTGATAATGTGCCAGTATGTATTTTTATTATTGTAAGGAAAAACGATAATCTACTTTTCACACATCGGCAAGGAGATGGTCGGAACATAAAACAATGAAAATGTGATTTTTAATTTTTATAGCTAAGAAATAAAAAAATATATACTTACTCCGTTGGCTCAGCGACCTAAAGTGGGCCTTGGCCCCAGAAAAGAGAGAATGCCATTGTTCTCTGTCCTGCGCATTTTCATGATAATTATTGGCTCGTAGCTTCGACAGGTCAGCCTCCACTCTGTTTTTCCAGCGATATGTTGAACGGCCGACCTACCGGCCGTTCCAAATATGCTTTCCTCCCGCTGCGATCCATTCCCATTCGTTCTACGTGACCGAGCCTGCGGAGGCGGTGAGCTTTTATCCCTCCTATTATGCTAGGGTCGGCCACGAGATTCTCAATTTCGAGGTTGTTTCGGACCTTCCAGCTACCATCCCCTCTCTTTGTTGGACCCAGAATCTTACGAAGAACCTTCCTTTTTGCTACTAAAAGCTGGTTCCTTTCCTTGAGGGTAAGCGTCCAAGAACCATACATCAGGATGGGCTGTAGCACGGTTTTATAGATCCTGATTTTCGTTTTTCTGTTTATAAGCCTAGACACCAATATACCTACCAGCAGGGCTGCACAATACCTCAAGGCGTTTTGTATACGTATAAGTATTTCATCCTTTCTGGTGTGTGTCGGTGACTGTGCAGCCCAGATATTTGAATTTGGCTACCCCTCTATATACAACATTTCCAACGTGTAGGTTCTGATGTGGCATATAAATATTTCTGTATCGCTTCATGTTGAGATATTTTGTTTTCTCGTGATTTATTTCCAGTCCAACCGAAAAAATTTGACTAAAAAATTATACACAAATCAAATAGATCCAAAGCATCAAGAATATGAAGCTTTGAGTTTGACATCTTAAAATCAGACATAATTCAAAAGTTATTTAAGTTGTACCACTATTCTTGTCGATGTGGTTGTAGATTTTTTTAGGAATGTAAACAACGGTTGGCCTTTTAATTCTTATTAATATATTTTTTTATATTATTAAAATGAAGCAAAAATCTTACTTTGCTGGCATATACGATGGATTGGATGAATTTGTAAACTTTTGTCGATAGGTAATGACAATTTATCGTCTTGATTTTTTCTGTCGTCAAGCAAAAACTAGGCTCAAAACTATGTACATAAAATTAAAAAGTACAATACGATATTGTAAATTATGATTATATTAAGTAAATGATTCCAAAATGAATAAAAACATGAACTTGATTACCATATTTTTTATTTATTTTTAAATGTTTTATTTCAATTTCTGATTATTCGGTTTTGGCATATCTTCCAAAAGCGCTGGTGGTGGAGCATTCTGAAACCATACGTGCCTTAGAGCCTGTAAATGATCAAAATTAAAACATTTGTATAATTTACTATCGAATTTGCGAAATTCCCTTTTGTTTAAGATGCTTAAAACAATTTTTCAGAAGCAATTCGATAACAGTGACTGACAGCTAACATTAAGGGGGTTGTAGTAATGAAATTACTAATTTATTTTTCTAATCTTGAATTAAAATCAGGAATTGTACAAAAATGTTTTTTGTGCAAACGTGTTGAGTTTGAGTGGAACATTTTGCGAAAACGTGGTCGCTAGTTACAGGAAATTATGCTTGTATTATATTACGTACATATGTACATAAAATAATATTGTCGCAAAATAATCAGACATTTCGTCGTTAAACCTTATATATTTACAAAAAAAATAAATGTCAGCATGTGAACTAAAACGTAATACTTTTACGCTCATAGCTGACCAAAACCCAAGATTAACAATACATCAGTTGTTTATAATGTTTCTGTATCACTATAACGCTCTTTATATCAAGCTGGGAGACAGTTGTCCCCTTGAAAGTATAAATATATTTTAGTATCTAAATATTTACTTAGTCTGGCCATAAATACTGTTACAATTAAAAAGAAACAAAATATTACATTTGAATTTGGAATCTGTCATTTTTATATGATTGTTCATTGTGTTTTCTCATTTTGGTGCCAATACATTGTACAACATTTTGCGATATTAAAATGGAGTGGGGCGGTAAAGAGAAACGAATCGCTGTGATTGCATTACACAAAGTAGGTATGAAGCCAAATGCAATTTTTAAAACTTTCCATATGCTTGGTATTAGTCAAATGTTTGTGTACCGGGCTATTAATAGGTACAACGAGAACTCCTCTGTTTGTGATAGAAAAAGATCTGGCCGTCCACGTAGTGTTCGTACGAAAAAGGTGGTCAAAGCAGTAAGGGAAAGAATTCGAAGAAATCTTGTCCGGAAGCAAAAGATTTTATCTCGGGAGATGAAGATATCATCTAGAACCAGGTCGCGTATTTTAAAAGATGACTTAGGACTTGCAGCCTATAAGAGACGCACTGGTCATTTCTTAACTCATAATTTAAAAAAGAATAGGGTGGTAAAATCGAAACAACTACTGAAGCGGTACGCAAAGGGAGGTCACAGAAAAATCGTGTTTACGGATGAGAAATTTTTTACAATTGAGCAACATTTTAACAAACAAAATGACCGTATTTATGCTCAAAGCTCTAAGGAAGCTTCTCAATTAGTCGACAGAGTCCAACGTGGGCATTATCCGTCTTCAGTGATGGTTTGGTGGGGTGTTGAAGGAATGAATGTGAGTGACAGCCATATTTTTGTAAAAAAGGTATCAAAACATCGGCACAACTGTATAAAAACAATACCATTCTTGAGAAGGTAGTTAGACCCCTTAACAACACCATGACCGATAACCAAGAATGGTCCTTCCAGCAAGACTCGGCGCCGGGTCATAAAACTCGGTCCACGCAGTCTTGGTTGGAAACGAACGTTTTAAACTTCATCAGAGCTGAAGACTGGCCGTCGTCTAGTCCCCATCTTAATCCGCTGGATTATGATTTATGGTCAGTTTTAGAGAGTACGGCTTGCTCTAAACGCCGATAATTTGGAGTCCCTAAAACAGTCCATACTATTGGCAGTGAAGAATTTTCCCATGGAAAGAGTGCGTGCCTCTATTGATAACTGGCCTCAACGTTTAAAGGACTGTATTGCAGCCAATGGAGACTAATTCGAATAAAGTTTTTATATTTTAAATTGAGTTGTAGTGTTGTGACCAAATAAGTAATGATATCGATCGCATATATTTATTATGTTTTGAACAAAGACAAATACAACAAAAACATTCAAATATATTTTTTCAAGCTGGGAACACTCAATGGCCCACCGCCATTTTGTGTTTGTTTTAATCTGTCACTCGCAACAAGACGGTCGTGCTATATAGTCACTACATTTCTGTTCGCTGAGTTTTTTCACATTATCCATACGTTACGTTGTGTATTTTGTGTTCCTCCGTGTTGATTGCTGCCCAGCTGTCAAATATCAAAATGCCTAAAGGATCTGTTCTGAAAAGGCAGGCGAGAGAACTGGTGATCAAGGTTCGTAATTACTTTGAAGCAGAGTATCAAAATGGTGGCCCGCTATTACCACTGTCGCAAGTGCGAGAGCGTGTTGCGGCCGCATTAGGAATTAGTGGACCTACTGTTTCAAAAATTACTACCGAAGCTTACGGTACAAGCGGCATGCAGGAAAATAAGCTTCGTACGCCGAAGAAAAAACGCCAACCACGTCGTGTGACATCGGTTGACAACTTCGACGCTGACGCTATTCGCCGTCATATATATGACTATTACTTGCGCAAAGAAATTCCAACACTTAAAAAACTTGTTGTTTCTTTACGTGAATGTGGTTTGTTCCATGGCCAAAAATCGTCATTAAGCTTGGTTTTGAAAGAAATTGGATTTTCTTATAAAAAATCGGACAAACGTAAAATATTGATGGAGCGTCACGACGTTGCTATGGCTCGCTGCGAATTTTTGATCGAAGCCAAAAAGATATCAGATTGGTCAAATGTTATTTTCACTGACGAGACTTGGTTAAATGCAAACCACACAGTATCTAAGAACTGGACTGACGACACCGCCGCTTCCACTAGTTCAGTGCCAATGGGAAAAGGTGAACGCCTTATCATATGCCATGCAGGGTCTACGAAAGGATTCGTGTCAGATGCTTTACTGGCCTTTAAATCCAAGAAAACAGTGGACTACCACGAAGAAATGAACGCGGAGATTTACGAAGGATGGTTTAAAGAAATGGTGCAATCTCTGGAAGAACCGTCGATAATTATTATGGACAACGCTACATATCACTCCAGACAAATTGATAAAATGCCGACGCAGGCCAATAAAAAACAAGAGATAATTGACTGGCTCCAACGTCATGGCGAAAATGTGGATAATACTTTATTAAAAGTACAATTAGTGAATATTTTAAAATCGAAAAAAAGCCTCCCTAAAAGATATATTACCGACGAAATAGCTGCCGAATGTGGTCATTGGGTTCTTCGACTTCCGCCGTATCATTGCCAGTACAATGCTATAGAACTAATATGGGCACAAATCAAAGGACACGCCGCTCGAAACAATACCCATCCCCCTTTTACGGCAAACAAGATGTTAGATTTATTAAAAAATGCATGTGCGGAAGTAACCGCCGAACACTGGGAAAAAATTGTGAGAAGAACCCAAAACATTATAGCGTCGGATTGGGAAATTCATGTGGCATTCGATAATATAGAAGTACAGGAACTTATAATAAATGTTGGGGAGAGCTCATCGAGTGACAGTGACGATTCATCAGATTTTGATTAAAATAAATAAATAAAGAATCAACATAATATAATTACATCTTGTAATGAAATGTAATATTAGTTAATAAATTTGTACAAAATTATCCGGCAATAGTTTAGTTTCTTACACTTTGTAAAAAAATATCGGGTCTGTTATCGTGTTACGTTTATCGATAGCTCCATCCCTATCAGTTTCTCCGACTCTGCTATGACCTTGTACGTGCGTAAGCGTCATATTTTTATTAAATAAATGTTATTTGCAATAAAAATGTTTTTTTTTCTTTGTTACAATATTTATGGCGAGACTAGGTATTTGGGTAAATATAAATTGAATAAAATCTGAACTAACTTAAAGCATCTTAAAACTACTCAGTTAATTTTGCATTTCATTGTGCTGTTCGAAAAATTTACATTTTAATTTCGCTACTCTAAATGTAAAAAAATTAAAACACTTACTTCCTTAGCAGGTATCCTATTGTTAGCATCATACATAATGAAGGACTTGACTAAATGAATCGCATCAGGATCTACGTCCGACAAAAGTTCATTCCAAGGCGTCGGTTCTGATTCAGGGAATGTGATCTTGTGGAAATCTGGCAACTCTGTGTGTCCTGGCCAGATAAGTTCCGTGGGGGTGCCAAGGTGTTGAAGTACTATTGCTAGTTGTTCAATGTCTGATTCGCCCTGTCGAATGTCAGATTTTCATTATATAATAATTCAGCTAATACAGGTTAATCTGCTGGGATATGGACATGACAAATAAGAGAGTAAGCTAGCGATTTGCGTCGACGATCGCTAATGTCGATGATATGTTCGTGTAAGAAGGTTGAAAGAACTAAGCCAAGCAGCATTTCTAATCAGAAAAAATAATAACGAACTACCGAATCCTAGATTATATAAGAACGCATAATGCAGACCTAAATAAAAATGTACCTATATGCTGATAACTGTACGTTGTGAAATATTCCACATATCAAATAATAAGCACTGCAGTCCAGATCAACTATAATGTACATAACTTGAACCACTGTCACTATCTACTCAAAATTGCATAATTTTTGTGAATGGTTCTCAGTGATTGTAAGAAAACATTTTTAGCATTAAGTCCTTTGTAGGTAAGTATATTATAATTATATATACCTTGCTTCATTGTCTCTTCTGTTATTTTTAATTAAGTTGGTCAGTATGAGATATGAATATGATTAGTATTCCAGAGCAGACCTTTAATTTTAAAACTACTTTCAATGTACGAGGTGTTGCGGTGAAAAGTGAGATTTATATACGACGATTAAATTTAGTTATTACCTTTTACCTCTATTTGCGTATGAGTAGATAGTATGTCCTAGAATAGTGTGTGTTACTCATTGTGTACCTGTGGCACTAAATTATAATTATTTTTATTAAAAAAAAATTTTACCGCAAAGAGAGGTTGCTTGGTGATCATTTCAGCAATAATGCAGCCAACTGCCCATAAATCAACTTTTTCTGTGTAGTACCTAGCTCCATACAGCAATTCTGGGGCTCGATACCACCTGAACGATCAAACAAAGTGGTTTTGAAACCCTACCAGTCGTTTAAAGCCTTCTATTGCCCAATAAATGTATATAGTACCATCCGTTTTCTGTCTATTTTTGATTAAAATAGCAATAATATATAGATAATTCCAAGCAGTTAAGATTGTGTGACTGGCTAAAACCAATTTAGGGAAACCCGGCGGGTTAACCGAAGTTCTAGAAATGATGATTGTTGAAGAGATCAATATTCTTTTGTTAGTTACGAACCTTGTTGCGACTTGATGTGAATATGGTCTGCCGCCATTAGGCCAATACAATCGCGCTAGTCCCAAATCAGCAATTTTAAGTATACCCTCATGATTGATTAGTAAGTTTGCTGGCTTCAGGTCCTATAATTAAATTATAAATAGGAAAATAGCAAGGAAATTGTCATGATCAAATAAATAATGTTTAACAAATATGGTGGTAATCTATATTTTCCCCTTTGTGAATATTATGCCTAATGATGTTGGTGAATTACTGACATATAGTAACTATAGGTATACCTATAGATAAATTGTAGTACCCACCCTGTGCATCACGTAGTGGGCGTGCATGTATCGAGTACCTTTCAGCAGCATCTGAGCATAAGACTTGACTCTCGGCAGTGTCAATTCCTGCTGATTGTGATGCAACATCTCCCATAGTCCTGAACTCATGTATTCAAGCACAAGTACTAAACTCATTCCACGTGGGAACATGTCGTAAAGCTTTATTATCTGCAATAAATTATTCGTTAAAAGAAGATAACAGAAAGACGTTTACAAATTGAACGATTGTAAAAAAGCAACTAACATATTTACACCTTAGCAGCTGTAGTGCTTTGATCTCTCTCATTACGTTAACCGGAATGCCATCCTCCAGGTTCTTGATCAGGATTTTCTTGAGAGCCACATCGCGTTCTGTGGGATTATGTCGAGCTTTGAATACCAAACCGTGAGCACCTTCCCCAATCCGCCCTATCACAGTGTATTTGCTTACGTCACTATCCATTACTTATTCCCTCTATCAAGACCTTGAAAACATAGCTGAGTAAAACAATTTAGATTTCTATAATTATCTGATATAAATGAGATTAATAAATCTGTGCGACACAGTTATTTCCCCTTATAATTTATTATATTATTTCTCTATTTCTCTTTGGTTGTTGTTAAATTACTGTTGCTATGGTGTCCTGTTTGTAGCAGGTAGTGGTTACTGTATTGCTATTATCTACATATTTTATAGGTACGTACTTATATAATATTGCAAGACAGACTGTGGCAAAAATTTAAAATGTTTTATACATATATACATTTTAGAATAATTATGTTTTTTCAATTTTCTTATGCCATATTTTGAAACTATAAGTATATTGTTCTCAATTTAGGTATATTTGCCCTTGAAATAATAACATTTGTACGTTAACGCTATTGATGAGTTAGATGTTTGCACAGTTGTATTTTCCGTTAATGTCACAAGTTGTAGTGGCACCTTATTTTTCATAGCTTTTTCTTTATCAGTCCCCGTTGACTCATACGGTCGCACATTTTCATAGTTCAATAATTAATTTACAATATGCGGTTAAAAATCTTTTGTATAGGATTTCTACTCATAAACTTTTTCTATATAGTACATGGTGCATCAATTCTTGCTCTGTTTTCGTCTTTATCATATTCAGATCATTTGGTGTTCCGTGGTTATGTAAGTCTACTTGCCGAAAGAGGTCATTCTATTGTAGTAATGACACCATACCCTGGAGAATTCGATCAAACAGAACTTGAAAATATTGTAGAGTTAGACGTTGGACAGGAGTCAGCGCAATATTGGGATGAATACAAGAAGCTGATGACAAACAGCGACGACTACTTTCCAAGACAGAGACTTAGGAATGAGTTGTCAGTTAGACTCGCAATATCGCAATTGAGGTCCAAACAAATGACTGCGTTATTCATTAATCCAAACATTAAGTTTGACTTGGTAATAACGGAAGCAGATGTTCCAGTTTTGTATGCAGTTGCTGAAAAGTACAACTCGCCCCACATTGCAATAACGACTTCAAACGGTAAAATTCATCAGTATGAAGCGAAAGGGAGTCTCATCCACCCAATTTTTTATACAGACGTGAACACTCTTAACCATAGAAATTTGACATGCTGGCAAAAAGTTGTGGAGTTGTACCGTTTTTTTAAAACTAAGAACGAATATTACAATAATTACCAGCCATTGTGTGATTTGGCGGCTAAGAAAATTTTAGGCTTAAAAAGAGATCTGCAGGAAGTTGAATATGATATAGACATGCTTTTAATAGCTAGTAATCCAGCTCTAATTGGAAATCGTCCAGTTGTACCTGCAATTCAGTTTGTAGATCGTATGCATTTAACACCTGGCTTGCCCTTACCCAAGGTAAGCATAAGTAACATCTTAAATAAAGTAGGTAGTAACTTTTTCTACATTTGTGATTATGATTTTGTTATAGTAAAAATATATCATTGATATTATTGTAATTTTTTAGGAACTTCAAGCTGTTCTGGACAAGGCGACAAAAGGGGTTGTTTACTTCAGTATAGGGGCCATGCAAGATTCCGAACAATTATCTGTAAGTTTACTGAAAACCTTAGCAGAAGCCTTCCAAGAATTGCCTTTTACTGTTCTCTGGAAGATTGGTAACATTACCATGATTAAGAAGCCTGAAAACGTAATAGCCCATGAATGGTTTCCACAACAACAAGTGCTAGGTAAGAAATTAAGAATTGTTTGGTTATTACATTTAGAATAATATTCATTTTCATATTTTTACATTTACCGCGACGCAATGCTAATAAGTGCTCTAACATTCGATGTAACTTGATTATATGTTCTGAAGATGCTATGAAGTGATTATTAATGATTCCAGCGGTAAATAGATATTGAAAGATACCTTTGAGGCTTTGTTCCTTTGCATATTTTTTTCTACTTCATAAGTTTTTTGATATTCTTTATTGTGAGACCATTGGTATTCATCGCTTAAGACGTCAAACAAGTATTTCTTGAAATTAACAGGACCCGGTAGAGATGGCGTGGGTAATCTCTATTCCCGAAATAGTTTGCCAATTTCCTTGAAACCTAACGATGTCAGCGTAAGCAATTCACTTGTAGTTTATACAGGAACTTCCGCGTGATTCCATCCATTCCTTGCAGTTTATTGACGATGATTACAGTACCTAACGACCAGCCGAATTTGAGCTGACCGGGATCTTCAAATGAAAGACTGGTTTAGGTTATAACTTCATTTTCTTTCAAGACACTTACAAGATACGTATTCTGCTCGCAGGCCGACACTATAATACATTCTGTTGTTTTGGAAGCCGTTCCTAGATTTAAAAATTAAATAAATTATATTTCTTAAAATATTATAACGACTAACGAGGTAAGTCGTTAGAGTACAGACGTTTTATTTAGAATACACATACATACATAACTTCACGCCAGTTCCCTTGCGGGGTAGGCACGAACAACAGAGCGCCATTTAGGCTTATTCTTACACACCTCACTTGCTTCTTTGACATTCATAACTCTTGTCATGCACGCTCGTCTGTTCTTAAGGCTCCTGACATCACCTTCTGCTAGTACACGATCAATTTGATCATGGAAGGTGTGTCGTGGCCTTCCGCGACTTCTGCATCCATCCACTTTTGCATTGTATATCTGTTTAGTCATTCTTTCATCATGCATTCTTTCCACATGCCCGAACCACCGGAGCATTCCTTTCCTTACCTTCACCCCAACACTCTCTTTCAGAGAGAATAGAATAATTTAGTTTTAACTAAACACTAAATAACCTTAAGCTTCTCTAAACTCTTACATTATTGGTAATTTTTATTATTGTTTCTTTGTATAATTTTCATTCCTTTTTCTCTTCTTATTTTTACTCTTATCTGTGGAGGCTTATTAATAGCTTCTCTAAATCTATCTTATTTTTAGTTATTATTAATGATAGCTGTTAGCCCCCCAAATAAAAAAATATATAAAAAATCTTTTAAATGAACGTCTTCAATTTTTGTAACTCTTTATAGTATAAAAATATATAATTACCCACCTATATTTTTAGCTCATCCAAATGTAAAGGCCTTCATAACACATGGAGGTGCTCGTTCTTTAGAAGAAGCTGTGTTTTACAAAGTACCAATAGTAGGATTTCCAATAGTCCGTTCAAGAAAAGTATTCATTGAAGAAATAACGAAGTATGGAGCTGGTGAAATTGTAGATCCCTATTATTTAGACAAAGAAACATTCAAAGCAACAATCACAACTGTCGTGAAACAGGAAAAGTAAGTTTACTTTCTCTAGGTAATCGTATCTGCATGTTCATTACCTATTTATTTTATCCTACAATATGGATTATCCATAATCAATAATAAATAAAGAGTACTATACTCGGTTTTGCCAGTTGGTAGGGTATTTGCCCGACTGGATGGCTACCACCCTTGGTCTAAAGTATGTCGCCATAACAACCTTGAGTTGTGTTCCGGCATTAGTGACCAGGTTCCAGTTACCCTTAAGAGAGCAGCAGCGCATTTGTAGCAACTTTGCTGTTGCAAATGTCCATAGGCGATGGTAACCGTTTTCCAGTGGGCCGTCTGCCTGTCTGCTGATCTCCTGCAATAAAATAAAATAAAAAAAAACGGAACATAATTATTACGTTATTGTTATGATTGGTTACAAGCTCGGTACCTAGATGAAACCATGAAGCTACATGCTTAAGGTCTCTCGGGTCTTTAGAGATTACATAGTTGCTAGCGACAACCGATCTTCTTATAAACTTATTTCCGGTTCCTTTATCTTACTCATTTGATCGCCTTACCATTGGTAGAAATTTGACATTACATGTATGGAGCTAATGTCAAATTTTAACCGATAGTAAGGAAAATGTGAACGGTTGGTAATTAAAAACCTGTATATGGTCATGCAAAAATAATATTATGAATGCTAATCATCGGATAAAAATGTAACTTGAAAAGCTCCTAAATTATACATCATGAGTCGTCATCTCCCGCTTATTACAAAATAAAGTACATGCTGTTATGCCAAATCAGTCAGTTTATTTTCAACTTCGTTTAAACAGCGTATCAAAACGAAACTAAATGCTTATAAATGTTACCAGTACCTACGTAAGATTACGATTAAAGACTATTGATAACACTGACATTACACGGATCAACCAAATTTAATCAATTTGGTTGAAAGGCACTGAACTGAAAAGAAACGACTATATTCAATGACTAACTCAATTTTATATTTACATGACTCACTGGTTGATTCATCGAAATTGCAAGACAGAAATGTAACGTCTAATATCGAGGTAACACGTTCAGCGTGGAAGTAACTATCGAGTATTTAAAGTACAGGGGTTGTCGTTTTTGGTTGATTTTAGAAGAATATAGCTTTAGATATTGTTGTAAGGTATTGATGAATTATGTGCCTACCATGTAATTTGTAGTATATACTCGTTTCATTGGGGCAAAGAAGAAAATAATTATTGACGTTCGTTTCAGATACAAAAATGCTATTACCAAGCTTAAAAATTTGGTTGAAGATTCACTTATTTCTGGTCCGGATAATGCTGTTTGGTGGACTGAATATGTAATTAGTCACAAAGGCGCTAAACATCTTCGAGCACCAGGAGTGGGGGTTACCTTCTTCCAATATTACATGCTCGATCTACTAACTTATTTCTTGGTTGCAGTTTTTGTTATTTTGCTTCTTGTTTTCAATATGTTACGTAAGACTTGGATAAGTTTAAAAGTACGTTTTACCAACCAAAAGAAACTGCCGCAAGGTGGAAAATTTAAAGCCTTATAAAATTGTATTTTGGATATAATACTAAAGCTTTGTTTTTTTTATTCAAATATTGTTTCATTTTATATAAGTAGATTGGTCTGGCGAGGTATTGAGTTATAACATGTCGAGGATAATAAACATAGACCAAGTACTTACTTACATTTCGATATATACGGGAGTGATTCTGTAGATCTTTCTTTGTTTTTATCCTACCCTAAAATGCTACATACAGTCAAACCTGAGTAAGTGAGAACTGGGTAAGCGAAAAACTTTATTAAGTGAGAGTATTTACCAGGTCCCGTCATTTTGCCTTCCTAGTACCTCTATAAGTGAGAAACATAAAACCTGTATAAGTGACAGTCATTTTCCACGCGTGAACCTCTTTAAGTGAGATTGATACTTGCCGATACCTCTATAAGCGACAGTTAAACGCGTTTAACTTTTGCTATACAATATGACTCATAAATCTTAAATGAGTCTTATATTCTTTAATTCAAACCAAATGTGCGTCTTATTGTTTTGTTATTATAGTTCGAGGAACTCATTCTATTCAAAAAGCCAAATGTGCCAAAAATGAAAAAAAAATGAAGCCATCCAATCACACATTTTGGATAGAGAGGTGGAGAAAATTCCAACAAAACGAGAAGCTTTAAAGGCATTGGAGACTCTTCACAAATTTTATAATTTTGCGGCGGTTGATCAAACCATATTTGATCAAATTTATGAACTTAAAGAACATACACAAAATTTAGAAACAGAATCGCAAAAGAAATTAACAAATTTTTTCAAGTAATTGTTATTATAATATTATTTAGATTAAACATTTATGGTCACCTATTATTTCAATAAATATTTAATACCCATACATACACGTATTTTGTTTCTAATTGTGTCATATTTGCTATAGACCTCTATAAGTAAGACAGAACCCTTTTGTAACTTTGTAAGCTAGAAACTCGGGTTAGTGAGAAACCTCTATAAGAGAAAAAGAGATCCCTTGAGCTCTCACTTATCCAGGTTTGACTGTATATCATATCCCAATACTCCACAGCTTTGGTAAAACTAATTTTCATTGAAAAGTTTTTAAAGCAATACCTCTTTAAATACTCGTTCAGCATTTTCCAAGTTATAGTCCAAAAGTTTGAAGCAGATGACACTTTTAAATACGGAAGAAAATATTTATAATAATAAAAAAAAGCAGACAAGCTGAAGAAGCACCCGATGGACAGTGGGACCCTCAACTACTGTATGGATAGGTAATATGGACAGCTTTGACACCAAAGGTGCTACCAATGTGTTCCTGGCTTTATTGAAGGAGGAACTGAAACCTGGCCATTTCTGGCGAAAAACAATCAAGATTTATATGACGGCACACTAGCTAGACCAAGGGTGATAATTGGTAACCATCCAGACGGGCAAATGACCCCCCTCCCCTCTCCGGCTGGCTGGATGTTGCTCTGTGACAATATTTTTTGTTATAAAACGACTACGGTGTGCTAAAAATCGATGCTAAGGCATAACTTCGATTGAGTTGGTATGCATCATCTATATATAATGTAAAAGAAAGTCATGTTAGTTACACTATTTATAACTCAAGAACGGCTGTACCAATTTGGCTGAAAGTTGGTGGGAAGTTAGGTTAGAACTAGGAGACGGACATAGGATACTTTTTACCCCGTCGGAACCGGTAGATGGCGCTGATATCGGGTTCTAGAATCCTCCTAATCACCTGGAGTGATTTTGGTGATATTATTTTTGTATGGGTTCCCGGATGGTTTAAATCTATAATTGGAACCGGTAGGTGGCGCTGAGATCGGGTTCTAGAATCCTCCTAATCACCTGGAGCGATTTTGGTGTTTTTATTTTTGTGTTTTTTCAGAGCAGGATAACGTTTGTCGGGGCCGCTAGTCTATATATATATATATATATATATATATATATATATATATATATATATATATATATATATATATATATATATATATATATATATATATATATATATATATATATATATATATATATATATATATATATATATATATATATATAAAAGAAAGTCGTGTTAGTTACACTATTTATAACTCAAGAACGGCTGTACCCATTTGGCTGAAAATTGGTGGGGAGGTTGCTTAGAACCAGGAGACGGACATAGCATTCTTTTTATCCTGTCTGAACCGGTAGGTGGCGCTGAGATCGGGTTCTAGAATCCTCCTAATCACCTGGAGCGATTTTGGTGATTTTATTTTTGCATGTTTGAGTGGGTTCCCGGATGGTTTAAATCCACAATTGGAACCGGTAGGTGGCGCTGGGATCGGGTTGTAGATTTTTATTTTTTCAGAGCAGGACAACGTCTGCCGGGGCCGCTAGTATTATATATATCTCTTGTTTAATTGCTGTAAGTAAGTTGTTCATTAAATTAGTAAACAATAAAGCATATACCTACAACTTCTTTTAATAACACTCACACAATAGATATCAACTAAGAAGATTGATTGATTATCGTACATCATAAATTAAGAATTTGTCTTATTAAAAATAATAACCCTTGTGGGTTCTTTTTAGGTGGTAAAAGAAAATATATAGTATCATTATTTGTCCCCAACAACCGATTTTATATTATAGAATGAGAGGTGAAGTATAAATAGATATGGTTTATATTTATACAAAAAGCCTTTTTTTAGTAAGTTTTTAAATATTCACAAAAATATTGTTTTCCGAACGGATTCTATTTTATAATCAGTAATTAATAGACATTGACACTGACAGTTGACTTGAAGGTTGAGAATAGCTGTGTTTCTTGACTTTCTGTTGACTTGTTTTGTTGTCGTTTCTACAAAATTATAAACATTAATAGAAATGTGAATATTAATTTTAATATTAATATGAGCGCAGTGAGAACTTGTCCGGGCCTTTACTGCGGTCGCACTCAGCTTGAGGATGCCTCGTGGGGCGATTGCGGGGCTTGTCCTCGTGGTTATAGAACAAATTATTCGAGTTATTGCATGCCGTGTACTGATGAGCCCTCTCTTTACGACTGGCAATATCTAGGATTCATGGTCTTGCTGCCAATGGTACTGCATTGGTTCTTTATTGATATGGTTGCAATTGGAAAAGGGTAAGTGCAAATGAAATGTTGTCGATAATTGTGGTTAATTGGTCTAATCGCCAGTTTCCTACACCCTACTGACCCTTCATTTGCCTTACTATCGGGTAAAATTTGATATAAACTCTATATAAATAATGTCAAAATTCACCCAATAGTAAGGCAAGTGAATAAATAGTAAGGTATAGGAACATGCCATAAGCATTAATATGCTTGTCTAGTTCACTGGAACGCAGAAGGCTTCGGGTTCGATTCTTAGCATGGTAACTTTCCATTATTTACTATGGTATGGGTGTATATATTGGTCACAGAGTTGTTGTACATTAACCATAACACAAGAATAACTTGCGCAATTGAACTTGATTAGAGATATATGATGTGTATGGTTATCTGCCGATTATGTCACCAGTGGTTCATTCTGACAATATTATTATAATACAGTTAAATCATAAATATATGTTAAAATCAATAGAAAACTTGTATAATCTTGTAGACTCACACTTGTTTAGCAGGATATAAACAATTAAAACCTTAAAATGCATCAAATAAGATTTGTCTTAATAAATTAAATTCTGCACTCATAAATAGAATCTTACTTTAGATGTCAACTCAAATTCATCTCTAAATAGATCACCTATGTGATATATTAATGAACTTTTTTCAGTAAAAAAGGTATCCTCCTTCAACACATATGTGCATTCATGGAAATTGCATCTGGTACACTAGCTGCACTCCTTGTGCTGGCTCCTACAGGATCTGTAGCCCTATATATCTGTTCGCCAAAAGCACTATCTGACTGGTACACATTACTACATAATCCACAACCTGATTATAAGGAGACATTACATTGTACACAGGAAGCTGTCTATCCTTTGTAAGTCAGTTTTATATTACAGGGGTATTAATTGCCTGATCTTATAATGGGAAAGGAGTTAAGATAGTGAATAATGTCTTTATCTAAAAAGTTAAGCAATAGGTACCTTTATGATTTTCTCAAGATGACATTTCTTTCAATAATGCTCCATGTCATTTGCACTGATTGTAGGTTATATGAATGAAATGGAACCTGTAATTTTGTAACATTCTTTGCTTTAAATAAAACAAGTTAATTAATCTTCTTTATTAAAATTAAAACCCAAACTAGAGGGCTGTGCTTCACCTGCAATTATAGTTATTACTAGAGTTTACCCCGCGGCTGCGCCGCGGGTCAACCTCTAGTGCGTATCTCTTGTTTAAAAAGCAAGTGGTACAGGTTACATTGTATTAAATTTGTATGTATTTGCCCCCGAAAGATTCACTTCATTTTATATCGCAAACTATACCACCCCCGTCTATATGTAAACTACATAAATGACAAAACTTGAAAATTGACATTCGAATTGTAAATGCTGTGCACTCCTTTAATGGGTCCACACATCAGAACTTTTATATTAAAGGATTTGTAATGTAACATAATAATGTGTGTGCTGTTGGTGTGCCTTAAATAAATAAATAAACTTGACAAAAATGACAAAATAGATAACATGGTCCAAGTGGACCAGGTGGACCCAGTGGACCCAGTGGACCAACTGGACCCAGTGGACCCAGTGGACCCAGTGGACCCAGTGGACCCAGTGGACCCAGTGGACCCAGTGGACCCAGTGGACCCAGTGGACCCAGTGGACCCAGTGGACCCAGTGGACCCAGTGGACCCAGTGGACCCAGTGGACCCAGTGGACCCAGTGGACCCAGTGGACCCAGTGGACCCAGTGTTCCAAGTGGACCCAGTGGACCCAGTGGACCCAGTGGACCCAGTGGACCCAGTGGACCCAGTGGACCCAGTGCGCCCAGTGCGCCCAGTGGGCCCAGTGGACCCAGTGGACCCAGTGGACCAAGTGGACCCCGGGGACCAAGTGGACCCAGTGGACCCAGTGGACCCAGTGGACCCAGTGGACCCAGTGGACCCAGTGGACCCAGTGGACCCAGTGGACCCAGTGGACCCAGTGGACCCAGTGGACCCAGTGGACCCAGTGGACCCAGTGGACCCAGTGGACCCAGTGGACCCAGTGGACCCAGTGGACCCAGTGGACCCAGTGGACAGTGGACCCAGTGGACCCAGTGGACCCAGTGGACCCAGTGGACCCAGTGGACCCAGTGGACCCAGTGGACCCAGTGGACCCAGTGGACCCAGTGGACCCAGTGGACCCAGTGGACCCAGTGGACCCAGTGGACCCAGTGGACCCAGTGGACCCAGTGGACCCAGTGGACCCAGTGGACCCAGTGGACCCAGTGGACAAAATAACAAAACCTGTCCTAGTTTCCGGGATAAACTTTACATAAATCTATCCCAAAATGTATCCCATTATCCGGGATAAAAAGTATCCCTTGGGCACTCTCGGTATTCAAATTATATATGTACCGAGTTTCAGCCAAATCGGTCCAATAGTCTTTCCATAAAAGGATAACAAACAAAAAGACAAATATATTTTTATCCCGGAAACTATCCCATTTTTCGGGATAAAAAATATCTTATGTTCATTCTCGGCATCGAAAATATATATATATACTGAGTTTCAGCCAAATCGGTCCAGTAGTTTTTCCGTGAAAACGGAACAGACAGACAGACAGAGTTACTTTCGCATTTATAATATTAATAGGGATGTGGCCAAATATGTCTTATTTATATCATTAAAATAACATACATTATCTGTAATGTCATTAACAATTAATAATAATATCACATTACAAATAAATGATTAAACCCATCTCTGTGTGAAACTGTTAATAACTATATCACATCCCAAATGCAGCATACACTAAGAAAATTGATTAATTTCCCCATGATTAATTTTATTCAAATAACTAATTATTTCAAGAGTTTTGTTATTATTCGCAGATACACAATAGTACTTCTCATATATGCATTTAGTTTATTGATGACCATAACTCTAAGGCCATGGATATTGGCATGGAACTCCTCCAATAATGGCAAGAAAGCTATATACTGTGCCCTATATTTTTATCCAATACTTGTACTCATACATACGGTTGCGGCTGGTTTAATTTGTAAGTATGATTTTATTTTAATTTAATATGAAGATGAATGGATATTAATGACATCTAGTGAATAAAATAGGATTAACTCACTTTGATTTTTTTTCTTTCATGGTTTCAAATAATAAGGTTTATAGCCATGAATAAATAGATTTGTATTGGTTCCTAGATGGCGTTATGCAACATCACAATAATCAACTTTAATGATTTTATAAGATTCTTATTGTTTCAGATTGCTCCTTCCCATATATAATTATAATAATATCGATGATGACGTCAGCATCACATTTTTCAATCAAACTCCAACAGTCTGCTCCTGCATTACTAATTTCATCTGTGACAAACACAAGAAATTTGATAATACTGCTTGGTCATTGGCTGGTTCATGCATATGGCATAATATCTTTAACGGGGTTCAAAGAGTTGTGGTATTTAAGTTTAGTGCCTGCTCCAGCATTGTTCTATATACTGACAGCACAATTTACTGACCCATTGAAAATACATAGTGATTGACAAACAAAAAAAAACTGAACACAAGCCTGTGTTCGATTAATCTTAATGTTGATTTTGGAAAAAGAATGCTAAGAATGACAAACCTTGTATATTGTGCTATCTTTATGGTCACTTTCTTTTTGTTTGCTAGATGACATCACTGCACAATTGGGTACTTTGTGAAAATGTATAAAGTGTAAATATTACTAAAAACTATTATTATTTATATGGCTTAAATATTTTTAAATTAGTAAAATTGTTAAAAGTTTTAGTTGTATTTTTATATCAGAATATGAGGAAAACTTACATACAGCGCCCTCTGGTAAAAAAGTATGAATGATTGATGCGGGGACTTGTCCTGGGGTAACTTTATAAACATTCATCCATGGAAAAAGAATATATTTATACTCTCTCCTATATTTAAATAAATATTGAATAGGTTGATTAATCCTCAGGTTTAACATTTTTGGCTTCGTTTTATGAATTTATACCAATTATTATCTGTTACATAATAAGAAATAAATTGATTTATTAATATACATTTTATATATTTGTGGTTCATCATCATTATTAACAACCATTAATAGACAGTCTAGAACTTCACAATTTTGGCAGAGATATTATTGGATTTCTAATTATGTACAACGTAAAGTGCTCGTACGAACTAGGACCCAATTCTGCTATTTCGATATATTAGCCTTGCTAAGTTGGTCAAAGTATGATTCCATTGCGATAGTGTCAAAAATGCTTATTCTACTAAATCAACGATATCGTCGTGGCAGAATAATAAACTGATTTGATCAGTAGCAGAAATGGCGTCTGCCGAAATGAATATTGAAAAGCTACCAAATATTTATAAAAATAGAGTGGCATGCCACGCTTTCCATCAAGTGGGCCGTCTGCCTGTCTGCTGAACTCCTTCAATAAAAAATAAAATAAAAAAATAAAAATAAAAATAGAGTGGCATGCCACGGGTATGCCATTGAAATTAATAGAATAGAGAAATCAAGCATAACTACGATTGAGACAATAGTCTCGGGCGATTTTCACGAGGTAGTAGTAGCAGAATTGAGCCCTTGTTGAGTTGGTTGTTACTATCGTCTTTTTATTAATACACTACTCGCCAGTGACTAAGACTATCCACATTTTGTGGATGCTTGACACACGTTCACTGTATTTTGGGCTCTCTTCTGTAGAATATGTATAGAATATTATCCATGCAGGAACGGATAATGAATATAATTTCCTGCGGCCGGGCGGCCTGTATAAGAGGCGATAAAGCAACCCACAGCCAGGTGGTAGGGTATTTGCCCGACTGGATGGCTACCACCCCTGGTCTAAAATATGTTGCCATAATAACCTTCAGTTGTGTTCTGGCATTAGTGACCAGGTTCCAGTCTCCCTTAAAAAAAGCAGCAGTGCATTTGTAGCATCTTTGGTGTTGCAAATGTCCATAGGCGATGTTAACCGCTTTCCATCAAGTGAGCCATCTGCCTGTCTGCTGAACTCCTGCAATAAAAAAGCATGTATACAACCTGTGCAATGAAGGATGTAAACAAATATACAGCCTTGACGAGGTAGGCAACACATCGGCTTTTTAGTGTTGGAGATGTTCATGGGCGACTGTAACCAATTATCTTGTATGAATCGTCTTCCGTTTGCCCACAAGCTGCCAAAACATATATATAATAAAGAAAAATATTCTAGCGATCTAGGCCGTCATAGTTAAAACAAATAAACACATGACACTGTGAAAATTGGTTTGTTTATTCAGTCTCCCAGACAATTTGGTCTATGGCATGGAAGAAAAGTACTTCTAAAAATTCTAGAAGAAAGGCTTTTAAATCCTCCATGGCTAGCTGGCGTCACATATCATTTTCTCCTCTTTTTGATGTTTGAATATTTAAAAGATAAACGGACCAAATTGGTCAACAATTTTGAGTTTTAATAACTAACTCCGTTGGCTGAGTGAATGGCTCTGGGAGTAGAGTATACCACTGAGCTGCACAGGGTGCACAGTTTCTTGTCAATTGTAGGTTTGAAGTTCGGTCAGGTCAGCTCCCATTTTATTTTTACAGCGATACTTACGACCGCCAACCCGTCACCGATCGAGTAGTCATCCCAAGTAGGTTTTTATTAAATTATTACGTTACAGTCCTTTTTTCTGAGTCTACTGGGTCAATATCAATTTAGAAATAATATGTAATTGTTATCTATATTTATGCAATTGTTGCGTAATGCTCTGTTCAATCTTTTCCCATGATACTACATAGTCGTGTGAAGTAATGTAATACTTGCAACAACTCAGAAGGGTTTATGGTAATAAAAGAACAGCAACTAGTCACATAGTTATAATCAGAGAACTTTACGGTTTTAACACATTTATTAGACTAACTGTTCACGGTCTACAAGCATTTTTAGAACACCTCGTCATCCTTCCAACAATTTTACAGTACATAAAGTGTAGCAATTGGCACAACCGATAGCGGATTGAAGTCATTGATAAACTGTTTTAATTAAAGGGTTATGCATGACAAGAATTTAATACGTTATTGTTTGGATATTTCAGATACCTAATATTTTATATAAGATATTGTATAAAATATTAAAGTTTTATATGCAATAAAATAAACTGAACACAGTACAAATCTAACGCGTCTGTCAACACGAAAACAAAATGTAGTGAATACCGTCTATATAGAATTGAGACATTTTGAATTATAATCTACACAATTATCACATACAAAGGATAAATATTGTAACAAAATTATTGTAAATTATAGACAACTACTCTATACAAACCAGGCGCTAATCACAAAATAAATAAAAATATAACATTGCTATTCAATTAAGGAAATGGCCGATCGTATCGTTTAGAAATAAGAGGGTACCTACATAACAAAATCAATTATTAACTTTAAAAAGATACACGACAAGAACAAGTATGCTACTCAATAAGTGTAACAGTAACGTTAGTCAGATTAATCAGAAACGTAATAATGATTATTTATTACACTTAGATCATATAAACATGTTATATCTCAATGTTATTACAATACTTAAGTTGCGAATTATTCGTTTCTAAAGTAATAAAATCGTAAAAACTATCCTCCGGTTCTAAGATTTGACACTACGAAGTGAAAAATAATGAAAAATCGAAATAGAGGAACATATGTAAGGCGCGCAAAATCTGAGGAGTGACGCTCGCGGACCGCGTTCGTAATACCGAAGTAAGAAAGAGAGTTGGTCTGAAAGAGTGTGTCGGGGTGAAGGTAAGGAAAGGAATGCTCCGGTGGTTCGGGCATGTGGAAAGAATGCATGATGAAAGAATGACTAAACAGATATACAATGCAAAAGTGGGTAGATGCAGAAGTCGTGGAAGGCCACGACACACCTTCCATGATCAAATTGATCGTGTACTAGCAGAAGGTGATGTCAGGAGCCTTAAGAACAGACGAACTTGCATGACAAGAGCTATGAATGTCAAAGAAGCAAGTGAGGTGTGTAAGAATAAGCCTGAATGGCGCTCTGTCGTTCGTGCCTAACCCGCAAAGGAACTGGCGTGAAGTTATGTATGTATGTATGTATATGTAAGGCAAGCAGGGGGAATGCCTTTCAGTTCAGGAAGACCTGCTATATTTATTCTAAAATAACTATATATTAAAAGTCAGACAAAATAATACAAGTGTTCATTCAGTAATTACTACTTTGATACGAAACGTATGAAACTTCCCTTAATAATCGGTAACTAAGAAATTAAAAGAGAAAGGCGTTCTTAGGCGCCATTACCCGACTATGGGTATATAAAAGCTCATACCAATCGCTCATATAAAAGCATATTGACTAGGCGCCATGTGTACGATACAAAGGAATAAAATATGTATTAATGTATTAAATTTATTGACGAGTTTTGGAAACTTGTATTATTTTATAGCCTATACAAATTAATATTAATTAAAAATCTAAAATATCCTATAAATAAACCTAACTTAAAAATATATATACAATAGTAAAAAAAAAAAAAACTAATATTAAAATAAAACCTATATTAAAGCCAAAGTTATATTTAATGTATTAATTTCTTATTGCTTCTTTCTAAATATACTTTAACTATTCTAAATATACCTTAACTAAATTGATAGTACTAATCATGGAAGAAGTATTCTTTTTCTATGATATTAACAGTAAAGAAGAAATTCAAATATTAAAGTTGTCAGTAAAAAGGTTCAGTTAACAACTTTGTTAGCGGGACCAAAAACAAAATGATGTCCTTCTTTTTCTCTTGCTGCTAGCGGATTTGTAATATTTATTACTGTTTGCTCTCGCAGCATAGCCGTCACGCATTAACATGTGACCCGAAAGACAACACTATGAATTTGCCATGTTATACTTGTGAGCTGTATTACCCAGTGAGCGCCGTTAACCCCTGTTTCCCCTATATGAAAATTGATTTTAACAAGCGATGAGTGGTTTTTGAGATATGGGTTCTTTTCGAATAAATGACTTCAAGCCGATATTACGCAGTTTATTAATGTTTTTCAGTTTGAATGAATCAGCGATCCATATAAACATAAATTTGAATCATACCATTATCATGTCCTTACAGTTCTATGCCTTTCAACCGAATTGAATCGATTTGGTTCGTCGTCCAATATCAATATCAGCAGACTCTACTAAGAACTCTTAATGTGCGTGCCCAACACGTACTTGATCGATTTTAGATAGATATCTAGAGAGAAATAAATAAAAGACAAGTGTGGTAAAAGAGTTTAAATATAAAAGTAATAGGTAGGTACTCTTAAATCCAGTATTGTAGAGGAAAAATAATAGTCAAAACGGATGTCAAGTAACTTGGGGTTGCATCGCTTCAGAAGTGCAAAGTGTTGCCAAGTTACTGTCAGATAAACAGAAACATTTTATCTCAACATTTCCGTTTTGTAAGTTGAGCAAAACAACAAACAGTCGATTGTCGCCTCCATTGTATTACTCATTTGTTAACCTAATGGTTAATAATAACATGGAAGAACAATCCTACAAAGCATAATCGCCTAGTAAGAAATATAATGTAACGACATGCGGTACACATATATTGTATACATTCCACTCAGGGGCGTCTCAATCATATTGGGTGTCAGGGTGCAAATGTCAGCTTGCGCCCCACAGACGACAAAGAATAAAATACAATTGTTTATATACCATTTCTAGGTTACCGTAGTCAATTTAGCAAAAACTTAAACTCCGTGAATTCTCATGACTGTGCGTCCGTCTATCCGTCGCATTAAATATGAAGTACTGTAATTCCACTTATACAAACGAAGAGCTTTGCGTCCGCCATCATGATTCTTTCCCGATACCTACAACCTGGGTGTCTTTAAGGCCCATGTGAGGAGGTACCTTCTAGATAAGCATTATCTTAGATCATATCTCTGCTCAACATCAGGAGAGATCATCGTCAACCGCAAACCTATCCCACTATAAAAAAACTTCTTAAAGCTCCTAATTCTTTAATCACTAGATAGTACTACTCATAATTTCTCTCTCGCTGTTTGATATTTTATTATTTACATACATACATAACTTCACGCCAGTTCCCTTGCGGGGTAGGCACGAACAACATTTTTATTATTTAAAACATATAAGTATTTTAATAAACCAAAAATTAAATTTTATATTTAAACAGAGTAGGTATGCACTGTATTACCTACATATGTACCAACGTAATCCAATGGATGACGTACGTAAGTATGAATATATTTTTACTATAGCCTATAGGTAACTGACGTTATAAATGTGCATAAGTGACGGTAACCAGTTTCCATGACGTGGTCCGTCTGTCTGCTGTACTCCAACTATAAAAAGAAACTATTCTATTCGAGAATCGAAATGTAATACGGTTCTGAATATATGGGCCCTCTCTATCAAAAACTTAGCTTATTTTACACATTTTTACACCCAGAAAAACGTCTTGGCTGTATATCGTTATCGTCGACTGAAATCAAAAAGGAAACCCAAAGTCTGTGTGATCTCAATGTGCACAAAAGTCCATTTTATATTTATGTATGTACGAGTACGACGAGAAAATGTTAAATACGAAGCTCGAAACAACGGCCAAGGAAGCGAAATAAAAAGAAATTGCCGCGTTTATAGCCAGTCTCATTATTAAACGCTTTCATCCCCCGACTTGCGAAAAAACTGACGACGATACCAACCGCGCTATTCGCTTATTTGTTTACTTATCTTTTTACATGTATCTCGTTACGGACCAAATCTCATTACAGTACTCTTTTGTAGCCATTTTTCTTTCCACCCAGGAATGAAATATTCGCTTCCAAAAGAAAATTGTCTGTTGTTCGTAGATTAGCAACTTTTTAGTTTGCTTTCAATGGATGCAACAAAATTGATGTAAAATGTATTCAAATGATATTTCACGACTGTCTGGTTGTACAAGCAGTTCGGTTCACTGGGTGATTTTACACGATTCTGATATTAGAAAATCGTTTAATATTTTCGTGTAAGTTTTATACTAAATAATAGAATATTTAAGACTTTACTTTCGACCTATATTATTAGAGGTGCCTTGGCTATCCTTGCTAACATAAAATTAGTGATATACGTGCGTTGATTCCAAATGTTAGGGGATAATAGTAATTTATTCGTACAAATATATTAATATTATATAATCTGCCATGTTTCGCGTAGTCACGTTTAGGTACCAAAATGTGCCCAATTTGGTTTGATTGTTTTGTTGTCGACGGGCTCTGTGGTTGAGCGGGCTAAGCCTTTGCCGGCGTACCTCACTGCAACGTAGAGGTTCCGGGTTCGATTCCTGGTATAGTAAATTTCGGAAACGTATTTTCTCCGTTATTTACTATGGTCTGGGTGTCTGGGATCGGCCCCAGAGTAATCCGTTGTATATTACCCATAACACAAGCGTAACTTGCTTAATTTGGGGATATACAATGTGTGTGTTTGTCTGCCGATTATTATTATTATTATTGTTTGTTTATTGCTTCTGTTGTCTTTAAACCAAATCGATTATTGTGAAATTTAATATATTTATTCCAATCTAACATTAAATATGAAATTAACTATTTTTAGTTTGTATATATAGTTTATTTTTAGTTTAACTATTTGTTGGTTCCTTTTTATAATTGTGGGAATAAATTTATTATCGTGAAATTTGTTGATATTTATTTTCGATGACATAATAGAAAGAAAGAAAGAAACTATTTATTTTATTTATTTTTGGATTAAAATATTAGGCGAGTATAGATGGATGAAAAGCACTAGTTTGTAATATTTGGCCGTATCAAAGTTGGTACATTTTGGTATCACTGCAAATTCAAGTGCTGTGTTTGTGGCATGAGGTACTAGAAAATGAGAGCTATGTTTGTTTGTGGTTGAACAGGACACAGACAATGACGCCTAGCCTTTGTTCCACCACCTAACTGTTAGTACTACGAAAATGACTGTTTATTATTACTTACGGCCAACAAAACTTGGATTTAGATATCCAAAGGAAGATAGAAACTCATAATAATATAGCAGCAATGTCATGTTTATTTATTTATCTGTGTGTTACGGAAGTCACACGTCTACAAAATCTCTAGATATTAAATTAGGCACACATAGAAGTTTTGAAACCAATTATTTTCGATGAAGGGAATGACAGCATATTTTTATCCCCAAAAATGTATACGTATGTATGCAAAATTTGAGCAAAACAAAACCGCGAAGACGAGTTGTATGTATAGTCCAGGTCAAATACTTTATTTTGTTGTAGTTCCCCCTTTAAAAGAATTAGAATTCATTAACAAAATAAGGGTATCGTAAACAATTGCTGTAGAAGATATTTACAATCTGCGTTGCAGTTGTTATCGCTCACTTCAATGAATTCGATTGTTATACGTTTTATTAACGTGATGCGTTGGATACTTTCATGCATTTCCTTGTAAATTAAATAAAGCTCTTTACTCCGGCGCACCGTCCGCCGTCTCTATTGGAATCAAGATAGCGTTTTGTCGTGAAAATGCCTCACTGAAAACGTTTCATAAAATATTGAGGACGCTGTGCATTGGCAGCTGAATCGTGCACTGGAATGAAACCCGTGAATATTCTGCAACATTAAATAAGAGAAATAACGAGTGGGGTCCTGTCCGTCCTGTTACTTGTTGTCGCTGGGGCATGCTTTAGTGGAGCTAGCGATGCATGGAGCGGATCTGTGTTTTGTTTTGATGTAACCGTATAATCAAATACGCACAAATACTCTCGGGTTGACTGAGCTAAGCCTTTGCAGGCCTAGTTTGCGTGAACCCTGAGGCTCCGGTTTCGATTCCGGGTGTGGTAAATTTCGTAAATATGAACTTTCCGTTCTTTGCTATGGTCTGGGTGTCTAGGATCGGCCCCAGTGTTGGTCCATTATGTCCATATTTATGACAAAAGCTTATGTTGTTTAGCTTAGGAATGTACGTGTGTGTGTTTGTTTGCAGATTGTTTTGACGTATTATTATTGCTATTTTTAGTAGGCATATTGTTACATCTTGCATTTTATCTTCTTCTGGCGATCCGGCGAGAAAACGTAGCCAACCTTCTGGGCAACTTACTCATAAAAGACGGTGACCTAGGCTCAGTATTCCACTTATATAGTCTTGAGGGGCTATGGATAGAATGCAATATAATTAAGTTATGTTTTGTTTTAAACCAACTTCGAAAAGGAGGAGGTCCTTAATTCGTCTGTTTGATTTTTATTAAAAATTTTGTATATTCGTTATCTGGTTTCTCCGTCAATTGTGAAGCGATTTCAAATTTATTCTTTATTCGTAATTGTGTACTCCTGAGGTAATCCCATGGTTACGATTTGATGAGAGGATCGAATCCCAGGGAAATCGTGAATAACCCTTATTAAAGAATGCCGTGCGCCTAAATTCTTTGAAAAAAAGCTTGTATATGCCTGTAGGTATTATATTTTCTACAGGCGCTTAAGTTTTTATATGTATGTTTTCTGTCAATTGTGGATCGATTATGATTTTTTTTCTTTATTCGTAAATATGTATACTCCCGAGATGGTTCCAGTTACCAATTCAGGTTCTGATGAGCGGATCCCAGAGGCATCACTACTTGGCATCGACTTCAAGATATTGTAGAAAAGTTTATTTTTTGTTTTTTAGTTACTCTTGAAGTCAGTTTCTTTTTTGTTAGAAAATTTTATACGTTCCTGCTTTTAAGCGGATATGAACATAGCGTAAAATGTAAACACGAAATGCAATTTTCTGTTTACAACCTCAAATAAAACGCTCGTTCCGTATTAAACAATAAAAACTTTGTTGCTTTCGTCGACGCAAAGTGGCAGAGAAAAACTTGTACGATTCTTCGAGCGCCAATAACCACTTACCTATGTGTTGACCTATATAGTTACTATAGCGATGGTCTCTTATAATTCTGACTTTGTATTATTTTTAAGATAACATTACACGTAATCAGTAAAATAACTTCGATTTTTGTCAATTACTGTTCTTTGCCTGATACCCCCTCTCATTTATTATTTACTATAGTAAATATGGGCAGTTCCCTGCCGCTTCTTCTCATTAACAGCTATAACGCGTTGCGAAGCGGTGTACATAGAATAGGAAGTAAAATTAAATTTTAACTTTATTGTTTGATCTTCAAAAAGTGTTCTACAGTGGAACTTATTTTAAATAAAAACTTTTGAATTTCAATATACAGTTATTTGTTCAGCTACTGGTTATTTTGACAAATACTCCATACATGTAATATAAATTTTCTTCCAGTGGTAAGGAAAAGGCAGGGATAGTAATATAATAAATACAAGGGTCAGTAGATCATAAAATACATTTGTGATTCATGTCAAAGAAGTGTGTTTTCATGTCAATTCGAAAACCAAATATCTTACAACTATTTTTCATTTTAAGCAATTTTATACTACACCTACTAGGATATGCCTGCGACTTCGTCCACGCTTGACTTGAAATTCCCGCGAGATTTCCGGGACACAAAGTATCGCAGCATTTAAATAAGCTTTTTTAAATACAAGCTTTTGAGATCCTGGATATCATGTAGCAGCAGAGTGCTAGCCAAGAAAGTAAAACAAGCCCAAACACGACGGGTCTATCTTGTTTAGTACAGGAGTTCCTATGGCCACCTTCCGACTCCATCATCAGATCAGCTCCATGATACCAGATTATTGCATTATCACGCGATATACATATGAGTGCAAAATTTCAGCTCAATCGGAAACCGGGAAGTTGGTCAAAAACTTGCAAGATTCCACCCGAACTTACATACATACATAGGTACATCCATTACAAGTTAAATAAAAGCTTCTAAAAAGAATAATATTTTCTTAAGTTTTCGCGACTTGTATACATAATAAAACTACGTTTTAACGGTTTTAAGCGCGGTAATTTTATTTGATTTTGGTTTTTCCGACGTTTATTTCTAAAAAGAATGTAAGCTATCGTTTAAATGATAACTTTGTAGGAATAAGCTAATTTTTATGCTCCCGAACAATTTCACACCACTCCCAGGAAAATTACCGCGGGATTCCAGGGACAAAAATTAACACGTAGGTATGTATTTTAAACATAAAATTTGCTATCGACCAGTGAAAAAACCGCATTGGAACTCGATTTTTTTTCCGTGTGGCCCTTTAAAATAATTATCAGAAAAAAAATTGCGAGATGCCCGGGATAAAATGTAGCGCAGATTTTAAGCCTAAGAATTGGCTGCCGATCAGCGAAAATTACATTGAAATCGGCGCTGTAATTTTTACGTGAATCCCGGATAAACAGACGAGAAATCTAAAAAAAGTGCATCCTCTTCTCCATCGTTTATATAGCGTATTTCAGTTGTTTTTATATATTGTTTAAATAACATTAATGTACAGACACGGCATGTTTAGAATGTTGTAGTATTATATACAATTTGAAAATAAAGCCACTACTACTTCGCTTTCACTCTTTATGACCTAAACGTACTGTCTGTGATTGGATTTACCAAATATTCTTATTTAACCATCCTTTTTTAAGAATCGAGCCGTAGTTGCTAAGGGGCGCCATTGGCTTGTATGAACACATCGGCTTTCAACACAAACGTTTTTCCAAAGGAATTACTTTACAAGTACCTACTACTTTTTTGGTGATAAGTTTTTTTTCAATTTCATATTAAACTTTAAAAATATATTTGGTTCGATACGCTTAAACAGTTTAGTTTAGTTCAGAACCAAATAAGTTTTCCGTGATGTTATGTAGATACCTACGTAATATTACGTTGATTCGATACTAACGACACCTAGCGATTATTGTGAAATTAACCATAGACTTACATCAATGGGGTTGTCAAACTTATTGTTAGTATTTTTCTTCTATATCCCTATTCGCTATTAATATTAGAAATGCGAAAGTAACTTTCTGTCTGTCTGTTACTCTTTCACGGAAAAACTACCGGAGTACTGGATCGGTTTTGCTGTAATTTTGTACATATGTAGTTTTAATACCGAAAATGGACATTTGCAACACCAAAGTTGCTACAAATGCGCTGCTGCTCTCTTAAGGGAGACTGGAACCTGGTCACTAATGCCAGAACACAACTCAAAGTTGTTATGGCGACATACTTTAGACCAGGGGTGGTAACCATCCAGTCGGGCAAAAGCCCTACCACCTGGCTGTGGGTTGTTAATTCGCCTCTTACGACAGGCCGCCCGGACGCAGGAAATTGTATTCTTTCTCCGTTCCTGCATGGATAAAAACATGTAACCTATATTAATACTTGCTCTTTAAACTAGACTGGGGTTTGATCCGCGAAAACTAGTAGATTTGTATATTAAATCATATATCCATAGTATTTTTTTAAGTTTTTGTGACTGTTAAGCAATTTTAACTTTGCTCAATGACACTGTTGGAAATGTACTGTTGTTTGTTATCTGAGTACATCGGAAAAAGGATTTCATCAAATCTCCCCAGGCTTCATTATCATGCCTGTTCGCCGTGTACACACGGAGTCACATTCGATGACCCGAGAAATGGGTCACAGTGACGTAATTGCTTTTGCAACTTTTTAGAATTCCGTAACATAAATTCGTAAAAGCGGAACCTCTCTAAAATCGTCATGTACTTTCGTTTGGTTATTCGTCCATCTTTGTAAGACACAGACATTTTTCTTAGAAACTAGGTACTTGGTCAATATGGAGGGAATTTGGTAAGAATATGTACCTAAGTAATATACATTTCACTACACAATCCGTGCAAATCTCTATGCAGGAACGGAAAAGAATACTAATTCCTGCGGCCGGCGAACTATCGTAAGAGGCGACAAAACAACCCACACCCAGATGGTAGGGCATTTGCCCGACTGGATGGCCATCACCCCTGGTCTAGAGTATGCCGCCATAACAACTTTGAGTTGTGTTCCGGCATCAGTGACCAGGTTCTAGTTTCTCCTTTGTGGCCGGCAGCACATTGGCAATAACTCTGGTATTGCTAATGTCTATAAGCAACGATAATCACTTTCCATCACAGTGGGGCCGCCAACCTATCTGCTGTACTTCAAAAAAAAAAAACAATGTTGTAGTAGAATTGCAAAAGAAATCAATATTAGGCGTGGTAGCCATATATGCAACTGAAGGGTGAAAAACTTTTTTCAGTGTATGTAATCATGTGAGGTGCCGTTAGTCAGATTTTAAAAACTATGACATTGTTTCTTATTTTTTATTTATTTCAGTGAATATAATAATAACAGCCTATAAATGGCCAACTGCTCGGCTAAAGCCTTCCAAAATAACGAAACGGACAATATACCCGCCACGCTTGTCCAAGGTGGCTTGGCAGGTTGGACACATCGGTTATCTTGATATGCAGGTTTGAACACAATGATTATCTTCACCGTTGTTAACACGTGGTAATTGTAACAATATGCATATTAGGTCAGAAATTGCCAAGTGGGTACATGCGTTCCGGCCAGGATTTAAACCCTCGTCCTTTGAATTTGGAACGCGTCCGCTAGTCATTACGCTACCATGACTTCGACGACACACGACTAAGTAAATACGTGGCGAGATATTCGCTTCCAAAGTCGTAAAAATTGTCTGTTTGTTTTTATAGGATATCTTCGGTTAAATATTCAGAGTTACGTAGCTAAATGACAAAAACGGTGCACTGCCGTCGTTTGTCTCTACTAAACCCTTCAATGTTCATGGTCCGATACGCACTTGGCCGATGTTTTTTATTATCTGTCCTAGAACTGTGATTGGTCTGTCGACTAGAATTCACTGTCGCAGTAGAACAGTAAACTTGAGTGAGATCTGTGTCTACATTCATGCCTAATGTCATTGGAATCTAAAGAACATTAATTAGTGTATTAGCCACCTTTCTATTTCAATTGCCATGTGATAATGGTGAAATATAACATTGAAACAAAAAGAAGACGGCCTCTGTGGTTGAGCGGGCTAAGCCTTTACCGGCCTACCTCACTGCAACGCAGAGGCTCCGGGTTCGATTCCTGGCATGGCAAATTTCGGAAACGAATTTACTCCGTTATTTACTATGGTCTGGTTATCTCGGATTAGCCCCAGAGTTCCGTTCTGTATCACCAATAACAAAAGCGTAACTGCTTAATTTGGGGATATGCAATATGTGTGTGTCTGCTGATTTAAAAAAAGAAGAATATTTTTTTGCAAAATAAATACATATTTTAATTTATTTCAGTTTACAGTCTTTTAAAGAGTTTATCTTAAAACATTGTCAATTGCATTTCCAACAAACGAGGTTGTACATCGTTGGGCAATTTGCATAAGAAGATTCCCAATATGTGCAACGCGCCAATCTGTCTTGAACAATAGAAGCGTGCTCATTACGCTTGCCCAAGGCAGTGTGACTGTCAGTTTGCCTAAAATTGAGAGGCCCGAGTGACGACAGATACACGCGCGTAAACCATATTTATCTTTTCTTATTTTTATATCATAGATTTACTATTTATCCGGCTCAAACACATTTACCACTCGTGACGAAGAAAAGAAAAGCGTTAAAAGCCTTGTCATCTGCACGACACAAAAATTTGACTATTATTATATTTTATATAAGTTGTCTAACTTGTAAGTAGACTTTCAGTATAAGCTGTAGTATTTATTGTTGCCGCTGTTTATGAAAGCAATGTCTACATATTTTACGCTTCAGATCCATTGATTTTAGGATTCTTTAGTTACATCAGTACAGGAAGGTTCCGTAGGAAAATAATGATGGATTTTACTATGTATCATATATACTGACACGTATTTTGGCCGACTATTTCTATATTTACTAGTTTTTTGACCGCTCCAGTCAGGAAAATATAAAGTTCCATTTTAGTGATAAATTTCCTGATATATCAATAAAAATCTTACTTTCAATGCCTTTACCGGATGTCTAGGTATCACTATTAAAGTTCATGATAATCGTTTCACTGAACTTTATTCGCGTAAATTTTGTATTATTAAGTGTAGAAGGTACTTGCTATTAACTACGACCCAAAATATTTCCTATGTCAATAAATGTATTATTACATAATAATTATAAAGATATGTTGCTGGGGAGTTTGTTAAGCTGCTTCTTCTTCTTTAACAGTAACTAAAATTGCTTTGGAATGGGTGGTAGACTCATGACATTCAATAAGTGAGTCTATAATGCTGATATTAGACGGATCAACCAATTTGAATCAGTTTGGTTGAAAAGCACAAATTTGAAAGGAGACATACGTTATCAATAACATTGAATGCGTCAGGTTTATGTTTATATGGATCATTTTGTTTGATTCATCCCAATTGAAAAACAGAAATAAACCGTCTAATATCGGCTTAAGATTCTATTTTGAAATAAATACATAGATTTTATTAATTAAAAGTTTATATAAAAACAAATTGCAGAAACGAGCACGCGTATTTTTACTCGATAATGTAGAGGCATGGTTTTATTGCTTGCAACCGCCGCCGCACTAAATCAATGTCTACTGATTAGTGGCTACCCTAACACTGCCTAGCCACGGGTTTCAGCAAAAATATTCAATATTCGTAGCCAATACAGCGGACAGCTGAGGGTGTAGAGTCAATGGGTAGGGTGGGTCACCCCCGCGGTCGGTCCATTAAACATCCCCCTCGGACCCCGCTCGGCGCGTTTATTCGCCGGAATAGTGTGCAATAAAACGCGAGCGCCGACCGGCCACTGGCCACCACAAAAAATATACCCTAAAATTATTCTTTTGAACTAAACCAGCAGTGCGCTGCGGATAGATAGGTACTTAGGGGTGCACACCGTGCGTTTTTCTGTATGGAAATTCGAAAGAGGATGGAAAGTTTGAACAAGAGTGGCTCTTCATTGGCTTTTTGAATTTGGAATGTTTTCATAAATATAAAAAGCTCCAAAAGTGCTGTTCTAGGGTTTCGACGCAATTTTTAAACAAAGGCATCCATATGAAATCCTCATATCCGTTCTTCCGTCTTAGCTCGTTGTTTATCAAAATGATATTGCTCAGCAATTAAAACCTGGCTTTATATGAATTAAATTTAACTTGAAGGTGTAGTCTATATATCGCTATATAATGGTGTAGCAAAAACCGCGAAATCTTAAAAATTAGGGTGGACATTTAATTATCAACGCGTGTGTGGTATGGTCTGGTATGATCCAGATTTTAAAACGGCAGTTTCCTTTGTGATTAAATGGGCTAAATCTTAGCCAGCCGAACTCGCTGGAACGCAGAGGCTCCGGATTCGATTCCTGGCATGGTAAATTTCGAAAATGGACTTTCTATTATTTACTATGGTCTGAGATCGGCCCCAGAGTAGTCCGTTGTATATTATCCATAACACAAGCGTAATTTGCTTAGCTTGGGGATATACAATTTGTGTGTTTGTCTGCCCACTATTAAAAAAATAATTAAGAAAAAAATATCATAACGATGTTATTTAATTATTTTTTATTGAAATAATTATTATATATTTTATATTTTTTTCTTTTTTTTATGAATATATTCGCTTCTTAAGTCGTAAAAAGTGTCGTTTCCCCTCTAACTTTTGGACTGTGAAGTAAATTATTATATTGAACCGGTGGCGCTTCACAGTAAAAATCAACGAAAACCAGCTTGTATAAGATTCACCAAAAAGTTTTTAAAGTATGGGTAATAATTTTAATTAAATAATTTTTAAGGCCCTGTAGCCAAATGGCAAAAAATTAACAGTTGGGGTTCATAATTTTTACGGAATCCTTCTTTATGCGTAGCCCACGCACAAAGAAAGATTCTACTTTGTGCGTGGGTTACCATACACTTTTCCGCTTTCTCATAATGATTCACTGAATAGAGACAAGTTTTCCGATGAGTTTTTTTCAATACCACACGTATTGGAATTATATACCTACTACATAGGTGTTTACCATTATTTAAACCTGCACATGTGCCTCGCCCCTATTGTCAGAATTGTTTCGCAGTCAGATGACTCTGCAGTTTGCAATTCCGTTTTGTTCCAGAGTTGTTGCGTCAGTTTGTTTCGCTGAGTTTATTTGTAGAAAAATTGTGTTAGCGCGTTAGGCCAGCATTTCTGTCATATACATGCATCGACATTGTGTGGGACAGCATACCTAAATCACGTTATCCAACATGGTAGGTAATTTTTTTAAAACTTTTACTTATATAAGTAAATGTTGCATCTCTCTTTTCGAAATTAATAAGACCGTTATTATTTTACGGAATCATAATAAGGCTCTGTTGTTCGTGCCTACCCCGCAAGGGAACTGGCGTGAAGTTATGTTTGTATGTATGTATAATAAGGCATAAACACTGTAGTGAAACTAACTTGGACTTTTTCACTTCTACGCAACACTTAGCTGTACGTGGAGTGCCATAAACTAAGACTGGTTTATTGTAATTGTAATAATGCAAATTCAAAATGCACCTAGGGACAATTGCAACAAAAAGCGCAAGTAATATACTACCAGGGACCTAAAACCTGGCCACTAAGGCGAGAACACAATTCAAGGTTTTTATGGCAGCATACTCTATACCAGGGAAAAGTATAGATGTAATTAAAATTGATTTTTAGGCTTAAACATACCTAAATACATATAGCCGGAGTCAGTGCATGATCTTGTAACAACATATTTTGATGATGTTGTTATTTTCGTCAAATTATTGATAAGTAATACTTAAAAAAACAATTTTGACGAAAAAAAAATTTTTTTTTAATAAAAACAAAACCGACTTCAATCTATAAAGGAAAAAATAAATATTTAACCGATTTCTTTAGACAATATCTGGAAGTCAGTGCGAAGTAAAACATAAAAATTACTACATTATGGAAATTTGTTTTTGATGTTAAAAAATATATTCTTTACTTTTGAGTTCCGCAAATACTTGAATAGCTTTAGAAATAATATATAAAGCTCCTGTAGAAATGTTACTACTGGTTAGCGTATACAAAATTGCTACCTCACTCTTCGATGCAAGCGCTCGACACCAATGGTTGCTCTCGATTTCCCTGGGATCCACTCATCAGATCCAGACTTGGTGAGTATGGGACCACCTCGGGAGGACACTTAAGCATAAAGAAAAAGATATGAAATTCGGTTCACAATCAACGATCGAGATATACTGTAACAACGAGTCGGTTAGCAATTTTTAGGGTTTCTTTCGAATGCCTGGGAATGAACGCTCGACGTTTTTTAATAGTCACGATTTCCCTAGAATCCACACACCAGATCCTGGCTTAGTGACCATGGTACCAGCTTGGGAGTATAGACTTATGAGTAAAGAAAAATAAATGAATATCGCTCCACAACTGACGAAGATATCGTGTAACAAAGAAGTCGGTTAACAAATTTCGAGGGTTCCTCTCGATTTCCCTGGAATCCACTCATCAGATTCTGACATGGTGGCTTTGGGACGAATTCGAGAGTTTATCCTTTCGACAAAAAGAAATATTTTGATAATCGGTCCACAATTGACGGAGAAATTGAGTTACATAGGTACAAATACAAAAACACACGTACTGACGAATCCAGAACCTCGTCTTTTCGGAAGTCGGTTAAAAATAAGGGATACGCAGAGACAATATATATTAACTATCTCTGTATACATACACCTTTCGCTTAATTGATTTTCACGTTGCTTGAAGCGCTTTTTAGCCTTAAAGCCAATTTAATCTTGCTTGAAGCACATTAATCGTGTGATTTTTTCTTCCCAATTATCGTTTTCGATTTATAAGTGTGAGGTTTATACAAAACACGAAACACTTTTGGAACAATTTTCAAAGCCATTATTCAGCTTTCAACTCATTTCCTGCAGCTCGGTTTGAATTACGCGATAGTAATTTTACTGCGTTACCAAGTCAAATTAAAACAGTGAGAATTTAATTAAATGTGGTAATGGCTGCTCTTGTAAAAATTGCGGGCACCGCCGAGCCCCCGAGTGCTGTTGAGAGGACTGCATCTGACTTAATACCATAGATTGAATTTATGCCCCACTTTCATACAACATAAGGCAATATGTCTTTGAAAAAAATCTAAAAATACATAAAATAAATAAGGTAGGTATTTAGATACTATATTCTGTATCAGCCTGTTATAACACATTATATTACAAATAGATTTTAAACATTCAATATTTTTGTATATACACGTGATACAGTAACCAGTAATATTGGACTCTTGCATGACATATATACACACATACATATTGTCACGCTTGTTTCCCATGGGGTAGGCAGAAACGATGGATTTCCACTTACTACGATCTTGACGTACATGTTTAGCTTCATCTGCTTTCATTAATCTCTTGAGTGAATTAATAAATGAATAAAATCCCTTATTGTTCACCATAAACTTAAACCTAGACAATATAGATACATTTCCATTAGAACAATGGGCAGCCTTATCGCTTATAGCGATCTCTTCCAGGCAATCCGGTGTTTAGTTAAGAATTATATAATTTTTCAATACGTTTTGTGTAAAACGTATTTAGGCAGTTTAATATGATTAACTAATTTTATTTAAAGGCGACCGTTATGCAACCGGCCCTAAGTGTTATAATAAATACAAAACTACCATTACAAATAAAATCGAAATAGATAAATAAACTACTATATACTTATATATAGACATTGTATGATGGTATTGTAAATTAACAATAAATAGTTCCATTTAATGCTACAATTTTTATTTAATAGACCAATAATGGTCAATGATCACATGTTCCAAAGTAGACATTGATTTAGGTTGTCTGATTGGTAAGGGGAGGGAGTTCCATATGTGAACAGCCTGTATGGCAAAAGAATTTCCTACGAAGGAAGAGTCTTTATACATATACTTTCATTATAGGTGCTGTTTACCTGGTCATTCTTGAAGACATCTGCGATTTAATCGTGGTAAAGACGTCGCGCTCTACCAGCACCGATGACTTCATACTAAAGTTAAAACAACATTCTGTCGGTTATAAATAACCACATTTATTTATCATTGATTTTTGAAACAGTGTTGTAATCTCGCATGTTTTTTTATATATTGTACATTGTAAAACGGTTATTTACAATTAGGTTGTTTACTACAAAGTAGCGCTAGCGTTTCGCGATGTAATTTAAATGTCATTTTCGGCTACTTAAGTATCTCATAAAATTGAAATAAAAATTTCTAGTGGATTATTATTGCCAAATAATTAATTTAAATTAGATCGTATCTTGCCGCATAGTATTACGTTTTAATATTGAAATATACCTACGATCGTACCACGTAGAGTTGCCAAGTTTTGAAATTTTCTGGACTTATTCGCTAATACAGTTCTTTGACCGGTGTCACAGTAATTCTAAGGTCTGCGAAATTTTTAATGTTTTGGTACCAAAGAAAATAATTTTAGATAGATATCTAAAAGGATTTCATATAATATAGTATTTTAAAAATTTTACGTAACAATCGTTTACAGTTTTTGTAAATAATGTGAATGTCATTTAATCAATGTAAAGTATAATAAACGCAGCGCGGATTTTTCAAAAAAATTTATTTCATTATCTTGTAACCCTATCGCAACGCGTTGAAGTCACATAAAAATGATTTAACGAAAAAGAGTCGTTTTACTTATTACTTCACGTATTTAAATGCTTTCAGAAGAGTACCTTTATTAGTAGTCAATAAATACTAGTTGCTGATAAAATTAATTAAGTTTTTAGTTGATGTTTTAAATTTTAATGTAAAATTGATAAAAGTCGAAGGAGTTTACTTGATGTAGCCTCATTTGTTGTTGATTTGCGTACTATTTGAACTTGGAGTCATCAGGAGTTTTGATAAAGTTCGCCGTTCATTAGTGCTCCATTGTCTATTTTTTCAATTTGTTGACACACGGCGGGCCGTTTTGTTGACGTAGCATACGTAATCTGTAAAGGTATATTTATATATAAAGACAAAACTTTATAACCCTTTTTAAACACATTGTGTATACGGGAAGTGTAATATTTGGCATAGATAAAGTTTGTATGGAGAATGGGTGCAGAATGCTAAAATTTAGTTATAATACGCAAATGTAGCCAAGGCCATGACATTGAATATTGACAGACAACGCATGTAGATACACAAATGTAGTTAATCATTAACAGCATTATTTTTTAAAACTATATGTAAGTCGCATTTGACCACAGTCGCTAACATTATCCCAGATATAGCAGGGACCTAATAGGTAAATTTTACAAATATAAGTAAATAAAACGTAATTTATAGTTTACGATCGCATTGGCGATATCAAACACAATATTCAGTGACCAAACAGTCGCACAGAGTAGATTTTATCATCAAAGAGTTTTAAAATGTTGCTAAAAATGACATTTAGACATCTAATTACGAATTACGTTCGTATTTAGATTATTAGACGAGCACAAGTATATTTTTAAAGCGCCTTATCTGCTTTAATTCAGGGTCGACCTTTGCAGGGTCGAAGACTACCTACAGTGCAGAAATATTAAACTACCTAAAGAATAAGGTGTCGCGTAAACCGTGTCTCTGCCCTCCCGGGGGAAATGAAATTGCAAAATATGTTTCTGAGACGAAGTGAACGTGTCTGCGACAGATTCTCTTCGAGCTTTGCTTGCTATACCGCTTATATTATTAGATAACTATTCGATGATAGAAGTGCTGTAGGCACAAATTGTCTGTATTGGAAAACTCTATATCGTCGTTGAAATAAAAATGTGGCCGTTCCAAAAAAACCGTAACATACATATACCTACGACAATAACTTTTCATTTTAAATATAAAATAGCTGCATACTAACTAAGAAAACCGGGCCTCATTCCTGCAACATGGATTATAATTTTACTATATATTGGATTATAATTAGAAAATTTATTAAAATATTAAAAATAGTAGTTTTGGAATGTTCTTATTGCCTTTTTATTTCATAACTCATGTGATGACACTAAAATACTGAACTCTTAAACTTCGATTTTCTCTTGCGAGTATTCTTTTTATTGTTCAAAAAATATTTTAGCAAATGTTCATACAAGATTTCTGCATGGGTGCTAAAATTTATATCTCTAGCTTTAATACTTCCTGAGGTAATTAGTTGTGATACATAGCCATATAGGTACCTTTTTATCTTTAGGTGTTACGCCCTGAAAGGAAAAGATATTTGCTCAACGGTGCCGTATAGACTTTATGCGGGCCTACATTAAAATATTATGTTGAGCGTCACGTTTGTCTTTTATTTTCTTAACGATAAGAGAAAGCGTCTATATCTGGAATAGTACCGAGAGCATCTTTCACAGCCATGTCGTGATCCATTGCGTCGGCTCACGTACAAAATTTATTGGCCTCTCTAATAAAACAGAACACATTTTCTGCATTCTGGCGTAACGTGAGCCGTCCGGCCCTGAGGGCTGGCCCCTTGTAGTCACGGATAGCTGGATGTTTGCTCTCAGGCGCAAACGTAATAATGCGAAATGCGAATCATTCGTACAGATTAAGAGAGAACTGATGTGTTTCACTTATGTATCATACATATATATGTTACATAAGTGATACGTGCGACTAATAAAACCTTTCAACTTACGTAGGTACTTCTTTTGTTTTCGATTTGTTTTGAATTTTATTTTAGGAGCGTAATTCGGTTCCACCCATGAACAAAATACAACAGAAGTTAGCACCTAACATCACCATTATGTCCTATTATGACGTATGCGTAATCTTATACCACCCTACCTATATTTTATAGTTTATACAACATGATGCAATAGCATATTGCTCCTTTAGTATATACACACGTTATGCGTACCACTTGTGAATATCGATCCAATATTGATAAATTATAAACTAATACAATTACGAACACTTAAACCATAAAATCTTTAAATGTAGTTTCGTACCTACAATCAGCAAGAGTTAACTTGAGACCTGAGCGGTATGAGTGCTCCCCCCCTCCTGACCCCCGCTTTCTTACCGCTCTTACTATCGACGCGTCAGTACCTCGCGCTTACGTCATCCGAGCGAAGTCTCAAGATAACTCTTGCGGGTTGTACACTACTTCGAGACTATGAGTACAAATACTGAGCTTAAGGCACCGTCTAGGTACTTACTAAGGCAAGGCTGATAACATTAACTTTTTACAAACATTTGAACCTAGTTTAAGTTATAAGTTAAGTTTATTTGATAGTAAATAGAACGTAAGAACATTATTACCTTGTATGTGTATGTACATTATTAATTGTTTTAAGTTAAGAGTCAAACCAGGTGCCCGAACATGGAGGCTAAACTGTTATAATTTAAAAACAATACCGTCTTGGATCTCGTCCTTTGGTTTCAGAGTAAATTGGTCTCTTCTCCGGAACCCTTGATTGTACGCGGAGTAACCAACACTTGGACAATTTTCTATTTATAAATTACGCGTGTATTTGAAAAAGGAATTATATATCAACTCCAAGTAAAAAGAATCACGTTTTTGGTTTCCTTTTGCAGAATATTTTTCTGTAACAAACCACGAAGCCATTGCGAGATTTAATACAATATTTTATTTTCCTCAGCAGCAACGCTAACTGAGTTTATTTCCAATAGAAACACGTGACAACAAGAATGAAGGTGACTTTGACGTCAAGGTGAAATCTTTGAAGGTATCTTCAATTACACGTATACGCCTCTACGTCGCTACGCTATTTAGCCTTGGGGAACATAATTAAGTGACTCTATTCAATTTGATTTACTCGTTACATGCCATAATAACGTATTAATTGTTAGGGGGATCTTTAGCCATGTTGTCAAAAACGGAATCCCTATGAAATGGCACTTCGCTCCATCTTTGCATTTCAGTATTTTTTTCAGAAACCACTGGGTTCGTATGGGTGAAATGTGACAAGGTATGTTAAATATGCTACACATTTGTGTAAGTTTAAAAGCGAAAAATTTAAGATTAGGGTAGGGCTGATCACCTTATATGGGACTGAGTGCTGAAGGAAAGACAGTAATTTTTTTTATTTAGGACAAAAACAATACAAAAGATTATTAAATTGTAAAACTACAGAAACGAGGTAAGTTCTAAAATTGGATTCAATCTCAACATATGCTGGCCAATTAAGACCAGCACTGTTCTTCAGCCTGGGACCAGCAACGAAGTCGTGAAGGGCAATACAACACAAATAATAATAATAATAACGGGCTTTGTGGCGAAGCCTTAGGTGAGTAGCGACACCTCGTATCTGACTCCGGGGGCCAAGCCAAGGCCCCCACCTCCGTGATTGCCTTAGGCAGCCGCCACGGAGTGGAGATTGCTAGAGCTAAGACTCAAGCTCCAGGGGTGGAAGTGATAAATGGCATCACGTCAGAAGTAGCTCCGGAGAACCTGCAACCCACCTCTCTACACCCCTTTGCCACTCACACCCATGTTGCCCCTGTCTTCTATAGCATTTTTTGGGGCCTATGCAGGGAGTGGTGAGTCACCGTTAGCCCATTTTTCCATGTTCCCTAAACATTGCGACGGGCAGACGCCATATTCCCAGACCCCTAGTACCACTAGCAGTTCACCCCAATAGCCCGGTACTTTTTAGTATAATAATACACAATAGTCATACACTGACCGTGGCTTGTCTTTGGGTACCATAATGGTGTAGACAGGGACAATCGCCGGTCAGTGTCACGCCACATTCACATTTTTGTCAAGGGGCCTCTACATGTTGGCCTTCCCATCGCCTCACGCAAGCCCTCCAAATGTCCGGGCTATTTTATGACCCGTGGTCTTCTATGACATACACTATAGTGGTCTTTAAAGACATACAATTAAATAATAATGTCATTAGAGACATACATTATAATAATAAGTTATATACAAAAACATAATCATTATGTTGAATTTTTCATCATCAATATTATAATATAGTCGTGTGGGGTAGATAGAGATCAGATCTTGAAATATCACGACGACATTCTTTAAAATAGGTGGAGTGATATTGCTTCCAAAGGCTTGAAAATTGTGCTTCCCCCTAACTATAAGGGTAAAAACTTAATTGTTAGTGGATTGATACGCATTTGCCAGACTTTATTTTGTTTATATAGAATTCATGTTATACTCAGACGTGTGTCTTACAGAATCCTTAGTTAATTAGGTGATTAAGTTACTCACTCCAAATCTATACATAGTATAAAACAAAGTTACTTCTTCGCGTCAGTTTGTATATCCGCTAATTTCTCCTAAACCACGCAAACGGATTCTCAAGAGGTTTTCACCATCAATAAGTTCATTTTTAACAGAAGGTTTATACATATAAAATAATAATGAAGTTTTTATGTAAGTAAAATAGAGCTTTTTCCTAGGGTTTGATCACTAGTAAATGTTTTACTTGTAACAAAAATTTAAAAGTTTACTCAAACACGTTTGAATACAGAAAAAGTTCTTTAGATCAAAAGATTAACCAACGAAATAGAATGTGGTAGTTACGAAAAAGTTACAGAAAACATTTAATGTTAAAGCAAAATATAGTGATGTTTGAAGGGGTAGGAAATTCGGTGTGGAGCGTTTAGCAAACAATTTATTCCGATAACTCATTTCATATACCAACCAACCTTCGAAAACGTGTTTGCCGAGAATACGGCGTGGATTATCGAGATTCCTGACTTGCTCACTCGATTTTCTGAATAATATTTTTCTAGTTTCACCAAGTTTATAGTTATTTTTCTTCAAAAATATTCAAGAATATTTAGAATTAACAGTGTAAAGCCATGATGGAATTATTTTGATTACAGCTGTTAGGGCCAGCTCGATCGGTATGTTACCATGCTCTTATGGGATATCGGCGTGAAACAGTTAGCCTTGAGAAAACAGTATTTCATACGGTGAGTATGAGTTCCCATATCCCGCTTCCGCCTTCCCTATCCCAATCCATTTCACGGATTCCTTTTTCCCACCCTCTTTATATCATCACAGGCTGGCAATGCATCGGCTTCACCCCTGGTGTTGCAAACGTCTATAGGCAACAGTAATCACTTTCTATTTAGCTGGGCTGTCTACCTGCTTGCTAGCTTCGCAATTTAAAAGGAATTGTATGTGTGTGTGTGTAGTTCACGCGCAGTAGAAGCGAAACTTTAGAGAATTAACCTTTAACCTACATCTGTCAACACATTATAATTCAAAAAATTTCAAGCTTAATTACATTTTAAGTTACTAGCATAAAGTTCAAAATTCAATGCACTCTTACGCACAATTTCTTTGATCTACGTATAAAAGAATATCTGCCTTAAGAATGTACAAATAGAGCTAAAATTCATTTAAAATCTTTTAAGACTTATTCAAATAAAAAATTAATACTAACGAGTAAAGTGAAATGTATTTTATTTCGAATTAATTAAGTTTGAATTTTATGTGTTTATCTCTTTTTAGTGTCAATTCATGTTTCATCGATTTTCAAATCACGATTCTAAAGAGGTTTAATTAAAAAAAAAAAGAAATTTACGAAGTTGACACAAGACTACGAATGTGTTTTGCTGTATTAGGGTATACAGCGGGCTAAACCTCTGTAGGCGAAGTGGTCACTCTGCCACCGGGGTGCCAATCTTGGCCCGCGGGGCGACATGGTTGTGGTAAGTTTGTACTAAATCCTATGTCGTTCCAACACAAGCGCGGGTAAGGGGCGCAGATTTCGGTTTAGTGAGGTAGTTGGGAACGTCTTTACCAGAGCCTTCGCACAAATTTCTTGCGGCATTTCTCGCCGCATTTGGTTCTCGCTCTGAACGACCCAGATATACGAAATGTGTTCCCCCTGCGTTAATAAAAGAAAAGCGTCTATACTAACTGAAATATAAATGTATTGGTAGTTTTTCTGGTCTAGTGGTCTAAGTCTTGTCCCCCTAGTTTTCTTTATTTACCATGGTCTTCGTGTTCGGCATAGCTCCACAGCTTTCATTTATATATTACCTTTTTTTAGAGGTGTAATCCTCAGGTACACCCCACCAGAGTGTTGGATCCCGATGGCATGCTCGGACCTACCATCTAAATCGCCCCTGTGTTCGTCCGTCTCATCGCCGTATGTCAGGGTTTCGGGAACCTTACGTAGCGTAACTTGCTTAGCTTCAGAATATACCTATATATATGTGTGTTGGTCTCCCGATTATTATTATTGGCGGCGTTTCTTAATACTATTATTTTGAACGTACTAATTATGTGTGTATATGTTCGATTCATTTACTTCTGTCTCTCTCTTTATTTTACAGAAAATATCTCATATTCCGTGTTAATATTTATTTCTAAAATGTTATGAAATGTATATAATCGCCATTATCGCCAGTCTCTAAAGTTGACATGTTTCTTGATCTTTTCTTGTTAGTCGATTGTAATACCCAGTTTCTTATTCCAAAATGTACTTTACATTATTTAAAAGGAATTCATTCATTTAACTTACGACTTACTTAATTTTTTTTTATATGATAGGTAAAATCCTTTACAAATAACTTAGACACTACACTTGTACGGTTTCTTAAAATTAAAAGAAAGATAAAGAACACTAATAATTTATATTCAGGGCTAAAGAAAACGTGCATAAAATCAAATTGAAATTTATCTGCATAATGTATTACGGCACTATCTAACCACTTAGGGCCTTACTTATAATTGTTTCTTAAATTTAAAGAAACTGCTCAGTAACTGATTAGTGAAAATCTTACCCATAAACTCCTCTTTAGTCGAATATTTTGGGTACAACCTACGTTAATCATTCAAATTTCGTTTGTCTGTGCTCCTCTTAGGTAAACAACATGTAATACGCGTTTATAAGTGAAAAAAAAGATATTCATTGATTAGGGTCTGATTTTGAATTTCTTACTTAAGAGATGGCTAATCGTTTCTTAACGAGATTATTATATTAAGTAAGGTCTTTAATTGTAAGTACTATAAGTACAGTGTTAACTACCAATGCTTTCAATTAACTGTTTATTTAAAATGTTAGGTTTTTCTGAAATTTCATATCACAGGTTAGTTAAAATTTCAATGTCAAATAGTAAAACGCGATAAATAAATTTATTCAACGTCAGGAAATTGGAATCTCAGGTGGTAAGGTCTCTCGTCTGGATGTATAGCCAATTTTATGAGATCTCTATCGTTCTTGGAATTTCTCACTCGGCACATATCTCCAAGAAGCGACGGGAGCTCTCATAGAATTGGACAGGTAACAACTTAGATTTGTATTCGGGAGACAACCTACTCTGCGGCCAGCGCTCTGGTGCGCTTCAGTAAAAATCTCAGCTGTAAATCATTGAACTTTACTTTTAAACCAAGTTGTAGGTATACAGGCCTACTATGACTTTAAAAGCGTATTCTATTACCTGTTAGGTACTTTTTTCTTATTACTCAGAACATACCCGTTCGAGTTTTTGGATGCTTCTTAAGACTGAATAACTAAATACTTTCCTAGAAAAATCTTAATTAAATTCACGAGCTTTTATTATAGTCACAATATAATTATTATGATAAACCGATCTATTAGGAATATAATTATCTCCCACATGTTACTCCGTAGATTTATTATGGTTACGTGTGCTAATCAAAGCAAGTTGTGTGAGGATGAAAAGCTGTGTATGGAAGTATTTGTTTCTAATAAAGCGACGTTTAATATACAATATGCAACGTTGAACGAAAGAAAGGACTTTCATTCAATGTTGCATATTAAACGTCGCTTTATTCAAAATCCTACTTTGATCATTATTTTATAAGTCGGTAAAGTCGGGATTTGTCCGCTATTTTCAGAACGTTAAAGAGTTGCCAAAAATCTAGCCCGTATTGTCCTTACACTTTTAAAACTCAAACTCCTTTTATCTGATTGTAAATTAATTTTATCGACATTCCATAAATTGCATTCCTATTATATTAATGTACTCTGTGGTAGATACATATTTGATAGTTTTTTTTTCTTTTTATATTGACTACAATACTTTTGCTTATTTGACTTCATTTTGATGACAATTTAAATTTAACTTGAAATAACATAAATGATTCTCTTTGTATACTTATATAAGTTTGGCCTGCAAAGTAAGATCCATTATTGGCTTGTGTACTGTTTTAAAATGTATCGTCTTTTTTAAAGTATGTTCGTAGTGTAAAGCTGTGTGATCTTTATTGAATAATATTTATTCAATAAATAAATAAATAATATATCTTTATATAGTATATTTAATGTATTACAAGAGAATATTAACTATGCTCAAATATAATTCAGACAATTTCTAGTTGAGTAGAAAGGAGAGGTACCGGGTTTGATATCTAGAATGGTAAATTTTATAAACAAACTTTTCTTAATTTACTATGATGGTCTGGGTGTCTGGGAAGGGCCTCAGATTTTTCCGATGTTATCCATAATACAAGCATAATTTATTTAAGTAAGATGATATTTCTGTTCTTTTCTATGTAAGTAATGTTAATATTTATTATAACATGTGTCGGCATCATTAGATATTACATATATGAATAACTAATATATCAAACAATACTATTCATTTAGCATGTGTGCTTCTCGTATGATTTTATAAAGTTAATAATACCTTCTTCGCTGCTTGCCGGTGTAAACACCACTTTCAAATTCCACAGAAAAAAATGATTTCGTCGTTAATATTAAATTAATTATTTAATAAATAATGTTTTATCAAAGGTGTGTAATAAACGACGCAGTAGTTACTGCCTACTCCGTGTCAGTTTCAGTACGGTAATGGCCGTCGCCTTCCGCTTGGGCTGAAAGCGAGCAATAGATTTATTTACGTTTAGAAACTCATTTGGTGGTAAAAGTCGAAATAAAAAACTCAACAGCTTGAAAGATATTATTTTAGTAGATGAGGGCGAGGGTAGGCGGCGCGTAATGTCCCTTAATGTGCGCGCATAAAAAACCCTCCATGTTGGCCGCGAATTCTCCTCAAATGAACTAAATTTTATGCAAATTTCCTTTATGATCTTTCGGCGTTTGACGTGGATTAACGCGACGAGGATATTCGACAGTTTTATCTCTTGAATAGCGGGCCTAAAAACCTTTATTATTATAATACATACCCTCGGAAAAGGTCATCGTTTCCCGTTTCTATTGAATGTATTGTGACAACAAATTATTGTATTTCGATCAAAATGCTAATTTAAAAGTATCAGGCTTATCAAAGTTATTCTTTTAAATATCTTGATAACGTAAGGTGAAGAAGTGACGGAAAAAAGCGCCATTACGTTACGTGGACGGAATTAGTTTAAAGATTCATTTATCACCGACTCGCTAGTAGGTAAATAATAGAATATTATGCTCTGAAAATGGTTCAGAATCTTCTATCAATTAACTTATTTAATTATTACATACACACAGTACATGTTGGGAACACTTTAAATTTTCCTCTTTTCCTATTTTCTTTAAAATTTTGCAAAGGTCAAATATATCTGTGAAGTGTTTGCAACATTAAGGTTTAGACTAGCAGCGTCTTGCAGACTTCCTTTTGTATCAATAGAAATTTAGGATCATATCAATAATTGATTGCATAGCACAATTGCATATTTTTCCGATAACGTAAACTAACGGAAAATAAAGTTTTTATTCACAAATATCTAAATAAGTTGTGGTAGCGTAGTGGCTAGGGCGCAAGTGATTCTTTACAATAATTTAAGTTTGAATATTAGACTGAATGAATGCTCTTTATGTTTATTATAATATAATAAAATTCTAAACATGCCGTGTCTACACATTAAAGCTGTTTAAAAAAAACAACAACTGAAATAGACTATATAAACGATGGACAATAAATTCTTAGACTTAACATTTTATCCTAGGAATCAATCCCGCGATAATTTTTCTAGGAATGATTTAAAGTGGCCAGATAAAAAAAGAATTCCAATGTGATTTTTTCACTAATAGATAGCAAATTTTATATAATAGAATGTGTGAATTTTATCCCGGGAATCCCGCAGGAAGTTTTCCGGGAGCGGTTTGCAATTGTTAGGGTGCGTAAAAATTTGCTTATTCCGACATAGTTTTCACTAAAACGATAGCTGCGGTACTTCGTGTCCCGAGAATCCCCCGGGAATTACAGGTCAAGCGTGGACGAAGTCGCGGACATATCCTAGTTCCATGTACAATAGGAGGTCTTGTCTCAATTGGTTATTGACCTATCTCTTCAGATACACTGGGACCACAAGTGACTTCAATCACCTAATCTTTTATTCATTTCTTTCTATTGCGCCCGGTACAAAAATGAAAGGAGGTTACTGACGAGCAAATCAAAAATAAATAAAACAGGTATAAGCATAATTTAAAGTGTGATGTCAGCCAGAGCCTACTTCGCAAATAGCTGAACATTTTTGAAATTTTATTGCTCACCACTAACCTACATAGTTTTAGTTTAGTGAGCCCTAATGGGATTAGCATGTGCATGTAGACAAAAATCAATGAGAAGACGATTCGAAAATCGATCTGATGGAAAGCGGTTACCATTGTCTATGGACATTTGGAACAACAAAGGTGCTACCAATGTGCTGCCGCTGTCTAAAGGGATATAGGCACCTAGACACTAATGCCGGATCATAACTCAAGGTTGTTATGGCAGCATAGTCTAGACCAGGGTTGGTAGCCATCCAGGCGGGCAAATACCCTAGCAACTATCTGTGGGGTATTTTGGTTGCCTCTTGCGACAGGCCACCCGGCCACCGGAAATTGTATTCTTTCTCTGTTCCTGCACGGATAGCTTGATGAAGCGAATATAAATTATACTGAAAATATAATTTTATTACAGTATGTTTTACAAGACCACAAATTACATTTGTGTATGTAACAAAATACGTCCATAATTTTAATAACGCGATGTTTTTACGACGGGCGCTGAAATTAATTTTCTTTCCATGTAAAAGTAATGTACAAAATAAAAAATTTCAAAGGGATTTTAACGCTGTAATTTTCTACGAGCGCTTAAGAACTTTTTAAGTTACTTGTTTTGATCAAAAACGGCAATCGTAAATTGCATTTAAAGGCGAGAGAGGCAGAATACTTTGTACATGTATTAACTTTGTACGTATTATTGTACTGAACTTCCTGGCTATCTCCTTGCTACAGTTGCAATGCTAGGTTCCTATTTTTTAATATTCATTCACTTGCCTTAGGGGAAACAGGGGTAATGACGCTCACTAAGTAATATCGCTCACAAATATAAGTTGGCCCATTCAGAGCAATGGATTATGGGACACATGTTAAAGTGTTGGCGCTATGCTGTGAGAGCAAACAGTAACTAGTTTTACAAATCCGCTAGCAGCAAGAGAAAGAGAAGTTCGTTTGTTTGTTTTCAGTCCCGCTAACAAAGTTGTTTGCTGAACGTTTTTAGTGGTAACTTTAAAATTTGAATTATTTTATTATTATTAGTACTATTAATTTAGTTAATTATTTGTGGTATTAAGCAATAATAAATGAATACATTAGTATATATTTTATTCGTTTTATCATAAACATAGCAACTGGAGTCAAAATGATTTTATATGAGCGGTATTACCCATAGTCGGGTAATAGCGCCTAAGAACGGTTTTCTTTTTTAATTGTATATTTACCGATGATTATAGAAAGTTTCATACGTTTCATGTCAAAGTAGTAATTACTGAATAAATTAACAATTGTATTATTTGGTCCGATTTTTAATATATAGTCATTATAGAATAAATATAAAAGTTTTTCCTTAATTGAACGGTATTTCCCTTGTATCCTCTTCTAGATAAAGTTTGACGTAAACTATCATACAAGTAATGTCAATTTATTATCAATGGTAGGGTAAAAGAATGTACGGATAAACCAAAAAAAATGATGGATTTTGTGAAGGATGACATGATTTGTGATATCACAAAAGACGTATGTAAGAATAGAGGCCAGAAAAGAAGTAAGGAAAGAGAAGACATGTTGTGCCGACCCGAAATGATTGGGAGAATGTGAAAGAAAAGAAAGAAGTAAGGTAAAATAATGAGTTATAAGATATGTCACTAGCACGAGTCCGTTTTACCATATCAGCGATAAGTCTAAACATTGTACATTTTCATCAATACTACTCTTATTGTAAGTCCTTTACGCAAAAGTTAAATTCATAACAGAGGCAGGAAATATTACGACAAATATGTTTTGACCGACATATCTAAATTGAATTTGCGTTTCAATCCCTTCATTAGGTCTCCATGGAATCAGATTATTGGCTTGTCTGTATAGGTAGCACATATGCCATTTTCAAGCTTACGACAGAAATACGAACTACGTTCTGCAGTCACTATAAGCCTTATTAACGTGCAATAGGGATGAAATTAGCCCAAGTTAGTTGTAGTTTGTGTAACTAACATCGAATAAGCTCATTTAATCAACCAAGCTTTAGTTGGTACAAACAAAGAAGCTGCGTGTAATAAGAAAGAAAAAGTCGATACGTTTAGGGTCAGTACGTTAATGAGATCCTACTGTTTGTGATTATTTGGGAGGCTGCTTGCTATTGTTTAGAAAGAAAAAATAAAAATAATTTATTTGCCTAGAATATTCAGTTCATGCAGTAATATCTTATTTTACTAACAGTTTTAATTTAGTATGTAAAATCAAATTACATTTATTACTTGTCCATAGCCTAGAATAAGTTTGTCGTACTACACTATATGTGGACATGGGTGACCTATAATTTCACACCTGTGGGTTGATTTGATCTTCCGATTTGAAGAGAAGAGGAGGGTTGCAAACTATATCGCTAAAAGTTAAATTGGGTGATTGATAATAATACTAAAATCGGGCTAAAAATGTCAGAGATTTGTGACATGATAGAGTTTACGTGCCAATAGAAAAGTAGGAAAGGCTAATGCTGGCCTGAGCCCAAATCATATGGAAAAATCAAAGGAAAAAGATCTTTCAATTTAAGTAATATTATGTTAGTCATATGTTTTTCATCAGTCATTAGTCTTTATGTACCCATAGCGTAAGTGTGTACAGTCGCGGTATGAAAAGATTCGTGACCTTAAGGTCGACTTTTGCTTGTACGAGTACAAGAAACAGTACCACCAACATTTTAATAAATATTACGTTTTGTTACGCGGAAGGCCACGACATACCTTCCATGATCAAATTGATCGTGTACTAGCGGAGGGTGATGTCAGGAGCCTTAAGAACAGACGAGCGTGCATGACAAGAGTTATGAATGTCAAAGAAGCAAGTGAGGTGTGTAAGAATGGGTCTAAATAGCGCTCTGCTGTTCGTGCCTACCCCGCAAGGGAACTGGCGTGAAGTTATGTATGTATGTACGTTTTGTTACGTTTATAAAATTTAGAAACGTGAAAAAAGTAAATTGTAATGTTGACAATGACAGACACCGAGACTAACAATAGTTCTAATCATCAGAAACAAAGATGATATAATCACTACGCTCATCATAAATATTAAAACCAATAAAAAGGTTTTACATATCGAAACAATCTTTTTAGTCGAGACAGAAAATGAAACTACTTCGATCTAAGTAATTTTAAACTTCATTGTCAAACAGTTAAACATATTTTTTGTGGAATAGTCTGTTCTGTGATTTAGTTTGAAAAGGTAACATGTGGTCATGGAGCGATAAATAAATCAATTTGAATACTGCCGAACCTTTTCATGTCGCGACTGAACTATATTTTTCTCTTTTTTTATTCATAATAACAAGTTTTATTTTATTTATTTTACTCCTGGAGTACAGCAGCTAACGGCCCACCTAATGGAAGGTAATTACTGTCGGTTATGGATATTTGTAAGATCAGAGGTGCTACAAATGTGCTGTCGACTTCGTAGGGGAAATCGGAACCTGGCCACTACTGTCAGAATGGAACTCAAGGTGGTTATAGTGGCATATTCTAGACTAGGAATTGTAGACATTCACACGAGCAAACCGTCCTTTACGCATAAAAGAAATGTAAACAATTGGAAATATTTCTGAAATAATATCCGTATGAGTTACTATTTGTGTGATATTGAACAATATATCATTATTCTGCTAGCCTAAAAGCCAAAACACAATGTTAATTAGTGCTCTAATCAACTATAAAATCTCCGGGAGCTAAAGCCTGGTCCGGAGTGGTCCGGATATACCCAACGCGAAGCTCGCGTGTACGCTCGTTGTCAATAGGCCATTGAGTGGATTCTGTAAGCGTGTTTATCAGGAAAGCTGTGAATGCACGTCCTTTTGCTTGATTGTACACTTGTATAGTACGTGCGATCTTCTGTGGAATGTTATATTGCATTCGTATGACTGACTTCTAATTCCTCTAATTTTCAAAAAGATTTTATTGTAAGAATATATCGCATATAGATAAGACAACGGTGTGTAAAATATGTCTTGAAAGATTACACTTTAACTTGGTTGTGATTTTAGTGACCTAATGTAAAAAACCGGCCAAGTACGTGTGTTTCCATGCATAGATAGGGTAAAGAGTCCTTTCCGTAAAGATAATAAATGTCCACAATATTTTTTTTGGTTATAAAAAGCATTTAATGGAAAATACAAATCTTAAAAACGACTTAACGGATATTGCACAAAATCATTTTCGCGACTATAAATTTTTTTAAGCTTTATCTGAATACTAAAAGACGGAGGGCATACTTTTAACGACTTACGAATCGAATATCTTACCACCTATTGATTTAAATAAAAAGTAAGTAAGGAAAGATAATTATGATTTTAGCAGATCCTATTATCGATAACCCATATGAGCTATTTAAATATTTGGCTTAGGAATTTTTTATCATAGTCAGCCTATATTTCTATAACAATATATTGTTAAAAATGTTGTTGTGTAAAAAAAACATTACTAGTTAAACTAACGGCAGTATAAGGTATACCTTATGCTGCCGTTAGTTTAATTAGTAATGTTTTTTTTTTAATAATTAATATTATTTTACAAATTAGATGAGTTCTTAATCAATTTAAATTAAGGAATTCATTTTTAGGTAATAAAATTAGCACGATTTTCGCCAACTAATGAGAAATTTCATGAGTTATTTCATCGAATTTTGTTTCAGCAGGAAAAATATTCCCCAACTATCCAGAGTTTAATTAAAACTGGGGTCTGGTTTATTATAAAATAGGTAGGCGGCGAGTAAAGGATGTAAGAGAGCCGCTATTTCTTTGGCCCGCGGTCTTAGTCGCCACGTCGGCAGGCAGTAATTTGCCATTCTAAGACTATGTCTCCATCCAATTTTAAAAAACAATGCATAAATAATAATTTATTGACATACAAATATGGTGGGGCCTCGTCTAGGATAATGTTGTACTTATAGACCCTTTTACGCAAATGTGGCGATGGGTGTAGGTGTAGGTGATAGGTGTAGTCCCTCCCTCCCACCATAAGGACTTCTAGAATTTTCTGCAAAGTTTTATCAGAGTGAAATTCGGAGATTATCTTATTTTCCGTAATACTCCTGATTTATCTGCGTTAATGTTAGTGACTGATCAAATGCGACTTTCAACGTTAAAAATAAGGCTGTTATTGATTAGCTACATTAGTGTGTATAGATACATAAATTGTCGATCAATACAAAACATATAAGACCGCTTATGGTACATAAATTTAACTGATTAAGTTTTTCTGTTTTAACTTGGAAATTCTTACAATCAGAATATGTTGACGGTGAAGAAAAGCAAAGTTGGGAAAACTAAAAGTGTTTACTAAAAAGAATATAATATAATAGAAAAGATCTACTTACTGAAAAATATTTCCAGAAAGTCATACATAATTTAAATTTCAGTTTATTTCCTGCATGTGTCGTGGTGTGTGCGCCCAAAAACAGGGAGTACCTTACTCATTATTGGACCTTTTAAGGGCTGACACCATTAGAACTAAGTTATGCCCATTAAAGTGAACATTGTCTAAATTAATTATAGAATTATCAAAGGTCAAACGGAATTTAGAAACTCGACATCATACATAGTAAGTAGAGTACCTTTCGTAAACCTAGACATCAACAATATGCAAACTAGACATTCTGGAAGTGTGGCTGTGCTATTAGTTACGTCAAGCAAAATTTAAATAGCCTGAAACTCGTTCATTCGTTGATCCGTTGTAATTTTTAGGTAAATTAATTTCAATATGTAAATTAAAATTAAAAATTGGCCCTATTAAAATTCTTGTCGATCTACTTAATGAAGGGTTCCATTTTAACCACAAACGTGTGCCGTTTTTATAATTTGGTTTAAAAAGCATTTAATCGAAAATACTTCATATATGCTCATACTTGGAAACTACTTTTTAACCGACTTCAAAAAGGAGGAGGTTCTCAATTCGTCTTTTGTATGTTCATTACTTGATTTCTCCATCAATTCTGAACCGATTTTAAAATATTTTATCCAAAGGTTATAGTATCGTAGTAGTGTAGTCCCTTTGATACGCCAAGTCAGGATTTGATGAATGAATCGGATCCCAGGGAGATAGAAAGTAATCCTTATTAAATAATGCCATGCGTCTGGAAAAAAGCTTGTATACATACACGTGTAGGTATTACATTATCTACAGGCGCTTAATTTTTCAAATGCATGTTATGATTTCTCCGTCAATTGTGGATCGATTATAATTTTTTTCTTTATTCGTAAAATTGTAAATTATTTTGGGAAATATATGTCTTAATAATTAAATCCTAAAAACCATACTGACCCCGAGCTTCATTTTGATGTGGTAAATCTATTTAGTTGTATTTTTTTTTTATTAAAATTTCTTTTGACATATGTACTTATGTCTGTGTATATCTAGCCTTAAATCCTCGCCCTTCGTCCGTTAGCTCCTGAATTTCGCTTCGAAACCACATAATTAGGGTTGCATTGTAAACAGCGGCCAGTCGGCTGTTGTATGAATGTTTTTCATAATCCAGATTTAATAATTAAGGAATGGTGATTTTTTTTAAGAAATTTGACGGGGATGTCAATTTATGTACGTTTTAACGGTTTTCAGTAAGTAGTTTTACTATGTATACTAGTCGCAAAACCTTACGAAAATATTATAGGATGTCAATTTTATACAATATTTTGGACTAAAAAAACAGCCGTCGTCGTTGCCATCTGATTGTGTGCATATGCATGATACGACGATACTTAAAGATATTGTTCACATTTATGGTCAAGTATTCATGAACGTTCAAATTATAAAATAATCTTCAAGTAAGTAGATACCGGATGAAAACTGGATCCATATAAATAATAACAGACGCCTCAGCTAAATTGTAGGTTTTTGATTGACAACAAAATAATGAGTTCTTGTCGCAACTTAATAATGTACAACTCACTAAACTATTGTAATTTACAATAGAAACACGATTTATGCTTAAAACAATTAACATCCTACAATTATTTTTATTATAAACTAAGGTTGTAGGTATATATCTATTCTATAATAAATCTGGAAATGGTTGGGGTTAGCAAGGTTCATTTCAAAATGTGAAATAAATCGTGTCCGAATTATTCGGACCTGGAGATTCAGAAAAGTAACTTTTAGAATTTTTGTCTGTCTGTCTGTCTGTTAGAGCATCACGTAAAAACCACGGAACGGATTTAAATGAATCTGGAAACGTAGCTAACTTATGTCACGAGGCGTAACTTAAGATACTTTTTATCCCGATACATGACGTCGTTTCCGTGAGATAGACGAAAATAGCGAAAAAGATAGCGCTGCGATTGTATCTTTTTTGGAAACTACTCAACGTATAGAATGAAACTCGATACAGAGCTGACTTATAACCCGAATCAATTCTTAGGATACTTTTTATACCATTAAATCGCGTCGCTTCCGTGGAATAGACGGATTAGCAAAATGGATGACGCTGCAATTGCGATGTAGACAACCATATTTGTAATTCAGTAACAAATACGTTGTCAGCTTGCCCACATGTCATTCATTACGTTTTAGGTACTTCAGATCAGGTTGGCTGCAGCTTTTCTTTATGTTTTGCTGCGCAACTGTCGTCACTATATTGGGTTAGTATACTTTTACTTTTAGTTAATTTAGGTTATATTTAAATTACTTATTAGCCTTTTTAGATTAGATTGTTATATTAATGTGGTATTTTTAAATATGGAGTGAGATCCCAGTCACCCCAGACTTTGTGATTTTAGGAAAGATGAAATTTTTAGGATCGGTAGTTTAACATACACTTAGAAAGGAATGGATACTCGCTAAGCTGAAAGCGGGACCGTTTTTCAGGTAGCAGGTATCAAAGGTGGAATAAAACCATACTAACTTACGTCAATGTAGCAAGACACATTAAAAAAAATGTGGGAATTTACGTCATTTTAGGAAGGCTGAATTTTATATATATTATCAAGTATAATATTTTAAAATATCTTCCAATGAGCCAGACAAATCCGACGGGCCAAACATCTTCCCAGACTCGTTAAGACTTCCCCTCTGTGTGGAAGCGCGAAAGCATTAGAGCATTATTCAAGCGCATAAGTACAAGTGAGATGCATTCTGACGCGTGAATATCTTATACTAATATATAAAGTTGAAGAATTTGTTTGTTTGATTGAACGCTCTAATCTCAAGAACCACTAGCCTGATTTGAAAAATTCTTTCAGCATTAGATAACACATTTATCGAGGAAGGCTATAGTCATAAGGCCATAGAGTCTCAGGATACAGGAGGCAGCAGCCCTGTATGAGGCGAAGAGGGGAGTACCCCTGCCAATACTTGGCGACAGAGACATCGAGCGGAGAGTTGTTTACGAAAAATCGCCTCATCCTGCTGAACATGTGGACCTGCAGTTCATATGTCTGGTAGACCAGGAAGAGGTGGATCAACACAGAACACAAGCGGTACGTATCTTTACAGACGGAAGCAAAATCGGCGGGAAGGTGGGGGCATCATTGTCCTTCTGGGACATTGATGCTGAAACCCAGAACCGCCGGTTGAAACTTCCGTCTTACTGCACTGTCTACCAGGCGGAACTGTTGGCCATATATAAGGCTACCGAGGCGATCCTAGCGAGCCCAGAAGAAAGCTTTGCAATTTACAGCGATTCGCGCTCAGCACTACAATCAGTAATAAACTGGGGCAGCACTCATGAGCTGGCGGTTACGACTAGGCGGAACTTAAGACGAATTATGGTAATAGGGAAGGGGGTCTCATTGTTTTGGGTGAAAGCGCACGCCGAAATGAAGGAAAACGATAGAGCGGACGCTCTGGCGAAAGCCGCTGCTCAGTTCCTGAAGGTAAAGCCTCATTATGACAGGTGTCCGGTTTCATTTGTCAGGGGAATGATCCGTATGAAGACGCTTGATAAATGGAACCGGCGATACAGGGACGAGCCAACTGCGTCCGTCACTAAGTTTTTCTTCCCGGAAACGGTGTGCGCATACAAAATTATCCGAAATATAAAAACAACAGGGATTACAACCCGAATGTTCACGGGGCACGGGGGGGTTTTCCCAATACTTGCATCGTTTCAAGTTAAAGGGGGACCCCTCGTGTTCCTGTGACACTGGAGAAGAGGAGACGCCCCTTCATGTAATTTTCGAATGCCCCCTCTTTGTGAGAGAGCGATATAATGCGGAATGCGTCCTAAGAGCTAATATAAATAGAAACGAACTACACGAGCTACTTAGCAAAAAGAAGAGGGAGGTTTTCGTAAACTTCACGACTAATATAATAGAAAAAGTAGTCAAAAGAAACGCTAACAGATAACGCTGTATACATATTAGTATATATGTACCAACAGTGTTTAGATATAAGAGTAGTAATAATAGGCTTGTGTTTAAACGCCTACCAGAAATGCACCTATTTTACTACCAACAAATTCGAAATACCTGCCAGAATGGATAAATGCTCACCAAATTGTGTTCATGAAGTACTGTAGAAATTTAGCTATTTTCCTTTTTATGCTATGCCATAAAAGTATAAAAACGCCTTTAAAGCTAATTTCAGACCAAATATTTTATATTATCACTAAATTGATATTACCAATATTTAGTTTCACCACCTTCAATTTAGTAATTTTTGCTGAGGCAAAAAATCAAACGGTCGAGCGTACAATTATTTTTAATGCCAAATGTAATATTGCGTATTCCAAACATATGTTGCTTGTATATTGTTTTATGAATTTGATTAAAATATCATAATATAGTCAAATAAATACTTCACTCTCAATATTACTGCAACACAAATGATTAAGGTAAGTAAAAATTAATCACTGGTAGGAAAATAAAACAAAAGTAAAACGAAATTATGTTTTATTATATTTATAGGTGGGTACTTATAAGATTAATTTATACTTAAGATTTATCAATGGCACTTTATGGAACACAATAGTTAAAATCAGTCAATCATAATATTTTCTTAAATTTTCGCGACTTGTATACGTAATAAAACTATGTTTTCACGGTTTTAAGCGCGGTAATTTATTTGATTTTGGTTATTCCGACGTTTCGGCCACTTTTCACTTTCAACACAAACCAACTTGACTGATAATTTCTTTTATTTTCCTTCCACCCATTTTAATATTATATAAAATTATTAGAGCTAGGCATGTTTGCTGAAGAGTTTCTTGCGCCGCTTCTTCTCTTCAAGCTATAACATGTTGCGAAGCGGTGATAAATTAGATTAGGCTCCCATAGAGTAAATAATAACCATAAACAAAATTTAAACTAAATAATTAAAATAATGAACAAGTTGGCGGTAGGCTAAATAAAACTTTAACAATACTCGTTGACACTTGTCTTTTAGACATCTTTGTCTTCCGTGATCACGGCCACTGAAAAGTGGCCGAAACGCCGGAATAACCAAAATCAAATAAGGCACCGCGCTTAAAACCGTTAAAACGTAGTTTTATTATGTATACAAGTCGCGATAACTTAAGAAAATATTCTTTACATTACATTTACATATCTTTACATTTACACAGATTGAAATAATAATTTAAAAAATACAGATATCGACATAATTAATAAATATTATCCAAGTTTCATAAAAGGTACTTAATTAAATAAATAGGAACTAATTGCACTAATGCAAAAGTGGATGGATGCAGAAGTCGTGGAAGGCCACGACACACCTTCCATGATCAAATTGATCGTGTACTAGCAGAAGGTGATGTCAGGAGCCTTAAGAACAGACGAGCTTGCATGACAAGAGTTATGAATGTCAAAGAGGCAAGTGAGGTGTATAAGAGTGGGCCTAAATGGCGCTCTGTTGTTCGTGCCTACCCCGCAAGGGAGCTGGCGTGAAGTTATGTATGTATGTATGTATGTAGGAACTAATTATTTAAATAATGGCGATTAAAATCCTGCTTACTTGCACACCATTGAAAGTGGCAAATATATTGAATTATGTATTTCTAGGAATAATATACTGTATACAACTACATTTAGGTATGCAAGAATAAATATTTCAATTTCAATATTATAAACCAAAGTCAATTCCCACATCTGTTTGTCTGTATATCCGCTAAGTTCTCATATACCACGCAACGCATTTTTAAAACATTGTCACCATAAATTAAATAAATTTTCACTGGCGGTTTGTATACATAAAAAACCAAATTAAGTTTGTATGTATGTAAAATAAAGTCACCGCCTAGGGTTTAACCCACGGCGCAGCCGTGGGCTAAATGCTAATTAAAATTAAAAATGCATAACAAAACATCATATTTCAAGTTCCTACAAAGAACTCCCATAAATATTGTAGGTTACCAAGGTAACACTCATAACAGCTCAAAGGTACTGTAACTTTAATAGCTTAACATTCTACGCGTAACATGAACAAACACACTTACGTTTTATGGGTGAACTGTTTTTCTAGCCGGTCGTCGGCAACTTATCACCTTCCCTTAATTTATCTGTTTACGAGAACTCCACGTTACTCTAAGGCTACTACGCTGTCTAAGCGAATATTCTTGTTAGACGTGAAATAAAACCAAGCAAGAACATTAAAATGTTAGTTATCGGTTGTAAAACCTTAATTAGTAACACAAAAGAATGGTAACAAAGTATGTGGAACTTGTGAACTATAATAGTAACGCGGTTAGTTAGGTTTTGTGTAAGTGTCTATGTTTTGTATTTTCTTTGCTACAGTCGAAATGAGCACTCCACATTTTTGCAAGAACCTCATGAAAACTTTGCAAGAAAGAATATGAGGACCCGTTCTACTTTCTCGTTTCACGCGCTTCTGTCGCGTACTTGCGAGAATGTAAAGGCGTTCAATATTCTTGAGTACCTCGTCATGATCATGATATCATGATAAAAACTCAGTTTGGTTCGGAGCATCCGGTTAGGCTTAAGGCCTTATGTATTTTCTGTCTAAATTTATACTGCAGAGTATGGTAGACGTATAAATTTTAGAAAGTGATCCGTAGGTTGAATTGCGAAATCACCTAATCATTTTTAATAGTAACCTTTTCACGTTTAAAGATCTAGATTGTTAAATATTAACACGATTGGATAAAATTGCCCCTTAACCACCGAGCTACTACGAGTTATTTATTGCCAAAACATAAAAGTAATCCATTTACTTTTATATGGAACTAAATAAGGAATTGAGTTAGTCGGATATCCCCGGTTGGTTCGACTTACGACCATGCATTGCTGGGACAAATTCAATAAGTCAAGTGGAAGAAATCGCCTCTCAGCACTCTGGGGACAATGTAAACATACCTATACGAGATTGCGGCGAGAAATAAATTTAGCTTCGAGCGTGGCTTTACAAAATGAAAATTGACAGTGCAGCGTATAAAAAATTTGTAATTTGATTTATTGCTTGAGTAACTGTCACTGGAAGGAAAATAGTTGTTGTACTTTGAAGCCTCAGTACGTATTCATCAAGAAAAGACGTGGTAGTACTTGCAAAATCAAGGATTCCGTAGAGATGACGAAAGTCCACTGTTTCTGTCCCCTTGTTTTTAAGTGTATCCGTTTGCGGACACCCCATTGCTCGGAGACATGATAGCGGGATATGTCGGACTCGCCGGATACTTTTGCAAAAATACCTACTAAACACCCTGGTGTTCCTCCTGTCGTTATATGCCGGGGCTAAGCTAGGGCTAGCTCACTTGGGCTTACCTCCATCTGCGACTGAGCCTCTCTTTAGGCTGGGAGATGTTTCATTCTCACCCCCCGGCGACTTCAGATTGATAAAAATATGGAACCCTATAAAAATATTTTCAGCATTTTATTTGATTTCGGCATGTTTTAAGTTATGGAAGGGGGGATACTATTCACGACATTCATGAAACGTAAGCTTAGGTTTAAAAAATTCATTGAATTCTCTAATTAAACCCACAACACAAATTTTGATTACTACCTATGAGGCCTTTATCTTCTTATTTTATAGTTTAAAGAATTACACAAGTTACCAATTTTTGTACCTATTAACTTTGTTTGTAATTAAACAGGCTGCTTCATCAGTTAGTTTACAAACTTTCGAGAAACAAATCTATCAGAATCCTGAATCAAAGTTTAACAAAATAAGGTGGTATGTCTTTCAAGGAGCAAAAGTTTGCTGCATTAAACAACCGGAGTCGTAACTTGGCAAATTGGATGACTCTGCTGCGAGTCAGTCGGATCTTTCCTTTCACGTATTTGTACGTGCCGATTTGATACTACCAAATATTATCAATTGTTGTAATATTAAGCAATTTATTATTAACGCATTGAGTAGTGTGCTGCGAGTCACGACTCTTAGATATTGCGGTGGAGACATTCCGGTTCAGGAATATTGTTGGGTATATGACACATTTACAATTAAATAAAAACTGTCTAAAACCATATTCATGGAAAAGGCCGGATGTTAAAAAATGCCTTGTTATAAACATATTTCAAAATATCGTGACATAAATTATTTTAATTACTGTTTAAATCATAATTAATACGCTGTTTGATTTATTGAAATTAAGACTTTTATATCATACTACGTTTCTACAAAATGTAGACGGCTTCGACGTTTTGTAAGATGAGTAAAAGTATCTCAGTTAAGTTGACTGTCAACCACCCTTTACATATGCATCCGCAAAAGCTTTCTGACTATGACACAGTAGATAAACTGCAAGATTGTTGCTCACGTCGGTATGGGCCTTGTTTTACAGAAACCGGCATGTTACGTGGTACGAGTTCTTTCCTTGTTTTCTTAGAGCACTACATTATGGGGCTTTTAATAAAGGATGTAAAAAGTACAGTTAAAGTCTCGATGAGGTAAGTAACCCATTAGCTCCCTTTGTATTCCAGTACTCTATCGGTGATGGTAGGCACTTGTAACCAAGTGGACGGCCTACTGGTTGGCCTACAAGCTAACGTAAAAAAAAGAAAACAGATGTTTACTCAAATCATCATTCCGTCAAGTAAAAAGGAGTAGGCTAAAGAAAGATTGCCTTAATGTCGTGAGCGTTGATATGCATGATAATGGGCTATTTGAAAACTGCTGGAAGTGCAGAAGTTTACAAAAGCGAACCTCAGGCACCGAAGTGAATGTTTAAATACATCTAGAATTTTCCACTAGGATTACGGTGATAATAATATCAAAAATCTATAATATTATAAAATTCTAAAAATGCCGTGTCTGTACATTGAAGCTATTAAAAAAATCTGGAATAGACTATATAAACGGTGGAGAATACGATGCATTTTTTTTTACAGATCTTGTCTGTTTGTTCGGGATTGACGTATAAAACTACTGGGCCGATTTCGATGCGGTTTTCGCTGATCGAAAGCAAATTCTTAGACTTAAAATCTGCGCTACTTTTTATTCTGGGGCTTGCGCGGGAATTTTTCTGGTAATTTAAAGTGGCCAAATTAAAAAGTAATCGTATTGCAATGTGATTTTATTACTAATCGCTAACAAATTTTATGTAATTAAATGTGTGATTTTTTACCCCGGGACTCCCGCGGGAATTTTTTCGGGAGTGGTTTGTAGTTGTTGGGTTGCATAAAAATATACTTATTCCGAAACAGTTTTCACTAAAAAGATAGCTTACATTCTTTTTTAAACGCTGCAGTACGTTTTGCCCCGTGAATCCCACGGGAATTTCAAGTCAAGCATGGACGAAGTCGCGGGCACATCATAGTCTGAAAAAACCTTAAACATACAAATTAAGTACTTTCGGGGAAAACATACCAATTTTTACGTAAATAAGAATCTAATTTAGATAGAGCATATATACCTACACCGCTTCGGAATGTTGATAACTTAAGTTATATGATTATATTACATTATTTCTTTCTTACAGCCTACGTAATTTATTCAAATATGAATTATGTAACGTATATTGGTGAATGCGAGTCATCCCGATAGCGTTATAGATTAAACAATAAAATTGTTTTGACATTTTCATTAAAAATAAATTCGTGTAATTTTCCACACTGCTTCATTCGGATTATTTACTTTATTTCAATCCGAATCCAGACCCTTTAAAAGGTCGGACAGGGATTATAGGGATAAGATTTGAGACCCTTCATTAATTTATAATTACGGGAAGGTAACAAAAAAGATAGACGGGACCTTATCAGGGACTCAAATGCGACCTTCGTCGTCGTTTACTTTTTGGATTAAGTGCCTTTTGCGTTACATATCAAGACTACTGTTCTCAGAATGAGAATATGTAACTAAGTCTATATGGGTGAATAATCAGTGTGGTAGATATGTTACTACCTAATGAAATAATAACACTGGCCCACAAAACAAGTGGTCTGCACTTTTGACCACACTCATCCATTCTTATGTATTTCGATGCGCTGAATCCGAAATCAGTTTGGTCCATACACCCTCATGCATAGGTCTGGTCAAAAGTAAATACCATTTGTTTTTGAGGGCCGGTGTAATTAGTCTCTTAATAATTCATTGAAAAAAATCACTAACAAAATAAACGTTTAGTTTTATTTTACTGCTTTTAATTCGAAGACAAATATTTTTATTAACACTGCAATTATAGCATATGTAAGAACTCGTCCAAGTGTCTGTCAGATGAGAAATATTGAAGGCGACGCACGTCCACTGGTTTTTCGAATTTGACAACAGCATTCTAAAACTGCATTTAAACGAAAATACCTCAAAAACTATTCATTATTTCAAATCAATTTTGCGTGTAAGTATTTAAATTTTTATTACTTTAGAAGAAAATTTTAACAACTTTAAAATTGGGATTACCACTTTATATAAAAAAAATGTGATACCATTTTGATTTTTATATATTATACATGTTAGATACCTACAATGTTGAATAAAAATTGTGACTCAAATGTATGAGAGCTACCCCTAATTTTGATTCTAACATTTTCTAGTAGCATATTCAATACACTTTCTTGTCCAATTTCCTTTACATATATGGATGATCAGATGTACAGACGGATATGACGTATTAATACGGGTTTAATTTATGTCAAAATCGCTACAATATCCTAATAAGCCAAATTAATTCAACCGCTCTCACGTTTTAAATTTTTAAATCTCATTTATGACGTTCAGGATTACTTTGAAATGATTTTTTTAAATAAGTATGCAAACTTTTTAGATTAAATTATATAAATATGGAGAGACTGGCTCTTAATCTCAAAAAAAAGGAAAATTTAAAAATAGAACTGCAGTAAAACAAATGAATATAGCCGGGAAAAGAAAATTTACTCGTAGTATCAGATTTGCGTGTTATTTATAGCAAAGTTTTAAATTGATTCTCATTGATTTTTTATTCTTTTGTCAATTGAATTATTGTTACCAGCAGAATTGTTGGGTTAGTTTTTTAACTCATCGAGAGTTTTTGAACCATAATATGGATACTTCGTCCGAACAAGCGGCTCAAATTGTAGCATTGGTGCGGGAGGGCTTGGATCAACGAACGATTGGTAGAAATTTAAATTTAAACCAGTCTACGGTTTCTAGAATATACAGAAGGTTTGTGGAGACAGGTTCTTACAGAAGGAGACGTGGTACAGGCAGGACTCGAGCAACCACCGGTCGTGATGACCGATTTATTGTTACAACTTCCCTGCGAAATCGTTTCCTCACGTCTGTTAACATCAAAACAGAGCTTAATGAAGTGCGTGGAGTAAACGTGAGTGCACGAACAATAAGAAGAAGGTTAAAGGAAGCGGATATCACCCCTTTTAGACCAGCAAATGGTCCAAAGTTGTCTGTAGCTCACAGACAAGCTCGCTTAAGATTTGCGCGTGATCACCTGAATTGGACAGAAGAGCAATGGACCTCCGTATTGTTCACGGACGAGTGTAGGACATGTTTATATGGTGCAGATGGTCGCAGAAGAGTCTATCGTCGACGTGGGGAGCGATATGCTCAAAGTTGCATTGAGGAGCGTGTTCCTTTTGGAGGCGGTTCGTGTATGGTCTGGGGTGGCATATCGATGAACGGGCGAACAGAACTTGTGTTCATAGACATGGTCCGTCAAAACGGTAATAGAGGGGGTTTGACTGCACATCGCTACATAACAGAGATCTTAGAAGATCACGTGGTGCCTTACATGGGATTCATAGGCGAAAATTTTACTTTAATGCAGGATAATGCCCGGCCGCACGCTGCTGCACAAGTTCGACAATATTGCGAAGAGGTTGGGATACGTACAATGAATTGGCCAGCACGCAGCCCGGATCTTAATCCCATTGAGCATGTTTGGGACAATTTAAAAAGAGCTGTATATGCGAGAAACCCTTTGCCCACGACAGTGGCAGCACTAAGAACAGCACTTTCAGAAGAATGGGACAATATTCCGCAAGATCTTTTAATAACCCTAATAAAATCTATGCGGAACCGATTAGAATCCGTAATAAGGGCACGTGGAGGTAATACACCTTATTAAAACATAAATAAACCCTTGCATAAAGTTTGTGTCTATTGTTAAAACCAATTTTTTAATTAAACCAATTTTCCTTAAATTTCTGTTTTTTCTTCAAAAAAAGTCTTAAGGTCCTTTCCAGTACACAAACTTAAACTTAAGGATATGACCCTACGCTGTTTTAAAGTTCACGAACCAATCTAGAGGTTTCAATTTAAATCTGTATAGAAAGTTTGCATACTTGGTTAAAATATTTATTTCAAAGTCGTCTATTACTTTGATGCAGTTTATGAGTCTGACAAAGCTTACGACGACTAGACTTCTGACTGTTGTCTGCTGATGCAACTGCAACAATTTCCTCTAACTAACATCCACTGAAAGGGTTTTTGGAACGTGATTATTATTATGTTGAATATTTTTGTATGCTTTATTAGAGACACTTAAGAGTCTAGGTTTAGACATCCAAACTATTACTATAGCGTTATCTGAAAAAATATGATACTACAATTTGGTGATTTGCTTATGCATGGTTTCCGTGTCTTATTACTATACATTATTTTTCTTTACTACTGGTTAAAAGTTGACAGAAATTTCGTACAAGTAACATTTTTTTTTTATTGCAGGAGATCAGCAGACAGGCAGACGGCCCACTTGATGGAAAGCAGTTACCATCGCCTATGGACATTTGCAACACCAAAGTTGCTACAAATGCGCTGCTGCTCTCTTAAGGGAAACTGGAACCTGGTCACTAATGCCGTAACACAACTCAAGGTTGTTATGGCGGCATGCTCTTGACCAGGGGTGGTAGCCATCCAGTCGGGCAAATGCCCTACCACCTGGCAAAAACATATGTAAGTAAGGTAAAAGAAAGGATGAAAAAATATAGAAATCTAGATTTATATAAGTATCATTATTCATAGTAAACATCTTACATATTTCAACTAACATCCTAACATAAGTTTATGAAAAATTATTAATCTTTCGGGCCAATAAATAAATTCACATTGATTTATTAAAAATCCACCATTACCTGATTTTTCCATTCCCATAATTGATATTCCTTCATAGAAATTATTCCTTACGAGCTACACTATGTGTGTTGGTGTAATAGCTAATATACTTTAGTGTTTTATTTTTCAAAATTAATCGTTTCGTTTTTTGACGAAGTTAACTATTTTTTCCAAAATGTAGATAGATAACTATTGCACACCATTACAGAAGAGTTATAGCCTAAATATATTCTAAGTGTGCACAACGGGCTGGCTTATCGCTAAAAAGCGATGACTTCCAGACAACCCAAGCCAGGAATAAAACAGAATAAAATGCAATGATACCGCTATAGCCTATAGTTTTCAAAACGACCCCCAAAGTTCTTTCTATTTTTCGTTATATCTTACAGTTTCGGATTTGGCCATAGAGGTCCACTTGAAAAATCCTACCCGTACATTGGAAAACTATTCTGAAATCTAAGCGCAATCAATATCAAAGAATTGTGGCCGAAAATATCTTGGTAGTGTTATGTATATCTATATTGATAAGATGTAAAATAACCTTTAATATTATTGAGTTTTCCTCTTATAAGTCCATTACTGTTAAACGACGACCCGAACGTCTTATTTCCAAAAGTTTTAAGAAGATTTGCTCTTCCTAAAATAAGTAAGTGAAAGTTATGAAAGCTATTTACATAAAAACGGACAATAATATTCTTAGGCAAAAGTTGCCTCGATGATGTTTGAATTATAGATTGAAAATATTATCGTTGTCATTATTTTCAGAACTAGTTTCCTTTTGGTTAGCGACGTTAGCGTAGAACTATTTCCATTTCTTTATTTTCTCGATGACAGTTCTAATTTGATAGTTGTAGTGTTGTGACCAAATAAGTAATGATATCGATCGCAAATATTTATTATGTTTTAAACAAAGACAAATACAACAAAAACATTCAAATATATTTTTTTAAGCTGGGAACACTCAATGGCCCACCGCCATTTTGTGTTTGTATGTCCCTCGCAACAAGACGGTCGTGCTATATAGTCACTACATTTCTGTTCGCTGAGTTTTTTCACATTATTCATACGTTACGTTGTGTATTTTGTGTTCCTCCGTGTTGATTGCTGTCCAGCTGTCAAATATCAAAATGCCTAAAGGATCTGTTCTGAAATGGCAGGCGAGAGAACTGGTGATCAAGGTTCGTAATTACTTTGAAGCCGAGTATCAAAATGGTGGCCCGCTATTACCACTGTCGCAAGTGCGAGAGTGTGTGGTGGCCGCATTAGGAATTAGTGGACCTACTGTTTCAAAAATTACTACCGAAGCTTACGGTACAAGCGGCATGCAGGAAAATAAGCTTCGTGCGCCGAAGAAAAAACGCCAACCACGTCGTGTGACATCGGTTGACAACTTCGACGCTGACGCTATTCGCCGTCATACATATGACTATTACTTGCGCAAAGAAATTCCAACACTTAAAAAACTTGTTGTTTCTTTACGTGAATGTGGTTTGTTCCATGGCCAAAAATCCTCATTAAGCTTGGTTTTGAAAGAAATTGGATTTTCTTATAAAAAATCGGAAAAAACGTAAAATATTGATGGAGCGTCACGACGTTGCTATGGCTCGCTGCGCATTTTTGATCGAAGCCAAAAAGATATGAGATTGTTCAAATGTTATTTTCACTGACGAGACTTGGTTAAATGCAAACCACACAGTATCTAAGAACTGGACTGACGACACCGCCGCTTCCACTAGTTCTGTGCCAATGGGAAAAGGTGAACGCCTTATCATATGCCATGCAGGGTCTACGAAAGGATTCATGTCAGATGCTTTACTGGCCTTTAAATTTTTTTTATTTTTTTTATTGCATGAGTTCAGCAGACAGGCAGACGGCCCACTTGATGGAAAGCGGTTACCATCGCCTATGGACATTTGCCACACCAAAGGTGCTACAAATGCGCTGCTGCTCTCTTAAGGGAGATTGGAACCTGGTCACTAATGCCGGAACACAACTCAAGGTTGTTATGGCGCCATACTCTAGACCAGGGGTGGTAGCCATCCAGTCGGGCAAATACCCTACCACCTGGCGTAAATCCAAGAAAACAGTGGACTATCACGAAGAAATGAACGCAGAAATTTACGAAGGATGGTTTAAAGAAATGGTGCATGCAACCTCTGGAAGAATCGTCGATAATTATTATGGACAGCGCTACATATCACTCCAGACAAATTGATAAAATGCCGACGCAGGCTAATAAAAAACAAGAGATAATTGACTCGCTCCAACGTCATGACGAAAATGTGGATAATACATTATTAAAAGTAAATATTTTAAAATCGAAAAAAGCCCCTAAAATATATATTACCGACGAAATAGCTGCCGAATGTGGTCATTGGGTTCTTCGACTTCCGCCGTATCATTGCCAGTACAATGCTATAGAACTAATATGGGCACAAATCAAAGGACACACCGCTCGAAACAATACCCATCCCGCTTTTACGGCAAACAAGATGTTAGATTTATTAAAAAATGCATGTGCGGAAGTAACCGCCGAACGCTGGGAAAAAATTGTGAGAAGAACCCAAAACATTATAGCGTCGGATTGGGAAATTCACGTGGCATTCGATAATATAGAAGTACACGAACTTATAATAAATGTTGGGGAGAGCTCATCGAGTGACAGTGACGATTCATCAGATTTTTATTAAAATAAATGAATAAAGAATCAACATAATATAATTACATCTTGTAATTAAATGTAATATTATTTAATAAATTTGTATAAAATTATCCGGCAATAGTTTAGTTTCTTACACTTTGTAAAAAAATATCGGGTTTGTTATCGTGTTACGTTTATTGATAGCTCCATCCCTATCAGTTTTTCCGACTCTGCTATGACCTTGTACGTGCGTAAGCGTCATATTTTTATTAAATAATGTATACATAATGTAAAAAAGACGCTCATTCAAGTTTCCACAGAAGCTGTCATCCAGAAAATAAAGAAATGGAATTAGTTTAGTTATAATAAATGACCATGAAAATGGATTATTAGGTAATATTTTACATTTTTCGTAAAACAGAATCAGTTCATATATCTATATATATTTTATATAATGAATAAGTTCGCGTTTGACTGACATTGCGCCTGATGTCAGGCGGAAATGCAGTCTAAGGTGGAGCACGCTTACCTAGAAAATACCTGTTCACGCGAGACTTGAAGACACCTAGATTTTATTCTTCAGGAAAAACAGACGACGGTAAAGAGTTCCACTCTATAATATACATATGTACTAGTTTATTAATGATAATATTAATAATATGTAATATCAGACTTAACCGAAATTAGACTTTTATTTTTGAATTGCAAATTGGTTGATTAGAAAGTTTGTTTACGAAATTCACCCTGCTAGGAATCGATTCTAAAACCTCTGCCTTTTATTAACTTGGTGGATGAACGTTTGAACATCTAGACCTCATAGATAAGTAAGGTTTGTATCTGTCTATAATTTATACCTATGTTTAACATCGGTTTGTACTTAAATCTATCTAATTAGTCTGGCCATAAATACTGTTACAATTAAAAAGAAACAAAATATTACATTTGAATTTAGAATCTGTCATTTTTATATGATTGTTCATTGTGTTTTCTCATTTTGGCGCTAATACATTGTACAACATTTTGCGATATTAAAATGGAGTGAGGTGATAAAGAGAACGGAATCGCTGTGATTGCATTATACAAAGAAGGTACGGAGCCAAATGCAATTTTTAAAACTCTCCATACGTTTGGTATTAGTCAAATGTTTGTGTACCGGGCAATTAATAGGCACAATGAGACCTCCTCTGTTTGTGATAGAAAGAGATCTGGTCGTCTACGTAGTGTTCGTACGAAAAAGGCGGTCAAAGCAGTACGGGAAAGAATTCGAAGAAATCCTGTCCGAAAGCAAAAGATTTTATCTTGGGAGATGAAGGTATCACCTAGAACCATGTCGCGTATTTTAAAAGATGACTCAGGACTTGCAGCGTATAAGAGACGCACTGGTAATTTCTTAACTCATAATTTAAAAAAGAATAGGGTGGTAAAATCGAAACAACTACTGAAGTGCTACGTAAAGGGAGTTCATAATTTTTTTTGTTTACGGATGAGATTTTTTTTTACAATTGAGCAACATTTTAACAAACAAAATGACCGTATTTATGCTAAAAGCTCTAAGGAAGCTTCTCAATTAGTCGACAGAGTGGAACGTGGGCATTATCCGTCTTCAATGATGGTTTGGTGAGGTGTTAGCTATGAAGGAGTGACTGTGCCATATCTTTGTGAAAAAGGTATCAAAACATCGGCACAAGTGTATCAAGATACTATTCTTGAGTAGGTAGTTAAGCCCCTTAACAACACCATGTTCAATAACCAAGAATGGTTCTTCCAGCAAGACTCGGCTCCGGGTCATAAAGCTCGATCCACGCAGTCTTGGTTGGAAACGAACGTTTCGGACTTCATCAGAGCTGAAGATTGGCCGTCATCTAGTCCCCATCTTAATCCGCTGGATTATGATTTATGGTCAGTTTTAGAGAGTAAGGCTTGCTGTAAACGCCATGATAATTTGGAGTCCCTAAAATAATTCCATACGATTGGCAGTGAAGAATTTTCCCATCGAAAGAGTGCGTGCTTCTATTGATAACTGGCCTCAACGTTTAAAGGACTGTATTGCAGCCAATGGAGACCACTTCGAATAAACTTTTTACATTTTAAATTGTTTTATATTTATGTATTAAACTTTAGTAACTGTAAAACTTATAAATGTTATTTGCAATAGGAAAAAAATCTTTGTTACAATATTTATGGCAAGACTAGGTATACGAGTGTCGAGTATAGCTAAAAAGATGACACTTTGAGCGCGTTTATTTAGTGCCACTGTTGCAATTCATTGCCAAATATATCACATCATGGCAAAGCGAGCGGAGTTTCGTTGGCACAGCTACGAAACAATAAGTTTTGAATATTATTTAAAATTAAAAAAAAATAACAAAAGCTCAATTATAACTTAATTGTCCTTAATGCTCTTTCAGTATGATAATAATTCTTTAAAGGACGTTGAAATATTATGTTTAAATGCGTACGACACAATAAATATAAAGCAATAAGCAGCACGAAGCCACACTGGGAATGTAATGTGTTTCAAATGTTTATTTTGCGAAGGGTTCTGAGGCAAGATGCTCCGCTGTTGCCAAAAGCACTCTCCTTCGGGATTAAGTGTTTAAATTTATTGTCTCAATACGTCCTCATAGAAAAAGAATCGTATAGAAAAGCGACGCTTGTTACTTACTACAACTAAATTTATTACAATTACTATCAGAAGTAATATAGGCCTTATCTAAACGCAAATTTAAACTTAAATATTTCAAAGATATCACGTAACTGTTATATTGTAACACTGGCCGTCACGGCCCTTATTAAGGGCAACCAAAATCAAATTCGTAGTCAAAGTCCATTCTATTTTTTACAACTATTTTTCTTACATATGTCATCTCTAAATAATATATACGCTACGGTCCTCATTCTACCATAATTTAGTGTAGTGGTACAGAGAAACCAATGCAGAGTGGACACTGCATACATTATAATATTATAATAGGTAATTATATTTCACAAATATACATATATTGGATACTAATAAAAAAAGATAACTAACAAATATATACACTCCAAGCTATCCTTTATTACTAAAACACATAAATACTAGCTGTACCTGGCAGAATTTTCCTGCCTTTAAAAAATAAAAATCTAGAACCCGATTCCAGTGCCATCTACCGGAACCAAATGTTAATGCATTTTTTGCATAAATGTTGTATGCATTTTTTCCATTGCCAAATCATAAAAAAATCAAAATAAAAAAAAATTGACATAAAAATAAAAAATAAAATTAGGAGTGAGTTACTCTTATTCTTTATGGGTATGAAAAATAAATGTTGGTCGATTCTCAGACCTACCCGATATGCACACAAAATTTCATACAAATCGGTTCCGCCGCCTTGGAGGAGTTTGGTAACAAACCGCGACACGAGAATGTTATATATTAGAGAATTACCTGAAGAACGATTTCAATTAAGTCTACCACGAACAAATTACGGGGAAAAAACATCATGTATGAAGGTGTGTAGTTATTTAATAAATTGACAAACGAGTTGCAAAAATATAAACATTTTGAACATTAAACTGAAAAACCTTTTATTAAACTAAATATAAAATAAGAAACTTGCATTAAAGTCAAGCAACATTTAGGGAAGACTGCTTAGCACTACAGTAGTGTTTACATTGTACATACATACATACATAACTTCACGCCAGTTCCCTTGCGGGGTAGGCACGAACAACAGAGCGCCATTTAGGCCCATTCTTACACACCTCACTTGCTTCTTTGACATTTTACTTACGTTTACATTGTATTAGTTAATAATAATTATTTTCAATCTCATTGTAAATAAACTAAATGTTTTAAGGGAAATAAAGTTCTTTAAATCTACATTTTGCATAATCTAAAGGAAATGGCTAGATAATTATTTTCGAACTTGACATCTTCTCTCTACTAAAATTGTACATACATGCTCTCGTGCATATGTAATTAGGCGTATTTAATTTTAATGCTAGCTGATTACGTTGTCATTATTGTTATTACGTTATGTACGTGTATATTAAGCTTATCATATTTTGAGTAATATTTTAAAACATTGTAAAATATCTCTTAACTTTTGTAAATTAATATTTTAATCGTAAAACCTTTTGAAGTTTTTCAAATATTGTTAATTAAAAAAATTAAATGTGAAAAATCAAGATAATAAAATGTTAGCGACCTAAACCTAAACGATCGTTTGAAATTAACTGGTTTGGACATCTTTATATTATTAGTTGGAAGATAAAAGTTTAATTGGGAGCGAGTGTCAGCCTTCGCAGAATTGTTGTCTGTTCAAAGGAAGCGTTAATAACTTTTAATGATCCTGCCTATTTTATTTCAGAAAGGTTATTTTTTTTATAGATATGCTTAAATTACATTACAGTATAGTTTTTTTAAAGATTGTTTTCTTTTATTTGGAACAATTTGAAACGGGATAATATATGCGATTATTACGTATAGAAACCGTAATCAAAATTTCTTGGAAAAAATATCCAATATTCCCCCTTTAAGTTCTCACAAAAACTTCCCATGTTTACATAATTTATGTGTTTACTATACGTTTTATCAGTATTTAACAGAGCATAAAATACAGACAGTCTTCGTACGTATCTTGAAAACGACGAAAGTCGAACATTTTGTTTCATAGAAATTCCAGGGTTAACTTCCGTAAGGATTGTTTATCCCTATTAATATTATAAATCCGAAAGTAACTCTGTCTGTCTGTCTGTTCCGTTTTCACGGAAAAACTATTGGATCGATTTAGTTGAAATTCGGTACACATGTAATTTTAATACCGAGGGTGGACAAGGTATACCTTTTATCCCGGATAATAGGGTAGATTTTGGGATAGATTTATGTAAAGGTTATCCCAAAAAGAGGGATAGGTTTTTTGTGATTTTCCATTTTCGTCATTTTGGTCATCTTTGTCATCTTTGTTCGATTTGTCCGAGTTGTCCGATTTGTCCGATTTGTTCGATTTGTCAGAGTTGTTCGAGTTGTCCGAGTTGTGCAAGTTGTCCGATTTGTCCTTTTTGTCCGTTTTGTCCTGTTTGTCCGATTCGTCCGATTTGTTCCATTTCTCCGAGTTGTCCGATTTGTCGGAGTTGTCCGATATGTCCTTTTTGTCCGATTTGTCCAAGTTGTACGATTTGTTCTATTTGTCCTTTTTGTCCAATTTGTCCGACTTGTCCGATTTGTCCCTTTTGTCATTTATGTACTTTTCATAGACGGGGGATAGATAAATTATAGCTAGCTAAAAATTCATCGTCTATAAAAAAATGCAATAGTAACACGGAAAACTACTAGGGATACTGGATCGGTTTTGATGTAATTTTGTTTAAATGTAGTTTTAATACCGAAATTGGACATAAATACTTTTCATGCCCGGAGATAGCATAGTGTGCGATATAAAATGAAGTTAAACTTCCGAGTGCAAATAGCACTAACATAAAAATTGAGTGCAATGTAACATGTATTAATGCCTGCTCTTTAAACAAGAAACACGCACTGGAGGTTGTCCCGCGGCATAGCCGCGGGGTAAACTGTAGTATATAAATAAATCTGCAATTGTCACATAAAATATATATTAAGAGCCTGTATACTACTAATTCAAATCGGTGTTTCACATAGTTTAGCCCCGCGCGACCACTGTTTACTTCGATGGGACTGCGGCAGGTTTTAATAATATAGTAATAGCCCATAACTGTTCCACTGCTGGGCTCGGTCCTCCCACTATAGGAAGAACGGACAGTATACCCCGCCACGCTTGTCCAAGGCGGCTTGGTAGGTTTGATACATCGGTTATTTCGATGTTGCAGGTTGCATCACGATGTTTTCCTTCACCATTGGTTAGTATGTGGTAATTGTAATAATATGCACATTAGGTCAGAAAACTGCTTAAGCGGTGAGAGTGCGTTCCGGCCAGGATCGAACTCGCGCCCTTTGAGTTTGGGACGCGTGCGCTAGCCATTACGCTACCACGACTTTTTGCTGTGACATAAAATATGCTTTTTGTTATAAGAAACTACTTAAAATAACTATTTATTGAATTATTGTCTATTAACAAATGAAAGCGTGCGGGGAATGCGTGTGGACGATATTCCGTTCCCCGTCGCCCGAAGAACAGCCCTCCCCCACGCTGATAATGCTGCGACATGGGGATACTCCTAAGACGTAAATCAACAATTGACGTATCTTTATAGTGTCAAAAAAGTACTGACAAAAGACGACGTAACTCGATGATTGCTTGTATTTAAGTTTTTAAATAAAATAAATATTCGACATGCAATCGATTATTGGCAGCAGTTGTATGTTGGATTCTAGATCGTGTAATAAAGAATGATGAATGGTACGACCGGTGTTCGCCCTGTGCTGGCTTTCAGCCGCGTAACGTACGGAGCGGCGGCTGCATCTATAGGGGTTGCTGTGTTGAGTTGCGTCCCTAAATGTCGTGCATTTGAAATGATGCCAACGTTTACTGCATTGAAAAAAAATAAATTATTATATATACATTTAGAGTTATTGAATCAATAGTAATAAGTAACTGTGAAATTAACTATTTGTTAAGATAAATGATAATTTATAAAAATAAATATATTGTAACTTTATTTTATGCAGATAGGCAGCGGCCATTTGCGCAAATGTGGGTACACCAGATACCACCGTCCTACCAAATTTTATACAGATCTAGTAGTTGGTCAGAAATATGTCTGTAATGTAGTTATATTTAACTAACAGACTGACAGGATAGTATAGTAAGTTAGTTATATAGACTCATATAATATGATGTACTATTACAGGTTTCACAAAATGTCTTTTCCATAATAATGCTGCTAGACTGATGTTTGTAGTCAAATTATATAAAAAACTAAAAATTACAGCTGCTTGCCATACATATGCTGAGGGATGAATTTTTTTCAGACCAGACCAAAGGCTTGTATATATATATATATATATATATATATCTACCTACATATATAAGCGTTTGGTCTGACATGTCTGTTAAAATAATAACAATGTAAGGAACATTGTTCTAATTTTAACTTAGTGAAAGTCACTGATGATATCAGACAAGCTATGGAGTCAGGCAAGGTTACAAATTCTGATTTTACTAAATTTTAGTAATACATTCAACACCGTAGACTTTGATGTACTATTTGCAATATTAAGCTGTCTTAACTTATTACAAAATATAGAAATTTTTATGTTTTACTTGACACCGACTTCAAGATGTTGTAGAAAGAAGTCGGTTAAATATTTATTTTTTGGTTTTTGCTGTGAAGTCGGTTTTTTTTTGTTTTCTTAGGGTACATAGACAAATAACAAAAATAATCTTCTTTACACCTATTAAACTCGTCATTTTGCTTGGTTTGACCGCTTGACATAAATTCGTCGTTTTTTATTTTAAGTTTGAATCACAACGTGTAATTCGATTAATTTATTTTTGAGTATATAAAATCATTTATTCGTGAAGGCTATTGAACACATTTTTGTGAAAGGCCACATAATTATTGATCCCGTTTGATACATGTCAAAGCAAAAAACCAATACACATATTGTATTGTATTCCACTTAGGTAAAATCTCGTGGGCGGCAACAGATAAAATATTTCAGACGAAAAAATATAACTCATAGAGATGAAACTCATAAATCGAAGAGAAATATTTTGTGGACTAGCATTCAGAGCGTTGTGCTGAACTGCGCAGTGGACTAGTAAAAAGTAGTAAGTAAAGAGGAAAGGTATAAAAGCTTTTACCCTTTCTAAAAACACGTAAATAGAAGCGCTAGGCGTTCGTTTTGTTCGGTTCGGATGGTAGCGACGCACACATGCGTAATGCGCACCTATGTATACACCCGCGAACCTACATACGGGGAATAAACGACGTGAAATGGGAAAAAAGTTAAATATGTATGAGTGTGGGTAAATATATAAATCGGTATATAAAGGCGTTTATATGTAATGGATGGAAGCGCGGGCGGTCGGCTGCGCTCAGCTCAGTCGAGAGCGACCGCCGCAGCCGCCCGGCGTGCTCTCATCTCCACAGCCTCTGGACCACTTTTGGCGCGAGTTTCCCCCAATTCGCGATACAACACAGATGCTTAACACTTATAAAAAACTTTTCTACATTAATTTGTTCTAAAGACGGTGCTTTGGTGTCGTTATTCAAAGTTTTCCTTACTTGTCTGGACATGCTAACGAGAGTCTGGGAAACTTGGTAAGTGTATTAACTTTGGGCAAAGTTTTTGGTCAATAAATATTAGATTTAACATTAAAATTATAACTACTATATTAATGGGTGTTTTTTATGCTGAAACTAATAGGAAAAAAACGATTATAAAATATAATCGTTTTTTTCCTTCTTAATATATAAAAATCAATGTATGTGTCATTTCTGCCGGTTGGAGTATAAGTTTATAATTTAAAGTAAGTTTCAAATAAGTACTTCAAAGACCGTAGAGAAACAGAAAGGATATTTTTGACGGAAAATTTCAATCTCCGCCACATACAGACTTGAAATAAACACGGGCAAAGCCGAGCGGAAAGCTCTAGTAACTTTATAAATATTTATAAAATCCTTACTACACGCCTTGATTTGATATAATAAACTAATAGAGGTCAAAAGTAAGTGTTGCAGAGTTCCTTAGCTATTTTGCCAAGAATTAAGCTCTTATAAAATCTTTATGCCCTCCCGTCCGTGTATGTGCGTGTGTGTGTGTGTATATCTGTCTACTTACATTTAAATTTTAGTCACTACTCAAAGATTACTAGGTCTAGATGGTATAGTAAAAGTACGAACAAAATAAAATAAATAATTAAGGATATTTTGTCTCTATTCACGTGTGTGTTAGACATGTCTTAAAAGTCATAACGATATTTTATAATGAGTTTTGTTATTCATGTCGATAGGCGGCGAAATATAATAGAATAATAGCACGTAGTAATCGCATACTATATATATATATAGTCAGAAAATTGCTTAGGTGATGCAATGCTTTCTGGCAAGGATTCGCACCCACTTAATCTGAGTCGCAGGTGCCACTAAACTACCACGGAACGTATATTTTAATAGTACATACTACATAGGGTTGCCAACCATACTTTAAAATAATGTATCTTACTTTATTTTTGCTAAATATACTTTTGGAAAAAAATAAAGTATGTAAAAAATACACTATTTTCTAATCTTTACTGCGATGCGTAAAATGAAACACGTATGTGGATAATTGCTGAACTATTATCAATCAAGCTTTCACTGAAAGAGGTTTTACAGTAATGAATTTAAAATGGCGAGAAGAGAATAACAGGACATCTATAAATTTAATAAAAAATGAGTCGCTTGTTTATTTAAATTTAAATTAGGAATGTAAAGATAAATTCTCAAAATTTAAGGATAATGAAAAATTGTTAGTGTGTGCTAGAACCACAAAATATGTCTTCAAGAGAAGAAAGAAAGAAAAAAATATAACATTATAAAGTTCTAAACATGCCGTGTCTGTACATTGAAGCAATTAAAAAAAAACAACTGTAATAAACTATATAAACGACGGAGAACACCATGATTTTTATAGATATTTTGTCTGTTTATTCGGGATTTACGTAGAAACTACTGAGCTGATTTCGATGTAGTTTTCACTGATCGACATCAAATTCTTAGAGTTAAAACCTGCACTACTTTTTATTCCGGGAATCAAGTGGAAATTTTCCCGGGAGCGGTTTGAATTTCTTCGGGTACATAAAAATTTGCTTATTTCGACACTGTTTTCACTGAAACGATATCTTACATTTTTTTTAAATTGCTGCTTTATCTTGTGTCCCGAAAATCCTGCGGGAATTTTATGCCAAGCGTGGACGAAGTTGCGGGTATATAAATATAATTTTTGAAAAATACTCAATCAATCAATAAGTCTTTATTATGCCCCAATATAAAAAAAAGAACTTACAGACTAAAACTATGTCTCATTATGCACAAAGGGCGGTCCTATCGCTAAAAAGCGATCTCTTTCAGACAACCCCAGGAATGAATTGAGAATATAATGATGAGAGTGGTATACATAATAGAAAGTACAATTTCTTAGATTCTAGTTATAAAATGTATAAATGCAGTATATACGGATTTTCTATATATTAAATAGATATAAACCTAATATACATAACATACAAATACATATTTATAAAAATATATAAATCTTTAAAGATTATATGAACATACATATAAATATCATCATGTTCCAAGGATAAGTAATCATCGTTTTAAATATTGGTAGCGATTTTGCTTGTCTGATAGCAATTGGCAGCGCGTTCCAAAGCTTTATAACCTTGACGGTAAAAGAATTGTTGTAGAAATACTTTATTTTTCTTCCAAATAGCTACTTTATATTTTTAACCGAATTCAAAAAGGAGGAGGTTCTCAATTCTTCTACATGTTTTTTTGTATGTTTGTTACTCGATTTCTTCGTCAATTTTTTTTATTCGTAAGTCTACACTCCCAAACTGGTTCCATGGTCACTAAGTCAGGATCTGGTGAGTAGATTCCAGGGAAATCGAGAGTATTAAAAAACACCGAGTGCCTACATTCTTAGAAAAAAAAGCTTGTATACGTGTGCCAGTATTACATTTTGAACAGGCGCTTATTTTTTTTGTATGCATAACATAAATTGACGGAGACATCGCGTACATATCTCCCGTCAATTGTGGACCGACGTCCTTCTACAACATCTTGAAGTCGGTGCGAAGTAAAACATAAAAAGAACAACATATGGTAATTTTTATGTTTTACTTCGCACACTTTAAGATGTTGTAGAAAGAAGTCGGTTCATTTATTTTTGCTTTTTAGTTTTAAGTCGGGTTTTGTTTTTGTTATTCCCTACTTAAAACATGTGATGCGTTATTTTTCTCAAAAACAGTTAGCAACTCTAATGTTTATATCGTAGTAATTAAATGAACAATTTGAACATTTGTTGTCAAGTTGACATTGAACACATTAATCAATCGAATCACTACTACATACATTTATAACTCTGATCATAATTGTAATTCATGTGGCAGAAACTTCCAATGCCTAAACAAAGCTATTGTTGTTGTCATCTGAACGACTGCAATATATCCAAACAATTTGGCCGCTTACAATTTCCAGTTGACAGTCAAATTAGTCTTCTCTTGTAAAACAAATGAAACGTCTGTGGCTACGATTAATGGACGGGTGGATAGTTTTAATCAAAGTATTATTTCCAAGTATTTGTCCTTCTTTTAATACGGCTTTTCTCGAGTATTGAAACTTTGCGTGCGTGCCCCGTGCGTGCGTATTATAATATAAAAAAATACTAAAAAATAAAACTACTATATACATATTTACAAATAAAAAATGGATTCCAGTGTAATATATAATAAATAAATAAATATTTCCTACTGTTTAAAAGTGATATTATAATTAAAATTATGACATTTTCACGAATGTCATGTTCGTGCCTACCCCGCAAGGGAACTGGCGTGAAGTTATGTATGTATGTATGTATGTATGTACATTTTCAATTTATTTAGTAACTTAATTTTCATGTAATATTTTATTTTTTATCTGACTTATTAAATTTACGCACAAAGGGTATTGGAAGCAGTGAATAGTATGCATGCATATTTACACAATCTGTGTAAATCGAATTAATCTACTGAAATAGATACTGATGTACCAAGTTATATGTGAAATTACAGAAAATGGAACTACAAACAGAGCCGCCATCTTGAATTGATACAGTTCGAGTATATTTTTTTGTTTCATTTTTAATATAATATAGTTGATACAGAGATAAATATTTTTATGCAATCGATTACTATAATACTCAGATATCAGAAATAATCGTCTCATGATCATGACGTAATATCAACTCATGTCATCTGTCATGTGTCAACCATACTGTCCATTTGGAAACACACAATCTTAGTTTCGAACAAAAAACACTATAACAAGACAAAGAGACAAGATGATTCTATAATGGTTTTGTTTTGATTAAAATGGTTTCGGAACCTTAAAAATGTTCATGATGGTAAATCTATAGCTTCTTTATACAGGAATTTTAAGTAGTGGGGTGGTGAAGTGGGGAGGGGGGGAGGCATACTTACCTTTACTACAACCCCTAAGGTCCGGAGATCTTGAATTTTTTTTTTTTTTTTTTTTTTTTTTAATAAACATAACCTCACTTATTTTCACTGATTTTTTCGCTAATGTTGCACTTCTATTATAGGTCCGAAATTGTAACATCCTTTCAAAGTTAAAAAAAAAAGCCAGTAATCAACATAAAAAGAGCCAAAATAACCCAAAAACCAACTTAATTGGATAAAAATGAAGAAAAAACACAATAGAGCACATTTATATACACAACAAGAGTAACCATTCAAAATGGCGACCTATAAAGACGATATTTTTTTTTTTTACGTAATCGCATTAATTTATATTTAACCAATATTTAAAAAAAATTCAACAGTGTATTTAATTATAAAATTGATATCATTAATATATTGATTCATTGTCATATTAAAAGCCAACTTGCTAGTCGTCCACTAAATTGATAAATAAAACAAATGTTTCATATGAGACTTTCAAGGCGTCCTAACTGTCTGTGTGTACAAAAAAAAAATAGTAAATGGTTACCAGTCGGTTCTGGCACTCGCCGGCCGCTGCCGCGGCACGCTCGCTTCGCTCGCTCGGCTCGTGCGCTTTGGTCTGAATATCACCTAACATAACCGACAGTTTGTGTATAAAATAAATAGTAAATCGAAATTATTATAAGACACAGCACAAGTCGTCGTAAAATCAAAAATTAACAGAAGAAAGCACATTAACTCAACTACTAGAGAAAAGGAATAAAATGGCGGCAATAAAAGGGGCAATAAAGGCGGCAAACAAAAATATTTATATATTTTTTTTCATAGAAATATATCGATTTCCGAAAATTATATAAAACAATATATTAATTAATTCTAAGTCTTGAGCTACAAGATTTCGAATTTCTTAATTACAAATCGATAAGTATTAATGACATATCGATTAATTTATTTTTATAATCACACCTTGTTAGCCAAGCCATTCAAACAAAAGTGAAACTAAAAACTGTCACTTTTTAATCAATCGATTATATATGTCTAGCATGAATTTGTATTTATGCGTCAATTAAATTTGAGACTTTATTTCTACATTAAAAAACAGTTTTAGTGTTACAAAAAGTTCTAGTGGTTATATGTAATTCATGAGTACATTCATAAACAATTCGTGAGTACATTCATAAACTCAAATCACGGTTTGTTATTATCAAAAGTGGCACAATTTTACAACAAAAATAAGTGAGGTTATGTTTATAAACTAAAAAAAATTTAAAACCTCCGGACCTCAGGGGTTGTCGTAGGGGTAAGTATACCTCCCCCCTATTCACTACGCCCACCCACAACTTCACATTTGTGTATTAGATTCTTAAGTAGCAGCCATAAAAACATTCACGGATATTGAATAAATAAAGTATGTCTAATGTCTATATATACAGATATTTACATATTTCTAATAGACTTTATATGTAATGTAAACTGAACGTAAAAAACGAAAACATAACTGTTCATTTGGAAAATGGTAAAAATATCTTTTCAACACACTTGCTCATAAAGTGGCTCTATGGTCACCGCAATTAGGCACAGAATGACACCCATTATCAAACCGTGAGTAAAAAACATTATAACTCACTAGTGAGTTATAGATTTTTTTTTTTAATTTTATTGGTTGAGTTGCTTTGTTCTTAAAAAAATTTTATTCAAAAAAAAAAGATCGTGTTCTATAGAACAAATAAATTAATGTTCCTATTGCTTGCTCATTTCATGCAACTTCTTATTTAAATAGATAATTTTAACTCGTACGTGTTTAATAAATAAAACTTTCACTCATATATAACTTTTTTTTATCTACTAAATAAAATGAGTTTTTGTTGTTATTTTATTCACAAGTGTGTTGAAAAACGTCGTATGATACACGTGTGTATTGATGATTACCGTCCTCGGCTCTCTTAAGACCCTCGCCTACGGCTCGAGTCTCAATGGCGCCTCGGTGGTAATCACCAATGTTACACACTAGTACCATAATGTACTATTATTCCTATAATTCCAAACGAATAATCTGTCCTTTCAGTCTTCACAACCCAGTTTAGGCTATAGACTTCGTAGTTTTTTGGGGTCAACGCCTTTTTGGCATAATAATATAAGTAACTAGGACATGCTCGAGACTCGTCCACGCTTCACTTAAAATTCCCGCGGGATTTCCGGGACACAAAGTACCACAGCATTTAAAAAAGAATTTAAGCTAAATCAATTTTAGTGAAAACTGTCGGAATAAGTAAATTTTTATGCACCCGAACAACTACAAATCGCTCGCGGTAAAACTCCCGCGGGATTCTCGAGATAAAAAATACCACATCTTTTCTTACATAAAACTTTCTGTTGATCAGTGAGAAGATCGCATTGGAATCCAAATGTTTTTTTTAAATCTAGCCATTTTAAATCACTCCCAGAAATTTTCCTGCGAGATTCCCCGGAGAAAAAGTAGCGCAGTTGTAAGTCTAAGAATTTGTTGTCGATTAGTGAAAAACGCATCGAAATTGTAAGTATCAATTATTATTTCTGTGAAGGAATGTCAAACTAAGGGAAAAGGTTGAAAAATTAACCTGTATACCTATATACACGAAAATTATAATCTTCTTTAATAACTTTTTGATTTAAGATAGTGAGCTATTCGCTTCCAACATAGTGAAACGTGCCATCCCCCTCTGACTTTTGAATTATTTAGTGCGAGTTAAAAAAAGTAGACTTATAATACTCTGAATGAAGATTGGTTTGAACATGATGTGTAGTAGTAGTTTTTTGTGATATTCCAAGTATTTTCGATTCCTTAGCCAAATGACAAACAGTAGACGTTTGTAATATTTGCAGTACCCTTCCCTCTGTTGGACTCCCGCGCGCGTACATACAAAGGAGAGTATGATTATATTATTGTTCTAAGATGGCAGTATCCGGCAAAAGAATGCTGTGGTCGAGGAATATATAATGGAAAACAGGAAAACACACACAAAACTCAGACGCACTAAACAATACAAAAAGAGTGACGATAGACGAAATAAATAATAGGTTGAAGTCTACAGTGTTGCCAATGTGCTTTATAAACGAAAATCGATCTCAAAGTATCGATTTGTTATTTTGATATTATTTCAATTGTAATGTTAATTACAATAGGTTTGGTTATTTTGAAAGAATTAATCGCGTGGTGTAAGTATTGTCATGCTATTAATTGTTGAATTTCATTCATATAAATCGATTATGGTAATCGATAACTTATTTTATTTGTAACATTATTTTCAAATTATCCCGCTTCCCAGATTGTTTTTTGGGCTGATTTTTTCCATTTTGTAAAAGAAAAATATAACGCTTTTTTAAGCTATATCTCAATTCATTACTTTCTGAGCCCAAAAGTCCCTGTCTCCTTTGCTCCGCAGAAGATGGAGGATAGAAAGTCTCCGATTTAGGTATATTGTTATGTAGCTATTTCGTATTTTTAGTATACTTTTGTTCCGAAACAGTATAAATTGACGTGGTTTTTAGTTACTCGAGGCATTTCCTGTCTAAAACCGCAAATGATTTACGAGATGTAGCCGCAAAGTGGCTAGGATCCAATTTAGGGATCTCTTTAAGTGAAATGTTTTTCGTTAAAGATATTATATTCGCTGAAGTCTCTATTAAGACATTTTGAAAATTGAAATATAATAGTCCGATAGAATCATATTTTAAATTCAAAATTATAGGGCTTTAATTTATACGGTAGGTACCTTAGCGAATTTGGTAAAAACGGAAATCTTACTAAATCATCATGTCGGTTCATGTATTTGACAACCATTTTTCTCGAAAACTATTGGATATATTACGTATATGTAGATAAAATTTAGCAGGACGGTGATTTACATCTGCCTTCCTTTGCGTAGCATTATGTAGCGGCATACAATACATTATGTTAAATAGGTTTTTAAATCATAAGAATAGTTGATATTATTGTTTATTTAAATGTTCAATTGTTTCATTCATCGCACGTTTAATATTATACAGACCTAAATCAAAATTTGGAGTAATTGGATTTTAATATCTAGTACACAAAAATAAGGCATAAAATTGAAGAACTTGATTTTTTTAATTAGGTCTCTATAGTTCTAAGGGTGCGCGATATCTAGGAGACAACTTTTTATAAAATTAAAGGTTCTCTTTACTTAATTACTCACGTTGACTAGTTTATAATAAATATTTGAAATAGGCAGTTTTGTGAAAGACAGACCATTAACGTTTGATAAATATTCCGATAGCGTTAGTTCTAGATCAAAATTTAGAGATCCCATAGACTAAATAACACTGAACTGCAACACTACGTTAATACAAAAAAGTACCACCTTATGATCATAAAAGTCTTAATTCGATAACCATATCAATAAGAAAATTTTACATTAACATTACATTTATGGCTAATGGAAAAGTGTTTTTATGTCATTAAGAAAATCCTTAATTATATCATATATTAATTAAACAAAATTATTATGTAAATGATTATATTCATTTTTCTGCCACTGACATGTGATTTATTTTGTTGACATTCTGTTATTTCTGTATTTAATATATCTATATATATAAAAATCAATGCCACTTTTCGTTGTAATTTTATAACTTGAGAACGACTTTACCGATTTTGATGAAATTTTGTGTGTGTATTTAAGTGGGTCCCGGGATGGTTTAGATCCACAATTGGAACCGGTAGGTGGCGCTGAGATCGGGTTCTACAATTCTCCTTATCACCTGGAGCGATTTTGTTTTTGTGTGTTTGAGTGGGTTTCCGGATGGTTTAGATTTGCAATTAGAACCGTTAGGTGGCGCTGAGATCGGGTTCTAGAATCCTCCTAATCACCGGAGCGATTTTGGTGATTTTGATTTTGTGTGTTTGAGTGGGTTCCCGGATGGTTTAGATTCGCAATTAGAACCGGTAGGTGGCGCTGAGATCGGGTTCTAGAATCCTTCTAATCACCGGGAGCGATTTTGGTGATTTTGATTTTGTGTTTGAGTGGGTTCCCGGATGGTTTAGATTCGCAATCAGAACCGGTAGGTGGCGCTGAGATCGGGTTCTAGAATCCTCCTAATCACCTGGACCTATTATGGGGATTTTGTTTTTGTGTAATGAAACAAAGTCTTTTAGGAATTCAGAAAATATGGCGGTACGAAGTTCGCCGGGTCAGCTAGTAATTAATGAAATTGTATTTATAAACTTAGAATTGTTATAATACTTTGTTACCATCTTTTGTACAACTATTACCTGTATTTCGACAAATAAAGATACATTAATTCATTAATTTAAAAAAGTGCGTCCTGTCCCTATAAGTCAAGAGATGGAAAATTTGGTTAAAAATTAAAGTGGTAAAGTTATTTACTTTCTATGAAAATAAGTTGAGCAAGTTTTTGAGATATAGGAGGACAATTTCCATTAAAACCGTTTTAACGCTTTCGTGGCCGCATGAGAAAGGCAGTGAACCTTTGTCGGCTCTACAGAATTCTTAAATGTGAATATTCCTACACGCTCTTGGCTGCTTTTTTCGAAGACTGTAAAATGTCCTATTATATGGGTACTGTGTATTGTCAGTTCGATCGGCCACAATACGTATAGCTCATTGGTACTTGAATTAAATACGCTTTGCTATTACTAAATCTATTTTTTGCATCGTTTCAGATTTCATGGAAATGATGAAAATTCTCTTCGTTATTACATTTGGTGAGTATTTATTGCAATTATTAATAACAAGTCATCAGAAATTGTAGTTTGACTATTTTGGCTTGTTTGAAATCGTGTTGGAACCGACATTACGTTGAGCTTTTAGAAGATCTATCATCTATCACTGATTTTCAAATATATGGTTATTGAAGCATCGACCTTTTTGATTTAATAAGAACTAGGACACTTGAGTTTGATTCCCAGTTGGTAAGTTTTGCAAAGAACTTGTAATAATTTATTTTAGTCTGGGTGTTACTGGTATGGGATTCAATCAGTGGTGTCTGTTTTGTTATATTATAGTCCAAGTAAAATATTAAATTCCTATATATTCATGTCCACATTTTACAGGTTTTTGAATGACTACAGTCGTTCATAGAATTTAGACGAAAATTATATTTAAACTCATATTATAGCACTAGGATACACCCGCGAACTTCGTCCACGCTTGACTTGAAATTCCCGCGGGCTTCCCGAGACACAAGGTACCGCAGGATTTAAAACAGAATGTAAGCTATAATTTTAGTTAGCTAATTGTTACTCATCGTAATAACTATAAACCGCTCCCTGGAAAATACTCACGGGATTCCCGGGAAGAAAAATGTGGATAACATGACGAGTTGTAGTGTAACAGATGACGTATGGCAAAAAAGAGGAATTTGGAAGAAAAAGTAACTACGCCAACCTCAAATAATTGGGAAAAAGTAAAAGAAAACACAATAGTTTTTCGACTAAGATATAAAATAACAACTGAGGAATATATGTAGAACCATCGAAATTATAAAACTTAAAAATAGTATTTTAGTACAATTTGAGAATATATAATATGTTGTTATAATATTGAACTGTTCGAATAATAAGGTTGCTAATGTTCGAAATTGTACTTAATAGGTTTTATCAAGTAATTAGGGAATTCTAAACTACTCCAGAATATTTACTATGTGGAGGTCAATCAATAAATCCTTAAAAGCCAAAAGTTATAATAGTTGGTAGATCCAGGCTAATCTCCAAGATAGACTAGTGTTCTCATCCTCAGCTTGAATTTGACGGCGTGAAAGTTGATTTCAGCGAAACTATAACAAATCTTGGGATAGTCATTAACAGAGAACTGTCTTGGAAACCTCACTTGATCAATTTCAGCCAGACTCTAGGCCTCATCAGCTTTGCTTAGAAGACTTAAAATCCTTCCTAGTGATACTAAAGTTATGCCTGCTTAATTTCTGTTAGGTACTACCCATAATTGATTATGCTGATGGCAGTTATCTCGACTTAACACAAGAACAACTTGAACAAGCTCGATTGATTTTTGATGACTTTATTTATTGATATTTCGGTTGCGAAATATAACAATGTTTCCGAATGTCATAGGAAACTTAATTTCTTTTGTACAATGCCCTTTTTAATTCTCCTACTTAAAACGGCTTAACGGCGAATTATTTAAAATGGCTAGATTAAAAAAATATCGAATATCTATGTGATTTTTTCACTGGTCGATTGAAAATTGTATGTAATAATCCTTATGTCAAGGAGCGTTTTACATATCTACACCGTAGTCTTACTCATCACCTCAGATCATCGGAAAATATACGTCTGGAAGCACTTGTAAATCACTCGTGATTTTACTACAAATCTTTCACAGTTCATGCAGTATGCCTGTGGAATGAGATTACCTGTGAAAATCAGGCGTGCCTGCCTAGTCTCGTCAGGCGTTCAACGGACTTGTGAAGGATTATTACCTCGGGGTCTAAAGTCAATCATAACATCTTCATCTCTCCCATATTTACGTAATTCTATAGATTATTACTATGATCATTTATATATACATATACGTAAAACTTCAAGTTAAAATTTTGTTGCGATTCATTTTGTCACTTGTCAGTTGAAGTTTTTCCACTTGTCCGTTGTTATTCGTTTTTCCACTTGTCCGTTCCGAATCGTTTTTCCACTTATCCGTTGCCATTCGTTTTTCCACTTGTCCATTGCGATTCGTTTTTCCACTTATCCGTTGCCATTCGTTTTTCCACTTGTCCGTTGCGATTCGTTTTTCCACTCATCCGTTGCCATTCGTTTTTCAACTTGTTCGTTGCGATTCGTTTTTCCACTTGTCCGTTGAAGTTTCACTTCTAATATGTGTCCCAGCACACATTTCAATTTTTTTCTAGTAAGCCCATTCGGAGATCACTTCTAAAGAACCAAATAGTTAACCATAAGATCGTAAGAGGTTCTTTAGTTTGTTTAACGAGGCGCCGGGTAAATATCGGCGCAAAGGTTGAGGCGCTTTGTGCGGATTTAATCAAAGAACCACTGATATCTGTGGCTTGGGATTTTTCAAATAATTCATGAGTTTTATAGTCCAATCTAAATGGTGTTCTAAAAAAAACTTATTTGCAGCTACACAGGGATTTTAATCTAAAATCCACACAAGTAATTTTAATTATCTTCAAACCTAATATTGACCCTTTTACAAGTAGGTATATCGATGTATTCAATATAAATATACAGTGTTTATCGTATCAGGAACTTCGTTAAAATGTAAATAGGTACACATTTGTGTTACGTATTTGCGAAAAGCAGCGATCTTGATTGAATTTCCGCAGAACTCAAGCCAACATTTTGTTTTAATTACTCCGAAAGTCTAAACTCTTTCTAAGTAAAACTGTCACTCACATATTTTGCTTCCATAATATGAACCACAAGTCTTCATGTCTCCCTTCACAGATTTTGCTCTCTTTATAGTCTATTACTCTTATATCCATCAACCTCCCACTTTAACATTCTTTTTATCATATGATTTTCATTCCTTTTGTCCATGCGCATACAAACATAATTTTCTTCCTTTAATGGTTCTCGTAACACCACACCTCCATCTCATGTTTCTCATATTGACTGAGCGGAGGTGTTTTGGTCCATCAAAAGAGCTTTCTTTTCCCATGTCCATTATCTGACTAAAAATCTATTACTAGTGGATTTTTCTTTTTTACTAAAATGTTCTTTCTTTTTCTTTTAACTTTTCAAATGCGTTACTCGCATTGAATCAGCAATTAATTCTACGCCATCAAACACCCCTTTTCATAATTATGAACAAGGAAGTATTTGATAAATAGGAAACCGTAACTTTGTATAGGTAAATGAGTTTAATTTGATCGAGCTTAATGGTGATAAAGAGAGAATAGCCGCGAGTGATCACTGATCAATTGATCACGCAAATTGCCACTCTACGCTGCATCAATCAATATAGGAACTGCGTATTCATTGACGACTAAATATAATCGGACAAGTGCGTGACATTGCACGCACAATGAAAGATGATGAACATGACTAATTAATTTTTGTAATTTGGCTACAGAACCTTAAATAAATACTGAAAATACCCCATACATATATAAACTATTATAAGCAAATTTAGTTAAAGATATTTTTTAAGTTCTACCACTATCTTGATATTATTAAATTTTCCGTTCCATAGTTCAAAAGTTAGAGGTGAGTTTAGGTGGAATAGGAAACAGGCTGCAGCACTTTTACAATTTGAAAAGCGAAGAAATAAGATCTGTTTAACTGATGATCCATACGATTGAGTGCACTGATTTTTTTTTCACCTTACAGTTCTATGACGGCCACCTCTAATTTTAATTTTCTCGCTTCCTCGAAATTTCATTAAAGCATTGTGTAGCGATATATACCTACCATCATGTACATAGAAATATAATAAATACATCCTGTGATTTTTACCTATATATATCCAGCAATCTGTGAGAAAATGACTGTAACATAAGTACGTAGAGAGAATGATGGACAGGCAAAATGATTGTAAAATATTTCTGTTTTTGTCAAAATGGTTACGGAACCCTAACAATAGTTATGCAACGAGATTTTTCTGTGTTTTTTTTAGACAGAGATATTTTAATATATGAGTGGTTAAATTGAATAAAAAGCGACCTGAAGAAGCCATAATGGAAAAGCGGCAATCGCGCGAGCGATAGCGGCAAATTGCCACTTCAAGCTATGATGCCAATCTATCGCATGCATTTTTCTGATTAAGGCCATTAAAGCAATTATTTTATAATAGGTCTTGAAGTAGATTCTTTGAGGATTTTGATACAAGAACATCTATGGTCTATGGAAATTAAACCAAAAAATATATTTTTTAATAAATTGCTACGCCAAGCTGATATGACACCGTTCAACCAAGTTGAATTAATATGGTGGAAGGGAACGTAATTCAAAGGTTACGGTGATATTGAATTATTCAAATTTATATTTAAATAACATACAATGATGCTCGTGGACCGCGTTCGTAATACCGAAGTAAGAAAGAGAGTTGGTCTGAAAGAGAGTTGGGGTGAAGGTAAGGAAAGGAATGCTCCGGTGGTTCGGGCCTGTGGAAAGAATGCATGACGAAAGAATGACTAAACAGATATACAATGCAAAAGTGGATGGATGCAGAACTCGTGGAAGGCCACGACACACCTTCCATGATCAAATTGATCATGTTCTAGCAGAAGGTGATGTCAGGAGCCTTAAGGACAGAAGAGCGTGCATGACAAGAGATATGAATGTCAAAGAAGCAAGTGAGGTGTGTAAGAATAAGCCTGAATGGCGCTCTGTTGTACGTGCCTACCCCGCAAGGGAACTGGCGTGAAGTTATGTATGTATGTATGTATATTTAAATAGATCACTTTGGTTTCTTCATCCAAACTGAAACACAGAAGTGAAGCATGTAATATTATCACTATGTAAAAACTTCAAGTCAATCCATCAAACATCTTTCGAGTTTTGTAGCCGTAAATATATGGTAGTTTTTCATGTGTAAAGATCTCCTGGTCTTTATATATGAAATATACGAGTATGAAAGTAATTCTCAGAATATTTTTTTTGTGAAAAGATAAAACGATTCATGTCTTTGTGAATAGCTGATAGTAAGTTAATAAGATTTGCTACGAAACGATAGAAATTCTTTTTATACCGCAGATGCTAATATGTCTATTCACTAACAAAACAAAATATACTTACTTTTTATATCAATGTTTATTTTACATACTTTTACTTTTATATTAACATTATTTTGCAATTCTTCGTTACCTAAAAAAGTATAATAATATAATAGAATGTAATAAACGTAAAAAAGCCATCTTAAATAGGTTTTTTTCGACCATTTGCGGTTTAAAATAATATTAAATTAAACAACTATTAAGAGAATTTCAATATATACACAAGTATAAGCAGGAAGGCAGGTGCCTTCTTTTGGATGCCTCATGAAGTCGGGTGCCAGGGTAACGTCTACCTGACGCTTCACTACGCGGGTGTGGGAGCTTTGTGGTTGATGTTTTTATTGTACTCGTAAATTAGCCGTCCCGCCACTTATGCGCTGGTCTTGAATTTTATATTTATATCGTTTGAATGAATCCTACAAGATATCCTTTCTATTCTATTCTTCCCATCTGATCCCTCTATCTCATATATCTTCATATATCTTATATCCACTCTTTTTATCCCATCCAACCAACATCCAACAACGCGTTGCCAGCCTCCAGGTTGGTGATGCAAAATTACATCACACGTTAAGGGGAGGGCGACGAAGTGTGACATTATGTGACAAGGGTCCTAAATTTCGAGACGTTACATCTCAAAATGTAATATATTTAAGCTTTAAAACGCGAAATTTGAGCTATGAACGAAACGTTTCTAAATATTTCCAAGTCTATCTATATGACCATAGTGATTAAAATTATCAAGAGATAATTTAAATGGACTGTTTACCAGCTTCGCTTAAAAAAAAAAAAGATATCAAAATTAAAATTAGATAAAACTTAGAAAAAACTTCTATATTAATCCTTAGCGTTATCATTGGAATCCGTTAAATCTACACGACACAAACTTTCAGATGGACGGATAGACAAGTATTCCAAAAACTGTCATTTATAATTTCGCGTCGTATAAACAGCAGTTTTCATTATTTGTTACTTAAACTTCAACGGTCTTATTTTTATACAGTTAGAATAAGTTTAAACGCGTCTTTATGCTTTTTAAAGACGCGTTCAAACTTACATTAACTCTCTACTAATACGACCGCAAATATTTATCAATAAATTTACAGATATTAACTAATATTAATAGAACTAAAATTTCAAATCTCTATTAATCCATGGGGATTAGTAGGGATTTTAAATTTTAGTTTTATAGATTATAAATGTATTTGGTGTAGTGTATAATATTAAATAGGGATAGCCCTATTTAATATTACAAATGCGAAAGTAACTCTGTCTGTTACGCTTTCACGGAAAAACTACTGGACAGATTAGGCTGAAAGTCAGTATATACTTATATATATTTTCGATGCCGGGATGAACATAGGATACTTTTTATCCCCAAAAATGCAACAGTTTCCGGGATAAAAGTATATATTTCTGTTTGACTGTAATGCTTTCACGGAAATCTCGATATATATGTAAGTTCAATATCTAGGGTGGACATAGGATAATTTCATCCCGGAAAAGGGATAGATTTATGTAAAGGTTATCCTAGAAAGTAGGATAGGTTTTGTTTTTTTTTGTGATGTGTTTTTTCAGACATTTTGGTTATTTTGGTCATTCTCATAATTTTGGCCATTTTGGTAATTTTGGAAATTTTGATGATTTTGGGCATTTTTGGTCTTTTTGCCATTTTCGTCATTTCGGTCATTTTCATAATTTTTGTAGTTTACAAATGATAGACGAGACTTTTACTACTACTTTTTATCGTAAAAATAAAATTAGAACGGGTTGAAATGGGGGATGAAATATTTATATGAGAAACCAATAATTTGTCCAGTTTATAGACATAAAAATTCATCATCTATAAAAAATGCGATAATAACTCGGCCTGTCTGTCTGTTAAGCTTTCACGGAAAAACTACTGAAGTACTGGATCAGTTCTGTTGTAATTTTGTTTTAACACAGTTTTAATATCGAAAATGGACATAAATACTTTTCATGCCGGGAAATAGTTTGCGATATACAATGAAGTAACTCTTCCGGCGGCAAATAGCAATAACATAAAAATTCAACATAATGTAACCTGTATTAACACCTGTTCTTTAAATAAGAGGTAGACATTAGAGTTTGACACGCGGCGCAGATGCGGGATAAATTCTAGTTAACAATAATTTTTCAAACAATATAACGAACATCCAAAATATTGAACCCCTTTATGAGTGACCCTAATAAGGAGTGACAGTAAAATATATGTAACATTTAATCAATCCTTCCAAATATTTTATGTTATAAATGTCAAGGTCTACAAATTGTAGTTGTGCGTACTAATTAATATAAAGAAAAGAGTAAGAGTCTCTTCAGAGACAAATTTTCATTTCGAAAGAAATTGAAATCATTGAAATAGAAAGTACTACACCTTGGATTTTCACAATAAACTCATTACCGTAACTCCGGGCAACCCGTTTATTGGAGTTCATAGAAAACGATTCAAATGGAATATCCATGTTATATAACGAAAATAATACAATAAATATATAAAATAAAATTATATAAAATACTAATGCTAATATTAGACGTATCAAACAAGTTGAATCAATTTAGTTGATTGACACAGGACTGAATGGATCAATGGCATAGAATGAATGAAGTTTATGTTTATACTCCTATAGGTTTCTTTAGTTTATTTATACAAATTGAAATACAGAAATTAACCGTGTAATATTCGTTTAATTGAGAATTCTTACATGTTTGATAGTAAATTTTATATTTATAGCAATAAATAAAATTGAAGTCTAGTGTGACTTTGTATTTCAAAATAAATGCCAAAATTTAAGTGAAAAATATTATTTTTATAACTCATAATTATGAATTAGTCTTTTTAGGTTTTTTGTGTGCCAGTTTTTCTGGAAGTATTTTTCGGATAAGCTTCGAAACGCCATTTTAATAAAAACAATATTAAGTATGAAAATGTTTCTGTTGAATGTTTTCTTAAACATCTATTTCATTTCGATATCTTGCAGGGGTCAGAAGATGAGAATATAAAGTCCAACTCTCTCGCGAACGAAGTGGCGGCTACAAGTAGTAAAGAATAATATAGTAGAAATTGTGTTTATTTTTGACGTAACACCACCCTAGTTGGGAATTTGATAGCTGGCCCCCTAAGCCCGCCCAGGCTCAAATAAGGTTTGTGTCAATATGATATTTAGATTACTTTGGGAATAAAATTGGGCTACTGTACTATTTAGACGTAAAGGCAAGGATTTGTTTCGAATTTCATTCAACTTAATGATAACCTCCTGTATTCATATTATAATTTCAAGAATTTCATCTATTACAATTTCAAGATAATCTCCAAATCACATAGTGTTAACGGTATGCTTTATTTCTTCTCTTCACGGCTTTTGTAACGATTAGATTTTCATGAAATTATTTAAGAAGCAACCTAGTTAGAGTTCGGTATGTCGCTCGCGTATTAGCACCGTATTGAAGATATAAATCGACAGAAGATTCGAGAAATCTGTATTCTACAAATCTTAACAATAAAATTAGAAATGTTTAACAGCATTTGGATTACATGTGCATACATTTCTATATATAAAAAAACCTGTCCGTAAAACTTCAAGTTAAAATTTTGTTGGGATTCGTTTTGCCACTTATCCGTTGCCATTCGTTTTTCCACTTCTCCATTGAAGTTTCACTTCTACTGTAAGTCCCAGCACACATTTAGATTTTTCGCAGGTTTACTGCATATTATAATTTGGTTAGGTTAGGAATGTACCTAACGTTAAATTAAAATGTTTTAATGAATGAATTTTTTATTTAAACATATTTTATTTTATCAAACAAAAAAACTGCAATCGATCCGGAACCAAAAAACGCATCCATAGTCTACTCTAAAATTATGCCACCTCTCACCACGTCTAGTCTAAACTTATGCCGCTCCTCCACGCGGCCGTAACGCTTTTTCGTGACAGAAAATCCTAATAAATCCTAAAACCCCCCGTCTATATAGAAGTTTCACTTCAAAAATATTTTTTTGTGAAGAATTTTTTATGTACGAAATCAAATATATATAATTATATATATTGTTTTAAATAATTTTATATAACAGCTTGATAGTCGCTTCAGTTAGAGATTATTATCCCTACAATTAATTAACTTAGCACATGTCACAAACACAAACATTTTAGATAGATAGATACAACTGAGCGAAACTGGGTTCACTTGGTTTCAAATACAGAATCCTAATTACACAGCGTTGATTTTTTTTGGGTTTGCTCGTAGGCAAATGGACAGGGGTACACGTGATGATAAAGTGGTTTCCATCCCCGTTGACATCTTCAGCATTAATGTTTCATTGGTCGCTAGGGCCTACAAACAGAGTGCGGGAGATTTCAGTTTACTCATTTCCATAAGGCCCGTATGCAGGAAACGTTATCATTAGTTAATTAGGCTCTCCATGGGCTTTGGTTTGCTGTTGACCGAAAAACACCATTTAAATTTTCATCATAAGTACGTTTTTTAATACACATTTCTTGAGTTGATTATCAAAATTCTAAAGGTTTATAAGTTTCTTTTCGATTTCATATTTAGATAGCGTATCAAAACTATCCTTCTTATTCATAATAGCTTAGTAGATTTTCCTTACCGTGCTTTAAAAACCAGGTTCAGAAGCAATACTTCTATTCTGTATATATCATAATATTCATAAACAAATAACTGTAATATTCGTAATATTACAGTTTTAAATATGTACGTTTGTATTCTTATGTGTATATCGTTTGAGTATAGGTATGTATTTATACATAATAATGTATAACAACAACAATAATACTCTTTATTGTACAACAACGTAAAAACAGTAACGTATTTACGTCTTAAAATTAGAAGGTGGTAGTATAATGAGCGGCTTTATTGCTTAAAGCAAACTCTTCCAAATCACCTTTTTGTATAACTATATTGTTTTTGTATTTATATGTACTGTTTATACTTATCATTTATCATTATTTATATACTGCACCACCGTCAGTATTAAAAATCTATTAATCCCCGACTAGGGTTGCCTGGAAGAGATTTCAGCTTTCGCTTTTTAAGCGATAAACCCGCCTGTTATACTATCTTTTGTATATTTTTACTTGTGTTTGTCTATGTTTTGGTGTACAATAAAGAGTTATCTATTTCTATTTTTAATGAGCTTATAAACTTCGTATAACTATTATGAATAAGGGAGTAAATTTATAAGTTTTTGTACGTAAAATTACTATGACCAGTGACATATAGCATAGGTTTGGGTTGAAAAATATAACTTGAAATAAAAAAGTTAATAATAATTTTATTAATATCTTGTTACGTACCAAAAAAATTCAAAAAATTATCGATATCTACTACCTGGTATGTGACGTCACATCACTAGAAAATTGCCATGTCAACCTTTTTTCTTTTTTTTAACGAGGGGAAATCCGATTGAGGACTAACCGCGGGGGAGTGTGGGATTCGCCATATTGGAGTGGCACTAGTACCCCAAAGAAGAACTATTGCGACCCAACTTAGGGATACCTATTGAAACCTCTGGGTGTTCCTTCCTTTGTCTAATGCCAGGACTACGGGAAAGCGAAAGCTCGACCAATACCTGCCCGCCTGCAGTAGCTTAGCAGGCGGGGGTTGTAAACTCTAACCACTAATACAACACCTTAGAATACCTACTAGGTTTCGTACTAAGCCAAAATTGAATAGAAGATTAAGGTTTTGGGCTTATCATTGCTAGTATTCTTCTTTCATAATATAGTTGAATAAGCTTGGTTTTAGTTACCAGGATTGTGTTATTTTTAATGGATTTGTTGAATAGCGAATCAGCTTCATGCGAAGACAAATTAGGTTGTCTCCGTGTCGCATTCCACAAAAATTCTCGCCCATTATTTGTTCATTTGTTTTGTTCTCTCATCTCCCAACAGCTGGCCCAAACAACGGGTGGTATGGCAGAAAGTAATGAGTTTCTAAGTATGTAATAGCTAAGATCGTGTTACATGCCGCAATTTGTTTTGCTGTTTTGTGTTGCCTTCACATGATATTTTTATTTCGTGTAGTAAACTAATATTCATGTTCAGGAAAACGATTCTTCTCTTTCTTTCGACATATTTTAATTAAATTTGTTTCCGCCGCTTAGGTTAAAATCCTGTACCGTCAAATGATTTCCATGACTACCCGCTTTCCTAACCGCGTTATCCAATCACATTTTCCCAGCTGCCATCTTCCGTTCCGTTACGACTCTCCTTGTTGTACTTATCCCTGTACTAATACTGCTCGTCTACGAGTCAGTCTGCTGTCGACCTTGTACGACAACCCGCATATCTTTCCGCCACCAATTGCCTAAAGTGAAGTTATACCGCGCCGCGTGTGTTCATAGAATATAATATCAAAGCCCGCAAGAAGGAGACATTCCAGAAGATTTGCTGCAAGGCTCACGACTTGGAAATCAGCACGCATAGTTAGTGCAGCCCAGAGGCTCGTAGGTTAGTCCTTAGGCGTCCAGAGTTCCTAAAACTGGGCTGCCGAGTTGACAAAATTCTTAGTAATTTTTAGATATTTATAAGTACTTGGCTTCATAATACGAGTTCCAGTCTGTAAATGAATACCTAACGTGTACCTAATGACGTGTGTTCGAATCTTGAGCGGGAAGTACGTACCGCTTACCCAGGTTTTCTGATCTAATATGCGTATTGTTACAATTTGGTACTACGTGAAGGAAAATATCATGAGAAAACCTTACTGAAATAAGATGCTAATGCCTTAGTCACTAAGCTACTACAACTTTACTGTAGAGGGTTGATTAAGTTTAATTGGAAATGAGGATAGGAGGTTGCTATTCTAAAAATGTAGGGAAAATTAATCTGGGACCCGAACTTCGGAGTGATGGTTAAAATTTAAATTAAATTCTTGTTGTTACAATACGTAACCACATGATCAAGTAACAAGAATTCTAATAAGTGGAAAAGTTTTGGTGCGCTTATTTATTTTAGCGTGAAAGGGCATCTCAAAAAAAAAACCTAGATATTCGAATACATTTGTACAATTTATTGCATATAAAAACCTATCACTCCCCCTTCTAACTTTTGAATTTTATTTGACAAAATCAAGATAAAGCTTATGCTTTTATATTAGACTGATCAACCAATTCGAAGCAATTTGGTTGAACGGTGCAAAACTGATAAGACACTATGACATTCAATTACATTGAATGCTACAATTTTATGTTTACATAGATTACTTTAGTTGCTTCATCATCAATATACGGAACAAGATCCGTTGAGCGGTTTATAAAACCTGGCGCGTTTGTAGTGATAAGTGCTTTTAAGCTTAGGTTGATATTAGAAAAGACATTTTTGTCTATCCTTTTCAAAGAATCAATCGAAGTGATGCAATTACATATAAAGTTGAATTATTCAATGACATTGAAGAATTCAATGTGTCTTATATCAGCATATATAATAATATAAACTAGGATATGACCGCCAGTTCATCTACGGTTGACATGAAATTCCCGCTGGATTCCCAGGATACAAAATTCCGCCACATTTGAAAAAGAATGTAAGCTATCCTTTTAGTGAAAACTGTGGCGGAATAAGTTAATTTTTACGCACCCGAACAAATATAAACTGCTCCCGGAAATATTCCCGCGGGGTTCCCAAGATAAAAGTAACTCAAAGCTTAAGTCTAAGAATCAGCTGTCGATCAGTGAAAACCGCATCGAAATCGGCCTAGCAATTTTTATGTGAAACCCAAACAAAGAGACAAAACAAACAAGAAATAAAATAAAAAATTGCATCGTGTCGTTTATTCCAGTTGTATAATAGGTTGGGGAAAAAGTCTTTTCGCATATAGTATGTATGAACTTGTAATAAGATATCTTTGGCTATTTGTGATGTTTACGGACCTAATGCAGTATCTTTGAGAGTAGCGCAAATTTGGTTTAAGCGTTTTCAATCCGGAAATTTTGATATCAAAGATGCACGTCGCTCTGGTCGCCCTGTTACGGACAAAATTGATGCCATTTTTGAAAAAGTGGAGCAAGATCGGCATATTAGTAGTTACGATGTAGCTCGAGAACTGGGAATTGACCACAAAACGGTTTTGGCGCATTTGAAAAAGCTGGGTACACAAAAAAGCTCGATATTTGGGTGCCTCATGAGCTCACTGAAAGAAACCTAATGAACCGTGTACTCATTTGTGATTCTTTATTACGACGTAATGAAACCGAACCATTTTTGAAAAAGCTGATAACTGGTGATGAAAAGTGGATCACGTACGACAAGAACGTGCAAAAAATATCGTGGTCAAAGGCCGGTCAGGCTTTACAGACTGTGGCGAAACCCGGGTTAACTCGCAACAAAGTGATGCTGTGTGTATGGTGGGATTGGAAGGGCATTATTTATTATGAGCTGTTACCACCAGGCAGGACCATCGATTCTGAACTGTACTGCGAACAACTGATGAGATTAAAGCAAAAAGTTGAGAGAAAGCGGCCGGTATTAATCAAGAGAAGGTGTGTGGTTTTTCACCATGATAACGCTAGACCTCACACATCTTTAGCCACTTAGCAAAAATTACGAGAGTTTGGCTGGGAGGTGTTAATGCATCCGCCGTATAGTCCTGATCTTGCACCTTCAAATTTTCACCTGTCTCGGTCTCTGCAGAATTTCTTAGGCAGTGTCAGGTTAACATCACGAGAGGACTGCCAAAACCACTTGTCGCAGCTTTTTGATCAGAAGCCTCAAAATTTTTATAGCAATGGGATCACGTCCCTGCCTACAAGATGGCAAACAGTTATCCAACACAATGGCACCTACATACTTTAGTCAAATGTAAATAAACTTTATAAAAAACTTTTTGAATTTTTATATAAAATGCGAAGAAACTTTTTCCCCAACTTAATAGTATAGTTGTTTAGTAATAATTAGTGTTAAAACATGTACTAGATTTATTTATTCTGTAATTGTTTAACTGGTGTACAATAAACTGTTTTCTATTCTATTCTATTCTAGATTTAATTAAATATAGAATAAATAAAATGTACTAGAAGGTAATTTTTAAATAAAGAGAAAACAGAAAAATATGGTATTAAATTAAAAGAAGGAAATAAAATAAAAAACTCACATTCCGATATATATTGCTACAACTTAGGCTTCGACAAAGACAAATTCCACGTACAGTCTGTAAAAGCACATTTTATTACCTGTCGGCATGTGAACTAATTGTAATCCTTTTATGATAGTCTTCTTTTGTTTACTTATTTGTTAGCATACGTTTCTAGTTATTGTAAAAAACAGTCTATTGTTCTATTTTACTCGTCTACGATCGTTTGCAGGCTGCATAATTAGCCAGGTGTTACGGATTACAACTTACAAGGAAATTCTATGAAATTGTGTCCACGTTGCCGGGCGGGCACAGTTGCGTTTGTGAAGTATAAAACGACGGCCTGATTGAGAGGTGAGGCAGTTGAGTCGCTCAACTGCCTCATCTCTACTACGATCAAGGCGTGACGTGTGTACAATCGGGAATCTAATAGTAACGGACTTTGCGCGTTTTATTGAATTACGACCTTCTGCATTACGTTTGGATTTGTTGTGTTCGGTTATATTTGTACCTGTGTTATACGTGTTTGTATAGTTCTAATAAACTCTGTAATAATTCCAACGGCATTTTAATTCGAGTCCCGCTAAACTTGTAACAATATAATAAGCTAAAATACAAAACAAAAGAATATAAAACACCTCTTTCTTATCATATGAAAGAGAAAGATGGCGAATAACAGAAAAAAAACAGCATTAACTATCCCAATGACTGTCGTAATTCTTCATAGTACGTAGACTGTCACGCAGTTGTCTAATTTTTATATATTTTATATATGTAGATAAATGTCAGCATAATAGAAACTTTGAAGTTTAATATACCTAAGTTGTGGCAGTAATTTCCACTGAGGATATTACCTCCGCATCGAAGCCTTGTTCACTCACCTTTCGCGTTCGAATTCAGGGCTCCTGCCTAATGGAAAGGTAATAACTGTTTAGGCAAAACTCTATTTTGTTTTCCGACCTAGTTCACTTCTCGTTTCACCGTAGTCTCGTTGGATGGAGCTTAACATTAGTAGTTATTTTCGTAAATACTTGCTTATTTTTTATGTTTTTTTTTATAGGGGAATATACACATTAGTAACCTCATGCATATTTTTTGGGTAGAATGAAAACATCGAAAGATATTTTATTTCGATGACAGCCTTTTGAGACTTTCGTTTGATCTTTAATTTGGTCACCACTTTTCAATTGTTATTTTTCTTCTGGTATTTATTAAAGTTTTTAAATATATTTTTTATCCGTGCAGGAACCGAGAAAGAATACAATTTCCTGCGGCCAGGCGGCCTGACATAAGAATCGACAAAACAATCCACATAAAGCGGACGGTTTTGAAAAATAATTGAGTGAAATCGACACTTTTCTAGATATACTGACAGTTGCAACACATGACATAAGATTCCACGTTATTTTGACACTTGTCATATTCGTAATACGAATCTGCGGCTATTTTAACACCTCCCCTTGAATCAACGTGCGTATTATTACATACAATACAGTATATGGTAGGTAGCATATGGTAGGACATTTTCCCGACTCGATGGCTACCACCCCTGGTCTAAAGTATGTCATAACAGCCTTGAGTTGTGTTCCGGCATTAGTAACCCGGTTCCAGTGTCACGCAAGAGAGCAGCAGCGAATTTGTAGCACCTTTGGTGTTGCAAAGGTCCATAGGCGATGGTAACCGCTTTCCATCAAGTGGGCCGTAGACCTGCTGAATACCTGCAATAAAAAAATATATATACAGTACCTATTGCATATACCTATAATGTCTCTTTGAGTCTTTAGCAGAGCTCCAAGAATTTATAATTGTTGCTTTTCGGGCACTTGTAAGGTGTCATGGTTGGCTGTGCACTCAGCACTGGCTAGCTTAATGTACAAATAATGCAGTCATATTAAAAAGTGAAGACAAATGCATTTTCTTAAAATTACATATTAATTTCTTAAAAACAAAGTTTCTCGCAGCAGTCCCGACTGCACTGGGGAAATTGCACTGGGGATAGAATATACAGAGACATTTTTTGCGGAGGTCAAACCATTCTAAAGTGATCCAAGATTGATGCTCTGATGCAGTCCTTTTTTTAGAATTTGAAAGTTAAAAACTTGGTAGTTGCTAACTGCTATACTACAAACAATGTACGCACACTATTGTAAATAATATTCAAAATAAATATGCGAGGGCATAGAAAGTAGGTAACTAATATATGATAACAAAACTGTGATTTCTAGCAAGATGTTTACAAATATCTGATTCGGCATGCACTGTAAACAATTCACTTTATTGTGTATTTTAAGTGACAAGTGTATGTGAAATTGTGCTTATCTTATATAAATAAGTAATTTAACTTAATTTAATTCCATGCGTATATACGTATGGATTTAAATTCAGTTTTTTAAGATTTATCGGAGGTTTGCCTTAAGCTTGTTTATGTATTGAGTATCTAAAATCGGTCGCTATAATTTCTTATTTGTAACCGAAAATAGAAAGTCTTTCTGCCGTGCCGTGTTTATTGGGGACTTATATTGGCCACTGTACAAAAGATGAAGATACGTCCTTGTCCCTCACTTTGCATTATGGAGATTAACTAACATTTTCTTTTGATTATATTAGTAATAAGTAGTTTACGTCGTGAGAGGCAACAAAACAACCCAAAACCCGGTGGTAGGGTATTTGCCCGTCTGAATGGCTACAATACCTGTCTAGAGTATGCCGCTATAACAACCTTAAGTTTTGTTTTGGCCTTAGTGGCTAGGTTCCAGTATCCCTTAAGAGAGCAGCAGCGCATTTGTAGTTATAATTGTCCATAGGCGATGATAACCGATTTCCCTCAGATAGGCCAGCTGCCCGTCTGTTGAACTCATGCAATAGAAAAAAAAAATACAATTCTCAAATTAATCGTACAATTGGTTACCATATTATTATTTATGACAAGTTTCCACGTAACTTTTCTAACGTAAACTTAACGTAAACTTAACGTAGGCTCCACAATTTCCAAGATTAAAATAATCTCATTTCATTATCTTATTCAAAAGTAGGTTCACGTTTTGTGCTAATCTGTTGATTTAGCTTTGCTTTAATACTTAATCGAATAATTTAGATACTTATTTCGAGGTTTAACAAAAAAACCCTATTAGTAATACATTTTTGAGACTCATCAAATGAACATATTTCACACCTGTTACCTCTGTTAGCTACTATGATTGAAAATGTTTGTAAGAGAAAAAGTTGGGCGTCATCAAAATGAAGCTACTCACGGAAAATTAGCTGATAGTAATCAATAGCAAAAATGGACGTTGGATGCTGGACTATTCTATATAGATTCTCGTTATTCAAAGTACTTACGTATGTGCCGAATTGGATTTATGTAAATGTTAAATTATTTTCGGAACAAAATGTATTAGGGTGATCCTTGTTATATAATATAATGTAATGTGTGCATAAGTATCCTGAATTTCATGATAGCCTATTAATTCCCAAGGCTACGAAGAAGTAACGAACAAACACAGAAACATCCAAACGAATTCGCCTTGATATTACTTATATGTTAATGTGACTGATTGTATAGAATGGATGGATTGCTTTAGAGCAGGGAACAAGATTCTATGCTACTGAACTAATCTACTTATCAAATATTACTGCCTATTTAAATATTCTTAGCCTCATATTGGATTCGTCTGACCATAAACTACCTGACCTCAAATAAATGTTATTTCTATTTGAGTTTGTTAGTGGAGCAAAATCTAATAATGATTATACATTTCGCTTACGAAAATCGAGCAACATTTGAAACTCTTGCTTTGATATACGTGTCTGTACATATATAGACATACCTAGTATATGGCGCTGCGAAAATCCAATTTAGGCGTGCAATAAAAGAACGAGTTGCAAGAGGAAATTCACATCATTTATGCTCGTCGCCGCAACACCTCATTCCACATCATTTCCAGTCTGTAGATTTCATCATTATCAGCCATACGTCTGCACATTTCGCCGCAATATTGGACTTTGTATTTACGAAGACATTTATACCACTAACTTAGTTACATACTTAGCTATAAAAGCTGTAGTAATATTACAAAGTATTATGAATTTATTTATCTGTTTCTGTTTATCTGCTCTCACGCGGAAACCAATAAAACATCTGTAATTACACTTTGATACGTTTCTAAGTTGTGAATGTGAAAATTGGTATATGTGACTACATTTATTTAGAACTAAATTCTAGGACAGGATTACATTATTACATTACTCTTTGTTGAAAATTGTTTTAAACGAAATAAAATTGTTTCTAAAGTTTTCACTCATAAAGAAGTACAATAAAGAATGAAAGTTAATATGAAACTTTATGATGTCTTTTATCATAAACCAAATACCTCGTGGGCGAAGGCACAAGGATATCTAATCTATACCTACTTAAAAATAACAGCAGGCCAATTAGAAGTTTTTATTAATAGAAATTATAATTGTAAATATATAAAGAAAATAGAGAAGATATGTTTAGACAAAATAGTACAAAAATAAAATACAAAAATCAAAACGTAGTGCATTCATTCATTTTTCACAGATATAACTTGTGTTAAGAGGCCCATTCTCTATCCTGCAGGGCAAATGAAAGAAAAAAACATATGGAATATTAATATTAAAAGGTTTCTCGAAAAAATTTAGTAAATAAAAAAAAATTATAAGAGACCTTCTAAAATTCATATTGTGAACTGAAACTTTCAGAAACTTAATATTTTTTGGTCTATAAAATTGTACCGTAACGAGAAAATAAAATTGAATAAAAAAAATCGCTTTTTGGCGATTTTTGAAATCTCGAAAAATTTGGAGCGACCTCTTAAATTTTTTTTTGAACTATCCTTTAGAGGAAGTTCTTAAAACATCAAAAACTAACATTTTTTTCAGTTGACATTAAAAAAAATATTCGGTTTTTTTGCACCACCCTAATATATAGGTATATAATACACACACACACTACCTGACCCGGAAAACTTTCTGCCATGAAAATAAAAAAAACCACCATAGGAGGATACTTTACGACTATTCTCATATGTACCAAATATACAAAAAAATAAAAAATAAAATCGTTTGTGTTTCGGAGGAGTTCGACCAAAACACCGCGACACGACATTTTTATATATTATATGAGTATGGAATCTAATATAACACGGTGTGTGTTTATTCTATTCGACCCTAAATGAACAGGTAGCAAAAAATAATTTTTATTTATTATTCGTAGTCCCTCCCTTCGTTTGTACATTACAAGTTGGAAACCAGACAGTGTTTATTTATTGAGAAAATTCAAAGAGATTGCTTGTGTATTATTTATGATTCAACTTTCACCTGTAATGCCGGGTCGTATTTTATGTTATAGAAAAATATTTTTCCAGTCTGCTTTTCCCTTGATTACAATACACCGTTTTATGCATGACAACTGTTCGGTTCGTGAAACAAATCGGATAGCTTTTTTCTAGCTGGCGTGATGTAAACAGATGACCGCGGATTCAAAGCTCTCGTTTCCGTTCTAGGCGCGGTATGGAAACAAAAGATGCTCGTTTCCTCGGCAGTGCGCCGGCAGGGGTCGCAGCCCTACAATAGGGGCATTGTTTGTGCCCGGTGACAGGAAAAACTCCGACCTCCGTGTTTCTGTGCATTTTTTATTTCTTTCTTTCATTCCTCGCTTTTCTTTTTCTCGGTAAGCCCCTTTGACTATACCGGGAGGAAATCAGAGTTGTTTTGAAAGCACTATCTCTGGAGGGTTCCTATTTTCCAAACTTTCGAGGCAGCTTGTTAATGTTAAATTGGTTTAAAAGATTGATTAGAAAGTCTTATACCATAACAATCATCTATTAGTATAAGAGAATTAAAAATCTTCCTCGACTAAAAGGCTGGTCTATACCTCTGGTAATACATTAGCGTTACTGTCCATCTAGGCGACACGATCAGTCTTTTACGAACGTTACCTCTCCCACCTGATAGCGGTCTGCCATTACATTTTGTATTTTATATTAACTTAATATATATCATTATTGTTTATTTTTAGGGCTTGGTTTATTTTTAAGCTAGATTGTATACTTTATATTCGAGGATTATAGGGTTGTAAAAAAAGTGTTTGTTCTAAATCGAATTATGAATAACACTTTTTAAAGCGCCCATAAACATTGTATAACTATTATTTATAAGGGGATTATATTATGTATAACCGAAAGATAAAATCTTAACTTTTTTGCGACTAGCATATATAATTAAAACGTAGTTTAAATTATGAAAATTGTTATTAAACCGAGACTGAGACTATGTACAGGTTTATTTTATAAATGTTTCTCAGGGCTTCAGGCGATATGAGTGGTGCTATACTCGGGTGGTCACTGTCAGGCGTCAGTGGCCGATGGCCGATGGTCGATGGCCGGTGGTGGGGTATAGTGTGTCCGACGAATGAGTACTGCACCGCCCGCACTCCACCTGACCCTTTCCGGTCCCGCCCGCCTCTCACGATTCCTTATTTACCCGTTTTTCCTTATCAACCCGCACCATTCGCAACACATTACCGAGGATCTTGTTGGTAAAATTGAGGTTATTTCATCCTCACCGACCTATATAACATATAGTAGGTATATGCGCCGTATTAGGGTTTTGTTTGGTAACTCCGTTTCATCTCGCCAATTTTCGGATTTCATGTGTCATTAGGGACTTATATACGAATGCGATTTCAAATGAGATCCTTCTGCCCACTCTTGGAACTATTTTTATTGTGGTTATTTAACCTACATAATAGAGGTATTTAATGAATTAGCCAATTTTGGCTAATGCACCAAAATCTTTTTGTATAGCTACCACTATTAGATTGTACTATTGTCATTTAGTCCGTTTTGTGCACCGTTACTTTTTCTTAAGACATGCCCGTGTCCAGACACGGGGTTGCCTGGAAGAGGTGCAGATCTCTGTGTGCGATAAGACTGCCCATTTTTCAATAATATCTATATGACATACATATTTATTGTATAGATCTACAGATCTCTATATAGGATTGGTGTAATTTGGTGAAATTGGTTTAAATTGGCGAATAATAGTTTTCAGTCATTTTTTAATTCATATTTTATTTAACTGAGTTATTTTTTTATTACAAAGGTATTTCTCAGATATATATCATCTAAAAAATTGTTAAAGTTAAAAGACTAAAATTAAATAACATATTTTTTTATAAATATTAAAGAAATGTGTAAGTAACATGGTATTTCAAACACACGATAATTTCTCAAACAATTTCCACATACATGCACATTGCACGTGTAAGGTATACAAACTCGACTTTTCAGCAACAAAATGCGGCACTTGAGTGTATGAGAGTACAAAAGGAGTGAGCGCGGGCAGGGGGGAAACTACCTATTGTTTTTAGAACTCGGTGCTATGACACGAATACCGGAATAAGCATCGCTTTTAACTAGTTAATGATGCCGATTCAAGACTCGTGTGGTTTAAATAACTTCGGTAATACATATTTTTTCATTCACTAATAATTAGTACATTATTAAACATTTGTAGGGGGACATGTTAATTGAGATTAACCACAATCTATACAGATAAATAAAACTGTAGTGTCTGTTTGTAATGTCAAAATAACAGATTTTTGCTAAATGCATATAAGTATATCAAATATCATTTTTTTATCTGTCTGTCTGGATGTTCCGGCTAATCTCTGAAACGGCTGGACCGATTTTGATGGGACTTCCACTGTCAGATATCTGATGCTTTAAGAAGTAACTTAGGATACGTTTTTTAGCGTTCCGCGAAAAAAATCCACGCGGGCACAGCTAGTTCAAAACATAAGTAGGTATGCTCTCATTTTGGTAGAATACAAACAGAGCTGGCTTTATCATATTTGGACGCCTAGGTGCTAAAATCAATCTTAGCTTCCCAGATCAAAAATAAACTTTATGTAACATATAATAAAGTTAGATATATTTTCAAAAGCCGAAATTAATTTTTTGGTTTTTAAATTGGTAATTGGTAATATTTTCAGCGATATCGTTTGTTTAAAGATAGTAAGCAGATTATGCATGGGATGTGTATGTAGGACGTATTTATGTGACGATTGGCTTACAGCTGGGTGCTATGCACTCTTTACAGCCCCGGGTAAAAATTGCTCTAGAATACAAGCAGATAATTTGATAATTCGCCAATATTGATAATCTCAAATATTTATTTATTTTACCTGGTTACTATAAAATCCGTAATCAGCTGCGGTAGCTGATTAGCTAGTAGATAATAATGTAGTTGGATTACAAAGTCAAATAAGGATAATTACCCGCAGAATATGTTAAATAAGTCATCAAAGTTGTAATTCTTAATCTCATTTTTTTGATATAATTTGTATATTATCACATTTTCCGAGTATTGGTAGTGTAGGCAAACAATTCTAAAATACACAACACTCACTGCAGTACCCAGTCTTGAATTCGTATACGAGCGGATATATGGGATTTTATTGCCGCGTCACTGGCTATAGCGTGAAATTGCAAATAATGGTGGAAAAATTCGTAGGTTGGAAGATGACTTGTACGTTGTAGTACAATAAATGATAAGGAAATTATGTATTTTTTGTAAGAAGCATTTACAGTACAGCAAAAAAACCGACGACCTAACTAATGGAAAGTGGTGACGGCCTATGGATATTTACGTCACAAGAAGTGCTACAGTATTACACAGCTAATAATTCCTCCTGATGTACCTTTTTTTTATTGCAGGAGTTCAGCAGACAGGCAGACGGCTCACTTGATGGAAAGCGGTTACCATCGCCTATGGACATTTGCAACACCAAAGGTGCTACAAATGCGCTGCTGCTCTCTTAATGGATACTGGAACCTGGTCACTAATGCCGGAACACAACTCAAGGTTGTTATGGCGACATACTTTAGACCAGGGGTGGTAGACGTCTAGTCGAGCAAATGCCCTACCACCTGGCTGTGGGTTGTTCTATCGCCTTTTACGACAGGCCGCTCGGCCGCAGGAAATTATATTCTTTCTCCGTTCCTGCACGGATGAAAAACGTACCTGCGTGATAGACCAACTTTAGTAGCGCGGGAAACATCCGACAGTTTATGAATTGTGCGAGCGGAACGGAGCAGCGAATGCTTTGCAAACAACACTGCCATTTCCACTTGCGAATTAAGTTCAATATAGATTATTTATATGTCGGAAACTGGTCTGCAATTTTCTGCACAAACGAAAATTGCCAAACGGAATAATAAGTTGTGTAAAAGTGAACAAAACGTACTTCAGCCGCGAAGCATTTTTATGACACCTTTTTTAACGTTTATTGTGGTGACTAAACTAATTAATTAATTTATTTTGATTAGTGATATATAAAAAATTTAATAATTTCAGAAATACCTGATTTAAGATCTTTTACGTGTAAACATAATTTTTAGGCTACCGTAGTTGTTGTGGCGAATTTGATGTGAAAGCTTATTTATCCGTCTTTATGCGTATGTCCCATTCATTTTTCTTGAAAGAAAGGTCGGTATGGACGAAATATAATAAGGATGTGTAATATATATCGCCGGTGTTAGTGCAGGACCTGTATCTACATTTTTTTGTGATATATTTTTTTAAAATAAAACTACGTCTTAACGGTTTTAAGCGCGGTAATTTATTTGATTTTTATTATTCCGACGTTTCAGCCACTTTTCAGTAGCCGTGATCACAGAAGACAAAGGTGTCAAGTGTCAAAGAGTACTATAAAGTTTTATGTAGCCTGCCGCCAACTTGTTCATTTTAATTATTTAGTTTTAATTTTGAGTATGGTTATTATTTACTCTATGAGAGCCTAATCTAATCTGCCACCGCTTTGCACCATATTGTGGCCTGAAGAGAAGAAGCGGCGCAAGAAACTCTTCAGCAACATGCCTAACTCTAATAATTGATATAATATTAAAGTGGGTGGTTAAAATTAAAAAATCAAATAAATAACCGCGTTTAAATCCGTTAAAACGTAGTTTTATTATGCATACTAGTCACGAAAACTTAAGAAAATATTTTTTTTGTCAAATTCAAGTAACAATTTTGCCGAAAAAATAAGTGGTTTGAATAAAATTTGAGATTTCCGATTATAAACATGTTTTTAGTGTGTCTTAGCCATATCACTAAAACAGAGATTCACCATATAAATACATAAAAACTATGTACTTGTACAATCAAATATGGATATAATAATACATGTATACGTAGTTGCAACAAGGCAACTTAGTCTCGGTGTATAAAAGTATTTCCAGCGGAAGTCACCCCCTAAGCTCCCTACGATTCCCGATGGATTCTTTATTCATTTTTTCCTTTCGACCTCGCTTAAGTGTTGTACAGCACACTCATGCGTGTTATACGATTGAAGTTATATACTTATTAATTATTCATAACGTTATATTCCAATCAGTTTTATTTAATACTCATGTATTAAGTAAATGAAGAGTGTGTATTAATTGCTTGGATTAATCATCACAGTCTTGGATATCTGTGTGATTTAGATTTTAATGCGATGTGGTACCGGCCGATGTTTCTTATGGACCGTTGGAGTCACATCAGGTATTAGAGTTCTGTTAATAGATGATAAAAAAATGGAAACATGTAGTTTCGTCCAGTTTTTTATGTATGTCACAATAATTTACTTAAATACTATTGACATTATGTAAATGGAACTTAGAAGGAAGGTCTCTTATGTGTTAAATGGTGATAAACCTTATTATCAGGATATTATAGATTCTATAATATAATATTCTAAACATGCCGTGTCTGTACATTGAAGCTATAAAAAAAACCACTGGAATAGACTATATAAACTATGGAGAATACGACGCGAATTTCGCTGATCGATAGCTAATTCTTAGACTTAAACTCTGTATACTTTTTATGCTGGAACTCCCGCGGGAATTTTTCTGGGAATGGTATAAAATGGCCAGATTGAAAAAGAAATCGAATTCAAATTCGATTCTTTCACAGATCAATAGCAAATTTTATGTAATATTTTTTATCCCGGAAATTCCGCGCGAATTTTCCTGTTGATCAGGTGCATAAGACTTAGTTTCTTCTGATACAGTATCACTAAATCGATAGCTAACATTCTTTTCTAATACTATGGTACTTTTTGTCCCGGGAATTTCAAGTCAAGCGTGGACGAAGTCTCAGAATTTAAGCGAGATAAATAAAAGCTTGTAATCAATTAAGTGATATAGACTTATGGGATGTTCTGAGAAATGTCATTTTTTTTAACCCTTCATGGTATAAATAAATATTAATTTTAATTGGTGTTTTATTGTATTATTTATTTATTGTTAAATAAATAATAAACTATGTGACTCGTTAAAATTATGACGTCATAACGCAGTAGGCATCCATATAAAATTAAGGAAGCTGTGACATTTTAATTACGCCATCTCGGTTAAGATTTTTATCCGTGCAGGGACAGAGGAAGATTACAATTTCCTGCGGCCGGGCGGTCTGTCGTATGAGATGACAAAACAACCCACAGCAAGGTGGTAGGGTATTTGTCCGATTGGATGGCTACCACCCCTGGTCTAGAGTATACCACCATAATAACCTTGATTTGTGTTCCGGCATTAGTGACCAGGTTCCAGTTTCCCTTAAGAGAGCGGCAGCGCATTTGTAGCACCTTTGGTGTGGCAAATGTCCATAGGCGATGGTAACCGCTTTTCATCAAGTGGGGGCCGTCTGACTGTCTGCTGTACTAATGTAATACAAAATTTAAAACAATAAGATTATGCAGTCAAATGATAAAAACATTCGTTTTTGGAACAGAGCTTTTCACTTTGCCATTAACCGGTTTTTATCAAAGAAAAAGCAAGTTATTCTACTATCTCGTTTGATATTGCAAAGCTTAAGTTATAACTTAAATAAGGTTATTCGAACGAAGATTGGTCTTATAGTGTCAGTTTAAAAAACTTATAGGCAATTCGAAGTTTAAATGACACTAGGACTATAAAAGTAATGTCTGTGGGAGTATTCTGAAGCCTTTGTGAAGATACTAAAAACCATAGATATTTACGGACTGATTATCTATGAAACACCCCAGTGCCATATTGCCGGTGGTTAAACGAGGAAAATAAAACATCATGACTGACATATTTTGTGGATGATGGCGAGAGATTTATCCTGTACTGAAACTAGTTAAAATTGGATATATTAGTGTGCGGCTTGTGTAGTCTAGTGACTTAAGAACATATTAGCTTTCTAAGACTGACTGCGGATGTTTCATTTTAGATATTTAGCCCTAGTATTTTTTTAAAATAACTGTGCCATACATAAGCAAGCAGACATGATAATTTTATAACCGTAAAAGCACTCTAAAAAATGCGTCTTTATACTTAACGAACCTAAAGGTAAATATTTAAAAAAACCAAAGTTTTTGTGATCTGTCGGACACGAATATCAAAATGTGATTTGAATTTCCATTACTTTTAATAAACATGATGAAAAATGAATCATAAGTAACAAAATGAAATATTATATTTAAATTTTCCGAAGTAATATCTTGCCGAGTCTTTGCATTTCCGGCGGAAATCTATTTCTGCGATGTCTGAAGTAATATTATTTGATAATAGGCAGGATTTTCCTTAGATGAAATTGTCTAGCCTTCGATATTAAATATATAATAACAGTTCTATATTATAAACTTGTTTCGTTATAAATTTACTTGATAAATTTAATATCTCTCTCTCTACCTATACTGTATCTTATTTACGCAACGAAAAATAATTAATTCATAGGCTGAAATGTTGAATTCATATTATATTAAACTATTGGGCAACAACTTTGCCTGTATAATATTCAATGACACCTGTGCTCTAGTTTTAACATGAGTTTTCTATTGTTTATTCTGGTCTGGGATCGGCCCTAGAACTGTTCGTTGTAGTACATTAAGCATACCTAATACAGTTTTTATTAATCCGTGTCTTTACTTTTTATTCTGCATTTTCTACTGTCTTCGATATACCTTGATTTTGGTTCATCAGTATCCACGCATATTATCATTGATGGCGTGCAGCCTACCTTTCTATGGTGTGTTTCTACCCATTTTTCCGTGACTTAGCGAAGGCGACTAGACCAGACATTTGTTCCCTATGTATTTTATCTTGTGAAGCGACTTAAATTTGCATATTGCGTGGGAACACTTGTCAAGAATAAAAAACTAAAGGTTTTCTATATTCTATCTAACTACGTATATGCAAATTATATGCAAAATTTAATTACTTTTTTAACAAAACAAAACCAACTTTAAGCTAAAAAGCAAAAACAAAATATTCGGTTAAATATTCTTCTTTCTGCAACATCTTGAAGTCGGTGTAAACTGCTGCTTTATTGTGGTTTTTTTTGTTTCACTTGGCACCGACTTCAAGATGTAGAAAGAAGTCGGTTAACTATTTATTTTTGCTTTTTTGGTTTGAAGTCGGTTTTATTTTTGTTAAAAAGTATTTTTTACTTTTTAGTTAGGGACTATTTGTGGATCTCTTTCGAATAAAAAAAGCAAATTAAAAATTCGACCCACAATTGTCGGAGAAATCGCGTAGCATGCATATAACAAAATTAAATGCCTGTAGAAAATGTAATACTGGCATGCGTATGTAAGATACTTTTCGAATAATATTTATATTTATAGTAGGCGCTCGACGTTCTTTAATAAGGTTTACTCTCGATTTCCTGGAATCCACTCACCAGACCCTGATTTGGTATCCTTGGGACCAATTCGGGAGTATACCCTTTCGATTAAAAAAAAATATTCGGAAATCACTCCACAATTGACGAGGAAATCAAGTAACGAACATGCAGACGAATTTAGAACCTCCTCCTTTTTAACTTCGGTTAAAAATTAATTCATATTATCACTAATTAGACTCACCTGTCTTAGTCGCGTAAAAACCCGCGTAAATTATTATTATAAACTAGAATGTTTGTAAGGATAGATTTTTCTTATCGTTTTACGCAAAAAATATTGAAAGAATTTTGATGAACCTTTTTGGTAATATAGAAAATGTACACACCGCATAATTTAAATTAGCCAAAATATAACAAACGTTACAGTTTCTAACTTTAAAAAAAATATAGTTCACATTTGACCATGGTCTTGCATGATATTGAGTGGAGATATTATGAACAGGCTCTAGAAGGTTCTTATTTACACGGGTTTGGAAGACACCCAAGAGGTATAGTTTGTACCTGGCGATATAATAAATGATAGATATTTGCTACAAGATAGCGAATAAATGATATACATATTTTGGTAATACTAGATAATGATAGATTAATATGAGTATACTTACGTGAGCCGCGGTGTCTTTGCGTGAACTGATTTGATTTGATAGCCAAAATCGTGTGCTCGTCGTAAGTGCTGAATGTGCGGTCTGTAAGGTTGCACCGCACTACCTGTGCGCAGAAGGTTTGCCGATAGCCTCATGAAGTCACGCGTCGATGGTCAGTAGGGTTGACAAAAAAGGTTACATAAATAGTTGTTGCAATAAAATAATTATTTTAATTTATTATTGTATATACTTTACATAAGTATATACAATAGTAGTAAGTAATACAAATACAATAATAGTAAGTAGTCATCCGCAAATCTTTTGCCCGCGGCTTATACAGTAAGTATCGGGGAAAACAGAGTCCGGTAGTTCTTAACTGAATGAGACAAACGTGTACCGTGTAACTTACGATTTTGATGCTATGCCCACGTCAATAATTGGAGCTGTTGTTCATGTGTTTTTTATTTGTGCAGCGGTGCTCTCACCAGGGCCGCATTGTTCGTGCTCGCCTTCCACGCGCGACGGCCTCCCGACCACCCTCATCAACCCACCGCCCGACGTAAAACGGTTCGTATTTTTCATTGTTGCTTTAAAGCCTTATAGGTTTTGCTTTATTTATGCCATTTTATAACTCCACGTTGAGATAAATGTAACCGAATACTGTTCTGTTTCTGTCAGATCTAGACATATAAAAGATATTAATTTAAAAATATAGGCTTTTTAAATGAACACTTGTTTCTTAGATTTTTTTATATAAGTAAATATTGTTTGAAGTTTGAATTGTTTTCATTTGTATATCCAGGATCCAGGTGAAATTGTAGTTTTTTACTTACGCCAAAGAACGGAGTTCTTGTAGCAACTCGAAAAGTTATATTTCATGAAACAGGTCAACAAACATACAGTTATTGCATAAAAACGATATCCCACAGCTCTTGTTCATAATATATCACTCTTCAATTATCTTTGGATAAATTGGTCAAGTACTAGGATGAAGTTATCCAGAGTAACTGCTGTAAAGCAGTGTTTAAAATTCCGACTTGCGTATTGTGTTTTTTTTTTCAAGGTAATGATTAGATAGATAACAACACTTAATTGTTAACGAAATTCAACAATCACATTAATATAACAGTTACAATACCTATTTTATACAGGCAAAAAGGAATATCTTGCAGGCGTTTTAACTTACTTTGAAATTACTATTATATTCAGTCATAATTTTACGGCCAGCTGTTTTTTTATACTGGTTCCAAAACTCCATCTATACAAATTTTTATCCAGAACGCGTGGTGACTATTGCAGATTCAAGAGTTTTTGCTTAGCCACAGAATCGTGCGACGTTTGAATTTCCGCATGGGAATAGGATGCCATGTCAGTTGTACCGCTCACCACGTTTACTTGACTTTGGTGCTCATATTTCACGTCTGCCATTGCCACCAAGCTTGCCTCTCAGTTTGGAAAGGTATATAAGAAAATGATGATTTACATGCACTCTAAACGTTGTAATAACTTTTTTATTTATATCTATCTAGAATAATATACAATTCTAGCCGTGTCTGTAATTAAAAGAAAACAACTGGAATAGACTATACAGACTATGGACAACAAGATGCATTTTTTTTTAGATTTCTTGTCTGTTTGTTCGGGATTCACGTAAAAACCACTGTGTCGATTTCGATGTGAATTTCACTGATCGATAACTAATTCTTAGACTTAAACTCTGCGCTACTTTTTATCCTGGGAATCCCAGGGGAATTATTTGAAATGGCCAATTAAAAAAAAACGAATTCCAATGTAATGATTTTACTGATAGATAGCAAATTTAATTTAATAAAATGTGTGATATTTTTTTATCTCGGGATTCTCGCGGTAATTTTCCCAGCTGTTTGAAGTTGTTTGGATGCATAAAAATTAGCTTATTCCGACACAGTTTCCACTAAAACGATAGCTTAAATTCTTTTTTAAATGCTGCGATACTTTGTGTCCCGGGAATCCCGCGGGAATTTCAAGTCAAGCGTGAACGAAGTCGCGGACATATTCTAGTAAATAATAATAATCGGTACATAGACTAGTAACTACTACTACGTGCCATCGTTCCAAGCACGAGAATTATTCTAGGGTTGGTAAACTTAGTGTCCGACTCTTTGCAGCCTGTTGATTTGTATAAAGTTATCAGTAGATCCTGGATGAGAAAAGTGGAGGATGGGGATCTGTGGCGCAAATTGGGGAAGCCTATATTCATCAGTGGCCTATGATTGGCTGACATTAATTCAAGGATCACAAGGTTCTCTCATAAAATAATAGTTCTGCAAAACAGTAAAAGTGTATTTTTTTATTCTAGATACAAAGTAATAGGTAATAAAACAGAATTATTCTAGCTATGTATGAAAATATTGCAAAATATTTTTAATAGACGATTTTAAAGTGACAAATAATATGTAAATTATAGAGGTACCGACGTTTAACGCGGTTAAACTCTATAAATCAAGATAGATCAAATATTATATATAGTGATACATGTAGGGTACATGCATCATGAAAACGGAGTAGTCTAATACCGAGCTTCTATAACTTCTATAACTCCATGCAAGTTATGTCAATTTATAATTTAATCAATGATAAAGTAAAATAATAGATGGTAAGATATTTTATAGAAACCCTCCATAAACCAGCTTACGTCAGCGTATTAACAGACATTCACACCCGCGGACGGACACGTGTGTCCGGCACACCCAGCACCGTGTTACATCGGCTTATCTTGTTTCCGTGAACGCTGCAATGCACATACTTAATCCGGAATCTGGATTATAGCTTCATCGTTAGAAAACTGTAACACTCTCGACAAAAAGGCTTAAGCTGGAAAACGCCGGATACTTTAAACAAACCTAACAGGGATGACGTAGCTTCCTTTGAACTGAATTAAAATCGTCATTTAGTGACACTCGAGCGGAAATAATTTATTCTTAATAGAGATTTTGGCAAGAGGATATTAAACAGTCCGAAATTATTAAATAGGCATCTGGTTAAACGGGCCGTATCGTGGGCGTTTAGCAAATGAGACTTTGGACTGTTTGCCAAAAGTAGTAATCTTTTGAACGAAACACGAAGCTGACTTCATAGCTATAGCAGGGTTTTTATATCAGTATTCATACATTTTACCTTACCATGGGTAGAAAGTTGATCTTACTTGTATGGAGATCATGACAAACTTTAACCTAGTAGCAAGGCAAATAAATGAATCGAAACATCTACATCTTACTATCCATTTACTTGCCTTACTACTGTAGTTCATCACTTACACATCCAGTTCGTAGGAACTAGATATATAAGTATTGGACTACAATATAGAAGACTAGCATTTTTGCAGGAATAGTTTATCTACGAAAAATGTAATGTTACAGTAAGCTATTTAAAATTTTATACAAATCACACTTTAATGTCTTTTTTTGCCATAGGTTATTTGTTTTTAATTTTAAAAATACATTTGATTGTAGCGATAGAATAGATTTATTGTTGAATTATTTACAATTAAAACCTACATTAACGTTTAAGAAAAACTTAAATTTTAAATATACTAATTTATCATTTATAGGAAGTATTCTCGCCAAGATAAATTTTTCATAAAGTAATAAAAATATTTCCCGTAACAAATCTAGCACCATTCACACTACTAATAGTTTAATTATTAGTAAAAGAAATTATATATACGCTTTAAAAGAAGTCGTGCAATTTTACTCATTTTCTATGTAAATCAGAGTTAGCGTTTTCTTCATCCTACGACAATATTGCTTTCATTTTCTGTGTGACATGCATAACCAATTCACTTAGGCCAGCGTAATGCATATTTTGCAGCCACCACGTAATACACATAAAGGAAAATACATAATGTGTACTGCAATAAATATGTTAGTTTTCATTTTATAAACCTTAACGAACGTGGGCTGAGACCATGTTTTACACAAAAGAAACTACTAATATTGACAATATAATAGAGAGAATCATCTTATAAAGTCTTCACAAATTCCTTTTTAATTTTGGACTGATTTTTTTTTATTTTTATTGCAGGAGTTCAACAGACAGGCAGACGGCCCACTTAGTGGAAAGCGGTTACCATCGCCTATGGACATTTGCAACACCAAAGGTGCTACAAATGCGCTGCTGCTCTCTTAAAGGAGACTGGAACCTGGTCACTAATGCCGGAACACAATACAAGATTGTTACATACATACATACATAACTTCACGCCAGTTCCCTTGCGGGGTAGGCACGAACAACAGAGCGCCATTTAGGCCCATTCTTACACACCTCACTTGCTTCTTTGACATTCATAACTCTTGTCATGCACACTCGTCTGTTCTTCAGGCTCCTGACATCACCCTCCGCTAGTACACGATCAATTTGATCATGGAAGGTGTGTCGTGGCCTTCCACGACTTCTGCATCCATCCACTTTTGCATTGTATATCTGTTTAGTCATTCTTTCATCATGCATTCTTTCCACATGCCCGAACCACCGGAGCATTCCTTTCCTTACCTTCACCCCGACACTCTCTTTCAGACCAACTCTCTTTCTTACTTCGGTATTACGAACGCGGTCCGCGAGCGTCACTCCGCAGATTTTGCGCAGTGCTCGCATCTCAACCGCGTTTACTCTACTTTCATGCTCTCTCTTCCATACCCAACTCTCGCTTCCATACGTGAGCGTAGGTACCAGCACCGCGTTGTGTATGGCGAGCTGGGCCTTCTGGCTGAGGTTCTTAGCGCCTAGAAGTTTACCTAACGCTCCATTCAAACTATTCCCCAAATTTACTCTTCTTTCTATATCAGCGGTGTACCTTCCATCCCTGCTAAAAGCACATCCAAGATATACAAACTCATTCACTTGTTCCAGCATAACATCATCGACCATTATCCTTGCATTCGTTCTGGTTTCTTCTCTTTCAAACACCATAACCTTACAAGATTGTTATGGCGGCATACTCTAGACCAGGGGTCTAGAGTATGCCGTAGGGGGGGATTTCCTCTAAAAATATATTTTAAATAATAAAACTTCAAAATGCGAGAGTAGTCATGTAGGTTTTAATTACGAACTTTGCTAAACTACACTTAGGCAGTTGTAAATACGATGTATCATTTATTTATTGAATTAAATATATCTGTTTTACATAATATAACTATATTAAACTATTTACTATTATAATGCTCCACAAATTTCAAGTTGATCAACGGGCTATGAAGCAAGCTATGTTCCTTTTATGAATAAAATTGGAAATGAGTATATCCGGAAGAGAACCGAGGTAACCGACATAGCTCGCAAAATTAGCATGTTGAAGTCACGTCAGTCGTTGACTGACAGCCGATAAAGCAAACGAATCTTCGAGACTCCAGGATTCGTCTGCTTTATCGGCTCTAGGCTGGAGTGGGACCGCGTCTCGATAAACGTAGTGTCGGATGTCTTCTAGTCCCATGGAGTGACGACCTGCGCAAAGTCGCCGGTAGGCGCTGGGTAAGGAAGGCGAAGGACCAGGATGGGTGGCATCGTCTTGGAGAGGCCTGCATCCAGTAGTGGATATGAGATAATGAAAAAATATGAGTATAATTAAAGATGTAAATTAGCTATAAAAAAAATCTGTATATGTAGAAGCTATCAAGTCTTTTATCAAGCAAAATCCGTAATACATTGCTTATGTATATGTTTTTCGGTCCCACATAAGGGTCGGTGTCATCAAAAGTACGGTATACAGCAGTTTTGGAGAAAATAGAGTCTTGTCTATAGTTAGTATTGTGACATAAAACACGCCAATTGGACCCAAATATGTCACAATGTACCAACTACATTAAATTGATTTCAAGAAATATTTGCTGAAAATAATTGTGTATTGAGATACAGGTGTATATAGATAGATATACTTAGATGCTATCATCGGTGCTATAATCATTTAACAAAATTTACATCATTCAGAAATCCTATAATACGTTAAATATGTAACTATTAAATAATATCAATATCAATATCAATATATAACAATGAAATAATATCAATCCATAGACGTCGCGTTTTGTTGCGCTAGTGCCTGTCCATGTTTAGGGAACGGACAGTATAGCCGCCACACTTATCCAAGACCAATTTTTGGGTTTATAGACTTCGGTTATTTCTAGGTACATGTTTCAACACAATCTTTTTGGTGACCTTAGAACTTTGTGACATTGCTTCCGGGCCAGGTTCCGTATACACGTTATTTGCAACGCGAGTTCGAGATGCATTAGGGTAGTTAGATACCTCGGTGTGATAGATATTAAGCTCCCACGGCTTAGTTAGATTAATGACAATATAAACAATATTAATATTTAACACCACGATATACGAATGTATCGTTTTAAACGGCTCCTGTATTCCGCCAACGCGATCCATATGTTATGTATGTACATTGCAAATGAGAGGCAATGTGGCATGTTGTAATAAATTGGAATAAGTTAACCATTATTCTGCAACTCCCATCCATCACTGCTGTCTTTGACAATGTAACGTGTATTTATTTATATGGCGCACGTGAAAAATGGCGGAAATATAAATCAAAGGCCGAATTTGTGTATTTTCTACTGCTTTCATATTAGAAGGAAATATAAGTTTGGAACGGTTATAACATAAAAGGTTTTTGCGAGATGGGTTCAAAGGGCTGCTTACAAGTTGTTTCCATGGAATACTATTTGATAACTTTCTGATATTACGTGACATTGCTACATCTATCTTTAACATAACAATGAAATTAAAATGATTTTTTTATTGCGAAGGTGGCAAACAAGCAGACGGCCCAGCTAAAGAAAAGGGTTTACCATCGTCTATTGACATTTGCAACACTAGGGGCGAAGCTAACGCGTTGCCGCCCTTTAAGAGGAGTTAGACGGGATGGAATAGAGGAGATGGGATAGGAGGGATGGGATAGAAGGGATGGGAATAAAAATTGGACAGGAGGACCATTCCTCCCGTCTGATTTCTTTTCCTAACCTACCCTGTCACTACTACTCCATAATAGAGGAGATAGGGTAGGGCAATGGAATAGGGGGTCGGGGAAGTGCAATCGGCAATCGTTTCACGCCGAATTTCTGCGAGAGCGTGGTATCACACCGATCAAGCCGACTCTACGAGCTGTAATTAAGATAATGATTCTGATTATTTCAAAATAAATACGGTTTAAATGAAAACTGCTATTTATTTATGTAGGTGTATATTGATTATCTATGTTACTTGATTTAACAAAGACATTTAACCTAATGGGGTATTTATTTACTAATTCTTAAATTGTGCAGGTACAATAACTGCTATAAATAGCTTGAACGAAAATTCCTTGAGTAACATCTAATAAACTTTAAGAAAACAAAAACTTTTCTCACTGCATTAAGCATATCGTATAGGATTCGGTTGTGATAAATTGCTGCGTCGACGCCATTAGATATTCCGGTGTTTCGTGGATATTCCCATCTGCATCATCAATCATGACTGTCGAAGCGTCGATACGTTTGACGCCTCCCGCCTTATGAACAATGCCCGCAATGTGGGCAGCTCGCATATATTAAATATTCATAATATGTATCATACGTGATGAATGTACGAAAAGAATTTTCTTTGAATACAAATTAATATTAGATCTCTTTGTTAATGTGGTGAATTTTTGTATAAATCTTTATTTTTTATACCTCCTTTGTCTTTCGTGGGCGGAGAACTTTTTCATATTGGGATTTTTTGCTTTTTTAATACTGTGGTTTTGCTACGTGCTGAAACTTAAAGGTAAGAATGAACCCTTATGGTTTCATTCTAGTACATGTCGGTGTGTCACAGCTGATTATATCAGTAACTAATATGGCTAAAATTATAAAAGGAGACAGGGACTTTTGGAAAATGTAATGTATTTAAATGAGTTAAGATATAACTTAAAAAAAGAGTTATATTTTTCTATTACAAAATGGAAAACATCAGCCTTAAATTGTATCTAGAAGATGAGAAATCTTAAAAATAAGATCACAAATAAAATAAGTTATCGATTGCCATATCCGATTTATGTGAATGAATTTCAATAAATATTATATTATATTAATAACACGATTAACTCATTGAAAATAACTAAACCCACTGCAATTATAAAAAAGCAACATAATAAAAAATAAAATTTAAAATCGCTCTCATTCTTTTACAATTTAAGCCCAAAAATCTATCAAAGTATATCCGTCTCCTTTGACATATAGTCTTGCTACATAAGTGTAATATAATATTCACTGATATATTTTTAAATATTGTAAAAGGGGGCCAGGAAATTCCTGGTGTGGCACAGTGCCTAAATTCTACTAGAGTCATTTTCTCTTGAAACATCTTATCACAGGAATAGACGTTACACAATGCACACTTATCATTCTAAAAGGTTGGCGTCAAGTAGGAAGGATAACAATGTCTTTTTTATAGAACGCGGTAACTTACACCGCCCAGACCAGAGTCAAGTGTAGACGTAAGAGCATGGGAGGCAAGGTTCATTGTGTAACAAGGTGACAATGTATTGTATTGTGTTCCTTCGAGCAAAGTACACTTACCAAACTTTCTTAATATGTGTCACTGAAGTGGACTTTATAGTACATAACTTGCGGGCAACTGTGGTAACTTTTATTAGACGACATTACGCTTTTTATTTATTTTTATTGCAGGAGTTCAGCAGACAGGCAGACGACCCACTTGATGGAAAGCGGTTACCATCGCCTATGGACATTTGCAACACCAAAGGTGCTCCAAATGCGCTGCTGCTCTCTTAAGGGAAACTGGAACCTGGTCACTAATGCCGGAACACAACTCAAAGTTGTTATGGCGGCATGCTCTAGGCCAGGGGTAGTAGCCATCCAGTCGGGCAAATGCCCTACCACCTGGCTGTGGGTTGTTTAGTCGCCTCTTACGACAGGCCGCCTGGCCGCAGGAAATTGTATTCTTTCTCCGTTCCTGCACGGATAGACGTCGGCTCCAAGGCTTCAATAGATTAAATAGTACAACGTAAATACATAGATAATACTTTCTTGCCAACTACAAAAAAGAATAATATTATTTTATACAGCCAGTGAGTGCGCTAACCTAGTAGTTAGCGCACTCGCGTCTGAAACTTGAAGGACGTCAGTTCGAATCCTGACCGGAAAAAAATCACCAATTACGCAGTTTTCTGATCTAATGAGCGTATTGTTACAATTACCACATCTGTTAATGGAAAATATCGCAATAACACCTGCACATCGAGATAACTGATGTGTCAAGCCCACTAATCCATCCTAGATAAACGTAACGGGTATTCTGTCAGTTTCCAGTATAACTGGTAGGCCTGACCTCAGCAGTGGGACGTTTATGGTCTGTTTATAATTCGTAACTCTATCGCTCTAAGCTAAGCCATCTTATAAAAAAAAATATCGCTTGAATTCAGCACACAGACAGACGGCCCATCTGATCGAAAGCTCTTACCATCGCCTGTGGATATTTGTAACACCAAAAGCCCTACTAACGTGCTTCCACTCTCTGAAGGGAGACAACAATTCAAGGTTGTTATTGTGGCATACTGTAGACCAGGGGTAATAGCCATATAGACGGGCAAATACCCTACCACCGTACTTAAGGTTGTTTTTGTCACCCGCCCGGCCGCAGTAAAATTGTATTCTATATCAGTTCCAGTAAGGATATAAAAACTTAAAGGATACATTCTAAATTGTGCTTGTTTAATTTTAAGTGCTTTTATCTTAATTCTTATCTCTGAATCTAGACATCAATCTGTAGGTATTATCGAATGAAAAGTTGGTAAATAAAATGTGGTAATGTACAATTACGCTTTTACTGGCAAAAGGATGTCGTTCTGAACGCAACGGTTCCCTTGGGCTTTGGAAGTCGATGGGCGACGGTCACTTAACTGCCATTAGGTGGGTTGAACGGTTTTAGCCGTTTCCTTATTTAATAGAAAAAGGGTCGTCTAAAATCTAATACTTGGACGTCGTCTGGTCCCAGACACGATTGCTTTTGCTCCAGCATTAATGTTTGAGTAGCTGTGTCCACAGCATTTGCCACAGATAATATTTTATACATGAACCTATATATAACCTAATTTCCGATCTACCTTTTTAGCAGGAACTAATTTTTTTTTCTAAAATCAAAAAAGTCTATAAATTTTATTGCAAATTAGCTGTACTCGTTACTTCGTTGGTGCAGATTTTAATTTTATATTCACATCTTCTGAACCATGCAAAATTTCGAAATGCATAATAAAAGACCATTTCAGATAATATTGTTACTATTTGGGCCACCTGCACACATGTAGACAAAGCACATTTATTACCTGTCGCGTTTTGAGCTAATAACATTGAAACTGTTTTATGACTATCTTCTTTTGTTTACTTTGTGTTTAAAATTTGTAATTATAAAACAGCCTATTGTGTATTGTACTCGTTTATGGCCGTTCGCAGGCATAATTACGCAGGTGTGCGGATTATGCTTTCTGGAAAATTGCGTCGACGCTTGCCAGGTAGACATATTGCGTCGGTGCATTTTAAAGCATTGGCCCAATGGAGAGATCGTCAGTCATGCGATAACCACTAACAAGACAAGACGTGTGTACATTCGATAATCTATATAGTGACGAACTTTGCGCGTGTTATTGAATCGCGTATTACGTTTGAACTGATTGTGTTCAGTTATATTTGTACCTGTTTGTATAGTTCTAATAAATTCTATAGTAATCTAACGGCATTTTAATTCGAGTCCTGCAACTCGTAACAATATTCCTGTTTTTTCTAAAATTTATTTAAAATCCGTTAAGCAGTTTAACAGCCTATTTAACTAACTTTTAAAGAATTTTTAAGTTGAATACCAACTGTATAGCGACATTCAGATTACTTTATATTAGCTGTATTTATATTATTTTAAATTCTAAAACGATTGTAATTTTCCAGATGTCAGAGGCCAATTGTGAACGGACTTGACCAGTTTGAATTCGCACCAGAAGTAGTCGGTAAGTGTTTGTTTATGATTTACTGTAAACAATTTGTCTTGTAAAAATAATACCTAAGCAATACAGAAATAAACAATTTAAACAAGTACTAATAAAAATTGACCGATTTACAAAAACAAAGAAATTATTTTCACTTTTAAGTTTAGCACTAAATAAAATATACTAGGAATAATAAACCTTTAACACACACAGACACATATATATAATAATTTATAACATATATTAACTATAATACGTAATATTTAAAAAGAAGTAGAGTAGATAGATAATAATTCCTAGTATTCTTCTTTAATATTATAAATATGGACTGTTATAAACTACTTCTTATAATGAAAGTACGCCTATCATCGTTTAACATTTACATGTAATGCTTTATACAAATTGAAATAGGCTTTTTTTGCTTGGAAAATCAGTTACCGTGAAGCGCCCTCAACAAACCCCGTTACGCAACAACATGAAAATTAAAGAGCGTTTTATTTGAGCCCTACTCGTTGGGAAACGTATCTCATTATGTGCGATGGAAATAAATTGGAACAGACTATTTGTCGAACACTTGGTTGCGAGCGCGCCCGATCCGATTCGATTCAATTTGCCCCAAATTTAATTGCAATTGAAATGGTTGAGTGAAACGAAAGCGGCTTGTGTGGGTAATCCTTTCAGACGATGGCTACACTATTTGCTTAATATTTAATAATAATCATAGTCGGCTTTTCCGCAAACATAATACAGGACGCCCTCCAGCTCGATGGACCCTGACTTGACGACAGCGAAAGACCGGTACAAGTAGCGTAAAGTTGGGGAGGCCTGCATCCAGCAGTGAACAACGGTTGGCTGACGACGACGATAGTCACAAAGTTGTGGTACCTACTATAACTAATATACTCGCGTCCCAAATGCGGGCTCGATCCTGGCCGCAAAGCATGCACCACTTAGGCATTTTTTTTAACCGAATGTGCATATTGTTACAATTATCATGTGCTTATGGTGAAAGAAATAACGCAATGAAACCTGCATCGAGATAACAGATGTGTCAAACACGCCCAGGCGGCTTGGATATGCGTGGCGGGTATACTGTCTGTTCCTCAATAAACGGGAGGTCTGAGCCCGGCAGTGTATCGTTTATGGGCTGTAATTATGAACCTTTTATTATTATTAATAATCCTAGTACTTGTCTTTCATGTCGATACACATGCAAAGAGTGCGTGCGTAGCTGCAGGGAAAGCTCTATTTATATATATATAAAAACTGTCAGATCAAAAGACCTTGTCATAAAAAGTGAAAATATTGTGGCTTTGACGTTTATGTCGATAAAATTGAGAGACAAAATAAAAATGTCCGGATGACAAGGGTGCAGTCCAAGTGTCTATATTGGAAGGTGGTTTGCCCCTCTCTCGGATAATATAGGTCAGAGATAAATATCAAACAAGTGAGCAATTTATTTCTATGGTAATCACGGTCGAGTTCGAAGTATCTTCTTTCAAAATCAGGCAAAAGCTCGTAGTTGGTTAACTTTTTCTTCTTTACTACATACACATTATAAATTACAATCAAAAAATTTTCCCTGTTTTGTATTAATAATTTAAAATTTAACATTACCTGTATGGTATTTATGTAATTTTTTAAATAGTAAAATGCATGCACGGTTAGTAACATATAGGAACCTTCCATTAATCAAATTGAGTCGAACGGACACAATTAATATGAAACTAGAGCAAGCGCGGCGTATCCACTTTGCTTTACTTTGATTCTGTATTTCCTCATGCTTGTAATCTGGGTGTCTTCAAATCCTGTGTAAACGGGAATCGTCTCGGTTAGTATGTCATCGTCACTAAGCGACATAAAAAATAGTTACCCCGCGTAGAGTTACCTTTCAGATCATTTTAATTAGCCCCATTTTACAATAAATTCATAAATATATTTTCTGATCATTTTTCTTTCCCCCATTTTCCAATAAATTCAAAGATATCCTTTCCGATCATTTTAACTTACCTCATTTTCCAATAAAGTCCTCAAATATATATCGTCCTAGAAAATAACGAGGAGGCGTGTCATATTTTCTTGTTGTTTACAGCTCAATTTACTTTAACCATGTCAGCAAACTCATGTCACGGAGAGATACAAACAGGGGTTCGGTCCGATACAAAGTTTGCTGAAATATCGCTACGTCATCATCAGCCCGCTAGCAATGCCTGCAGAATATCATCTAACATAGAAAATATCTTCTAACTTCATTCCCTTCCGACAAAGTTTATATAAAGTGAAAATTCCGATTTATTTTCTCAGTTTTCCTTTCCTCTAAATTCTATAGTTGAAATGCATTGCAATGGAGAATTCTATATTTTTGGTGTCATTGAATATTCTTTTTTCATGATACTTAGTACGTACGTAATATTGTGTATTATAACATATTATGAAAGTGTGTATAAAATAATATCGTTTTATTTGTTTGTTCATTATACTTTAGTTAGAATAGGATCAGTATAGTTTTGGAGTGCCTACCTACCGTTGTCATTTTGGCAAAAACACAGTCCTTACAAATATGACGACTTTTTAGAATTCTCCTGTCGGTTTTTTATTTATATTAAAAGAATATTTAATAGAATTCAAAAAAGAGGTTTGCGACGTACATTTTTGTTTGTTACGCGACTTCTCTGTCAATTTTAGTCTGATTTTCATTTTTCTCTATTCGTAAGAGTATTATACTCTTGAAGTGAACCCACTGTCACCAATTCAGGATCTGATTAGTGGATCCCAGGGAAATCAAGAGTAACCCTTGCTGAAGAGCGCCTTCACTCATCGAAAGGCAAACTTGTATACGCGTGTCAGGTATTACAATTTCTACAGACGCTTAATATACAGGAGAGCCAGAACAGTGCCGTTCAAAAGAAAAATTTATTTAGTTTACAAGAAGGGCCACCCAAATTTCCCATGTATGTTTTACCAAATTTTTAGTTCTCAAGTGATTAATTTTTTAGTGATTTTTTGGAAATTCAACCGCACCAGCTTTAAATATTTAATCTTTTTTGGTATGTATATTTCGGGGTTTTTTATGTAGCTAGTTCTTATAAATTGTACTTTTACACGTAAAATAATCAGCACCCTAACATCAATGCAAGTTACAAAAGTTATACATGAAAATGAAAAAAAAAACATATTTCCAGCTAATCTCGAATTTTCAATCATATATTAAAAATTGAAAAAGTCAACTCCATAGTGTTTAAGCTGTTATAATAACACAGAAATGTTACCCTTACTGGATTTTTTGTTTTAAACGGATTTCAAACGTACCGAGTTGAAAATAGGGCTATTTTGTCTTTCCTTCAGTTGATTAATATTAGAAAATGGTGATATCGAATAAAAATAGTTAATATTGTGTACAAAAGTAGACTTTTTAATTTTTTTATGAAAAACTTTGTTTCGAGCAGGCTGTTCATGAAAGTTATGACACTTTATTGAGTTGCACGTGTTACCCTTTCTGCTATGAATACTATAACTCAAGTAAAGTATATAGTTGTCTTTCTTGCACACGTACGGTTTTCGGGCACTAGAGTAGTGTGCCTGTGACTTTATTTTTATGTTGAATTGTACTTGTATTTTTTTTATAATAAATTTAAAGGCAGTTGATTTACAACTGACTTTCAAAACTACTTTCTTCTACAGAAATGCACGTACTACAACTAATAAAAAAATACTTTTAATATTCTAGACTCTTCACTATTTCTTCCCTCCACAGCAGATACGAACGGATGCACATGGCCACAAGGGTTCTTTTAGCTAAAACGGCTGCGGTACTCTAAAAATAATAAAAAATTCTCTTGCGACATGTTATACAATTAAAATTTCGGTTGAGAGACTCTGGCGGTGGTCTGCCAACATAATAAGCTAGGCCTTTAAATTGTTTCGTAGGCAGCTTTTCAATGTGGGCACAATACGACAAATTACCGGCCTAATTCGATCCATTGCCCCCTAATGTGGGTTCATAAAACATCTTGTTTGTGCGGTATCAAGTACAATGGCGACGCAGCTCCGACCCGCCGGTGGCATTAGCAACATCCGCGCAATTTTGCTCTACTTTGTCTCCATTGCTTGCTGTCTCCCCGGTCACGGAACAAATGGCAGATGAAAAAAGGTCGGGCCATTCCGTTTTTCATCGTTTTATTTTCACTCGTGTCTTAGTACACGTCACTCACTCGTAGTAAACTTGGCTGAGATTTTAGTGACGAAAGTGGGGCAAGCAATTCGTGCACAAGAAAGGGTTCAGTAAAGGTGACAACGGTTCACGATTTTTGCGATTTGCCTACGAAATCAAAAACATTTAATAAAAGTGTTATGTATCTTAAAAATTAATCAACTAATTTTTTCATGCAACTTTTCGTTGAAAGTTAATTTTGAAGTTCTATCATTTTATTTTTTTCCGTAATTTCTAGTTCACAGTTAAGTAAGAAGGACTCACATACCATACTTTAGATTTCGGGAGCTAATAATCGTTTAATAATAATATATCTTTTAATAATAAATATTAGAAAATATCCTTATGATTTTTGATAAAATCTGACTAACGATGCTCCACATGACTATGGACACTGAAACATTTTTTTTCAACGTTCAATTACATGTATGGCGGCCACCCCTAAGACCTAATATTTTTTTTGCGATTTCGCTATAGCATTGTGTATATTGCGTATTCTTACTAAATTTCATCCATAAGTAACCTCTAGACCAAGTAATGTTGTAATGGAATGTTCAAGAAAAATGAATTTGTAATAGAAAGAAAGAAGACAGACAGATATAATAGATAGGGATAGATGCATAAAGGAACAGACGGACATATTAAAAACATGAGCGTTTTGTTTTGCCTAAATTGATACAAACTTACTGAGGTATTATAAACAATGTAATAATAATAAATACCTATAAGTTTAGACATGGTGCATTGCACAAAAATAAAAGTAGCAACATTTCAGTGTAGCCCGCTTATGAGTTTCTCTAGCTTTCAAAGGGGAGGATATTGCGCACCGTGCTCGTATTTGAGCAGTGTAATTCCGGGATGTTTTGTCTTTCGGCTGCGCATCCACAAATGAAAAGATGCCGACGCTCAAAGGGAGGTGCTGCATTTTTAAATTCTCACGCAGTGCCTAGTATAAAAAGTCGTGTTATGCAATATCTATAATATTAAATACAAATTCAGTAAAGAACACTTCTTGAAGGTCATACATATAAGTTTAAATTAAATTCTACTTCTTAGTCTATGTACACTACTTCGCGACGTGTTACTGCTGTTAAGGAGATGAAGCGATAAGAAACTCCCAAGAATAAATTTTATACAGAAATATGTTACACAATTACTTTTTGAAGAATTAATGGAGTTGTAGCAAACAGTGAATACTCAGTAAGACAAATACATAATGAAAGGAAAGAAAAATATTATTATAGTTATAATAATGACGAGTCGTGCTAATAGTTTGTACTGTGCAACATATCTCCATAAATTCCTAACATGTTTCGCAAGATTAAAACGTTATACAGACGATAGTATAAGAGGCTGAAGCGAGCTGCTTTGTAAATGAAGTTTTGTCATTTAAATATTCTTCAGTAGTGTATGCCTTTTTAAGCAAGATGCTTTTCAATTTAATTTTAAATTTAATGAAAGGCAGATTTAACATTTCATTCGGAATCTTATTGAAGAGACGTATACCAGCCCACAAGAAAGAGGACAATACTTTTTGTAATCTAAAAGCTGGCAATATCAGTCTATTACTATGCCTGATGTTGAAATTTTGAATATCTTTATACTGTTTGTAGGCACTCAAATCATTACGATTATAAATTATATTGTTAAGAATATATTAGCAGGCGACCGTCATAATACCGATTTCCTTAAAGCGTTCCCTAAGAGACTCCCGAGGGCCGAGGATCTAAATTGACCTTACGGCTCTTTTTTTTAAAACAAATATAGTCAAACGCGTTGTCCTAAAATAAAATATCATAGGACATGATACCTACTATGAATATAATGAAAACAAACTAGTCTAGTAGTCACTTTGTCAATGAACTACCTAACTCTTATGAGTGCATATGCAGCAGAACTAAGTTTGCCTAAGAGACTAGATATAAGAGCCCCCCACTAGAGCTTCTGCCTAAGAATACAATTGAATCTACTACGTTAAGTCTAGTGTCGTTAAGAATAATTATAAAATTCTAAACATGCCGTATTTGTACATTGAAGCTATTAAAAAAAACACTGGAATACACTATACTATAAACGATGGAGATGCAATTTTTATATATTTCTTGTCGGTTTGTTTGTTTCTTCGGGATTCAAGTAAATACTACTGGGCCGATTTTGATGTGGTTTTCGCTGATCGACAGCAATTTCTTAGACTTAAAATCTGCGCTACTTTTATCTTGGGAATCCCGCGGGAATTTTCTGTTAATTATTTAAAATGGCCAGATTAAAAAATAATCGAATTCCAATGTGATTTTTTACTGATCAATAGCAAATATGTAATAAAATGTGTGATTTTTTTATCCCAGAAATTTTTCTTTCTAGTTTTAGCTACGAAAAAGAATGTTATAGTATTACAGTCAACTCCACCGTTTTACCTTTACATAATATTATGCTCTCCTGTGCGTAAATTGCCGTGCACTTTGTCACTTTTTAAAATTTCTGTAACTTAGTAATAAAAAGTAGCTCATTTGTGTATTATTTAACGTCACGGTTCTTATTTATTGCTTTACAACGACAATTATATATAAAGCAATATCATTATCATTCCTTTCATAGCAAAGAAATCTGCACTGTTAAAACAAAAACGGAGGTACAGCGCGTTGTTTGCCACAACGGATACGCAAAGCTCTGAGGGGATGAGACATTGCGATTCATTCTCGCATTTAAAAGCAAGACTGTAATTTCACAGGCCTTTGTCTCGGCCCCACGCGGGACGGCGGCAACGGCTCGTAGGAAAATATGCGCATTCCAAATGGATTTTTATCGCTTTTCAAGTGGTGGTAGGCTTTAACCGTGTTGTCTGCTTGAAATGCTTTAACAGCCTATTTTAATACTATTTGCTAAATAATGTCACCATTATTTGATACATATCTTGTTTTATTGATCGTGTTTGAATTGTGATATTATAAATCAATAGGTAAACTGTATCTACAGTACAGTCGTGGTATGAAAATGTTCGCCAGTTTTCAAATTGATTCATTTAACCTTCCGCGAGCACATGTCCCCTTTTCAAACTTAAGTCACAGAACAGACTACTTCTTCAGAAAATTATGTTTAACAGTTTGACAATTAACTTTAGACTTACTTAGATCAAAGTTGTTTGATATTCTATCTTGTCTAAGAAGATTGTTTAGAGATGTAAAACCTTTTTATTAGTTGTTAATATTTATGATAAGCGTAGTGATTATATCCTCTTTCTTAGTGATGATTAAAACTATTGTTAAACTCAGTGTCTGTCATTGTCAATATTGCAATCTTCTTTTTAATTCACGTTTCTATATTTTATAAACGTGGCAAAACGTAACATTTATTAAAATGTTGGCTGTACTGTTTTTTGTACTCGTGCAAGCAAAACAGGACTTTAAGGTGGCGAACCTTTTCATACCACGACTGTATACATAATCAATTATTTTCTGTATGTAAATTAACAATATTCTTGGTAATTTTAATTCATCGCCATCCCTTCTATAAAGTCTTCTCTAGTGGAGCCTGTCATAGAAACAGTGTCTGTTTCATGATATACTCGTAGTAATAGACCGAGATCCGGCTACAAGACTACTACATTCAAGTGTTATTTAATTAAAATCCAGCTTTTCTATATCTTATATTAATATATAAACCTGAAGAGTTTGTTTGTTTGATGAACGCGCTAATCTCAGGAACTACTGGTCTGATTTGAAAAATTCTTTCAGTGTAAGATAGTCCATTTATTGAGGAAGGCATATAGGCTATATATCATCACACTAAGACCAATAGGAGCGGAGCACCAATTAAGAATATATTATAAACGGGGGGTTTTGAAAAGAAATTCCACATGGACGACGTCGCGGGCACAGCTAGTAATAATATATGGAATACATTTTTGCTAGGTTTCCTATAAAAATGTGGCCGCAGCTGCTAACAGCTGGCAACACCTGTTTGCAGCCACTTTTACATAGTCAACCCTATTCCATCATACACAGAAAAAAATAGTTTTAAATTGATACATAATTTATTTTAAAAATAAGTGAATGAAATTTTACTCAAAATATCAAGTTAATATTTTTTTTACTAAAAATATTAGCGGCCACATTTTTATAGGGAACCTAGCAAAAATGTAATCCCTATATATAATTATATATAAAAACTAGATTTTTATTTAATTAGACATGAATGTAATCTTGCAGCCGGATCTCGGTCTATAAGGTTTTCTTATGTAGGTATACGTTGTAAAGTTTTATATAAGTAGCTACCATTTGTTACTTTAGAGCGACCCCTTCCAAACATAACCTTATAAAACCAAACCTTGTAAGACGGGACTTGTTTAAAATAATTACATTCGCTACATACTCATTATTACGTAATGTTTATGTCGCAAATAAATGGTTTGTGTTGGATTGAACTAAACGAAGTACTCGTACGTACACATTTGTAAACGCCCTTTACCAGGACTAATTCGGCGTTTATGTGTAGGGTTTTCTCCCTTATCAATAAACCTGTTCTTATATGACAGTAAAACGTGGCCAGTACTTGAGCGACACAAGCAGGTGTTGCATGTTACGGAGATAGATAGATAACACTTTGTTGCACACCAATATAAACAATTATAAAGACAACCATATTTACAGTAGTTTCTAGGTAATACAATACGCGGCCTTATTGCTTAAAGACATCTGAATATGCTGTATTGAATGTGTCGAGCTACGCGGACGTATTGCGTTACGAACGCCGCATTCACGATGGCGTTCATATCGGTTACATAGCAGAAAACTGCAAAAACCGTTCACGCTTGTATGGTCACGTCATACGGATACCGGCTAATTATGTGAGGAACAAATGTCTAGTCATGCCACATCCGTAAGATCCTAGTAGGAGGTGTAGGCCAAGATAGGTTGGTCTATCTCATGAAGGATATGCATAAAGGATAGTCTCGCAATAAGTGGAATAAGTAGGAAAGTGGATTACGGATTACAAGCGGACGCTCAGAAGAAAACCAGGGTTAATGATGATGCAGACGTATTGTTTTATTTTAACAGTATCAATAGTTTATGCAACGTGTGGCCCTATTCAGATGGAGCGCATGACTAGGTCACTGTACTCTTGGAAAGTTCACAGTATTGATTTTATTGCGCAAGCCCGAAAATATAAATGGAATTTGCTCCCGTACGGAAGTGGCCATTGATTTAATAGCCGTTGAATAGGTGCAGCACGGGTCATCATACGCACTACTATCATAGTATCGACTACGGGAGAAATACGTCGATAGCAAATATGCTGATCGTATTAACCCCAGTAGATTTAATTTTCATACGTCCTCTAAAGGTATGATCAATTTTAACATTGTACCTACTTAAAACGATTAACAGATCATTTATATTGAACTAGCAGATGCCCGCGATTTCGTTCGCGTGGTAAGTATTTTTTTAACTATCCCACGGGGACACTAATTTTTCGGAATAAAAGTATCCTATATGTTGACCAGTAATATAAGCTACCACCATACAAAATTTCATTTAAATCGGTCCAGTCGTTTCGGAGATTAGCCCGCACAAACAGTCAGACAAACAGAGAAACAAAAAAATTGAAAAAAAATCTAAATTAGTTCTATTTCACTTCTTACATCCCCCTGACTCGGTTTTAACATTTTTTTCATTGTACAGAAATTCAACCTCTACAGTTTTATTTATATGTATAGATAACTGTGGAACGGCATAAAGCTCTGTTGGGGGCTAAGAAGTCGCGATTAATAAATCCACGAAAGGTCTACGTTGTTACGAGATATATTTTCGAGTGTTACTTCAATGGTGGCAGAAACAACTTAAGACAGCCACGCATTCCAATATTAAATTCAAATTTACCATATACAAAAAGTTTGTATATCCATCAAGCTCATTATAGATGGGAAATTAATTCAAATAAATAAAGAGTTATCTGTTTGGTAAGTTTCTGTAGACAATTTTGCCAGAAACGGAATCCTAATGTTTTTGTCATGTTCGTATGTCTGTCTATCTTTGTGTGTTACATTAATTTGGATATTACTAGGTCTACATCATCGATCACTAATTATTACTGATCGATGGTCTACATAGATGAAATAAGAAAGAGCCATAAAAATACTTGTTAATACCACTATACAACGCTGAAGTTACAGGAAAAGTAAAGATTTAGGGTGGACGTCATATAATTATGTACTAACTAAGGATAATTTTTTTTTAGTATACATAATCGTCTGGGGTGTGAGCCAAACTTTAAAAAGTAATAACATTGTTTCTTAATGATTTTTTTATTGAAGTTAATAGGTAGCGAGATATATGCTTACAAAGTCGTCAAAATTATCTCTCTTCTAACGTTTGACTACAAAATTGTTAATTATGAAAAAAAACATGCCGATAGAACTTAAAAAGATTTTTAACGGAAATTGGTTTTCATATAAATGCTTTTTTATATCCGTAGTTAAATGACGATCAACAGAAAACGTAAGTCATTTATACGGAAAGCTTCATAGTTCGTGGACTGCCCCACACTTGCCAGGTTTATTAATATTTATCTTTGAATTATGAATCAAAACACTTGGCAAGTGTCTCGTCGCGACATCCTCGTTACGTAATTACTAAACGGCGTACTCCCCGCCACGGGCGTCGACCCCGGCTCGACTTTGACCCACTTGTTACTCTAATTTTCGCGTCTCACTTCGTAGACAACTTTATCTATAGCTCTATAAAGGCACTTTGAAACTAAATCAATCGAGAATATATTAATTGACTACGCATTGATAAATTTAAACTCAGATGAATTATATCTTCATAGTTTTTAAACCGTATTCATTTATGTTATGGAAGAAGAATGCTGTGTATTATGTGCAATTGCCCACTAAAAATATAACTTTCCAACCGACAGCGATTTGGTACCTATAGCTATATGTAATTTCTTTAGAAAATTGTAAAGGTATATATAACACGTACACGAGCGGAGAAAGAATATAAATTCCTGCAGCCGCTCAGCCTGTCGTAAGACACCAAAACCACACCCACAGACAGGTGGTACAGCATTGATCTGTCTGGATGGCCACAACCCCTGGTCTAGACTACACCACCAAAACAACCTTGAGTTGTGTTTTGGCATTAGTAGCTATGATGTTTTATATTTAGATTTAAGTTTATGTTTTATTTACCTTATTTAAAAAAATCCTTGTAAATATAGATAGAAAACGGTACACATTAAATCAATAATTTATAGTAGTCACATTATATAATATGTTGTTAATATGTTGTATAACATGTAACACACAAAGAGCCTAAAAATTAATAACCCAGAAACAGAAAAGAAAAAAACAACACACATGGCACTAGATAGGACAATATATATAGGTATGATATAAGGCCTGCACACTGCACATGCACTTCCACACAACACCAGCATGTAACAGATACACTATACATTAGTATAAGTTTAGTATTAAAACTAGAATAAATTAATATAATAAGTTATTCATAAGATACATACACCTCAACACAAAAATCAATAAATTAATGTCACAAAAACCAAAATAACTAATAAGCGTGTTAAATTCGTGGTACAGAACTCGAGTCCGTAGAGTTGTTAATAATAAAATAAAAAATTATGTTAATAAATAAATTAACTTTTTCATATACTCTGTGAAGCTCATTGTTCGTTACCTTAGTTATTATTGATCTATTATCATTCAAAACATATTTTAAAATCAAATCAGTAAGAACATTGAAAAGAAACAAAGTAAGGAATGGAAGGAATGATTCCTGGTACGGTAAATCTTGTTTATGAAATTTACCCTGCCAGGGACTAAATCAATGAGCTAAGCACATACACATAAACATAACATATACGAAATTGTATATTGAAATTTGATGGATGAAAAGAGAGGTAATTTATAAAGTGTAAAAGTTTACGTTAGCAAAGGTAACTGGAGTATCATAATTATAAAGTTGTAATAACAATAATAATTCATTTATTTTAGAAATTGAATATTTCCATACAGAGTATTGGATATTTCCATTCAGTTTCATATTTTAATTATTCTATTGTTATCAAATTTTAAATTCCAAATTAGTTCACGGCACAACAATAATTAATTAATAAAACAAATACTAGGGCATTACACCCGCGTCACTATAATTATTATAAATGTTTCTATTCCACGGCGTCAAAGGGACATGTATACCAAATGATTTCAAGTATGGACTCTGCCACCGGGCCGCGAGGCGGCAGAAAACAAACAAATTCATGCATTTAACTGGGTGTGCAGTTGCATCCATTTACGTAGCAGTGGCGAATCCCATCGATGTACAAAAAGAGTGAGCATGCTGTTGGTGCTGCCGCGAACGCGGGCCAGTAGGGATGCGCGCATCTCTTTCTAATGATGGCCGCAAAGCCATCGATTCGCGCTTCTGTAAACATCCCTGACGCATTGCACCGTCACGGCAGCCCCAAGAACACCCTCAGTCCATTATTATATTTAACACGTAGGTCGCTGTATGCCCGCTGCATATAACTGACCCACAGGCTACACGTGTAGAAGGACTGACAGTATGCTCGGAAAAGCGTGTTCTTTACCTCTTGCATACAGCATGCGAACCTGCGGGCCAGCATGTTACATCGGACAGCCAGCGACCTATGTTCCCGGTCTATATCACAATCATCTTTTAAGTCTTCGGTTACCCAGTGACCCAGATACTTAAACTTGGAAACCCTTGATATCGGTTTGCCACACTATACTTCAGGAATGATATCTTAAGATCTTAAGATCTTAAGGCCATGGTTCACCGCGTATGACTCACATATTGACAAGAGCACATATATCTGTCTATCTGCAGTAAAGATACTTTTCGCATAAATTTGCTTTAAAGCGAAACAAAATTGTAACTTAAATAAACATGCATTTCCTGTAAAGTGTATATACGAGTATACCATTTGTAAGGTTATTTTAAAGTTCAAAACAAATAGCCCCAACCGGCATTTATGTGTATTCACTCAAATGTTTATGTTTTTGCAAGTGAGCCCCACTAAAAGTTTATGCTGGATACAATGTTTTCTTTCCATTACGTATGATTCGAAACTTGAAGGTTTTGAGAGGGTCTGAATAAAACAACATTAAGCAGTCGCCCAGGGAAAAGGGTCTGTTTCGTATTTTCTTCATAAGAGATTAATCTTTTATTTTAACCATGTTGGAAATGGGCCTAAATTTACCTGTGACTTTTAATCTCTGTATATTTTTATTAATCTACATATATTTATAATCTATTGATTTAATACAAAATTTGTTTTACCTACATTCATATTTTCGAGACAGATTACCCAAAGAGCTAAGTAAGTATATTGTCTTATTGAATTTAAAGAAAATCTATCTATACTAAGATTAGGTAGTACAATCAATAGTGAATTTGCAAGAACGTTTGATTATATATATGGTTGTTTCTTTTCCGCATCCCTGTGAATAACTCGCTTGTCATAAAGCTTACGTCGGCATCGGGTATAGCTGCTGTTTCTAATACCATCTTTATGTAAACAATTTAGCAATAAACTATTCTACCCTACTCTGTTCTATTCTGTACTTGGTATACCTACATAATTATAATGTAGATACTTATTATCTATAAAAGGATTAGGATATTTCTGATTTCAGAAAATTGGATAGTTTCAGCGGGATAAAGATTCAAATTCATACATGTGAAGCCGTGTGAAATTACTTATTATATAAGCAAAACTTGTAGTACAATTAAATTTCACCAGAAGTTTTTACTTAAATAAATACACAACTGCCGTTGTTGAATTTTCAAACTTTTCCATATTCAAATATACGACAGCCGGTCTTAGCGTATTTACATATTTGTCAGCATTACAACACGCTATTTAAGTAAGCACCTGGATTAAATCAAATTCTAATTAGGTAAAACTTCATTACAACTTGACGGTAGCTCGAAAAAACTGATACGATTTTTGAATACAAGTACAGATTATTGAATACAGTATACACTGAATAAATATTAATATTGTTTTGTAGCCATTTGGACAACTCATACACAGGACTCTTGATATGTTTTCGTCGTATACGTTTATCTGTTTGTTACGTTTTTCTGTTTGCATTTGTATAACACAGTCAATATTCTAAGAAATTAAGAGGTCTATATGATTGGAATTTGATGGAAGGTGTGGTCTATGGCGCTACACCATGTTGAAGTAAAACTGAGAGAAATAAATTAAGGCTGGTCGCAATCCATGTAACTGGGGTTTTAATTTTTATTTCTAAGTAGTCATTTGAGATAACGGTAATTATATTTTGAAATATCGTGACCATGTTCTTAATGAATTGTCTATTTAATTCGATAGATGACGAGCTAGTAGATTCCACGTCCCCAAAATCGTACCCTATTCCTTTAAATTTTTAAACTATGAATTGAAAAATGTTATAAAATATTGAGGGCAGACTTAAAAATACTTTCAGTGAAAATTGTTTCAAAAAATATCTGTTGCAAATTATGGAATACGGGGTAGCCAAGTTCAGAAAACAAGGAGGGCGGGGGGGGGGGACGGGGACGACGACGACGACGACATTTGTCGCCTATACGGAACCTGATTTTGAACATAGAACGATACAGTAAACAAGTTTTCAGAAAAAGTCCTTTACATAGCATTAGTGGGAATTCATTGACATAAATTACTGGACTTTTTTGATGATATCTAATAAGAATATATCTACTCAATACAAATTGGAATTTAATTTCACACAGTCCCGAATAAAATCAATATAAATGAACTACAAATAAATTGCTAAGATATCATTTCTCTCATACAAAAAATATCATGGCATTCGAGCTACGTTTTGGATTATACGATTTTAAAATGCATAAAGTTCCAACGCGAATGATTTTTTAAAATATTTATAACTGAAACTAATTTAATTAAACTAGGGCATAGTTAAACGTCCTTACTCTTGCCTGTAAGAGTACTGACATTTGTGCGACCACGATGTACAGAAACCTGCAAGGTTAAAATATAACATATATAGATAATACTTTGTTGTTCACCAAAATAAATAAAATGCATAGTTACAAAAACTTTCACGCCAAAACAAAAGGCGGCCTTATCGATTACAGCGATATTTTCTAGGCAATCTGAATCAAACCAAATCAAATTACGTTTGGTACAAAGATCTAGGCTGGTCGTCTAAGTCATGTCCTGACAAAAAGCGTAGGCCCAAGAAATGATAGCTTGTCGTGATGAGACATGTGTGCAGATGGCCACAACATAATGGATGTGGGGGAGATACGCGAAGTGGGGAAGAAAAAATAAGAAATCGAGTGCTCCAAATTAAGATTTAAAACTAGAATAATTTAAAAGTCTAATCTCAGACTACACACATTTCAAAGAATAAAACGTTATTTTAATCCCAAGAATATTTAAATCTATTGTGAATTTTAATTAGGTTTATTGTATTTTTAATAAATGTGATATATAAGAAATCTCAATGTAGTCCATGCTTTATTCTGAGGATTTAGTACCTAATCAAGAAAATTTATCAGCCGGGCTATTATTATTCATAATTTGCTCGTTGAAAGAAAAATAATGAAATAGACTATAGTAATAAACAAAGAGAAATAGAAAATAACTAGTAACAGTTGATAAAAACCAGCTAAGTGACTATCATCTTACAAGCAGTGTAGAGTTCTGTAGTTACTATGAACGTTTAGTGTTTTTGCCATTTGACGTGTAGCCTAAAATACTTAATATATATCAGAAAGTACCATACGTACCTTGCTGAAGACAATTTTTATTAAAATTATTTTCGAAGTGAACTTTTTTAGCATCGTCGTTATTTGAAACTCGATGATCGAAAAAGCATCACTAAAAGAGACAAGCACATAAATCTATAGGACTAACCCTGCGAGAAAATGAGATACCAGTTTTACATTGTGCAGCACAGATTAGAGGATAGTCAATAAGACCGATGACTAAACATAGGTCCAATTTGGACCGAAATAAAACTGATAATAATATTTTTTAGACTAAAACAGTGAAAAATTGAACGTGAGACTTAAGAAATTTATTTTGAATATGTTATGTATATGAATATGTTGACGGATGTGGGCTAAAAGAATTATATTTATATTAATAAAAGTTAGAGAAGAATTATCTGTGGTAGATATCCAGTTTCACTTCTCCTGCGTGTGAACTGCACATACGCAAAAGAAATTATATATGCTTATTAGTATTACAATTAAATTAAAATATTATAAACTAATACTATAAATAAAACTTAATTATATTGCATTCTATCTATAATCACTTAAGACTATAAGTAGAATACTTCTTCTAGGTCACCATCGTCGATGGGTACGGTGCTCAGAAGGCTGATTACGTTGCCTTATAGGATTGGTATACTAAGCCGTTTCCTGAGGTAGGCACTAACCAGCCCTCTGCTCACCCGTAGAGTCGATGAGTCGTTTTGATAGCTATGAAAATATAATTTTAGTTCTACATTTTTTATATTCCATATTGTTACCTAAAACTTAGTGTTACACACATTTTTTCGAATTTAGAAACCCATAATATCTCTCCCTATAAAACAGATTGAAACATCATTATCATATTCAATACTTCTCTAACCCTACCCCAAACACTGATGAACAGTAGAATATTGATGATCGGCAGCGGTTTAGTCTTTGTAGGTGTTTGAAAGAGATTATTAAGGATATAAAAAAAATTAACAAACTTAATTTTGCACGATTACAAGATAGACAGAAGAGGACAAACGAATATAAAAAAAAACAAAAATGACGTCTAATGTGCCAGTGCCGAGCAAGTTACGCGACCTCATTTTTATATGTACAATGATGTTTTTTCATCTCTCAGTTATATGTATGAAGGGCCGGTCATACGTAATTTTTGTCTTTTGTAATTTTACCACACCAGGCACTTTTCTTTCAAACATCTATCGTCTCCGAGCAAAGAAGTTTGATTTACACAGGTAGGCCTAACCAAAATTGTTTTCATTTTTACTATTTAGCTACGTATACCTAAAATCGTTTTCTTATACATATTATCGTATATAATCCTTGAAATTTCATATTATGTATGTCCATACATGTGAAAGCAAGCAATTAGCGGAGGTTTCGAGCAAAAGGTGAACTCAAGGAAAATAATTTCAGTTCGTTATTCAGACCCCCGGCGGGTGTAATTGGTAGGCTCCCGGGACCCACCCCTGAACGGTTACGATGTGGTGGGACATCAAACAAAACGGTCCAAATTACAGCCTTTTAATTTTAAACAATTAATAAATTGAAAAATTTTCTTTTTGCAAGTAAATTGGCGAATTATCGATTTGAATATCCAGACTCCATGCTTAATATATAAATGCGAGAGTAAAATTGTTTGTTTCATTCGATTTTCACAATTTAACAGGTCTGTACTTACGGATCAAAATGAATAAATGCGGGTGAAGTTACGGGCTAGAGTTAGTCTTTCTTAATTGCTATCGTTTTTGTAACCGAGTATCTTGTTCTGTTAAAGAAGAAATAATTCATCGATGCTCGCCATTTTCGGGATTTGACTACCTCTCGCAGAGAGATCCATTAAAGTTTTCTATTTATTTTGTATTTTATGTCTATGTAAAAGTAAATAATCAGCTATAAACTTTACAGCGCGTACATGTGTAATATTAGGTATTGATGATCAAGAAATTAGCAGTCGGTTGAAAACCTATACTCGTCGGCTACTATCATCATATCATCTAAGCGTTGATTTTATATTTTTTATTTATTTTACGTCACCTAAAAAAGTAGATCAACTAATATTTTAGAGACAGACAGACAGCCGAGCGAGGACCATAAGGGATCCTCTCTAGTGTAGGTTGGTTCCCGAGTCCTAAAAATCTCTAAGCTCTGTATATAAATATTTCTTAGCTTGTCAATACAAATCTACAAAGCCTAGAGCATCGACGCCGGGTTGCTAGTCTATCGGTTTTTTATAGGATTCATTTCGGAGAGTGTGCGGTTGAACTGTTCGACCTGATTCCCCTATACCATTCCATATTCGAACCACAAGGCGCTCTGGTCTACGCCATCGTTTCACAGTGGAAACGCTACCAGTGCAAACTAAACGTTTCGCCGCAACGTTCCTTCTACGTACAGCACAGTTGTGGAATGCATTACCAGTTCGTATTTCCCGAAAAGTACAATCCGGGTATCTTCAAGTCTCGTGGGAATAGGTACTATCTAGGTAAGTGTGTTCCATCTTCGACCGCATCATCGTCCGGCATTGAACGTGATGGTGGTCAAACGCACACCTATTTAATATAATAAAAAAAGTGGAATATAACTAAAGCTTTCACTACAATAAGGTAAAGTGCAGAGTTGTGTTGTTTTAAAGACTGGAAGCAACCATAATAACTATCATAAGCGGACTGTCTAGAAAATATGGGTTGGGTTTTATAACTGGACAGGCTATAAATATAAGGTTGGTCTCGAGTCACCGAAAACGGGCCCAGTATAACAGACTTCACCGCGAAATATGGCCACAATGATATCCTTAAGTGAAGTTATTTATACATTGCTTTTTCTTAATCCCCTGTTACATCTGAGCTAATGTTACTGACTGTGTCCAAATGTGACTTAGCTGTAGCGTTAAAGATAATGCATTAACAATTATCTACATTACTGTATATACATGAGGTATCTGTAAATGTTCATCATCATCTAAGCGATAAATCTCTGTTGCGTTCGCTCCGTCGCGTCGCCTAAGTTCCGCTATCCTACTAGTTTAACTAAAATTTTATAAAATAAAATATCTATTAAGAAAATTACCGGGTTTCTATATCTTACTATTGATTTTTTGCCTTTCCACTAATATCTTACCACTTTTACCAGACATTACCACTAAGACTGTCAGCATGTCTCCTGTAGTAATAAAAAAAGTAATTTTTAAGATAAATAATATGTGCGAAAATCAATGCTCTTTCGCCATATCAACAAATCTTTTTTTTCACTTGTGTGAATTGACACGCGTGGTCAATTTTTAATTAATATTGTCATCATACGATTGAGTGGCAACTTTCTGTGAAAAGTTATAAATGTAACCTATAAAACGTTGCACATCCCATAAACCATATTTCCACCCGCAGATGGCTAAAATGGTTTCCCTCCAACCACCAAGAAACAAATATATTGCGATTTGCTCCTTCATTTTCTCGCAAGGTATTTTATTGCTTTGGGGTCTCTCATAAATTCCGTACTCACTCACAGAGAAAAATAAGGTCTAACCGAGGCTCAGAAGAAATTGGTGCGAAAATTTCTTATTAGTTTATTCTTATCACATAAGCCCAGCGGTCGGTGGCCGTCTTAGTAACGACATGGGCATGTTCTCACGCAAACAACGCAAGAAGATTCATAATAAAAAGAAATCGCGAAGTTCTTATCACGACTATTTTTTAACTATGGAACTTTAAAGAATAATTTAATCGAAAGTAGTCGTGTTCAGACCGATTTTGATTGGAACTCTTTGTTAAATTCTATCAACTTGATTTGTTCTTCTCATTCAAAGATGACACACAAGACGGAGAACACATTTTTTGAGACTTAGAAAGCGAATTAGGAAACGCTCATAAAAATATAGGAGCAACACAACTGCATTGACTAATCAGACAGCGTGTATTATTTTTACATTTTAAAACTTAAAATTAATTAGCTTGAAGCCAGTAGTGTATTTCGAAACCTATTTCTTTCTGTATGCTCCAGAAAGGACAGACAGCATAGTACAAAACACTTAATTATTATTTTTCGATTACGACAACGGCAATCTCGATTTATAGACTCAAGATGTTTCATTTCACAGTCAGCAAGTTCCTAAGAATATTAACATCAGGTCCGAATAACGTATGTACTGTTTGTTCTTTGACCAGAATTAGTACCCACACCACTAGAACGAGATCACTAAGCTATCAGAACTCCCAAATAAAAAAAAACCTACATAAGTACAATAACTTAGTATTTAATTAAATGCGGTTAACCACACTGGCGTATAGCGAAGGTTTAATTTGTCCCCATTGACCAATTCTGAACATTTTCAAAGAGGGGCAATCAAATGGCCGTCAGGTATTCTATGAGCAACGATACTTCGCTTCAACTGGGCGTAAAGTTTTCAAGCGAAACGGCATTTCTAATTAAAAACACGCTGCTGGAATCAAAGGAAAGTCAAAGCTTCCTCGTTAGAGGTTTTAACTATGTTTGCGGTGTTTTATTTCGTCTATTTATTTTCTAAGTACGTTATGAATATTTTGAATAGCATTTCGAGGCTATACTTATATTACTTATAGCGCAAGTGGCGAGCAAAAATCTAGGTGTACTCGCAAAGGTGAGACAGTACTTCACGTCGGAACAACTGCTGAACTTATACCAAGCACAACTTCGGTTCTGCATGGACCAGATGGAGGCGTTGGAATCAATTGAGAAAAGAGCCAGGAAGCTGGTCGGCAATGATCGTCTTTTTTATGCTCGACTTCAGAATGTAGAGCATAGACGTAAAGTCGCGGGGCTGACTGTCTTCTATCGGATACATTCCGGGGAGTGTTCCTTAGAATTGCACGAGCTGACTGATTGATGGTGGAAACACCACCAGTCAGAACCAAGCGTTTCGCTTCATCTTTTCTGGTGCGCACTGCCGAAGAGTGGAATAATTTGCCGGAGTCTGTTTTTACTGACAAATACAATCTTGAAGTCTTCAAGTGACGAGTGAATAGGTATCTTCTAGGTAAACTTGTTCCAACCTAAACTGCGTCATCACTCAACATCAGGTGAGACAGTGGTCAAACGCAAACCTATACTTCCATAAAAAAATACTTGAAATTAATTATCGAAATATTACTGGTCACCTTCTTGTCTAACTTTATCAAGCCTGTTATTTCACAATAAATGCCAAAATAATGTGAATCTTATATAGCTTTTCCTTAAAATCTTATATCATATACTGTTTCCGATTTTTCGTTGGCGCAGGGTTTGGAATATACTAGATATTCATAATAGATATTATCTTCTGAACAATGGGTTACGTGGAAATCAAAATACACAAAAATTTATGATAATGTTATAAAGAGAGGGGGGGGGGGGAGATAACACTTTATTGTACACCATTACAGAAAACACAGAAAAACTTACATTTTAAAAATATTCTAAATGTGCACAATGAGCGGCGGTCTTATCGCTAAGAAGCGCTCTCTTCCAGACAACCCGTGCCAGGAATAAAACAGATTATATTTGTCAAAGGTGGTATACATAAATATTATAGGATATGAAGTTACTTACTTACACTATATTTGGACGGCCTCTGTGGTTGAGCGGGCTAAGCCTTTGCCGGCCTACCTCACTGCAACGCAGAGGCTCCGGGTTCGATTCCTGGTATAGTAAATTTCGGAAACGTATTTTTTCCGTTATTTACTATGGTCTGGGTGTCTGGGATCGGCCCCAGAGTAGTCCATTGTATATTACCCATAACACAAGCGTAACTTGCTTAATTTGGGGATATACAATGTGTGTTAAAAAAAAATCATTCATTAATAAACATATATAAATACACCATATACAATTATAAACATGCCGTGACTATACAGTATAGCTATTTAAAAAGACAACTGGAATAGGCAATAATATAAACGATGGAGAACATGATGCAATTTTTTTAATTTTTTGTCTGTTTGTTCGGGATTCACGTAAAATCTACTGGGCCGATTTCGATGCGGTTTTCGTTAAAATCTGCGCTACTTTTTATCCTGAGAATCCCGCGGGAATTTCAAGTCAAAGTCGTGGGAATAACCTAGTTTATGATAAAATTGCTGTTTCGATTCCTAAAATTTAGCTAGAAAGCCATTCAGCCATTTCGGAACGTATTCGAAATCTTTTTTAAAAATAAAATTGCAACAACGGTTACATAACAATCTATCGTTTCAGCACGTTGTCCTTTAAATTTTGGTATTTATTTATTTTAATGTCACAGACAGACACTTTAAGTTTATTAGTATAGAATATGTTATTTATATGCCAATTTCATGACTAATTAACAAAATCTACCCTTAAGTCCTTAAATGTGCATTATATAGTATGGACAAACACGATGAGAGTAAAATTTTATACAGCAAGTTATATTTTATACTTTTAAATAAAGTGTATTATACCTAAATTAGAATAGGGAAATATCCAAACCTATTGAAACTTAGCAACAAAGGGTTGACAACATTTCCATTCCAGTTAATAACATTTTCTACATGACGTTTGAAGTTAGGTAATGTTTACACGGGTTTATTGAAGCAATAAGCAGCCTACGGGTGCCATATGGTAGAATCAATACGCATTCAAATAGCCAGGGCTCAAATGTTCGGAATTTGTGTGATTTGTGTTGCCGCGTACACGTAGGCGCTTCTATCCGGTGACCTACAAACAGACGCGATTGGTCCACCGAATTTTTTATGTGCAAACAGAATGTGCCGCATAGTAATGTTTGATGATATGTACGTGTAGATGTCATGTATGTAGAAGTTTGCTTTAATATTTTATGACTAATAGAAAAGAGGAAAGGTAGGTAAGCTTACTACATCTTATTCTCATTACCACTTAGCATCAGTTGAAATGGAATAGTATATACTTTATTGCATAACATTAAGATACAATTCAAGAAGTAATGAAGAAATAGTTAAACGCGAATTTTAATGTAGTATAAGGTTAGAATAAAATTCAACCAAGTGTGTATCAGACTATGTATAGTAAGGCTTCCGTGTGCGGAGATGGATATACACATTTTTGTCATTTGACTACGGAATCCAAAAAAAAGCATAAAATTAATAATATTCAAATTTTAAAAGTTCCTTTATGATTGTAATATATTTTTGAAAGTGTTTTTAATTCTCCAACACGTTGATTTGCTCACCTTACAATTCACGTTTTTCATAACATGGAACAAATATCTCGCCTCATGTTCACGGTTTTTTAAAAACCGCCTAATACGCCTATGTACACCTATTTTTTCATGCCTCAATTATTTTTAATGTCGTCATCAGTAATTTTGGTCATTTTAAGATTTCACTATATTATTATGTAGCGAAAAAACACAATTTCTTACCAAATTTGATCTGTAAAAAATTCAATAATTTTCAAGAAAACAGTGACACATATAGTTTGATATGTCCATTTTATAGATATACTTAAGAGTTCCGCGTTTCGCAAAAATAGCTACGGAAGCAAAACATTTCATTTGTGTGTTTTAACTCTTGACCAATATCATTTCTTTATTTTATAGGCTCAGAAGTAAATCAACCTAGTAAACACAAACTACTATGGATACTACGTATCTAGTAAAGGTAGGCTATGGGAGACGTTGATGGATTGTATGAAAGGTGACATTAATGTTGGTTGACAGAAGACGTGTGACCGAATAAAAAATTATAGAAGGAAAAATATACTTAGCCAATTCAAAATCATTGGAAAAAAATCAAATAAATCAGAAAAACTAAATTAGCAGTAATTCTTATTACATTTTAGGGACAGAGACCAGATTAGTTAATTTTTGGCATTGTCATTAGAGCTATCAAAACGTCTCATCGACTCTTCAGGTGATCAGAGGGCTTGTGTCTAGCTCGAACAACGGATGAGTATGGCAATCCAGTGAGGAAACGTAGTCAGCCTTCTAGGCACTATACCCATAGAAAACGGTGACCTAGGCTCAGTATTCTATTTATAATCTCGATAGATTGTAGATAAAATGTAATGTAACTAAGTTAACTTTTCTTTTATTGTATTAATTTATAACGTCTTACTGTTTATATTGGAAAATATACAAAATAAGGTACACTAATAGGATAGTGGACAGTCAAATCAATTGAAACATTTTTATTAACTTATAAAATACCGAAGCCTCCTAGATTTTATACGAAAATAGCAAGACATTACTTCATAACTTAAACGAGTCAAATAGCGTATTTCGTAATTATCATTTATACAGCTATTCAAATTATTTTCTCATGATATTTTACACGTATAAATATTAATTCTATGATATTTTAGAATCCGCTCTTTCATATGAAAATTATTTTAGAATTTATTGTGTTATCAGCCAATCAATGTAGTAAAAATGTGATAGTTTTAAGGAATCATTCCGCACCATTGAAAGAGTTAATTGGTGTCATTATAGTTCATTTAGAAGGGTTATCTCGTATCCAAGTGCGGTTGCTTCAGCAAAAGGAAACTTTTGAAATTGGAATAGTTGGTTGGATATTTCCCGCGTTGGCATCCATCTTTGTGGAGGCGCGGGTGGTGTCAAGGAGGGAGTGGTGTGGGTGGACGCTTTTTTCGAATTTCGAATACCGCATTTCGTGAATAACCTATTTTGTTTGCAGCTTTGATGGAACACAAAAAGTATGATTTACATATCCTGTGGACATTTTTAACGCAATTTATTATTTATCTGTCGGTTTCTTTTTTATTGTAAATGTATGTTATATTAATTATGATACAACTAAATAATTACAAGTCACCATAATTTTGAAATATATATAATCCGCACCAAACTATGTACACTTTTTCATATAAAATTTAATATTGCGCAATTTTCATATTGATACTTATTTAAATTATAGTAACTATTTCTTAGTTTTTAGTTAAGTAAACAAACTCACATACCTGTTTTTTAAACTTGTCGTTTCATCCCTTATTTTCTTATTCAGGCTATTAGATGAAATAAAAAGGCAACCCAACCTTTGCTCTTTTTTGTCATCGGCTTCAAAAGGCTAGAAGGCGTGACCTCTCCCTGCCAGCTGACTTTTCTCACACACTGTTAAGTGATCCCAAGTCTTAACAAGCCTGCTCAATTTATGCATATACACAGGCGCCTTAAAGCAAGCCGTTACCTAGATTATATCCGTTGTTTATGAGTAAGATAAGCCTGAGAGCTATCGTGGCTTCGGTTTATCTCAGCAATTCAGGATTCTACACGGCTGTAAATTTTTTTGCCTTGGCTTTTACGATTTACGGTGTTATAAATTCTGAACGAATGCGGATAGTAAAAGAAGCTGAGTGAATTTTTCAGCAGATCTCATTTCGAAGAAGGTTTTTGTAATACACTCATACTATCCTAGCGTCTTGTTTTATATTCATATTTTCAATTCATATACCATTTGTTTTATTGGTTTTTCGTAAAGGTCACCTGGGATAATGTTACAATTACAGGCGGTTTCACGCAGATGTGGCAATAAGTGTAATGCGTTATTTGTGATGCGATATTGTTTTTAATTGATACTGACGTTGAAGAGCTCAAAGTCCTCTTTGCTATTTTTGATTCTGCACTTTGCACGTTTTCCGCATTCTTTATTGTGAGATCACTGATCTGATCATTGTTCACGGCATAAAGTTAGCATTTCTTGGGCCTACTCCTTTTACAAAACCAGGCGAAGCTGACATGGCTAGACATTAATTGTTCCCTACATAACTGTCAGATTTCCATAAAATACAGCCGTATAATTATTATAATAATATGTATATGGCCGTACCAGCGTAGGGACTCACTTGCATAGCTGAGCAGGCCAACTCTGCTGTGTCACGAACCTGAAACCTACCCCGGTCCGGAACTCTGGACCACAATTTTTCTTAAACACTAATTATCAATATGAATGCCAGTATTTTTAAATCTTAACTTCAGTAGACTGGCAGCCGGTTCACCTGATGGAAAATGGTTACCATCGCCTGTGAACATTTGTAGCACCAAATATATATTTATCATTAAAAAAATATTGATACAGAAAACAAATTACAGCGAAAGAAATTATAAGATTAAGTTAGTAATATAACAATCTGGATTGCAATTCAAAACAGGTGCAAACAGAGAAAACATAAAACTGATCAGGTGTAAACACTTATGTGTATATATACAATACCTACATACACACGCCACATACACACACACACAAACACGCACACATACGATACTATCTAATTAAATCTAGTGTACCATTAACTGGCAAACATTATTTAAGAATAATTTTTAATAATTTACAATATTTAGAAAAGCTGTTTTTAAATATATCAAAATCATTGTTGTTTATATGACATTTATATTACTGAATATTAACTGTTATTCTAACTACATAAACACATAAATTATAACTATTTATATAACTATAACTATGATTGAAGTTCTGTATAATTTGGTGGGATTAAAGTAAAAAATGTTGACTGAACAGGTCGACGTCGAATTTGGAAATTTATACTTTTTATAGGGGAAATGAACATAGGACACCTTTTATCCCTAACGTTGGATAGATTTCGAGTAATTCGAAATGTACGTAAGAGAAGCCATGGACACCTCTGGTTAAGGCATATTTTTTAATCTTCAAAACAATAAATAATTAGTATTGAATTAAATATTCGTATTTTTAATCATTTTACATCTAAATTACTCTCTAATTGTAGATAGATAAGCTTTTCCAACCGTTACCTCATCAGGCATAAGTTCTTAACTAACGCGTCGAGATCTTATATTACATCAACCAAATTAATTATGTGCAGATGATTATTTAGATTAATCTATCTTTATAATTTATCATCTAATTGATCATCTGATTATTAGATTAGCTTAGGGCCGATTTTTCAATCGTCAGATAAAATTTACCAGCCGAATAAATTATAACCTGAGTGAATTCAAATGTAAAACTGTTCAACTGTTTTATTCATGCCCTTGACATTTTTATTTTTCCATTTTATACATTTTTATATGAATAACTTATCTGGTGATTGAAAAAAGATGGCACATGAAATGTAAAAACTACTTTGTAACAATAAAGTTCAAATTTATGCAATTTAAAAACCTTAAAATAGCCTTAGCTAACTGGGCTTTTCTGTCAACTAACAAAGGCGTGTATGTAAATTTGTTTTTACCTAGATATATTTTGCAGGTGCGCGTTGCTCGTTAGTGAAGAAAATGAGCTCAGTACGTTCGTTCAAACGAAAACGTTTAAAACGTTCTTCAGGTGAGTGTTACGTCGCTTGTATTTATTTATTTATTTACTTGAACTTGATCTAAATAGTAGGTTAAAATTTAAATTGCTTATATCTTTAATTAAATTTTTAAG